>JAODKF010000044.1:21280388-21295940 GCA_026779585.1 Mormyrus proboscirostris
GTGATTGGATAGTCAGTGAGTGAAATCCTAGACTCAGCAGAGTGATTTCATCATTAGCTCTTCAGGAAAGGCCTTGCTCTGAATGGCTCAGCAGTGACATCCCAGCCCTGGGATTCAAACAAGCAGCATTCCTAGTACAGGCACAAAGTCCTAAGGGTCAAACACTTCCCCATCTCATCATTACAGGATCAGCTCTGCAAATTCCCAGACACCCAGCCGTCATGGTCTATGAAGTCCAGGAGCTTCTGAGAAACCAGCAAGTGGCGTCTTCCTGCTTCGACAACACAAAGGTGGCGAGATGAAAATAACCATCTCTTAATGCCAAAAGAAACGGGTCTTTATACTTTATTGCAGTGTTGCCTGATCCGGTCCTTGAGGACCCACAGACCCCGGTAAGGAGCTTAGCGGGAGCAAAAACGTGGACCATCTGTGGCTCCTCGTGCACTGGATTGGGAACACTGCTTTACAGAACCAGGTGCCTGAATCCCAATACTAGGTTACTGAAAATAGTAGAAGGATTTACCATCAGAAGAATCCTGAGAGTGAAAGGATGCGACCTGAACTGCATGTGAACTCATTGTCTTTCAGGAGAACAATATGTGTCCTGTGAGGCAAACGTGTGGAGAAACCAAGCCATCACAAGAGAACGGTTACATAAGAGCAACACTAAATGAAAGACAGATTCAGAAAACAGATCGAACACATGACTGCCCTACTGCATGTGACTGGGAGACCCCTTCAAAAAAAGGGGTGGGGACCCCCAGAAAAGTGTCCATACTATGGAGAGACATTAAGGATAGTCAGGGGGGGGGGGTCAGGTGATATCATCCCTGTTTGCCTTGAATGATTTCACCTATTCTGCTTTCCCAGTGTTTTTTGGTTCCCCCAAAAATGTGGGTTCATATAACCTTACTGGTCTGTGGTAGGCAGGTAGACCTACACTGCTGGCATGTAGACTCATGCTCAGGGGTGTCAGAGAGGCATGGATACTCTGGCAGATTCAGGGGACCCAGCTCGCCATAAGGGCCCCTTTATACACTTACACATTACTACCCAAGGAGGCCCATGGTGACATTTTGTCAAGGGGCCCGGAATTTCGAGCTACGCACCTGCTCACTCTAAAGTCACGTAGGCCCATACAGATGGGACGGAGATCCGATGATGTCTTTGCAGCCTCCAGGCCCAGAGTTGTCAGCTCAAAGTCCACATCTGAACCCATATTCCCACAGCAGGTCACTGATCAGGAGTGAGGCAAGCATCACCCCCCGTCCCACTGGGATACATGGACAACAAACTGTATGACACCAATACTGATGGTAAGATGGACATCACTATAATCCCATTTAAAAGGTTCAACACTGGTTGCTTTGGGTCTTCAGCTCTTCCCCATAGATCAGCCATCCAGTGACCTTGGATGAACATCCATTCATACTCTCTTCTTCAAACAAACCCAGTGTGTCATTAAAAATCAGCCTTTCCCACTTTCCACACGAGCTCGTAAATCACGGCAAAGTCACTGTTTCTGTATAACGTATCGCAGAAATACACATTAAAATAATGAAGCCCAGAGCTGGACTATAAAGCGGGGACGACCTCCAGCAAAGGTGGGGGAAAGCATGCAGTGTTGCTCAACGCTTACAGTAACTGGGGAAAAGTATGCGGTGCTGCTCGACGTGTAACTGGGGGAAAGCATGCAGTGCTGCTTGACATGTAACTGGGGGAAAGCATGCAGTGCTGCTTGACGTGTAACTGGGGGAAAGCATGCGGCGCTGCTCGACTCGTAACGGGAAAAGCATGCGGCGCTGCTCAACTCGTAACTGGGGAAAAGCATGCAGTACTGCTCGACGTGTAACTGGAGGAAAGCATGCAGCGCTGCTCGACTCGTAACTGGGGAAAAGCATGCAGTGCTGCTCGACGTGTACCTGGGGGGAAAGCATGCGGCGCTGCTCGACTCGTAACTGGGGAAAAGCACGCAGTGCTGCTCGATGTGTGACTGAGGGAAAGCATGCGGCGCTGCTCGACACATAACTGGGGAAAAGCATGCGGTGCTGCTCGACACGTAACTGGGGGAAAGCATGCGGTGCTGCTCGACACGTAACTGGGGAAAAGCATGCGGCGCTGCTCGACACGTAACTGGGGAAAAGCATGCGGTGCTGCTCGACACGTAACTGGGGAAAAGCATGCGGTGCTGCTCGACACGTAACTGGGGGAAAGCATGCGGCGCTGCTCGACACATAACTGGGGGAAAGCATGCGGTGCTGCTCGACGCGCGACTGGGGCTCTGTGGTGTCGTGATAGGCATTTTTTTTTTTATAAATGACAGGGAATCTGCTTGCTTTTTGTTGAACCAATGAGACCTGCCAGTGAAACCAAACAAAAAAGGAAGCCGTGGTGTTGGTGTGTGCAGCTCAGCTAGTTAGAGTGTGCGGTTTATGAGCTGATGGTTACCAGTTCCAATCCCAGGGGTAGCAGGGTGATTGGGTTCCTGAGCAAAGCCCTGTTCTGATGACTGGCTGATCCTACTTTCTCAAACACGTATGTGATTTTGAACAAAAATGTCTGCTAAATAGCCTGTAAATATGCGTTTCTCATTAAAATTTACAGATTCAATTTTAAATAAGAGATTAGTGTACTAAGGAAAGTGGTACTATCCATCCATCAGTCCATCCACCCGTTAATCCTTCCATCCATCTTCCATAACTATGTTGCAAAACTAAGAAAAGATAAAATGCTTACAGTACCTGTACATTTTCATGAAAGACTGAAGGTCTGGTTACTGTTTATTTAAAACCATGTATATTTCCCCCATCTAGGAGTACCATGTTTTCCAACGTGCCCCTGTGAGGTGTTCACACTTAACTCCATAGCAGCTCTTTCCGTGTCCCGCCCCAGGCCGGACTCCACACAGAGGCTCCCTTCTGCATTTCTGCTCGCCACCATTAAGTCGCTCACCCCCCACCCCCCGGCACCCCTGCTTACACGTGTCACTGCCCGCAGAGCTACATATAGATTTTGTTTATTTCAGCACCACGGGGCTCAGACCTGGAGTGTTTAGCGTGTGACTTTGGGCAGACGGTGCACATACTATGTGTGTGTTTTTGGACGTGGGGAAGAGGGTGTGACACACAATAGTCTTGTTGAATCAACCTCTTACCAAGACAAACAGGCCTAATTGATTTGTCTTGGCCCCCCCCTGTCCCCCGCCCTGCATACATTTAAATGTCTTTCCCTTTGTAATGCCGCCTCAGTCGTTCCTTGTTTCTTCTCTCAATGGTCCCCCCGTCACTTCCTTATTTCTCACCACGTTTTAGAATCAAAATCAGAAAGATCTATATTAGCCAAGTCTATTACATATATAAGGAATTCGCAATGGCGGCTTCTCCGCTGGCATGACATTTGCAAGTGCGTACATATGAAAATCTGACACATAGTTTTTACACTAGACTATGTACCTACCATCAGATGCAGCATGCGACGGAATAAAATGTGAAATTTAGATAGATAGATAGATAGATAGATAGATAGATAGATGTTTTAAGGCCTGGGAACTTCAGCTGAAATCTAGCCATAAACATTAGTAAAAATGAGCAAGTTGGCTCCATAGGGACATCGCAGTAAACACGCCTGCTTAGCAGCTTAACGACATTAATAATATCTCGTCATGTTTTGGTCTGCGCTGTAATCAGGCACGGCCCGGGCGCCCTACTGTGGCCAATCGCCCTGGGGCCTCAGATGCGTCATGGCAACCTCTTAAATGTCAGCCAATAACATTTATTTATAAATTGCATAGGCAATACAGCAGGAATCTGTACACACTGCTCTCTGTCAGAGACCAAGCAAATGTAATTAGACCTTTGTGCTAGTAAATATGTCTTTGATTTCACTGTTTCACAGATCAAAGCCTTAAGAATTAGTAAAATGATTAAGCTGTCTCTACTAAGTGGTTGAGAGACACTCAGCTCAGCAATAATAATAATATCGTGTAATAGTTTGCTGTTTCCTGATTAAAGCCTATCTGTCCTCATTAGACCCACAGTCCATTGGCCACAGCTGGGGCATTTGACACGCTGTTTGGGGAGAGAGCAGCCAGGCAAGTATGGAAGCTGTTCCCAGTGTGGGGGGTGCTGGCTGGGTGCTCTTCATTATACCCCGATTATTTGGCAAATCCCTGCCCAGTCCTTGCCACCGAAAGGGCGTCACTACCCCAAGGAAAATCCCCAGAAAATACCTCATTTGATGTATTATCCTGAAAAGACACGGATGTTATGCATTTCCCACGTGAAAACATGCAGTGGTATTACGTGTTCAGTGGTATTATGTGTTCAGTGTTATTACATGTTCAGTGGTGTTACGTGTTCCAGTGTTATTATGTGTTCCAGTGGTATTACATGTTCAGTGGTGTTATGCGTTCAGTGGTGTTACTTGTTCAGTGGTATTGCATGTTCAGTGGTGTTATGTGTTCAGTGGTGTTATGTGTTCAGTGGTATTACATGTTCAGTGGTGTTATGTGTTCAAGTGGTATTACGTGTTACAGTGGTATTACGAGTTCCAGTGTGAAGGCCGGACTTTGGATAACACCACCCACCGCGTGTAAAAGATTTCGTGATGATTGCACTGTCAGAGGTACTGCAAACCTGTATCATGTTTTATGGTCTCGTCCATCAGAATAGTTTGGTTAAACTTACTGGCTTTGAGCAAACATTATATAGTGATGTCATAGAGACTAGCAAGCAAGTTTGGTACTTCCAGCTTACAGCATGACGGAGATGTTCTCGGGTTCAGAGGAATCTAGAAGTCAGAAGCCCAGAACCACAGTCTGGGTATATCTAATGCTACGATGAGTAACTATAGCAGTATCAGACCTGACCCTCAGGAGCATGTAGACCAGGGGTCACCAACAAGGTGCCCACGGGCACCAGGACGCCCCCGAGGACCACGAGTTGCCCGCGGACTTGTTCTAAAAATAGCACAACTCACCAGTGAGCAGCGTTTAATTTTATCCTGTTGTTATTCTTCTTTAATCACATTTGCATTTATATAGATTTAAAAATGACAATTTTTTTTTTTTTTTAAAAAAAAGCATTTAAAACATGTTTATTATACATGAAGTTTAGATAAGCTTAGGAGGGCGTTTCAAACTGGTAGCCCTTCTTATGGCTCAGTACCCGAGAAGTTAGTTTCAAAAAGGTGACTCCTGATGTAAACCCAGCCAAGCCCACTCTGAGCCCCAGGTATAATGTCTTTAAGTTAGAAAATAATGTTACAATCTCACATTTGGTTTTGGTTTAACATCAGTTTCTTTTTGCACTAATTAAACAGCGTAAACAGCCTACAGTGTCACGGCTCAGCCTAAAGGTCTTGGATAAGCCACATCAACTGAAAAGAAACATGACAGGAAATGACCTGATTTTCAGATAAAGGGAATGAGCTGTTTTTGTGAAAAGTCTGGCTTTTCTGAGTTCTGAGACCCACTGGCCTCTGGGACTGGAGGCTGGAACAAGCTTGATTATACTGGAACCCTTGGGAGGCCAACCTAGTAACTAACAAAACAACTGCAATGAGCTCCCAGTCTCTCCCTCTCCACTTAGATACATAACTAGCGACCCTAAACTTCATAAAGCACATTACAGGTGCGCCGTCCATATTCGTCCATAATCGACACTGAGACCAGGGCTGGAGACCGAGGTGCCCACTCGCCTGAGGTGGGTCATTTACACAAAGGGTGGGGGCCGAACGCCAAACACTGGTTATTACAAAAATGCATGTCAGACTATATCTTTTGCAGAACTAGCCCAGTTGGCTAGTAGAAAAAATGTTTCCAGCCTGGCCTATGATTTTAGGTTTGGGATCTCTTGGACTGCTTTATAGAGACATTGCCCCCCCCCCCACACACACTCACACACAACACACACTCTTGAGAGTATCCCGTCGGGGCCATGATAATTGACCCCTCTGTTGACTGTTAACTTAGCCGTCACTATCTCCAGCACACGGTCCTTTCTCACCAAACAAAAGGCCCTCTCTCCCTCCTTTGCCACTATCCTGCTTGAAGCTTTTCAAGCCTCTTCTGGATCGTTGACAACATCTGAGGCCCTCTGAGAAAGCATGAAGAGCAGTGCAGGGGTGAGTCATTTCAATCAGCGCGTCGGATCCCTCGCCAGCGTTCGCTAGCAAGCTCTGAGGTTTCATTTGCCTGTCAAAAGTGATAAAGAAAAAAAACAGTAAATGTTGAGGGTTTGGCGTTGCCTGAGAGACAGATGGTTATTTTGCCGCTGTAGCTAGTTGTGGTCTCAAAGAGTGGTGTGGGTCTCTGCCTCTGAGACGAAGGTCTAGCATGAGACTGGAGGAGGTTCAGAATCATTTTCAGAGTGATCTCTGGCACCTTAAAACCTACACAAAGAAGAACAATTCTTTTCATAAAGCTGTAATTCGACGCAGCCGTTGGCGAATTACGTGTCGCACGTACTGAAGGTGATGGACGCACCATGGAAAACGACAGGGTGGTTTTTATTTCGGTCAGAGCTGTGATGGTTCATTTGGACCCATTTGTGGGGAAATGGCGTCTGTCAGGAAATAGGAGTCTGTAACAGACAGACTGTGAGCACATGACATGCGCGTGTTTTTGTACCGTGAAATAGCTACTAACAGAACATCAACTGAAGGAAAGTCGAACATATTATGAAATCTGAAGTTTAAATTGCAGGGTAATACTGTATTTCAACATATCTTGTCAGACAACGACATGTTAGGTTTTCTTATAGCTGCAGGATAGAATTGGATAGTGTGTAGTTCTGTGGCCTCAGGTAGTTCATGTGACCAAGGTTATGGGTTCGAATCCTGGCTCTCTGTGTTTAGAAGGGGGAATTCTTCCCACAATCCAAAAACTTGTGGGTGGGTGGATTTAATAAATATTTAATACTTCAAATAGATTACAATGAATACATGTCTGAATTACAGTGTCATACAGAGGTTTGTGGTATTTTAATTTTTGAGTTTACGGCTCAGCAGGTTAGGACATAGGTTCAAATTCCAAGTGCAGCAGAGTGATGTCACCATTGGCCTTGATTAAGGCCCTTAACCCCCAGTTTTTCTAGTGACTGGCTAATTCTGCTTTCTCACATGTATGTAGCTTTTGATAAAAGCATCTTCTAAATAAGTAAAATATACACATTTACAGTAACAGTTATTACTGTAAACACTGCTTAGGGGCCTCTGGGACACACATATTACACTGTGTACCCCTCAATACACATTTACAGTAACAGTTATTACTGTAAACACTGCTTAGGGGCCTCTAGGACACACATATTACACTGTATACCCCTCAATACTGAATCTGGCTTCATCTGTCCCCCGTATAAATAGTCCATTGGCTTTATTTTATAAAGATGTGCTCCTCCTCCCCCCAATTACAAACTCTGTGACCCCAGATTAGCTGACACAGGTACTGTGCCTCCCCCATCCCATGCGTTGGTCTGCTTCCCCTTTTTCCCAAACAGTATAAATCCCCATTTTTCCATGATAATCTGAGTCCAGCAAACAGTCCAAGTTTTACTGGAAGCGTAAAACACGTTCAAGGTGCGTGAGTCACACATGGGCTTTGGGCACGAGGACTAAAACCCATGTCCGTGAATGAATGACGAGCGCACGCTGGCATAAGCAAAGCCGCGGGTTCCTCATACCTCAGTGGTGTTCGGTCTCAGCAACGTGAGTTTCAGTTGTTTGGAGGAGTAGCCTATTTGCCATAACGAGCAGGTGTAGCTAATAAACTGCCAACTGAGTGTATGATCTGGTTCCTAGGAGACGATTAGTTTCTCCTGACTAACTCAGCATGTTCTCAGGTGAATTCAGCCACTGCGTAACTCATGGCAAACGACACAATGTTGGCATTTCACCTACGATATGTTCTGTTCGGTCCAATTTGGGGCCAGTACAGTACTGTGCTGGGATAACGGGATCAGGCAGGACATGATGACGCGTCTCAGGTCCAGATGGACACGACCCAACAAGTGAAGGAAAATCCATGAAATCAATGGAGCTGTTTTTCATCAATTTTAAGTCCTGTTTCAAAAATTAAAACATCGATATGAAAACCAATGGAAAATCTAGTGAGTCATCGCTTGTTAATGACCTGCTGAGTGGTCCCACTTTCCAGTGACCCAAAAGTGCCCCCAGGCCAAAAAACACACACAAGTAGAGTGTGGGAGGAATGGGTGGAGATAGAGTGACTGGGATAAGTCACTGGATGGACAGATGACAAGGACAGAGAAGCGTGAGGTCCTCTGAGGACATGGAGACCATCTGCACCTGACTTCAGATTTGGACATTTTTGTCACAAGCTTTCGACACTAAAGTTGGCCTCTCAACCTCTCAGCTTTGCCATTCCAACCCCCCTCACCCCCAGTATTTGGTCTGTCCCCTTCTAGGAAACCCAGGCACCAATCATGGCCCATTAAGTTTTTAGGGGGGGTGCTGGCATCAGCACAGATGATTGCAAATCGGGTGCAGGATCTGGCTCTGTTAACCCCTGTTAACCCTCCTTGTGAGCCCCCACTGCTTTGTGCCCCGTTCATTCAGCCACGGGTCATGTTACGCTGTCACTATGCCCCTGAATAGACGTCTCTCCTCACCCAGAGAGCCTGTTATCAGCCAGATTACAACATGACCTCTTCATTTTCACCTGAGAGCCCCACATTCATCAAACCAGAGCCAGTCAAGTGATGGAAGAGTGTCCTTTCTGGAAAACTCTCTTCAGCCACTCTTATCTCTGACATCCACCTTGGACAATAAAGACGTGGACTGAAGAGGGTGCCGGAAGACTTGCTGCTTTTAATTCGATTTTCAGTCAGGCTGTTTTTTCCACTGCCCGGTCATCATTGCCTCAGACGTCCATAGGGGCAAGTGGGGGCCATCAACAAAAACTGACATTATTCAAAAAATCTTCACCAGCTCCCTGGAGCTTTTATATTGTGAGCCCCTTATATTTCCCACAATGCCTTGCAAGGAAATGCTGTAAACCTTATGAATGCTTATGGAGCCTTTCCAACATGACATTTTGACCCCAATGTGTTACAGGGAAATTGTTCCTGCTTCTGCCCCCTCCCTCCTTCCCCAAGATGTGTACGCATCACTGAGCCTTTGAAATGCCTCCCCCCCCCCCAGAAAATAATAGGAAAACTTCCATTGTCCAAATTCCTCAGGTCCCTGGGATTTTGTCATTAGGCTGTAAGCTTGCCAGCAAGCTTCCCTACAAAAAGAAACTAATGGTTTCCAAATGTGAGCCCCTCTCTTCAGGCCAAGCCTGTACCGGGAAGATAACAAAGAACGACGGAGAACCAATGATTCGACATGGCACCCAACCAGGTCTGGTAGCAAATAAGCTACACACTTCATATTACTCAATGACATCTAGACAAGAGCTAAATATCGCAAAATACCATCAAAGCCACACTTATATCTCGTAAGTTGCCTTCAATTAAGCCAAAACATTCCTCACTGTAGGAATCCGTCGATATCCTGACAAAAACACCCTCTGCTGGGGAACCTCCAGCGTGTCCTGGAAAGTCACACAAACTTAAGGGGCTTTTCTCTAGAGGGCCTTGGGGATTCAGGATGGAGAGTCACAAGAACATACCCCACCAACACCCAGGTAATCAAGGGAGACAGGGGTTCAACCTCAGAGCATGGAAACCGGCATGTGATCGGTTTTTAGCCTAGCCACACCTAGCAACAGTGCTAAAGTCAACATAAAGTCCTCCAAGATAGCAAGCCTATCCCACAATGCTATGTTCAATGGCCACATCGGCAGTCCAAATGCATGCAATTTCCTGCTCCTTTTCCTGGATTATTATCAATGTCCTGCTTAATTCTGCAAAAGCCGCAGCTTTGAGCTACTTGATATTTAACAACTTAACATTTATTTTATACACGTGTCACTGGAGCAAAGGCCGCACGGCAACCCTGTTAAAAGTAAACACAGCAAACTGTGTCCCCAGCCATAAACGGCCGTCAAAAAACCTCCGGCCGCACGGCAGCCCTGTTAAAAGTAAACACAGCAAACTGTGTCCCCAGCCATAAACGGCCGTCAAAAAACCTCCGGTACGGGAGGCCGAGTGTGAGTTTCGCTAACGTCATTAAAATGGCCTGCAGCCACACAGGGGAGAGTGCTTTTTTTTCATACCACGCAGATGGTCAAATTTTCCCTCTTAAAAACAGGCCTCCGTTTACTGTCCCACAGCCACAGTTTGTAACAGTTTACAGATGGACTTTGTCAATTAATTTAATTGGCGGCACGGCGATCACTTTGCCTCAGCTGCTCAGGTAGTAAAGGCCAAATTCTGCAGGCAGCACGTCCCTCTCCCCGCAAGCAGCATGGTGCTATGCCAGGACCCTGCTGTCTGCCAAGGCAAAGCATGCGACCACAACACCCGCATCAATGGCCCGGTTGTCCCGAGTGTTTAAAAAAAACAGACCTGAAAATGCAATTTTTCTCATGCGCCTCAGACTCCACCCCCCCGCCCGGTGACGTAAGTTAAAAAGGCCCCTCACAGATTCTTTTTTGAAAGAGTGGCTAAATTTATTTAGCCTCTTCTGGTCCCACCTCAAGAGGGAGAAATTATGACTTAATGGAACGTTCCAGAGCTGAATGTGGCCACCTTCTTGCACGTGAGCTTAAACACTGCTGGCATTCACAGACCTGTGCTTTGGAGGGATTGTTTCCAGGACCCAAGCCTTTGGGACCCTTTGAATTTGCTTGGGAGGGGGGTTATGTGCCCCTCACTTAATCTAAGCCCCTGCAGATTCAAGCCTCACTGCATTACTTACTGACTGTATGGCGCTAAATGGGTCAAGGGTTTGGTAGCAGCTCACAGCCCCAAAAACACACTTCCTGGAAACCCAAACGCCAAAAAGGCTCCCAGCCTTTTTTTATCAGGGTCCCAGAGGCTGTAAGTTTTCTCATTTTCCCTCGAATACTCCAACCTGGCGCAGAATCCCTGTCCTGGCACTCGCCATGCAGTGAGGCGGCCAGCAAGGGACAAGAACCCGCCACGCAGTGAGGCGGCCAGTAAGGGACAGGAACCCGCCACGCAGTGAGGCGGCCAGTAAGGGACAGGAACCCGCCACGCAGTGAGGCGGCCAGTAAGGGACAGGAACCCACCATGCATGCCTTGCTCTTTGTATTACGTGACACAGTTTCACCCCCTCTCCAAACACGCCAGTCGTGGAATAAATGGTTTTGCTTTACTCCAAAAACTTAGGGGTAAACACAGGACACATTTAATGGAAACGTTCGGAAACATGAGACACATTTCTGAAAACCCAAACAAAACCCAAACACTTATATGACCTGGAAATCTGAGTGTCATGTGACATGATTATCAAGCCCAAATTCTTCACAAGGGCGTTCATCTGGACTCATCTGGACTCTTCAATTACCCATGTCAAAACTGCCGCTGTGAGCTTTGATCCCAGTCCTGTTGCCAGGCGGACCGCTCTGACCCCGAGATTCCTGTCCCAGTGTACCCCTTCTCTCTTGTTCTCCCGATTTTAAAGGATAGCAAAGTGGCGCATGTGTCGAGTCCACGTGATGTGAGCTTCTGAACCATAATGGAATAAGTTGGTCCAGAGTAGAAGGGGGGGGTGGCTTCAGAAATCAAACTGTAAAAGAGAGAGTGGGGGTGGAGCGATTACGAGACCCATGAGGAGGAAAGTCCTACGGTGGTCAAAAGAGAGCCAAAGGTTCTGAAAGGAGGATAATCATGTTGCGAAAACAAATGGATTTAGTTCAAGCTCAACGAACAAGACCAGGAACCTGGAGCTCAGTCAATGCATGACACAGTTGGCCATCCACAGATGTGGCAGTTTTGAGAAGCTGGATCTTTGGTGTCCAGCATCCGCGCCAAGCCATAAACACCACCTTCAGTCAGGCACGACCAACCGGAGGGCGTCTGTGTTGATGTCACGGGGAGCCCGCCTCAGGCTGCTCAGCTGCTTGGCACTGCTGTAGAGCTCGGATTGAGGCTAAAACCCTGGGAATCTGAGAAGCGACGACTTAGCCGGATCCGACCCGATCCTCGAGATGAATCTGAGCTCACACAGCCGGAAACGGACAGGAAGGAAAGGTGTCTTGGGAATTTCAGCCCCTCGCATTTCTGACTTTTTTCTGTCATTGTAATCTTTTTGTGGGATCTCAAATTTTGTGAAAACTCCAGAGACCCACAGGCATAACGCCAGGTGCTGACTGGCTATCGTGAAGTTCAGAAATCTTCCCAGTGGGCCAGTGTTGTAAGGGCCAATCATTCTTCCTCAACCCCAGAAATATATACTGGGAGTATCCAACTTGATGGTCGATCTGTTTCAAGGTCTATCAAAGGAGATGATTAATGGATAATACTTTATTTCATTGCTGGCTAACCAGTTGATCAGGATCGGCAAAATATTACAAGGGTATCCGCCCCAGGGTAACACACAGTGCGGCACCTGTCACATGGGCACCTGTCACATGGCTCACCACATGCTACATGGAGAATTGCCAGTAGGGTCGGTGTTGTTCATGCTAATTGAGCAGTGAGACAACGAGGACCTTAGATCATCTCCTGTAGGCTTCAGGACCATGAAGTGTGAGACGGACCCTCCATTGACTTTTTGTGTTATATACTTTTAAGGAAGGCCCAATGTATTCACATTCTTTGTTATACCCAATCACCTTTTTGATAACAACTAACAAATCATGGTTCATTGAGATTCAGATGACAACAGGGTGGGGGGGGGGAGTTGCATGTGCTCTCTGTTTTCTCTGGCTGTTCGTGTTTCCTCCTGTGTTCCAAACACAGACAGTTAGGTCCACTGTGAAGCGTTAGCATCCCGTCCAGCATGTACCCCAGCCTTGTGCCCTGTGCTTTCTGCATGAGGCTCCAGGCTCCGCTGTGACCATGACCTGGATAACCAGTTAGAAGATGGATGGATGGATGGATCAATTATGGTGCTTCTCAGCCCAGCACCTGTTTTTGTTCCATTCCTCCATCTGCACACCCAAGCCAGGTAATCAGGGGCTATTGAGTCACACACCCAGCTGAATTTGAAGGTGCAGGTGGGCAGCAATCTCATATTACCAAGGCATAGAACTGGAGTCCCAGAAAAGCTTTCACACTGTACAACTTCTACAAAAGCATCCATAGGTTTGCTGGATGTTCTTCTTCCAAAGATCTGCGGGGTAAAGTACCAGGTGAAGGGTGCAATAGGGTAACGAGAACAGAGACACCTATTGGGATCTGAACTAGCGGCACTTGGATCCAGAAGCTCCACCCTAAACCGCCATGTCAGTGACAGTTCAGGAGGAACATCCATCATCTTCATCATTTATCATCTTCATTGTCTTTCATTTTCATCTGGCATTACTTCCAGAGTGTAGATCCAGCTACACAAAGGGCAGCCACAGTTATGGGACTCATTCCCACATCACACATCAGCTGACAGCAGCGATGTTCACTTGGAAAACCGATAGACTAATATTCTGATTTCTAATTGTACTCACATGCTGGTCTGAATACTTTTTCAAGCCAGAATATCAGCCAATTAATTCTTCAGGTTGCCGAGGGAAAATGAATCCAGATCCAATTAAAATGTACTTGATTTCTTCAGTTTATTGTTTTGACGCATTTTTTTCCCCCTGGCTTTTTATTTCCCGTCATCGAAAAAGGAAGAAAAAAAATTGGCACAAACACCAAGCAGTACCCGTGACAAACTTATGAGCCGTATCGTTTCCACAAATTATGAATTTTGCTTGCCAATCTAAAGATACAAATCTAATGTCCTTATACATGAGGCCAGATTTATACATGGCTGTCAAGTGTGGATGTAGAAATAAGGTGAGATTGTAACATTTTGTATAAGGGCCGACTGACATAACAGGGACATCACAGCATGACTCTTTACGCCATAAATAAGTTATTAGTTGGGTGATTTGCTTACTTAAAGCTGCTGAGAAGGAAACTGAAGATGACTTATCATGGAAACACCGCAGGGATGTTTTTGTAATGCAGTAGGATCTGTCTTACATGTAGTTCACTGGGAGGTGCTGCGTGAGGCGCCAGTCAGCACATGTATGCGGTAGCCCTCTCACCCCCCCATGTCATCGCTCTCAGATGGAGAACCCAGGACCGGGTTCCCCGTGATGAAGGCGTAGCACACTGATGATGCTGCACTCCTTCCTCATTTCAGACCAGAACTGACAGGAACTCCTGGGAAGGGGGCGTGGCCAAAGTAAGGGGGGGTCCAGGGAGGATGCTAACAGACAATCCAGATGGACACTCCGGGAAAGGGGGTGTGGCCAAAGTAAGGGGGGGTCCAGGGAGGATGCTAACAGACAATCCAGATGGACACTCTGGGAAATGGGGGGTGTGGGGACAGATGAGCTGGAAGGACACCCAGACGCTTCCTGTTCTAATGTCACATGTGGCGTGGAGGCATCACCTTGCGTGCCTCAGATGTGCTTTTGCCAAACACAATGAACACATGAGTTTCACCAAAGATGATACATTTGTTCTCCTGTGTGCCAGGAAAATGTGACACAGATTCCTCCTGTAACTGTCCCCTAAGTCATATTTATCATCCCGTCTCATTAAATAATCAACCCCCCCCCCCCCAAGTAACAGCAGATAATTTAGGCAATTATATAGCTTCATTAAACACAGCCCCACAATGTTTGATCTTCATAAGTATCAGTGTAGTTCACAATAACTTAATAAAAACAGTCTGATCTCATAAAACACAGAATTGTATTGTTTTAGTCTTGATAAAGACCAGTATGATTTCTGATGTCTCCATAACTACAGTCTAATTTCATTATACCCAACATCTCCATAAATACTTAGCAAGCACCATAATTACATGGTCCATGCCTTTGAAGATTCAATCTCTGAAGCATACAGGGGGCGCTGTGTTGCCTTTTAGTCTTTTATCCAAGCTGGTGTTTGTTACATAAGAACAGAGGGGACCCTCTAGAGTCCGCGGTGAGGCCCTGCATCCAGCTTGGAAAATTCAGCCAAGACCGTTAGGTTCCCTGCCTCAAGGAGAATAAACAAATCACACTCAATGGGCACCCACCATGTACCGTCGATGCTGCCACGAACCTGCAGGTGGCGCCAAATCACAAACGTGCGCCACCGTTAGAAAGTGCATAAAAAATAATGGACGCGTTTAAAGCGGTGTACGAAGATGTAACATGGATGATCCATGATCCGTGAAGCGAGCAACATGAATGCCGTGTGTCATCGGGCAATAAAACGGGAAATCACTCTGCCATCTGGTCGTTTCCCTTTATTTTTATTGGCTGAGGACTTTACCTCTTATTTTTAGCAGTGGGGGGGAGGCCATGTCTCTCACGAGTAGTAAAGGGCTCCCCAAGCCATAATTCTACATACACTGTGGATGACCGGCCCGGGAGCCCAACGAGAGCTCGGCGCTGACACTCCGACACTCGGGACACATACAGGAACCTGTATCCGGCAGAGGTGCAGACCGGTCCCCAGCCCCCCCCCCCCCCGATCCCCC
>JAODKF010000044.1:21302589-21336146 GCA_026779585.1 Mormyrus proboscirostris
AGTCAGAAAAATTGAGATATCAATCTGCCCCTTCACACAAAATACCAGACCGTTCCCCAAACACAATCCTCACAGGACAGAAAGTCACTGTTTGGCTCCCCCCCCCCTTTCCATGGTATCAAAAGCCACTTTACATGGGCCTACAGACCAGAGTGGCATGCACCCACTAAACAAGGAACACAAAGCCAGCCCCCCACCCTTAATAAACAGTGGGACATCGCTGAATCCCTTCGATTTGAAAAGCGACATTCATTCATCAGAGCCGTGACTGCAAAACAGGGGTCAATAGGCCTGATCACCCCCACATCTCAAACCCCGGCTATGGTGATAAATCACACAGGAGCTGAAATGTAACAACAAATGGGACACAAACAATGGAGCGGCGAGCGAATAGAAACTAAAATAGGAGCAGTGTTCCCAACACAGCAGATTCATCAGCCTTCCTTTACCTCGTTGTGTAACAATTTTGTTTTGCACAAAGTCAGACATTCACTCATGGTTATTAATGCTTCAGATTTACACAGAGAGGAGCCTCAAATCACATGAAACTCAGTCTGCCGCTCAAAGGACACTTCAATCTCAGCCTGAAAACTCCCCAGCCTTGCAGAGCCCCCAGAACATCTTAATATACCTCAGGAGAAGAGGAGGATCCGCTTGACATTATGAGATTTGGCAGCAAGAAACCCATCCATCCATCACATGGCACAACGTCCCCCAGCTGGGAAACCAGTCTGACACAGGACACACCAATACTAACTTATCAAATATTTTATTTAGAGACAGTCTGATCAGAAGTTATGGAGCAGAGATGTGTGAATTCTGTGTTATTTTTAAGTACTAAAACTGATGCAGTACATCTACAATTTCTGACTGCAGAGCCAGTGAGGCCTGCAAACGCTCACTGGATAACGCTTTCAGAATGTTTATCAGAAATATCACAAGTGCTGTAAAATCGTCTAACTGCCGCACACTGCTGAACGCGGTGACGGCACGACCCTGTGGGTGACAATTCGTCAAGGTCTGCTGGAGCTCCCTGGAAGAGACCCAGAAGCTTCCAGTAAGGAAGCGAAGTCAGAGGGGAATTCCTATCAGGCTGCATGGAACGCGCAGTGCCGACACGCTACACCCTCCACCCTCGCCGGAGATCCAAGGTCCCCTGTTCCTGTCATGGCCGCTGCCAACGGATGGCCAGCCTCAGTCCAAGGTGACCCCTTCGGGCAGCTCCACCACCACTGGAGCGTAGTCCTCGGGGTCCACATCAAAATCCCACCGGAACTTTTTGGTCAGGTGGGCCTTGAAGCCCTCGGCACGCTTCCGGAGCATGCCGTCCACCTCGGGGCCGCTGGTGAACTGGAAGAAGTCCTGCCAGTGCAAAGGGAGTGGAAGGAAAGAGGGAGAGACACAGAAAACCAGTGAAACTCCAAATCCTGAAGCAGAAAAACTCTCGACTGTTATTATGGAAACCTAAAGAAAAGCTTTAAACTGTCTAGTTCAAAATGTAATGCCGTATCTTACCTTAATCACTACTGTTTATTTCACAAAAGTATTTAGTCACTGGTTAGATTGACCAAACAACATTCATTCATTTTCCAACACGCTTTATCCTATTCGGTCCGGAGCCTAACCCGGAAACAATGGGCACGAGGCAGGGAACAACCCAGGACGGGGCCGTCACAGGGCACACACACACCCGCACACCATTCATGCACACCTTCGGGCAATTTAGTAACTCCAATTAGCGTGTCTTTGGACTGTGGGGGGAAACCGGAGTACCCGGAGGAAACCCCACGACGACACAGGCCGTACGTGCAAACTCCACACACATGTATCCCAGGCGAAGACTCAAACCCGGGTCCCAGAGGTGTGAGGCAACAGTGCTAACCACTGCCCCACCATGTCGCCCCCCACCCAAAAACATATTGTACTGTTTTGTAATTTGACCAATGCTGCATTTCAGATCAGGACAGGTGATTCCCACAAGGCACCTGTTCAGACGGGGTCCAGGTCATTCAGAAAGATTCGCCTAACAAAATCTGTTCATCAAAAGAGCGAATTGCTAATCACCATAACAGAAAAAAAGCCTTTATAAATGAAAATCAGAATTGATATTTCCTACATCCAAGCCTCGTTCTGGTGGTGCCATAAATACATCAATCAATTTACAGAACGACTCTATAAATGCACTCATTTACGTCGACCGCCATTAAAATACACACATTTACATATAAATATAAAAAGCCTCTTACAGAGACATTACATGCTATATGTAGAGAACATTTAACGGTAAATTCATTGTATCTCCTATGTACTGCCCCAAAAGTATTTTATATACAATAAAGAGTTTAATATTTTATTCTCTCTTTTTTATATTTATATAAATATGACAACCACAGGGTCTGCACCTGCAGCGTGCTGGTCAGGAAGTTCTGCTGCGACACGATGTCCACGAAGAAGTCGGGCGGGATCTCGGCCAGCTGGCGGTACAGCACGGCGATGAGGCCCAGATACAGGGAGCTGCGAGCCCGCACCGCTGCTTCCGAGCCGCACATGAGCGCCAGCAGCCGCTGCCAGTGCTCGAAGGCCTCGTAGGCGTTACCGATGATGAAGCAGACGAAGGCGAACTGCAGCTCGCCTGCGGGAAGGGGACGGGGACAGGCCGCGGGGGTCACCGGTACTGCGCATTGACATTACTGGAGAATATCAGGGTTGCCAGCTCTCACGCATCTGCCGCGACACTCAACCTCACCAAGAAATATTATGGCAAATATATATTATTCCATTATAAAACTAAAATGAACAACATCGAAAGCATCGGGGTAGTTTGCAAACCTTACAGACTATTTCAAAAAAGGACATTTCTTTTTAACAGAACTTATGAATTTGAATTAATTTCGCAGGCTACAGGTTTCTTATTTATTGATCTACTTGCTTGTTTTAATTGTCGTTTTAGTAGGTGTTTATTTGCTTTTTAGGATGACTTGTGACACATTTATTTTAAATGTAAAGTGCGTTGTAAGTAAAATCCATAATTATTATTGTTAAGGTAATAAAACTGATACCTACATGTAAATGTGCGTGCATACTGTCACAAATTTATAATCTCACACCACTCAGGTGACCAAAGCTGGCAACCCTGGAACATTCCATATTGGTGACACTGTATTGTATTTTACATTTGCTTCAAAAAAGATAATACATGTAAAACGGCATGAAAAATTGGTGTTTGTTCATGTCACAGCAAATTGCACGGTATATACTCAACAGCAGATTCGGACTAGGGAAGAGAATGCGTTAATCGTAGAATAAATGGTGCTCATTAAACAAAACACACTCTGTGTTTTGATTAAAAGCAATTAGGTTTAAATTTAGGGAGTAATTAAAACATTTGAGATTCATTCATCCGCTAAGTAAATCAATTTAAACCTAAATCAAAGGATCAATGCGCTACAATTTACTCCATCTACGAAGATGAACCTTTTCACCAAAGCGGTGTATTACTTTAACCAGAAATTACCTGGTACATAATGAGCTGGTTAAACGAGCAGCACACGAACTGGGTTTGCGTGTAAAATGGCAATACAGGCAGGAAACTAGAATCTGCGGTGCCCCCGAAAAGGACCCCATAAAATACATAACGCATCTGCAGCGCCGCCGCTACGGCGCCCTCTGTCGACGGGGCTCACCCAGGACATGCAGGGGGTTGTCTTTGTAGTTGGCCTCTAGTAGGCGCTCTAGTGCGTAGCTGCGGTCCATGCTGAACTGCGTAATCTGCGCTGGCGTGGCCCCCGGCGGGTACGTCTGCTTGGGAATGTGGGAGAAACGCAGCTCTGTGCCAGCCTGCTGCTTCATCCGGGGGAGTCGGTCCAGACCCTCCTGCATGCTCTGGCACTCGGTGTCGTTGCGGGGCAGCTTGTGCTCCTCCCGGTCCTTGGTGAGCGGGAGCCGCAGCTCCGGTACCACGTCACTGAAGGAGCAGACTCTGCCGCTGAGGGGCTGCAGGCCGCTGGCCACCTCGAAGGTCAGCCGGTCGGTCAGAGAGACCCACTTGCGCATGATCTCGTACGGGTATGGCCCCAAGAAGGGGTCCAGGTCCCGCAGGCCGGCCGCCACACGCCCTACCTCCTCGTCGTCGTCAGAAAACTTAAGGTCCTCTTCCTTGGCGTCCCAGTGGGCCAGCAGGACCTGACGAGGCTGCAGGGACAGGAAGAGCCCCATGCGAGGTCCTGTCTCCCCATTTTTCCAAACCGAGCTGTAGTGCAGGAAGTGGAGCCCGGGAGGGATCATCTTGACCCCTCGGAAACGCGGGCCCACCTGCCAGCTCTTGTAGTCGATGCCCAGCTCGGTGCCTTCGGGTACCCCCAGCAGCACCAGCGTGGCCCCTTCCTCAAACAACCGTCTTGCTAACTCCGGGTCCATGTCCCCCTCTGCCATGACTAACGATAAAGAACAGCGTTAAAGCCGCCAGCGTACATGGCCGACAAGAGGACCTACCGGAAACACATGTTCTCCCCCCAAGCACTTGTCTTTTTCCTATCGATAGGGCTCAAGAATTTCACAAACTGCTGCTCTCATACTAAGCGAATTTCTGTGGCGATTCACGCGCTAGCTAGACGGTTTTAAAAACCGGAAAGCTGCCTATGCGTCTTAATATACAAGTTAATAACAATTTGAAAATAAAATACGAACGCAAGCATATTAATAAAGGTTAAAGAATCTTACCTTTGCTTCGTCGTAACAAACCCTGAACTACACGCGTTTCTGTTTATGGGTCCGCCTTTAATTTTTGTCCCCCATAAGAAGTAGACAACACCCAGCGTAGATTGGTTCCGTTTGTAATACAGCTTCCTTTCCCAGGTTCAATATTATCTTAAAAACTCTTATTTTAGTTTAATCGCATGATTAATAAAGCACATTTTCCTTGGATTTTAAATTGTTTATATAGCTTATATAGCTCTTAAAATATATTTGCTTACATCAACAGGATGGCACTTTAAACATGTACTCTCAATGTTTGTAACAAAGATTTGCACTACAAAGTATTGTTTTAATACACATCAACTCTATCCAATATTTAAAACTCATTTTATATATTATTAATCTTTATATTATATATTATGTTATATACTGATTAATAGACTGAATATAATGTGTTTCCACTAGAACAAATCTCACATTTGTTTAGTTCAATACAAGATATTTACCCAACTGTTACACACATTAAATATACTTATTGAATTATTTGCTTAGAGTGATCTGTACAACATTAATGTTCACATACATTCATATATTGTGTGTACATTCAAACAATTCCGCTATGGTTGCTATGACAATCAAATGTACTGGATACATAGAAAATAGAACATTTATTTATAGATGTTTGTTAGGTGACCCTCTTCTTAGCTAAGGAATCGGAGGAGGAGCATCTGAAGTCTTCAGAGAGCCGGCCCTTTGTACCCTCCTCTTTGGCTTTGGCACATACACGGCCTGCAGCTTCTGCCAGCAGAATACCAAAGCCTCAATAACCTTCTTTTTCTTCTTTTTTTTCCTCTTCGGGCCCATACTGCAAATTTCACGCTTTGATCTTTTCACCTGCACCAAAACAGACAAAAAAGACTGTTCATTTGATAACCTGACATTTCAAGGTGTACTTTGGTCATACAGCAGCAAGCATCCAACCGTATGGATCCTGACCGATATTTGCATAGGCATGTGTGAGTCTTACCAGATCAGCCTGTTTGCAGTTCTCCCTTAATAACTGCTCCATCTTCTCCACCACCTTCCCAACTTCCTGCTTTTCCCTTCGTTTACTTTGGCACTTGAACAGCTGTGTCATTCCATAGATTGACCGTAAGATGTGCTGCACCTACAGAACAGACACGTCCACATGCATGACTATGCCCTATGCAAAGTGTCTCATTCATCCACCACAGTAGCATTTTGCATGAGAAGCTGCTAACCAAGGGGGAGAATCAGAAGGTTGCCAGGTCATGTCTAATGGTCAGCAAAGTGATGTCACTGCTGTGCCCTTAACACCAGTTGCTTGTGGGACACCATCTGATCCTGCTTTCTCAACTGTACATAGAGAAGTTCAGAGAAAAGTTTGGGCAGAATGAAAAATGATTGGAGCAGAGAGATAATCAATCAGATTGTACAGAAGGTGGGTCCAAGCAACTAGAGGTAGGACTAAGACATCTGATTGGTTGGTCACACCTGCTCTACAATCTGATTGGTTATCTCTCAGAACCAATCATTTTTCCTTCTGCCCTCAGAACATTTTTATGCAAGTAAAACTCCCATGAGCAATTCATCCAAATGATGGGCTGGCATCCGAACCAGTGAGTGCCCTGTCCATGGAGTGTACCATTTTAGCAAAAGCTTTGAGTAACTGATTTGGTAAATTGGCCTCACGTCTGAGGAGATTCATCCAAACCAGCTAACAGTTACCTGATCAAGTTTCAGCCTGTCATGGTCAGTTAATCATTTCCCATTAACGTCACCTATCTGCCATCCACGGGGCTTTTTTCTTTTGTGGTTCAGGAGTTCTGACTCTTCCTACGGCTGATTGAAACCATAGGTATAAATTGAGAAGCAAAACGAAGACTAGACTCCCATTAATATCTTGGTGCTGTGGTAATGATGGAGGAAAAATCAGGCTGTCATTGTTCTTCAGTTTATGCTGGTCTAAGAAACCATAAACAAAAGCACACAGACCCATTACCTTTGCTGAAGGACATCGGTCCTTTTCTTTCGATGTAGTGTAAATGCTGGTCAGATTCTAGTGGACAAATACAAAATCAATTTTAGTAATTAAAAAAAAAAAAATCAAAGTAACCTTGATTTAGATCTAGGACACATTTACCTTAGATTTTTTTCGAGACAATGTCCGTTGGCAACCCAGAAGAGGGCAGTACAACACAGATTCAAAGTGAAAAAAACCGAAACTACAATTAGCTTTTATGCAGCATATTCCGACTGCAAAACATTTTGAGTGAGATTCTATATGACGTCAGTAAATAAAATACCTCAATTTAGACTCAATCCTAAAAATATTCCCTTCCCTTAATGTCTTGAATTTAGAAACGGCTTAAACATCTTATCTATTATTATGAAGTAAACAAAAAGAGCTTATACTGTTAAATCGAAACGGATTTAACATCCATTTCATCTTTAATTACCCATTATTGAACTCGATGGGCCGCACATACCAGGTTCTGCAGCTCAATGAGAATCAGCGCTTTGTAGGCGCCGAGTATCTCCGAGTAGTTACACTTGCATCTGCTGTAGGTTATGCCCGCAATGAGTAATGTTACTACAAAGATACAGAGCACAGGCCTGGCGACGCACTGGAAGGCGAAATGAATGAGGGAGACAATGAATGAACCAACAAACTCAGTCTGACGTTCAAACAGCGCATTTATACATGCTTGTAATTTTATACATAAAACAGGACATTATTAAATATATACAATTGAATATATTATTTGGTGATAGAACATTAATATATTGCAAGCATACTATTAGTTACTGTAATATGTGAATGCGCTTTGCTAAGAATTTAACACTGAAATACTCGAGTAATTGAATGTTATTTTATAAGTTACAAGAGAAAAATCAAATTTATATACATATAGCACGTTGTAGTCATTTCTGTCACGCACTTCAGGGCAGTCTGTGTTGTCCTGTGACTGATGGCTGCATAATCACCGGATTTTCCTAAAAGCTCATTTTCCTAAAATCCTTTTCTCCGTTTTATCAGCACTTGTTTAAAAACAAAAACACATATTCCAACACAATAAGAACTGGAAGCTAGATTAAAGTTGTATATCTTACCCACCATTTATCATTGTTTATTGGGTGATCTTCAGATGTCCCATTCTGTGCAAGACACCCATGGCAGGGTGGCTGGGGTACGACAGCATGTCTCAGACACTCGTTTTACAAGACAATATCAAAGCCCGTCCTCGGACACGGCATGTATTATTAATACTTTTTACTTCTAAAGTCGGCGAATCGGCAGACAAACTCGCACTGCGCGGACCTTCCTTCTTGCAGCATTGCCAAGCGGTATTCAGCTTCTCTGATTACGCTCTCCGTCACGCAGTTTAGGGTTTCGCCAAACTCGAGTCTGATCAAGTCCGCAAAACTTCCGCGATCAATAACGACGCTCCCTGGTGCTCGGTCACAGCAGGAGGGGAAAACATTAAGAGGCTGCCAGGAAACTACAGTAGTGGCACTAGTCTACTTAACTACATGCATCAAAGTCACTCAAAGAAGGGCTGTCTATTCCTATAAATCACATGTAGAACGAGAAATACAGCCTGAGAAAAATAATCTACTTGCTTCAGTCAGTCAGACTGAAAATCACGTTGTTGATATTAAGCTGTGGGTCTCTTGTCGCTCTCACAGAAATCCATTTACGTTCTTCCGTACTTCATGTACATAAAACAGTATTATTTGCCGGAGAAGCACATTTGCCGACACAGGAAGAACTTCTCATTTTGACTCTTAAGCTGCGCCATTCTCTTGGTTATCGAGATCTTAAGCACCATCTACAAGCATATGGTCCTTGGTGTCATTTGTAACCCCGTATGTCAGAACCCTTCCTGGAGTAAAGTCAATCAAAGCAGTTATGCATCCTGCCTAAAGACCTCTCCAGCTTGTTAGCTAACTGTAGTTTTTTCAGACTCTGTAGGGCAGCAGTGGCCAATCTTTTCCGCAAATGGCCACTGTGTATGCAGGTTTTTGGGATACACTGTAGGTCAGCTGTTCAAACCCAGGGCTGAGGACGCTTCATCCAATCAGTCCTCTAATCAGTAATATAATTAGGGAGCTGCGGCGAAAACCCACATACACAGCGGCCCTTTGCGGGTAAGATCGCCCAGCCCTGCTGTAGGATAACCCTTATTTATTAAATCATCAGCCAGACAGACAGATGTTACAATGTAGCAAGTATGATACTGCTGTAGCTTTTTAGGCCATATGTTAGGAGAGCTGACCTTTCCCATCCAGCGTTGCTATTTATAAGCACATCAGAGCCAGAAGGATTGTTTTGATGTAGACAATAATAATAGCTGACATGCAAGATTATGAAGCTTCAGATATACATGAGAACAACAATTCACATGTGTAGAAGTGGAAATTTAGGTCAGGCAGTCCAGCTGATTGTCTCAAATGCTGTAGCCCTGCCTTCAGAGTGGATGTGCATTGACTAAGCTTTACTGCTCTCTGTTCTCCACCCTGACACTCGGTGCCCAACCACAACTTCTCCTGCTTCTCCTGAATTGGAGAATCATAACGCTTAATACTGGACTGTTAATGCAGTGCCTACTGACTCATCCATACTGCAGATTTGGACATACTGTTCACTTTACATACCCTATTTTCTCTACTACATAGCAAACGAGTATGCGATTTTGGACGCACCTTATCTCTGGGTGTGAGGATATGTCATCACAATCAGGCACCCAGGCTTCCAGAAAACAGTCTAGAGTAGGAAGACATGGGCAATGCAGGGTGAGTCAAAACAGGTGCTGAGGGACATTTGTCTCATATCTATGTGTTGGCCAATTATGTGACTGGGTTCTGCTCTGGTGCCTGATCCCAGACTTCATTACAGCCCCTCCCAAGATCCAGCTTCTCTTTCTCTTGGATTTTTCCCTTCTACTGAAACCAAATATGGCAGTCTCAATTTTTCATTCTTCCTCCCTATTTTAATAAACTTGTCTCTACTCCCCAACCCAAATAAAATCCCATTCCCTCCTCCTGTGTCATGCTGATCTGTTCGGCATCCCATGCTTGCAAAGTATGTTTTTTTGGTTTTTTTTTGTGTGTAAAATAAGATTCAGTCAAAAATGTGTGTCTGTATCTTTTAGAGATCCTTTCCTATGTTCTGGATCATACGCTCCTGAGGAATCTCTCTCACGTCTTTCGCAGAAACAACAGCCAACAAACAAAGCCAGGTGTGGGAGGTGAAGATTAATGGAGCACCCTTGTCAGAGAAACTTTTGAGAACATCACCTTATCATCATCAACTGAACCTGCAGATCAGGCTGTTAGCTTAGCATAGGCATAGATTTTTTAACAGTATGATTGTAGCTCCTCAGGTTTGGGGATTCATAATGTTACCATTGGGTCCTTTAATCCCAAATGCTCCAGGTGCTACCTGAGCCTCTTCTATTTGTACCTCACTTTGGATAAAGGGTCTCTAAATAAGTAAATGTAATATGCCTGGAAGGTTGTTCAAATGCAGAGGTGGATAGTTCAGGTCCTTAAAGTTAAAATCCAGACTAAGATTTTGTTTCTGTCTACCGGCTGAGTATAAAGAATCACAGTCACAGAGTGCCAAAGCTGGTTGGGTGAAACAAAATCTGGATAGTCTGGATTTTTACTTTCTGGACTTGAACTATCCACCCCTGTTCCAATGCCATGAGTGGTACTTATGTCACTGTTGGGTTCTTGACCAAGGTCCTCAGAGCCAAATGCTCCGAGGGTGCTGCCCCTGTGCTCTGGCCTAGAATGTTTTCTCAGTATGGGATGTGTGAAAAGCAACTACTTCCAATGCATCTCATAAAAATGACAAATTGAGTATCTAAACATCCTGGTCCACTTGAGTCCAAACTCATCTTACTGAGAATGAAGACAAAGTCCATCAATGAGTGCGTTATCCATGTTGGCCCGTGAAGGGTGGCAAAAGTCTTTTCTCCACATTGGGTTGTGTCAGGTGGCACTGAAGACTATACCAAGGATCCCTAGTAGTGCTTCTTAACTCACCATGGAGAAATGAGCCAGTGGTATAAGGATGAGTGAGTGAGTATCAGTGGTAGCTGCTAGTATATGAGTGGGTACCACTGGTAGCTGGTAATATATGAGTGAGTGAGTGAGTGAGTGAGTGAGTACTGGTGGTAGCTGGTAATATATGAGTAAGTAGGTGAGTGAGTACTGGTGGTAGCTAGTAGTATACAAATGAGTAAGTGAGTGAGTGAGTACTGGTGGTAGCTAGTAGTATATGAGTGAGTGAGTGAGTGAGTGAGTATGTGTCAGGGTGCTCTATGATGGACAGGATGAGGTCCAGTCAGCTTTGATCCCTGTGATTCTTAGGATCAGCTCCAGACTGCAACCTTGACTTAATCAAAATGGAAATGGGCATGAAAATCTCTGAACTGTGACTCCTGTCACATTTGTACCGAGGGGAAGGTTTCCAAACGCAGCCTGTTGACTTATTCATGCTTTGGAAGATAAAGGTGGCTGCCCATCCCTCAGATGTACCCTAAATAAACATCACTGTCACATTGCCATTGTCCTTCCCTCAAACGTTTTGTAAAAAGATTCAGGGTTCGGAAGATTTATCCTGTCAGGCAAAGAAAAAATTACAAAAACCACACCAGAGCCACTTTTCATGTCCTGATAGTTTCTCTATAAAAAAACCAACAGCAAAACAATTCCAAAATGCGACTGATTTAGATCCAGATGCTTCATAAATGCTTCATGACTATGTTGTTCAGAGCATTTAATATTGTACCAATTAAAAAGAAAAAGACTTTTAAATCATTGCATAAACCTATCCATATATGTATTTTTTGAATGAGTCATAAAGAAACCCATTGTGTCCATCAGCCCAAGAGAATGTTCTGGAAAAAGATGCAAAGACACATACAAGAAAAGTGAATGAATCAATTTATTATGACAATGGAACTAAAGCATCTGAACTGCAGCCCCTCTGCCATTTGTTCTTTTTAAAGGACTATAACACTGTCACATTTAAAGACCTCTGAATGAATCCACGCATCCGGCAGAACATACTGTAATTTCACGATTTCTTCACCGATATGATGATGGATGGTGGGAATGATGACATAGACTCACATTCAGAGTAACAACCAGCAAATGCCAAAAAAGGAAAACGGCAAAAGCCAAATCTTAAACCCAAAACCAGAGCTCAGCCACTCTAGAGCGTTTTCCTAAATGGCCGTGCCCATCACATTAGCATGGCTTTACCAATTTGCTCCGTCCTTGAAAAGGGGGCCAGAGAGTCACCGCCTACTGTGTACGTCACACCAGGATCTGGTGTGTAATATGTGCAAACGCTCTTCTCCACCAAACAGGCAGAGCTTTTCATCCTTGCGCAGATCAGCATTTCCACACAACATGGCCGGACCATTATGGTAACATCTTGTGATTCCCGATGGATACATGTCCGGCACCTTGAGAGGGGAATAGGATGCAATTCGTTCTATTACAGTTTGTGCCACATGAAGGGGTTACACGGTAGTTTTGGAACATCCGATGGGCACCAACACGCCCAGCATTCTGGGAAGCCGATCTCACTGCCAGGATCCAGGCGGTCCAGGAAAATCCCTCTGCGGTTTGTCTTCCGTCCCATGTGTCAGGATGCAGAAGCTCGGGGGGGGGGGGGAGGCAGATTTGCTGACCACCCCGACTGTTCGGGGGTATTACATTCACAGCGAGTCACATCAAGGCACAGCGAGTTACATCGAGGCACAGCGAGTCACAGGGCCAGGTTTCTCACAACGCGGCCCAAACCTCAAGCGTTTAGGATTTGTCGATTCTTCTTAAAGCCTAGAGGCGTTTCATAAATTCCACTGCTCACAAGTCCAGGCTTGACACCTTGACAGCAGTTTATATTGCACCATTAACACACACACACATACACACACACACACACACACACACAAAAACAAGTATGCCCATAAGTTTGATTGGGTCCTTATCGCTCTCAGTGCCAAGGTTTGACAGACAGCCAGTGTACTAGACAATCTGCCTTTCATGCAATTCAACTGATTCTGGGATTCCAATGGGTGAAAGGGGGATGTTTTCACTACAATAAAAAGTGCTTGCATGTGAACTTTCACTTTCTCACAGTGATAGTGCCTCACTTGACACCAGATCAACTTGCAGTACCTGTGTCCATGGAGACAAACATCACAGTCAGGGGTTTTTCTCACCTGTTTTTGCCAGCCTCTTAAGACTATTGTTTGTGCTCATGCTTTGAAAAATAATAGCACCCCCCACCCCACCCCACCCCCACAGATGGGCTGAAGTATTCTGAAATGTCTGGAGAGCTTGTATGTGACATTTTTTTTCTTCTTTTGTGAAGCAAATTCCCATGCAACGTGTATGGAAAAGTTACTTATGAAAAAAAGAGAAAACAATTCTTTATTGAACAGAGTAAAATTCCCATTTGGGGGCAGAAGTGATCTTTGACCCCCTTCACTGCCTCCAACCTAAGGCCCACCACCCTCAGGCAGTTGGAACGATGCCAAGTACTGTAGACAGCTTCATGCCCCCCTCCCCTCCCCTCCCCGCCCCCCGTCTCCCTGCTCAGGATTCATGTGGACAACTTGGGAATACCTCCGCTGGGAAGATATAGGTACACTTTCCCATCAAGGGAAACATCATTCTGCATTCATCATTCTGGTTATGTCTGTGGACCCATAAGGCTCTTATCCCCAAGCTCCATGGGTGCTACAACAGATAGTTGGGCTAACCTGACACACGCTAACGTCAAGCCTTATACTGTAACCTGGGCTGTCAGCTATGCACCTGTTTCTGGGTCTAAAAAAGGCTGCAAAAACAGATGTACCTTTAGGCACATTATTGAAACTTAAGTGTCCTATATACTCCTAGCATGAGCTGTGAGTGTGAAATAAGTAAATATTAACAGTATTGGAACACTGGAAGATTCCCAGTTTATTCAGTTCCTAACTGTTTATTGTGACAATAACAAGTCATGGAAAATTACAGGCATCATAGACATATTACAGGCAACATCTGGTTCTGTACAGCACAGCATTAACACTGGGAATGACAGAAACACTTTTAAATGTCTGATTTTGATCTAAAGCCTGTCCCAGGGTAGCAGTACATACCTGTGACGTTCACACAGTGACTGTTCTCTGAGCTTAACTATACAAAGCATCTGCCCATGGAAGCCTGGAGGTGCCAGGCCGGTATGTCAGATGGTCGGTCCAGCCCCGTAACCGAGCCAGAAGCTATACCTAAAATCAGAAAGCTGGCCAAACTGAAACACAACTAGATGCCTACTAGACAAGCGGAAAATACAAGGAAAAAGCATCCAGTGTTACCAAGACACCATCACCAGGGGGGAGTCAGTAAAGACCAAGAAAAGGTCAGCAGTAGGATGAGATAGGGGAGGCGTCCTGAAAGGAGTGAGTATTGAGACTTTTCTGAAAGTTTGTGAGGGACTTTCAGACTGCTGGCCGGATTGGGGTAGGTCACTTGTTCCACCATCAAGGAACCACACTCCCGTACACATTGCACATGATTTCTGATTTTTGCACATACTGATTCGTACTTACGTACAGTAGAACTATTGCTTGTATTTTTTGAATCTTCTATTTTGTTCATTTCTTTACATCTACATTCTGTGCTGTCTTTAAAGCACAGCAGTTGGTGTGTGGCTCAGCAGATTATGCTGATATACTTACAATCAGAAGGTTGTTGATTTAAATCCCATGATTGGCAGAGTGAGTTTGCTGTTGAGCCCTTGTTCAAAGCCTTTAACCCTTAATTACTTTGGGGACTGGCTGACCCTGCTTATTCCAAAAAAAATATATGTTGCTTTGGACAAAAGCATCTGCTAAATATTATAAATTTATGAATCAGTGCTGTCAAAGCAAATTCTTAGTCGGTGTACCAGGTCAATAATTGTCACACCCTGCTCATCTGATCCTTCTGTGTACCATGCCCCCTCATTAACCTTGTGTTTACCAGCTGTTTCAAGTTGTTTTCATTAGTTTGGTGTATTTAAGTCTACATCAGAGTACATTTCCCTAGTCCTGTCATTGTGCTGGTATGACGATTCTGTCCCTGCTTGCCTCTCCGTCTCCCCATTAAAGCCCTTTATACCCAAGTCTTTGTGTCCTTCGCCTGCTTCCCCGTCTGTGCTCGGCCTGTCATGACAGAATGACAGGACTCCAGAAGAAGACGCCTCGTATGGCAGAGCAGGAATACCTCAGCGCTACCGACGAGGTAATTCACTGGCTTGATCAGCCCGAAGTCCAGGATGATCCCTTATTTCGGGCTCTAGCCCACCGGAGTAGGGACATACTAGAGGAGATGTCCCTGCCTGGAGACACGCACCTGGCCGAGGAGGTGCTCGCGAATCTACAGAAGCTTAGAAGAGGGGCCACGGAGTCAATGATGCGGCGGGTAGCCTTGGATAGCAGACTGCCATAAGCTGCAGGCTGCCTGAAGGGCCCCGACTCCGCCTCCAACTGCAGGGAAAAAAACCGGATGAGCCAACCAGGACCCCTGCTCTCTGTGTCCCATAAAGGGAGAGGACATCTACGCAGAGGTTGGGTCCCACCTGCCCTGCCTCCTGGCTCGCCTTTGTTTCCCCCAGCCTTGGCTCTGTGGTTGTCTGTGGGTCCCCTGGCTCTAGCTTGGCGGTCACCTGGGGTGCCCCCAGCGGCATGTCGTCAGACGCCTTTGGTCCTACCTCTGGCACCATGTCAGTTGACAGCGGTGCACCCTGCTCCGACTCATCAGTCACTTGCGCCTTCGCCTGCTGCAGCTTCTGTTCTCTCCTCCCCTTCGCCGGTGTCGCCTTCACCTCTCTGGTTTTGTGCTCCCTGTGTTTGCTCCTCATGCCTCTGTTTTGCCTGTGTTCACTCCTGGTCCCTTTGTTTCTCCTGCTTCCCCAATCCAAGCTCGCCATGTTATGATGATAATGAAGTAAGTTCTCGTAAGTTCTCATGAGTGAGAGATTTCCTGTAGTGAATGTATATCCAGGCTTGTACAGCTTCTCTGCTGCTCCCATACTAAGACAGAACTCATTCATACATGCATCAGTACACTGATCCATCAGTTTATCTTATCCAATATAGGGTCATGGTCAGCCCAGAACCCAGACACAGTTAAAGCCCTGAATGAACTTGACCAGGGCCTGAATGGTTAGTTTTGCTCAGAGGTTTCAACAACTCTACTATCAGTTTGAGAGTTTCATACAGGACAACGGTACTGGTCCGAAGGTTTCCCAAAACTTGCAGTGCTATGATCATCATAACGTCAGAGAGAGAATTCAGTGTGGTGTCCCTCAGACTGATATCTTAGGGTCATAGCATTGCCTCTGCTGAAGTCTAACCCAGGAAGTACAGGGGTAACACAGGGAGAACATGCAAACCTTTGTAAATTTTTTGCACTTTCTTTGACAAACATGAAATTCTATCTGTATAACTAGAAAAGATAAGGACACAGAGAGAAAGAGAGAGAGGAGGGGTCACAATTCTTTGTCACTCTGCCCAGAAACCTCAATGTTTTATTTCTGTTACCAAGAAGCCAGAAGTATCCTGCTAGTTACCCCCAGAGATATCTGCACACAAACAGCAGCCACGTCTCATCTCGAAGCTAGAACGCACGTCCAAGGCCTCGTCCCAGGTCAAGCATTCGTCATTCCTTCACGGTAACGAGAGCTGTCTCCCTCTCTGTACATGCCTCTCCTGGCAGGACGCTTCTCTCCATAGTTCCGATACACATTCAGTCTGCGAATCCTCAGTTCCTGCCAAATTCCTCAACTATTCCAGTCACTTGAGCTGCTTGTAAGAAAAACTTCCATGGGAAAAAAAATATGTGGAGAAGGAAATGCTATCGAAGGGGTACTTCTGCAACAAAAAGTCACACTCTATAGAGGTTAATATATCACGATTCACACACGATTAAAAGTGCCAGCTGGGGGGGGGGCAAATGTTTACAAAATACGGGATTAATCAGTAAATGGTTTTAGAAGAAATATTTTTTGGGGGGGCTGAAACAAAGAGTAGGGGGCTAAAGCCCCCTGAATAGGTCCTGTGTCATCAATCATCCTTATCCTATGCACATGCTCATTAAGACTTAGGTTTCAATGCAGCAGAGTTCATGAATAGATTAAAAGTGACCCTAAGAGCCTGTCAAATTAAACTGGCAATACCTTCCTCGCAGACACTTTCCTTAAAGCGAAAAAATCTGCTGTCAAATATAACATGTGTGCTCCTTAAGAAACAACGCTGCCATTTGGCAGAAGGGAAGTTTTGTCCAGTTTGAAAGGGCTTCAGATCCAAATTCCTCACTGATAAATCAGCCAAGTTTAAGTTTAAATTGGCTAGATAAACTTACAATGCACTCAGCAACAAACATCCGACAAGTCTAGTCTTCATTTTCTGTTGTTTCTGGTACACCGAACGGCACTTAATATAATTAGTTAATGACATTTGTAGTGCCAAGTTATTATGTAACAACAAAAGGGAAACAGACAGCAACACTGTATCAATACAGTGACAGGTTTCATTTCATATTCACCTTTTATGATTAGGCCTACATAGATGTCTGTGCCGTTCTTGTAGCTCGAGGTAAAATATAGGCCTAATGCAAATGTTCAATTTCCTTAATTACTGCATGCAGTTCTCTTATTAAATAAGACCTTTCTCTTTAAGACACCAACAGCAGTTTTTTTTCTCTACAAACACTTCAGAAAAGAAAGAGGAAAAGTACGCTATGTAAAAATAAAAATAAACAATAAACCAGCTGTAACACAGAACACATTGAACAAAGTACTACAATGTACAAGAGCATAATGTCTGTCCCCTAGAGGGCAATGTAATTTTTAAAAAATCATACAAATATGAAAGAATTTCCTGTATGGATTACTTTTTTCTCATTCAAATTCGCAGGTGGACAAGGCAGGAGAGAGTTATGTGTCCCATTATAATTACGGTTACAGAGCGTGGGATCAAAATATGTATTGTTGATGCAGCTCGGTCATAAAGGACCTGGCATGGGAAGTTTATTCATAAACTGCTCTGAGGAATTAAATGCGTGTCCTTTCTGCTGCAATTTAATGTGTTATAATTATGTGGGACCCGCGTGCAGCCTTGCCAGATTATATAATAAATGACATTTCTCGCATTGAAATTACACGACTGCGCTGGAACTGTGTCTCAGTTCAATCAATCATTTCAGATTCGCCTTTTTCTCCTCCATACTTCCCAATTATCTTAATTTGACTTTAATTTAAACTGAGCATAGGCTCTGTGAGTCAGTAAGGGAATGATTCTTGTATTTCCATCTGTCGACGTTTTCAATTTTCATAGTTTGCATACGTTTTATTTGCCATGTTGGGGTTTATTGGGCTGTTTGGCATTAAATGACATGAATCGTTTAATGTTTCCCACATATTATAATTGTTTTATACCCTATGTTTTTAGTAATTAGCTGACAGTGCTTTATAGATGTTAAAAGTTTAATGTCTTCATTGAGCGGACGTTTCTGCAGTGGAAAACCAAAGGGAGCTGGAACCACGTGGCTCCGTTCCTGTGTGCCAGTGGAAAAGCGCCATATGGCTACACTGACACAATCACAGTAAACACATTTAAATCCCATCACACAACCATAAAATTAAGCCAAACATACAGATCCTTCACCACATAGAGCTCACTTATATATGATTAATTTAATTTTAAAAAGAAAGTGACAAAAAGATTTTGAGCTGCTATGTAATGAATGCTGATTTGACGCTCTACATATGTAAGACATGTCACGTAGCGGCTGAGACCTGTAATAGGTTTTGCCTCGGATACCGTGCTCTAACGCAGGGGTCACCAGCCTTTTTGAAACTGAGAGCTACTTCACGGGTACAGAGCCATACTAAAGGCAACCAAGTTTAGGTCCTAATCTTATCTAAACTTCATGTATAATAAACATGTTTTAAATGCCTTTTTTTTAGATATTGTCATTTTCAAATCTATATAAATGCACTGGTGAGTTGTGCTATTTTTAGGACAGGTCCGCGGACGACTCATGGTCCTTGGGGGTGTCCTGTTGGTGAGCCCTGCTCTAACGTATTTCATCACACATCTAGAATTAAATTTAAACAACTACAGCAAATACAAAAAGGCAAAAAGCTGCAAACCACATTTGCTGGTTCGAATAAAAAAATATAGAACTTATACAGTATAAATTATAGTTCATTTCTTCGGCTTCTGTCACGATCTGGTCAAAATGATGCACAATGTTTTCAAAATTACAATAAAGAAAGAAAACAGGGATCCGTGTTTCAAAGCACGGTTGCAAACAGATTTTGAAACGGAAGATTGGTCTTACAATTCCCATTGGCTCTTTTAGATTGTGCATTTTCAGATCTGAACATTTGCATTTCAAAACAGTCACAGCTGGTAGCTCTCTGCTAGAAACAGTAGGTTGGTTTTTTCTTTAAAAATTGTCGAATGACACCATTTTAACCAAAATGACAACTGGAAATTAAATTATAACTATACAGGTGAGTCATCAGATACTAGAGAATTCTGTGATTTATAAAGAAACAAAGCTACTTCATCCCACCTCTTCTACAATCTGATTGGTTATCTCTGAACCAATAATGTTTTTGTTCTGCCCTCAGAACATTTTTGTGTAAGTAAAAGTCCCATGAGCAAAGACAAGGGGGAAGTAGTGGAATTGGAAAAGCATGGCTAGTGAGTTTTGTGTGACCACCATTGGTAATGATAGAAATCAGGGATTAACATTTACGGTTGGTAGTATAATGGTTCAACCAAATCTCCAGTCCCGTAATCTCCAGTCATCCCAAGCATCCATGTATCTTATACATTGGCTAATATATGATTTGATTACGGCCTTGGTAAATTACAAGGACATCCATTTTCATAACTGGTTAGCTACTATAGGGTCTCATTGCATCTGGAGCTTATCCCAGAAAGTATCCCAGGAAGTAGGGGACAGGAAACACCCTGGACTGGGTACCACTACATCCCAGAGCTGCTTACTGTTCCACCAGCTGGACACTGGTTGTGGTAGACATGATGCACTATATGGGCAAAGGTATTGGGACACACCTCTCAGTCATTGAATTCTGGTGTTTCATTCAGACGCATTACCACGGATGTATAAAATTAAGCACCAAGCCATGCAGTCAGGTGTACAAGCATTAATGAAAGAATAGGTCATTCTGAAGAGCTCAGTGAATTCAAGCATGGTACTGTCATAGGATGCCACCTTTGCAACAAGTCGGTTCATGAAATATCTTCCCTGCTAGATATTCCACGGTCAGCTGTAAGTGAAGTTCCAACCTTCCTCTGGCATTAATCCCAGCAGAAAATCTGTGTGCCGTGAGCTTCATGGAATGGGCTTCCATGGCCAAGCAGCTGCATGCAAGCCTCACATCAGCAAGCGCAATGCCAAACGTCAAATGATGTAAAGCACGCTTCCACTGGACTCTGGAGCAGTGAAAATGTGTTCTTTGGATTGAGAAACATTACTTGTCTGACTACATTGTGCCATCTGTAAAGTATAGTGGAGGAGGGATAATGGTATGGGGGTGATTTGCAGGGGTTGGGCTACGCCCCTTATTTCCAGTGAAAGAAACTCTTAATGTTTCAGCATACTAAGACATTTTGGATGATTCTATGCTTCCAACCTTGTGAGAACAGTTTGGAAGAGGCCCTTCACTGTTCCAGCAGAACTGTACCCCAGTGTGCAAAGCAAGGCCCATAAAGACATGGCTGGGCGAGTCTGGTGTGGAAGAATTTGACTGACCCGCACAGAGCCCTGACCTCAGCCCCATCAAGCACCTTTGGGATGAACTAGAACAGAAATTGTAAGCCAGGTACTCAAGTTCAGCATCAGTGCCTGACCTGACAAACACTACTCAAGATGAACAGGAAAAAATTCCCATAGACACACTCCATGAACTCCATGAAAACCTTCCCAGAAGAGTGGCAGCTGTTATTGATTCCTATGGATTTAAAATAGGATATCATACTGTAAATAATCATTCCTGTAGATGTTCCATTGCTTTTGTCCATATAGTGTACCTGCAAACAATTACCCCAACAGAAATCTGGCATTCAATAATATATGACATAGAGGAAATGAGTCTATAGAGAACTTGGCATGCACTGCTGAAGTCCAATCAGGCTACAAAGATCCCCATCTCCCTAAAGTAGTCACAAGCACAGTGTGTCACGTGACGTTTTCTCATGGTTTCATTTTGGACATTTAGACTTTTATGACCATTTGGATGAGCTTTCCAAGCGTCCATCAGCACTCATTCAACAATGGTGCAACATTTCAGGCACTAGGAGTCATTGGTGTGACCTTGCAAACCAAGTCATGGGTGGGATGGGCAACTTTAGTCTTCAGTTGGGCCATAAAATTTATTAACAGCTATGATGAGGTCAGATTTGTTGATGAGGGGGTGGCTGTCAGATTTGTTGAGCAATTAGCCACTTTTGTATAGGTCCAGCGCATGCAAGAAATATAACATTTTACTGCAACCATTTTAAATTGTATTTATGTTGTAATCTAATATATTGTAGTCAGCGAGCTGGTTCCCACCTTGCCCCGTGGGAAAATCTGCGTATATCCCCAGTATGTTTATTGTTATAAATAGTCATGTTGTGTCCCCAGGTGCCGGGAATGCCCTTGCCTATATCGTGTGTAAATCCCGTCTGATCCTTGCACGCCCCTATCCATTTTTTTAAATACCCACAGTGTGTGTGCCTTACCTGTGGTTCCCTGCCAAGCGGTGGGGCTGTGGGGTGGGTTGGTGCCAGGAGTGGAGCTCATGTGATTTCTGTAGCCACAATGAAGGTCGCCCAGTCTACTGCAGTCAGACCGTTCTCAAACACACAGCCACACAGGCCTGTAGGCTATCAAGAATTCAATATATTGCTTAAAAATACCACCAAAATATTGTATGCCACAGTATAATGTGAAACGCACCCAAGGGAGAAGGAGAATGCACGATGTGAACTATGCAAATTACACCAGCCGTCTACTATGCTTGGGTGGTATCTCATTTTTCTACCACTGTACCACCCAAGCCTATGTCTAACCAGGAGACTTTTAAACGCACGTGATACAACAGACAACAGATAATGGAATGAAGTGCAGAAGACAGACATGGATATTCCTCAATAATGATCAGACTGCAGTCGGCTTAATAAAGAACTCGTTACTCACATTGAATTCTCTTTTCCACCAGATATCCCTCTGCCCTAGTGCTTTGCATTAACCCGGTAACTCTTTCAAGCTCCCCCTAGTGGTCAGACAGTATGATGCACTAGTATTTATAGTGGATTTATTTCGTTAATTTATAAAAATACATTTGATACTTGTGCACAGCAAACGTGCTGGAAAAAGCGGTCAGATGCTTTAGGTCAGATGCTTTAGGTCAGATGCCTGTTAACTTGTTAATTCTGAGTAATGGCGATTATGCCTCATGACCCTGTACAGGTTGGAAGATGCATGGTATTTATGATTAAATGTGACAATTTGATGATGATTCATGATTTGAAATTAATGTATAAAATTAATTTAGCAATGTAAAGTTGGCTAATTCCCACGTTTATGTTTTGGGGCAAGTATGAAATGATTTGCTGCCTGGTTAAGAACTCATGTTAACTTTGGTTATTAACCAAAATAGTTACTTATGGTTTACTAAAGTTAATAAACAACCTCAGGTTTGGATTTTTTCCCAAAGCACCATTTGATAAGTCATTTGCTAGGTCAGTTCTGTTAAATGTAAGGTCTCAAAGGTTTGCATCAATGTAGTCAAAGTAATTCAGAAATACTGAGAACAGATGCTTGTTCTGATATGATTTGTTGTGTATGTTAATCAATGGAATTCTTTGCTAATTGCATAAAGGACTCTACTAATTGTGAATGATGTTTTGAAAAACGTATTAATGATTTTTTTATTTGGTGAGATTAATGTAAAGACACCGGAAGTAGACATTAAATAATATAGTATGGAAAGCAAAGAATTAGTTTAGTTCAGGTTCATTAGAGTGTAGCATGTAAGCAGCAGCCTGCTCTCAGCTCCAATTGCAAGGGCTTGATTTCTGCTCTGTCGGTGCCGCCAGTTTGTATCTACACCCTGCATTCATACAGGCTTTTACCTGACTTACCTTGATTTCCTTCCAAAGTCCAAAGGCATGCAGTTCCCTGAATTGTGCATTGTCCTTAATTTATTCGAGTGTGTTACCTTGCAATGGACTGGCATCCCATCCAGTTGTCCCATGCCCTATGCATGCTAGGTAAGTTTCAGACTCACCCTGACCCTGTATTGATTAAGTGGTTATGAAAGATGTATGGATTGTAATTTATACTCCCACAAATCAAGGACTGCATTAGTCAGTAAATATTCACCTTAGTTCAGCAAAAGCTTTTATCCAAAGTGACACATCTTATATATTTTTTTTAAAGAAAGTAATATCAGATTCTGGTTTAACAGCCTTGCTCAAGGGCCACTCTGTTAACCTTGGGATTGAAACCAACAACCTTCTGATTACAGGTACTGTGGCGTAAACCGTAGTGCCACATACCATCAAACACGCAAATGATGTAGCAAATTTATTTAAAAGTGGGATTCGAGGTGACAGTTATGGTTATACCAAATTTGCGTCATGCTATATTATTATAATTGCTGTAGAAAGTGAAACGGCATGAGGCCCCAAGTAAAATATGATCAGTGTAAATGTCAAGCAGGAGGTGGGGGCTGAAATGCATGCTGGGACCCAGCGGCGAAGCCCCGAGAGCGAGGATTCAGGCCATCGATCTTGGCAGAGAAACACGCTCTCAGCGTTGGGGGGGCTGAGAGGCACTGATGTGGTGAGGCAGTGGTCCGTGTCCTGCCTGTTAGCCTGCCTTTCCTTCCCCTCCCCTTCCCTGCCCCCCCAGAGGTCTTCCAGCTGTCGCTCACAAAGCCATGTGCCAGAAAAGGCACCCCCCCCCCCCGCAAAATGTCCACACCCCTCACTATGTCACTGGACCACCCTGAGAAGGAGATCTACCTGTTCTAATTGCATGTGTTGAAAATGACAACGGATGAAGCCCCATGGCACTGGGACAGATCGGAATTGTCAGCGAGCTCATTGGAATCACCAGAATTGTGTCAGGGCAACAGAGCGTCCAATCCTCTCCCAGTCAGAAGCAGATGAATGTGCCGGAATGTCTCCTCCCCTTTCCAGACGTCTCTCTGGGTCGGACTCACCTCCCCTTTGACCCTGTTCCCGAGATGCGTTAATATCACATCGTCCTATGGTTCTGTCCCAGGACACGACATCGTCACTCCAGCCGGATATCCCAGCCATGCTGAGACTCTCTTTCACCATGTCAATCAATCAGCTAACCAGTCAACTAATCAATCAACCAATCCAACAATAAATTATTCAGTCAATCAGATTTTATTTATATGAATTTTTACAAATAAGTGGCCAAGATGAGTGGCGTACAGTAAAAGACATAGGTGTTCAAAGAAAATATTTAAATGATCTTCATGTTGGTGTAAAACTATGATGTCTGTCAAAGTGTGTCAGCTTTCCAAAATCTCTCCTGAAGTCACGCCAGTGTTTACAGCCCCCATCCAATACACCTTGTTTGGCTGATCAATACCTCAATGGCTGTTTTTTTAACTAATTAAATGAATTAAAAAGGGGTTGGTAGTGAAATTTAATAAATACGTGGAATGGCGGGGGTGCCCCTGAGGAGAGGTTTGGGAACCAAACTGTGTTCGTCTAGCCATCCAACTAGATATCAGTACATTTTTGGAGAACTTCCAGTAAGCTTTTATTGTGTTGCTCTTCATTTGCATATCCACTAATGTTAAATAGTGTTTTTGTTCTGTGCAAATATACATTTCCTACCCAGATAAATAGCTTTAAACATTTCCTAAGATTTTCTAAGACAGGGGTCTCAAACTCCAGTCCTGGGGGGCCGGAGCTCTACACAGTTTTGGGTTCACCCTCATTTAACACACCTGATTCACCTCCTTGTGCTAATTACCACACAGCGCTTGAGCTAAATTATTTGTGGTGGAACAGGGAAAGAACTAAGCTACAGAGGGCTCCGGCCCCCCAGGACTGGAGTTTGAGACACCTGGTCTAAGACTTCTGCGCAGTACCGTATTTCCCCTAATAAAGAGGAAAGAAAACCCCAATACGTGGGGAAAGATGAAGATTTTCTGCTGCCCATGGCTATTGATGGCTATGACCTCACAGTCATGGTCAGATGACCCGTTTTCTGGCGCCTGCACAGATAAACCTGCATTTGAGGCTATGCATCCTTTCGTTGGCCCCCAGCCCATTATCGACTCAGGTCAAAGGTCGTCCCTCATGGCTCTCTCTGTATCAAAAGCCGGGGCTTCCAATCAAAGAGAAATCTTTAATGGGTTCGCATGGTCAACATTGCTCATCCATAATACGCAGGCCGACGAGTCACTGCCCTGTAAACAGACTCTTAACAGTATTCAGCTGCGTCATCGACTACTTCAGGGCCATCTACTTCCAGCCTGTTAATTAAGGATATTACCTCCTGACCCATAAATGGATAAAGGTCTGCCTGCTGAACCCATCTACAGTCCCCATCTGCATCCATTAGCCCGTAAAGCTCTGGACTTCCTGGAAATCGATACGGTTCATCTGCAAATCCGTTCGATGGCATTATTATAAAGGCTGGGCGTAGAGAACGTTCAAACAACATCTTAATTAACGATTCACCTCACCTAATCGATATCTTAATCTAAATGTGCAAAGCTGATTAATTAGCATTTACTAGCTAATCTATATTTTACACCCCAAGAACCATGCAAAACATCAGAGACTGTCCATGAGAAGTCTTTCAAAATGCAATATCTAGTCAATAGTAACACTTCAAACCCCTTGATAATCTTATTGCAGAGGACCTTTCTCAGTTGTGCTCTTACAGCCTACAGCTGTACACAACAGCAAAGTTGGATGTTGGGGGCAAGGGTGGGTAACTGTAAAGGTCTACTTACTGAGGAATCCAAAATAAATATTAGATGGCACACATCCCCCCCCCCTCTCTCCCTGCCTGTACGGGTCTGCTCTATAAGTCTGAAATACATCCATAGCTCTATGACTGCATGTCTGATTTGTTTGTAATATTATTTTTTTAACTATCACCTAAACACTCTTTATGCAAAAGGTACAACTTTATTTTAAAGCACCCATTATCTACCTGACTGTCTAAACTATATACTTAATATCTCACATATGGGTGTATATGGGGTGAGCTGATTGAAAGGTGATTGACCCCTAGAAGGTCCCTCCCTTGTCATTCACCAATTGAAACTATATTATTGGCTAATCATAAGGTTAAAAACCTTTAAAAGTAGTATCACTCCAGTGGCCTGTACTACGAAGCGGGGTTACTGCCTTATTGGGGTAACTTGTAGGATTTAAGGTAGTCTGGGCAAAATGTAAGTGAACGAATATGAAGTCCATTTAAACTGTGGGACCTTAAATCTGACAGGTTACCCCGATAAGCCAGTAACCCCACTTTGTGGTACAGACCACTGGTCTCATGTAATCACATAAATCTTTACATTAACAACATAACACTGTACTGCACCAGGCAGACCAAGGCATCATGGGAGCAGAGAGACACATAGCAATTTACTTGGGGAGGAATTCATAGTCTTTTCTAAGAATCCTTAGAAGAACTACTGCAAGTGCCCAACCAACACCAAGTCAAAGACAGAGCGCTGAAACACAAGGATGTTAGACGCCGAACTGTAAGATGCACACACAGTGGGAGATTTATACACACTAAATACACGCGAGGATCGGACCAGGTGCACACAAAACACAGGCAAACTCACGCAACAATAGGGAAACGCAACCATTAACATAAACAATAACAACAACAACACAACAAGGGCTATTTACAATTGCACACAGGGCGTGCTGGGACACGTGGGTGCTGGGACACGTGGGTGCTGGGACACGTGGGGCATGCTTTCCTTACGACTTTCAGGCACACCATCCCATTCAAACAGACGCCACCACCTGCCAGCGCACCCCAGGTCGTCATCCCAGAACTTGGACCCCTTCAGAGCAGTAGGCCATTGCTTCTTAGAGAGCTCAAGCCCCCCGTGTTTTGGCAAAGAGGAGAAGGAGGTACCGATGAACCACACATACACTTATGGCCACAGCACAGGATCAATCCTTTCAGCAACAAACATCCATTAATCCTCAGAGCTGGAGGTTGAAGCTCACTGCCTGGCACTGGATTGTGAGCCCTGGGGAAGAGCTTAGTATGCGATGAGAAAGCGTGATATTTGGCTGTTTCTCCACAGCTGACATCATGATCCTCCACTGCAGTGCTTAGCAACCTTTATTTATCCAGGGACCCCCCCTGGTCCAGCCGCCCCCCACTCAGGTTATGATATTTTTTCCCTTGTATGCTTTCTGCAGTGAAGACAACAATAGCTAACATTTATGAGTGCAGACACATTTTAATTTGGTTGCACTGCCAAACAGTAATTTAACTAAAATAAGGTCTCAATCCACTGCTGATTTTTTTAAAACTCAGTGTATGACATTGCTCTCAAAACATAAGGTGAATATTTATGAACTAAAAAACTAAATATTAAACTTTTTTTGGCAAATGGATCTAACATGCGCTTGATAACTGAAAAGACCTTCATTATAAGGTATTAGCCTTGAACAAAAAAAAATGAATGCAAATTACATTTTTTTGACAAGGTTTTAAAACAAAATGAACCAGGTAAGAATAATCCCTCATCCTTTCCCTCCCTGTGAGACGGCAACTGAATGGTTTGATTTCAGCTGTGAATTCTGGGATTTTGCATAATCTCAGGACCAAATCTTTCATGCTGTTTACAGCCAGGAAGGAATACCATTGGTTTTTATTCAAAACCTTTAACAGGGCCCTAATTTTAATGCTAAATAAATGTTTATCAATATAAATGGTATTATGTCATCTTATAGCTCGTTTTGAAAATATATCGATAAAGTCATACTTGTTTTCTGAGTTTGAGTAAATTGCATGCCCCCCACCACCTTGGTCATTGCTGAGGTTCCTGGGTGAACCACAGTCCCCCAGTTGAGAACCGCTGCATTCTGGATAAGTAGTATGGAAGATGATTGATGGTTTTGAGGGATGTTTTGAGAGCTCAACTGACAGCATTAACTGACAATTAATAAGCCTATCTTTTAGTGGAAAAACAGGCAATTAATATTTCATTCCTCTACACCAGTGCTGGGTTATTTAAGGCTTATACTGCTTAAACGTATGGCTCTTAAGACTTTATTCTTACTAACAGGTGTTTTTGACATAAGTAGAAAAGTAAAAAGTAAAACGAATCCAGTATCCATTAAATAAACAACTTTATATGGAACACTTTACCTCTTGGGGAAGCTGGAATAATGCTGCAATATAATCCATTACTGCACTGCCATTGTCTGTATTACAACATATTATAAGTAATCATAAATAGAAAAGATTAAAATATTGATAAAGGTCACATTTGCAGTAAACATCATATTTAGCTTGTTTGATTTGCGAAATGATTAAAGTCTATTTTTCCCACAAATGAGGATTTTTCAGCATTTTTAGTGTTATTCTCAAGTGTTGTGGGAATTCAATGGATTTATTGGGGCTTCTGTGCAACTGGGTAAGTCCAGCATTACGCGTTTCAGTCACTAATCATCTTCTGGTTTACGTCACAGTATCTGACTCCGTTTTGGTGAATACTGCAGAACTTCTTGAGGGGGCGGGGTATCCCATTACATTGATGTTCAAGGCCTTTTTTAAGTTTGTTAATTGAAGCCCCCTAGTGGCGATTCTTAAAGGTGCAACACACTCGCATGACCTTCACCATTTTTGTGGGAGTACGTTTTTAAAACAATAGTTTAAGACAATCACTAAACTGATTTTCCTCACAATGGTGATGAGAAGGTCCAGTTCTTGAGAACCACAGAAATCCTTGGCTCGTGTCGCCGGATGGAATTTATCTGTAGAGTAATAACGGGACATGAGATTTATGTTTTAAAATAACTTGACAGTAAATGGCAGGAGATCGGAGATTTGTTGGGGAGCGGAGTTCTCCGCGCCACGTTAATACACAGATAATATAATACTGCATCTGATTAAGGGTTCCTGGACAACATCCCAGACTGCCTTACACAATTTTGCCCGTTTATTCAAAAGGAGCTAGACAAAACGATTTAAATTTATTACACTGAAAAACGCATTCAAAAGGAGACTAAAATATTTACCAATTCTGAATGTCCTGTTTGCAGCGTTTTTGCCCTGGTGCGTTTAGGATTAGGCCTTGCGATGGACAGAGCAAAAGATTGGGAGTCATCGCCTTTTTATTTATCGGGAATTTAATTTAATTGCACAGTTTCCACCAGTTTCGCGGGGCTTGCCGGCTTGTCTGACTGTGCCACCGCTACCCGGATTCCTGTTTATGCGCCGTTAATAGAAGTCGACGCGGTCCCATATCTTAAAACGCCCCCGTGAGAAATCGATGCAAAAGCTATTAGACTGAGCGAAACTCGTCCATGTGTCATCCGACTTTTAAAATAAACATTCGTGGGCACCGACATAAACGAATTACCCTTTTTCCACTAGTAAATGGATAACACACGTTTCAACACTGTCACATAGCTAAATGGAAATTTTATATGTATCAATTATATATTTTTCTTACGTTAAAAATTAAATCTCTTTTATAACCTTACACTTCATTTGTATTTTGTTTTATGTCTGTGTGTGAGGGAAGTGATTTTATTCTAATCTACAGATGTGATGCCGCAAACATGTCCAAACGCAAAATGAAAGTTACAACCCCCCAAAAAAAGTTCATTTATAAGACATACTTTCGGTATCTCACAACTATTCTATTTTTTAAACAAAACCCTAGATATGTTTTTCATTTGCAATTAGATACAATAGCTTAAGCCAACACAATCTGTTCTTAATTTGTCAGTAACACTAGTGTCTGAATCCATCACAGCAGCGTTGAAAGGCCACGTTTGCTTAGACGAAGTATTTAATTTGAATTTTAAATAAGATGTCCACTAACATTAAAATATTCCTGTTTGTGCAAGATAAATATTTTAGAACACGCACTGATTGGAGAGGGATATAGTTATTATTCACTTAATCCTGATTTCATTTTTCTTTTACCAATATCAAAGACGGCAACTCTTCATTTAGCGCCAATCAGACTGACGGCTCCACCCTCCACATTGTTTGCTGGATCCCAATTTTCCGCTTTGGGATTCGTCGTCATCTTATTGTGTGCGCGTACGGAGCCGGATCATGTAGCCTGGCCACCGGCCTCTTATGTCACCGTCCGGTTCGGGTCGATATTCATCCAATTTATGAAACTCACCCATCGGCTTCCGCGATAATGAAATTTAGTGCAGTAAAATACTAAGAATATTTGCAATACAAAGTAGTCACCGAAACTTTAAATCAGTAGTAAATGTCCCATATACATCTTAAAAAAAAATCTCACACCGCCTTTTAATACCTCACCCAATTAATCAAAGTCGAATTTAATGGCGCTTGATATTGGCCCGAACACACCTACCTCCCTTTAGCTCACACAGCAGGGTGCTCACAAAGGAAGACAAACACTCAGGGATTCACAGAAATGAAAGAGACAAGAGTGCATGTGCTATTTTAAGCATGTTATTTAAACACCACCTTCTCTCACTATTGGCGTGCCGGAGACATCCACAAAACGCATTATCAAGCACCGGGAGTCTGCAGTAGCGGGGCCGGATTTGCAATGCAGGGCAAAATTAATCATGTCTCAGGGCCTGGGGGGCGAGGCGGCGGCATGGAGGTCTAGTTGAGGCATCTAACCTCTAACATCCTCTTTGATGTGGTCCTGAGACGCTTTAGACAGACCATCTTCTAACGGTTGAGCCCAACAATGGAGAAGTTTAATAAGAGCGCCTTTACGGTCTAATGAATTATGTAAATGTGCAACAGGGAAAGGCAGCGCTTCAGTACTCTCAAGGCAGGAACATTCACGGTAGCTGCTGATTTACTTTGTTTGCATAACATTGTTTGCCTTCCCTCTGTCTGATTGAGGTTATACATAAATAAAAGCATAAACCTTGGGACCTAATTCATCAATTTGACCAGTTCGCGTTGTGTTTTAATTGACCGCATGTTCTCTGTCTGTGCTGAACATATCGGTTTTAAAATTCTACATTACAGACCTTCCGGGTGAATAAAAACTTTATTTATTCGTAGCAGGAGACCAAGGTCAATCAAGGAGAAACGAACACCCAACAAGCACCAATGAATGCTATGGTCCCTTGGGAAGAAGGACGAAAAAAAGCCTTTTCGGGGAGAAATGTGATCTGTCTTTCGCAGTCAGGACACAGACAGATAGGGAGAATGGAACAGATGGAGACACAGATAAACACATGTACCCCGCACGCCGTCATTTTCTTTTCTGCTTGCGTATCTAACACACCGGGTGAGCTACCGACCATTTATGTGCAAATAAATTTGCTACAAGTGGAGCAGAAATTATACTATTTATCTCGAGCTCGCTGAAGGCTAGCAGCTTGTATCCCGATGTCTTTTTGGCAACGGGAGTGCCTGGAAAGCATTTGCAGTTAATTCGGCACGGCGGAAAGTAAATATTATGAGCGCGGATGATCATGTTTGTCACACAAGGGTGATGGCCAAAGACTGGGGCAGAGGACTCGGAGGCTACATTTTGCAATATGTTTTTGCGGCAGAGCACCCAAGGCATCATCTGATAATAATTTTGCATTTGACACCAGCAATTTATACGCTGGGCGAGTTTTGGGGGAGTAGTGTTTACCGCGGTCCATTTGCAAAGCCTTATTTTTCTTTCCAGCACAGTCTTCAAAGTTTCCTCCAGTTTACAGAAAAAGGCAGGCAGCCTTCTCCGCTTTTGTGAAATTGTAGGGGACGGACGTGATCAAATAATTATTAACAGGCCTATACGCTCACAATAGGTAAGCATTTAAGCCTACAAAATGCTCCAAAAAAGCCATCTTTCCCTTTTCAGCCTTTGATTAGGGCAGTCGATTTAATGAGTCAGCGAGCAGACCTGTTTTTCTAGTGCGAGTAAGAAAATTGCCAATTATTTTGCTTTCTCTGTCAGGCAAATGCATTTCAGCCACAGCGAAGATTCGATATGAAAACACACTAACATTTGACAGTAAATGTTAACTTGCCGTTAAAAAGTTATATTATGCTATTACGAAAAGCTTTTACAGTGCGAAAATGCTGTTAAACTTATGAAGTGATGTTACAATATGTTTGGGGCAATTGTTAATGCCGCTGATTTATTAATCTCTCCCTTGCTATTGTGCTGCTGCACGGTGGCATTACAAAGCGCTTCAATAAACAGGTTATTACAAAGCGCTTGAACGAAGTGCTGTTAGCGGGCGGACACAAACCTTAGTTTATATCGAATTAATTGAAAAAAATGATAGTTGCTGTAGACCTATAGGCCTGCTAACGGAGAATCCAGTTTGTTATTGGCGTTCGAGGCGTAGGCTACCTACGTATATGCAGAAACTGGTTTAAGTTCGGTAAAAGACATTGTAGTGTTAGCAAGTTTATGAATATTTTTACAAGTATTAACACAATTAAACGTCAGCCTAGTTCCCCTCCGTTACATTGTTTTTAAAAATTAAATATTTTAAAATATTAACTGCTTAAAGTGACAATCAGGAGAAGCAGAAAGAGGGGAATATTATTCCTACTGATCGATTTTTATATAATACTGCCAAAGTCAAAATTGCTCCCGCATTACATGCTTGCCTGTCTAGGCTGTATCGTCTGTAATGGGACAAAAAAGCAGGTGAAATGCATTCCTGTTTTACGCTCCTGCCCCCTGATGGCCATTTTCCTCACTGCAGGTGGTCGCACCTGGCTGAACCCTGCGGGTCAAACGAAGACTAATCATGTGGCTCTTTGCAACTCGGAGACATCAAACGAATTCAGCAGTATGATGGGCCCTGCTCTTCCGCAAATTCATACTGGCGCTCTGTACTGTTATCTTAGTAACAACCTGCCGTATAAATATGGAATTGGACCAGTTTCCATGTGACTTTGGTGTCTCAGTAGGCAGCACGGCGGAGGTTCTGTGCTTGGGATTTTCTCTTCTCGACTCAGTATCTCTTGGTTACCCATAGTGTGTCTGTCTGTCCTGTGATAGGCTTGCATCCCTCATGCTTCCTAAGATAGGTTCTGAGCTCACTCTGGACATAGAAGATGACCATGTACAAAGCTGAAATGTCCCCCTATGTCATTCCAATCCATATTGAAAGAGCATGTTTTTGTAGAAAGAAATGGACCAAAATGCCTTAATGGATGAGAAGTCATGCCGTGGGCATACTACAGTCATCCCGCACATCACCATGGTCATTGACATACTACAGTCATCCCGCACATCACCATGGTCATTAACATACTACAGTCATCCTGCACATCACCATGGTCATTGACATACTACAGTCATCCCGCCCATCACCATGCTCATTGACATACTACAGTCATCCTGCACATCACCATGGTCATTGACATACTACAGTCATCCTGCACATCACCATGGTCATTGACATACTACAGTCACCCTGCACATCACCATGGTCATTAACATACTACAGTCATCCCGCACATCACCATGGTCATTGACATACTACAGTCATCCCGCCCATCACCATGGTCATTGACATACTACAGTCATCCCGCAC
>JAODKF010000044.1:21336327-21346460 GCA_026779585.1 Mormyrus proboscirostris
CATTGACATACTACAGTCATCCCGCACATCACCATGGTCATTGACATACTACAGTCATCCCGCCCATCACCATGGTCGTTTAACATACTACAGTCATCCTGCACATCACCATGGTCATTGACATACTACAGTCATCCCGCCCATCACCATGGTCATTAACATACTACAGTCATCCTTAGACCCCAAGAGTTTTTTTGTTCTCCCTGTGTGGGAGTTTTTGGTTCCTCTCCTCCGTTGTCAATTGTTTTTTTTCTTTTATCTTTCTTTTCTATTCTGTCTTTCTTTTGTCTTATGTATCTCATTTTGTATGTATATCAATGTGTTCGAACACACCCATGTAAAGCGCCCTGGGACAACTCTGTTGTGAAGGGCGCTATATAAAATTAAATTGAATTGAATTCTGCACATCACTATGGTCATTAACATACTACAGTCACCCTGCACATCACTATGGTCAATAGCACACTACAGTCATCCTGCACATCACCATGGTCATTAACATACTACAGTCACCCTGCACATGGGGCAGCACAGCCCTTGGGGGCAGCATGTGGCTCAGTGGACTGTACCTGTAATCACAAGGTCACAGGTTCAAACCCAGCCTCAGCATCTCTACGGGTCCTTGAGCAAGACCCTTAACCCCCAGCTCCCTGGGCGCCCCAAAAGGTGGCAGTCCTTCGTGGACAGCTTGCTCTACAACAAGCAAGGTGAGGGAGGCATAAAAAAGAATTTCCCCACGGGGATCAATAAAGTTGTAATTACTGTTACTAATTACACATCACCACAGTCGTCACACAGAGGGTGACATATTTACTGAACAGGTAGAGGCTCAGAATGTTAGGACCTGTGTGATCAGAAGGTTGTTGGTTCAGACTTCTGCAAGGACTGACTGATCCTGCTTTCTCAGCAGGATTTTATTATGAATAAAAGCATCTGTTAAATTAATAAATCTTCGGACATTTGCTCCTGCTAACCAAATACTTAAAGTCACAGGGTAGCAGTTGGACATCTTAGCGGTGATACTTGCAGCTGCAGGTAATTTCCCGGTGTTCTAAAGTCACATAAACTGCCTCCTCACCCAAAAACTGTGTACTTTTGTGTGTCTTCATTCGGACTATTCTGCTTCTCTTGTGAACTGAAAATAACTTTTAAAGCTAAATTCAGGGGGGAAAAATCAAACAGCACAATACTTGAATCTGGCTGCCCGGAAAAGAGTCTACACCAAATTGAATTTTAAGAAAGAAATGTATTTTTCCCATTTTGTATCTGCGACTTCTGTCATGGTTTTTTTTTTTCTCAGACAAATGCACCATAAATAATTGTCTAAACATCCCAGCCTGCCTTCATTTTGGATTGGAGATTTCCCGGCGTTATTTTGACAAGATGGATATTTTCGCTATCAGTTGCCTCTATTAATTCTCTTTTTTTGTTCAGAGAGACCATTTCACTTTTAACATGTCATACGACAAGGGATTATAACTAGACCCCGACTCCTGGCACTAGATTCTGTGTTCCTGCTTGAAATTCATCAAACAATTACACCATTCAATTATTCAGCAGTCAAAAGTGATCTCCTTTGGATTAGACAGGAAATGTATATTGAAATTTAGCTGCTATATGAATGGGGTGGTCTGTGGCTCAGTAAGTTAGAATTCTCTGCTTGTAAACGGATGGTTGTTGGTTCAAACCCCAGGCTTGAAGTGTAATTCCCCCCTCGGGTCTTTGACACCACTTGTTCCGAAGACCAGCTGACTCTGCTTCCTCAATTGCACATAATATACAGCAGCAGCTACCCCCGTCCAGAGGAGCAGAATCTGATGCAGTCTGCAGATTTCCCTGTTCAAACACACCATAATCAGTTACTTACCAGGGTCGTAGGTGTGTCTGTACAGGGAAATCCCTCCAGAACTGGGGAATCCTGCTATACAGCACTGAGCAAAAAGATCATGACCACCCCCAAGTAAAGCAAATGATGTTAACTACACTTTCAGCCAAAAGTCTGGCCACACCAAGCAGCCTACAAAGGAATGGGGTAGTGTCACATGACCTGACCTAAGCACAGTAGGTGCTTACATGGTTTTGGTGGAGTTTGACCAGAGATTGAAGGAAAAGCAGCCAATGAGTGCTGGGCATACATGTGGGACCTCCTTCAGGGCAGCTGGAAAAGCATCACAGGAGGCCACCTCATGGAACTGAAGCAGCTTGGGTTAAGGGCCTTGCTCGAGGGCCCAATGGTGACATCACTCTGCAAAGTGACATCACTCTGCTCACCTGTAAATTGTGCCAGACAGTACAGCCTTCATTCACATCTTAGATTGCAAAGCCTAAACTGCCCAACACCCTTTCAACAGTTCATGGTTTTCCTCCCCTGTGGCCTCAACCATGACCATGAGCTCCCACAAGTTTGCTGCTTCTGAGATACTCTGACCCAGTCGTCTGGCCATAATGATGTGGCCCTTGTCAAAACCACTCAGATCTTAATTCTTGTCCATTTCTTCTGCAGGCAACACATCAACTACAAATACCGAATGTTAGCTTACCGTTTAATATACCACAGACCTTGACATGCAGTTTTTATAAGACAGTCAACATTATTCACTTCTGATAGGGGTGATTATAATATTTTGGTTTTTCAGTGTAATCGTGTAACTATGGTTTTGTAGAACAATTAATTGAAATAAGAACCTAAACAGGTTTTTCTGATTCTTCCACACGCTGTTTAAGCCAGAATGAGCCTGAAATGTTCTCCCTGTTTTAAAGTCACTGGTTTGTGGGATGTGATATCTAAGCAAAGCTTGGCTCCATACAATACCATGGAAATGAGGAGGTGGACTGTAAGGACCAGCCCAGTTGCAATGGTGAGCAGAATCAGATAATGTCAGGTTGTGTGTTTATTCGGTACGTGATTTTCCTCTCCAGGGTGGAAGGTGCCAGAACAGGGTCAGCAGGTTACACTGGAGAACCAGACTGGAGAACAATAAATAAAAAATAAATATGGATCCTGTGCACCTCAGGGAAAATCTGTAATGGGAGTTGAACCAGGTTCTGGGCTTTGTATGGGGATTATTGGGTCTAGAATTATCAGGAACTAGCACCGACACATTGAACTGATATGAAGAAGCTTGGTCAGCTGACCTTCCCTGCTGAGATGGCCACACCCCCATTCTCTATCTTTTCAGATAACCCCCCTCTTGACACTGAGTGGACCTCCTCTCCAAATCTGTCCTTCCATCCATCCATCCATGTTTATGCCTTTTATCCTGTACCTGCATACACACACATTGCAATGCACACTACTACTGTCTACCCCATACCATAATCCCTTTGAGTAGGAACCTCTCCTAGTTCCACCATTGCAGTCAGTACACATATGTACAGATGTATTACCAATGGTAGACAGATCAGTTCCAGAAAGTAAAAATCCAGACCAAAATTTTGTTTTAACCAACCAGTTGAGTATACAAAGTCACAGTCACAGAGTACTCAGCTGGTTAGTTGAAACAAAATCCTGGTCTGAATTTTTAATTTCCGGACCTGAACTATCCACCTCTGATTCTTACACTGCGCATCCTTTTAATTGCAGTTTTCTTGTTTATAGTTTATGTTTTTATATATCTTTTGTATGTCTTTTATCCTGTGTTCTCAATATCTTTTTGTATGATTTTTATTGGATTGACATTATGGTGACACCATCACTAAAAGGAATTCCTTATATTCTTGGTACTTAGCAAATAATAAAAGATTCTAATTCCCAACTTTTGAATGACCAAGGGTGCTCAGTTAATGGGACAGATTTGACCAGTTTGAACATATATCATTCCACGCCTGACAGGAATACTTGCTGTGGATTGCCAGTTGGGAACCCCTACTGTACTGGGTCAGATTGAGCCCAGAGTCTATCCCAGGAGGCCCAGGACTCAAACCTGCCCCCCCATGGATGTCCATGACCACAGAACAGGGTAGAATAAATTATAACATATTCAAAAATCAGGATACTTTAGCGTCCCATATTCAAAGCAATGATGAACAAAACAAGTTAAACTTAATTTGCTTTTTAAAAAATGAAGCTGTAAAATTCACTGATCTGTTTACATCCAATGCAATTTAAAGGTGTGAAATGAAATCTGATGGTTCGGTATTAGCTGGGGAATTGATGTACAGAGACGGCGCTTAATTTAATTCTGGTCGCTGTTGCATGACCCGCCCGGAGCGCACGTTCATTATCGAGGATTCGGCGCTCCTCTCGACCCGCCTCTGCGTCCTTTCCGCTTTGCTGTGGAGACACATTAATTTGAGAGCCCCTTAGTCTGGCTCCCATCGCTTTGTCTTACACCAAAATTATCCAAAAAGATGTATTTCTTAGAAGTGCTGTCAGGGAATCGCCTCTGAAGGATTTGGGCTGAACGTCGGTCGTGCAGCACTCCTCCGCTCGGTTTTCCGACAAGCAGAGTTCTTGTACCAGCCCGGGAGTGAGGCACAATTAAAACAAGCTGCCTGCGTAGGGGCCGCCTGAGCTGGCGTGTGATCGGAATGGCAGCGCAGGCCTCTCTTGGCATGATCCCTCACACGCCAGTGGCAGCAGAAGGATATATCTTTGAAATAGATTCTGTCACCTCTCGCCAAATGAATGAATTTCAAGAACGCGACCTGCCGGAGAACATTCTGGAAGGTGGCAGGGACGTCTGGGGCAGCCTTGGCCAACGTTCAGATCCGAACCCACGTCACTGTCGTCTCTCGCATGCTTCTTCATGTTTATACTTTTCTTTCATGTGTTTGCCACTCAACAGATGACAAAATCGATTGTGCCAGTCGCTCCATGGGATGTTGTCATGGTAATGGCATTAAATTACATGGATAACGGCCACAAGAGGAAATGTCGCATAATATAATGTAATTTTAATTAGCTATAATGCACAGGAGGCAATCTGTGACCTGGGGTACTTGTCATGTCTTTAACTACGTTATTTGTTATGGACTAATTATTACTAACTCTGACACCCTGCTGCTGGAATGATAATAAACCAAAAAGCAGCCTCTGCAGCCATGATTTGCCCTGATTTAGATACTTTTAATTGTTTGTTTTAATAGACTCATTTTTGAAAGATGCGTTACATCAAGATGTCCGCAGTAGCCCCTACTCCTGCTACGACGCATTAGCGATGGAGCGCCGAGACGGCTCTTTGCACATAAAACGCGCCGTGAGCCCCGCAGCGGTATTTCGGCGCACTGGTGCTCATCAGTCACCTTGGATCGACTCCATCAGCGGCTGACGAGCCTCGGGACCGAATTTCGAACTGAGCTGTAAAATCTGAGCCTTGGGAAGCGGAGACATGTAGAAACAGGCAGCAAGAGCAGCGTCGGCTCCTAGCCCTTATAAATCCAATCTGATGCGTTTTCGTTGCCTAAGGTTCGGTGCTCCATCGTCGGCCTCCATCACCAGCATGGACTGTGGGACTTCTCTCTCGGGCCGGGTGTTTAACGGCAGAATCACCATGGCAATAGGAGCAGAAAATCCGTTGACGTGATTAGCGCTAATTCTCAGTTTGTCAGGGTGATACAAAAGGGGAGGATATTTACGCCCTTTGTCACATGACACACCTTGGACGGCTTGGCAGACGCTACGAAACTAAGCATGCGGAGGTGAAATGGGAAATAACCTGCAGGCCACAGGGACGGACAGCTGGAAATGGAGGCAGATGAAGGGTTTGATACAAAAGGCCTGCGCATTTCGCAGGGAGCCTCCGTGCTTCTGACTGCGGTAACAGTACTACAAGGGAGTCTGCTGAAAGCACGTTTACACATTTTTTTTACAATGGTCTCCTCCAAACAGGCAGTAATCAGAAAAAGGTAATAACAGAGTGTGAGAATGACTCTCAAGAATGTGTTCTGGTGCAAATAACACGAAGAACAAAGCCAGGAAGGTTGAAGATGTGGATGCCCCGGGGCGAGGCAAAGTCAGGTGATGAGCCCCACACTCAGCTGTCCTTAAGTTATAAAGCTGCACCTTTTTGGGAGGTTATGGGACTTGCTCAAACACCCAATAAAGATGTGTCTGTTTTGCAGAGGATGGGTCTCAAACCAACAACCTTCTGCTGTCAAACACATAGGCCTAGCCCACTCAGCCATACACCTCACCCCTATCCTCTACATAGCTGACTCCTCTTGTAAGTCAGCAGCGCATCTGAAAGTTAACTCAATGCCCGAATCGCCTCTCCATTTATCAGACGCCCACGGAACGAGGGCCTGATATTGAGTGACCTTCTTTCCTTAAGGACTATTAGTGCTAATCAATGCCTCAGATAAAACTGAAATTAAACCAGCCCTGCCTCCCCCAGCCCCCTCCCGCTTATGAGATTTCTGACTGGGCATCTTGTCAGCTCCCTTCCTGCAGTGTGTTTCTGTAATAGCTGTTCACCCTGAACTGGGAAAAGCACTCATGGCAAAATGAACAGATAAATGGATTGATGTTTTTTGGGACTATAAATTGAGGCCCATTGTAGTCTTCTGAACGTTACTCAGAAAAGTTTAAAAATTTTATTAAATATGCCAAAGCGGTTCCCCAATTCCATGCTGTTTTATCAGTCTCTCATGTTGTTCGGAGTATCTAACTTCATGTGTAGAGAGGTTTCTTATATTTATTATCATATTCTGATTGGAAATGTAAAAACGTTATAATAAAATATAAAACGTAAGTACTCAAGAATACTGAAATTGTCTTTAACTCATGGATTTCTCAGAATAGTTGCCATTCATCTGGAAAACATCTTCACAGACATGTGACAATTGGCTAACAAGCTTTGGCAGGAATTCGATTGATGGCGTTTCGCAGCTCTTCCTCAGCAGGTGTCAGATGTGCAGGGTGCTTGCTAGTCGCTTTGCTTTGACTCTACATGTTCTGTGTAGTTGATGCCTGGACAGGCCTGATTATTACTTACAGTGTCTCTTTCACTTTTCTTCTTCACCTGATACTTCTTGCACAATGTGAAAATTATTTTTTTTGGTCATTATCTTACTTGTGAATGAAGAACTTCCCAATCAGCCATAAACCCGATGGGTTGACCAGTCTTGGATGGATAGCAGGCTAAGCCACAGCCATTTGGATCACCTTTGATTTCATGAAGATGGGTGACTCTGTCACCAGCAAAGCAATCCATCCATCTGTCCAGCCGTTTCCTGTAACCGTTGTGCTATTCTGGGTCATGTGGGCCTGGAGCCTAACCCAGAGATTACGGATGCAAAGCAGGAAACTCTCCTGGGGCGTTAACCCATCGCGGAGGAGCAAGATTCAATGTTAATAAACAATCACACAACTGTGCATGTGTTCATGCTGATTTCAGAACATGGGATAATCCACAGGAACAACTTAATGAAAAATGCAAGCTAAACAAGTAGGATGATCAGATTAGATAGATAGATAGATAGATAGATAGATAGATAGATAGATAGATAGATAGTACCAAGCCCGCCTGTTGGTTTCAATGCACATCAAAGAGCTTCAGGTTTTATTCCTGCTAATTTATGAAACCGGGGACATCATTGTCACGTTGGACTGTTACTCTGCGATGGACATAACCATTAGGGCAATGTTTCATGCCGTCCCCGTTATGCATCCCAGGGCTAGAACAAAAAAAAGTGCAGTTTAAAGTACAAAGAATGCCGAGTTGGCGGGGCTGTTTTCCAGCACTTGACCTCAAAGAAACAATTCCCTTTCTGAAGACTTCACAGCCTGCTTTGATTGTGTGCTGGTCTTAATGGCGTCTTTTCTGCTCATTTTGCCTTGTGCGAGTCCCCAGCCCAGATCAAGCATCACAGCTGATAACCGGCTTTCTCTGAATGTCCAAAAATAGCCCTGATTATGCAGCGCTGCCCAGTTGGCATTTTGGGTAGCAGAGAGCCAGCTGTGCACACTGTCCTCGTAGCTGGACGTTCGCCAACACGGACAGTGAGCACGTCATACCTAAAAGCTTTGTGTCGTCTTCTGTAAACACCAAATGCACGCGCTGACAGTAAATGCACATAACTACTATTCTTCATACATCAGTAGCCAATCTCAATACTAAAAAAAATATCAAATACAAATCCTTGTGAGATTTGCTAGGATCTCAGATGTTCTGCTTTTAGCCTGGTTCCCATGTCACGAGGCCTGTATCTTCACTACACGTACATCTCAAAGTCTCCCTTGTTCCTGTCTGCTCAGACATCAAGGTGACCCCGGTTACAGACTTCTCTTCGGTAAATGGCAAGTATGTGTCTTTGTTACAATCTTCCCCTCCTGGTAAGCCTCTGCACACTTGTGTCCTGAGCACCGAGGACCTGGATTGGTTAATTGCTTCTGGCTCTGCCCCCAGGATGCCATCAACCAGCTACAGAGAAAAAAACTTACAGCACCCCCTTGCCTTGCTGCTCTGTTCATATCAGTGCACATCTGTACTCTGTGATTATCTATGCTGATCTATGCTCTGTAATTATCTGTGCTTTGTGCGCACATGTGTTTAGACTGACCTGCCTGGGCTCAGCTTTTGTTCAAGAAAGTTCCTTGGATATTTATACCTGTTGCCTGGGATTTGGGTCATGATAAAATTCGCCCATCTGTGGCCAGATCCCCCCAGCACACTAGACTAGAGGCAGATAACGCGTCTGTGTTTTACCTTAAGGTACACAGGGCAGCATAGACAGGTAGTCTGGTTTTATTTTGTTTTCTTTTCCTGAAGTCAGTTTGTTGAATAGAAGAATTTCAACTTTAGAGAAGAAAGGTTCTTTTGTACTGTTATTATGTTCTTTGATGCTGCCTGCAATCTACTTGGGTTGGGGGATAGTTACAGCATATTTACAATATTACAAAATATCGTAAATATGCTGTAAATGTGCTATAGGTGGCATTAAATCAGGCCATACTGCATCTGTCGCTTTTGCCTTGTGTTCTGTTCGCTTTCCAATCCACATCGTCGTGTTGCGTGTTACGCCTTTCTCTCCCTGTGCAGTCACCAGGATGTAACACCCCATGTCTGGGTCCTGGTCTCCCAAGCACTCGGGACCAAACTGACTGAACAAAAGCGAAATGAGTGACGCACTGGATGATAAGTGGACTCAGCAGCCCATTCAGCAAGCAGGGTGAGTGAAAGAGCTTTTCTATAATACCTGAATTTTCTGAGACACTGAATAGAGGAGACCTGTTACACCCAGTCAGCTGGCTTGAATACCCAGGAAACATTTGAACCCTTTAATTCTGAAGTTGCCAGTTTCATGGGAGGCTGAGAGATGTCAGAATCATATAATCCATTAATGCAATTACCTCCTGCCATTCAGAACCAAGAAATCTATTTTGCTTGTTTGTCTAATGTTGGATCACAGGAGACTATCCTAAGAAGGAGAGGGCATGAACAGATAGGGTGGCATCCATGGGGAGATGCTAGCTGTGGTTGCGTGATCTCCGTTGACAGGAAACTATCCTGGGAAGGAGAGGGCATGAACAGATAGGGTGACATCCATGGGGAGATGCTAGCTGTGGTTGCATGATCTCCGTTGCTGGCGTTAGATTCCAGTCGTCCTGGGGTATGGGTTCAAATCCCACCACTGCTTGCCTTTCTGTCCATTTTTTTCCTCTAGAGCCAGTAACGTTTATCTTCTCATAGACAGACCAGTTCACGTAAAGCACGTCTTTGGATGGTGAAAGAAATCCAGAGCATAATGATGAGCAGCAATGAAATCTCTCCACAAACTTCTGTAGAATTAAAATTGAAACTCTTAAGGTGACAGACCTCAGTGGTAAAACACTATATCTTCACCTTTAGTGTCATTATATTTGACGTGCTGTTCTTTCATTGCTGAAGTGGTGCCATATCTTTCTGTGTGCAGATTTTGCACGTCGTCCCCATATGCAGATTCTTTCTGGACCCTCATATTTCCTTCCCAAATGTGGAAACAGGCACCATACTGGGTAAGTGGTTATAAAACAGGGTGGATATTAATAAAATGAGAGTAGAACCTGCCCTAGGTGATCATCTTCACTGACACCCCCTCATTGGCTGGCGAGTCGACACCCCCTCAGAAGCTGGGGCCCTAGGTGATCATCTTCACTGACACCCCCTCATTGGCTGGCGAGTCGACACCCCCTCAGAAGCTGGGGCCCTAGG
>JAODKF010000044.1:21366359-21376653 GCA_026779585.1 Mormyrus proboscirostris
AGGACGCTGGGAAAAGGAGGGGGAAGGGACAAAAGACGCTGGGAAAAGGAGGGGGAAGGGACAAAGGATGCTGGGAAAAGGAGAAGGAAGGGACAAAGGATGCTGGGAAAAGGAGGGGGAAGGGACAAAGGATGCTGGGAAAAGGAGGGGGAAGGGACAAAAGACGCTGGGAAAAGGAGAGGGAAGGGACAAAGGATGCTGGGAAAAGGAGGGGGAAGGGATGAAGGACGCTGGGAAAAGGAGGGGGAAGGGATGAAGGACACTGGGAAAAGGAGAGGGAAGGGATGAAGGACGCTGGGAAAAGGAGAAGGGAAGGGACAAAGGATGCTGGGAAAAGGAGAGGGAAGGGACAAAGGACGCTGGGAAAAGGAGGAGGGGGTCCATGGCGGCAGCTCAGGAATCACTTAGGAGATCCATGGAGGGAACAGGGGACAGATCCTACACATCCTTAGATGTATCAGAGCTTAGATACATCTCATCTACTTAGCAAATGGTGTCAGACAGCAATAAGTGGTTAAGGGTGTGGTTCATGGGCTAAAAAGGTCTATTCAAACCAGTGACCTTCCAAGTCCCAGCATGGCATCCAATCCCAATGAGCCACACCTGCCATGATAAAGCTGAACACTAGATCTTAAGTAATCAAAATATGGAAGTAATCCACTCTTATTCAAATGTCACTCAAAGTCTTTCCTAATCTGAATGGAGAGACGGAATATACCATCTTTTCCTATATGAAGGCTAGAGAAACTGGTTATCCTAAGTTAGAGCATCCTAGCTAAAAAAGTCAAGCGAAAGAATCTCTAGGCTAATCTTCAGCTATATGATCCATGTGTCAGATGCAAAGATTAGAAATTACCATCTCATTGGTCATCGTGCAAGAAACAGTAATAAAGAGTATATAAATATTTATGACACTTAAACATGGCAGATAGGGCCACGGGCATGTGCTATGTTCATCTCGTGAAGTGCTCTCACTGACCGAGTTAAGGTGGGACAGGCTGTATGCATAACCAGTCTGGCTATAAAATAACAGGGAAAGCAAATGGGGCCAGACTGGCTTCCGCTTTGCAACCTGGATGCCCCCACGCACCCCCCCACCCTCACCCCCAATGCACATCATGAGGGGAACACTCCAATTCTCGCTGCTCTTTCAGATAGTGCGCCCCGGGGGGGGGGGGTGAGGAGATTAGCACAGTCGTTCTAGGTGTCTCTGTGGTCTGTGTGGGACTTTTTATCTCTATCTCACATCCAAGCATCTGTCAGTCAAACGTGTGAAGAAAGTGTGGGGGTGGGGGGGCAGTACAGAAGCTTTCTGATTCACTGTGACTGAAGGTACATCTTAGAAATCAAAGAAGGTTTCAACAACGTTTGATTCTGTCTGGATTTCGGTTGGGTTCTGGGACTTGGGCCTTCTGCTCCTGTGATGCCCGGCTTGTGCTTTGCTGACGGCAGTCACTGTGTGCGTGTGAATGGCCGGTACCCATCTGGCAAAGAAACCGGCATGTGCTTTCAGGGTACCGATCCAAGCTTTTTCTTCACCGGTAACTAGATCTGGCAATCCACCCTCCTTTCTGTCACCGCTAGGGGAAAAAAATCCCAATCCCTGCTGAGGAATTTTGGCAAAAGTCGCTCCCTATTAATATTCATGAACAGATTAGCCGGGAATTCTCAGGATTCACAATGATTAGCAGTTGCGATGATCCTACACATATCAACAGTGAGTATAATCAAATGGAGACTGCTCTTAAATATGCATATTAATGGAAAGTCTCTCCTTTCATTGGGCCTTCCTTTTAGGCATTCTGCAGAGATTTTAAAGCAGTGTTTCTCAACCCGGTCCTAGGGGACCCCCAGAGAGTCCACGTTTTTGCTCCCTCCCAGCTCCCAACACGCCTGAACCAGGAATTCTGTGTTATCGATTATCTGGGAGAGACCAAATACATGGACTGTCTGGGGGTCTCTCAGGACTGGGTTGAGAAACACTGTTCTAAAGAATCCCAACTTCAGATATATGGTTTTCATGTCTGACGGGGCTTCTCCTGCTTCCCACAGCTGCTTCCAGTTTCAGCTTCTGCCGTGGCAGTGGGCTGGAGCACACGGTATCAGCAGAGGACCTGAACTACCAGCTGCCCCGCAAGACGGCCGGCAGTCTGACCTGGCATGATGGGCGGGGCCAGAAGATGGCGGGGGGACGCACAGTGAAGTTGCTACAACAGCCGGGAACAGAGGCCCTGCAGGTAGGATGCTATCTGTTGAGAGGGCCACTGTCTGTCTGTCTGACTGCCTGCCTGTCCCTGAGACTCTCCCCTCCTGTCAGTCTGCCTGTCCCTGAGACTCTCCCCTCTTGTCTGTCTCTGAGACTCTCCCCTTCTGTCTTTCTGTCCCTGAGACTCTCCCCTCTTGTCTGTCTGTCCCCTCCTGTCTGTCTCTGAGACTCTCCCCTTCTGTCTTTCTGTCCCTGAGACTCTCCCCTCTTGTCTGTCTGTCCCTGAGACTCTCCCCTTCTGTCTTTCTGTCTCTGAGACTCTCCCCTCTTGTCTGTCTGTCCCCTCCTGTCCGTCTCCGACACTCTCCCTTCCTGTCTGTCTCTGAGACTCTCCTTTCCTGTCTGTCTACACCTGAGACTCTCCCCTCCCGTCTGTCTGTCTTTGAGACTCTCCCCTCCTGTCTCTCTTTCTGTTTGTCTCTGAGACTCTCCCCTCCTGTCTGTCTGTCTGTCTCTGAGACTCGCCCCTCATGTTTGTCCCCCATTAATCTATATTCTGTCCACATTTACAAATTCATGCCCCAACCCAGTCCACTTTAATAACAAAATGTCACACCTTTCTGCCATCGGCAAATAAGCATAGCTAAATCTTATCCATATTTATCATTTTCCCTATCATTCATTCCTACTGTTATTTGTTATGATATTATTTGTTTTTATGAGATCATCTTTTTCTGAAAACTCCCATTTATTATACACACAGCAATAAAATCCAGACCCAACCCTGAATGATTAAAATGTCTACCTATGATCTCATAAAATCTCTGGTCTCCTTGCAGTGCGTTAAGTGCATACTCCACAATGATGGCTGCAAACATTGTATGTCTGCATTCATGGCAGGGTTTACGTGGGACTGTGTCAGGGAATTTCAGCATTCCCACCAGGCCACCAGCACCTGCGCTAAAGCATTTCCCATATCTCTTAGAGGGATAATCCGACGTTCGGTCATTTAATGCTTAATAGCGATTGTATCGTCTGCCGATTAGCATATCAACACAATTAGCTTAGAATTAAAGATAACCAGTCAGAAATAGGGGTGAACTAAAATCCAGACATAATGGACGAAATTGGTGAGAGGGTCACGCAGGCGAGTCTGTGCGTTTTACTCTAAAATAATGAGTGAATGGGCGGCTCTTTCATCACTGAACAGATCCCTGTTTATTTCATTTTAGCGGAACAAAAAATGCTGATTTTTATTTGAAACCGCTGAAGTAGTATTTACTGAGTGATCGCTTTATTTCTAAAGAGACTTCTAGAAGGATGTGAGCCCCTGAGGTTGTGAGTGTCCTCCATGGGAGAACTCCACCAAAGCCTTATGTTCTTCATCGTGTTTGCCATCTCTGCCGAATAATGCGCATTTTCTCTCAGCAAGTAATCAAAACTTACTTGTGTTTCTCCCCTTCCTGGCGTACGGATGTCGGGCGGCTCTTGGCAATTTCACCGAAATCCCGCAGCGCATTCATATGGAATAAATGCTCCGTTATTCCCTGTGATTTGTCACGTTTTTGTAGCGCCTCGGATTGATGGGAAAAGCGAGGATTAGGAAATAAAAAGGGGACGCCTGTATAAGCATTACCAATGAGGGATTTAAAATCAACGTTGTACATAAATGCTTTAAAAAAAAACATTTACAAGAAGGAATTTCAGGGATCTGTGCGATGGGGCCGGAAACTGGGGTCTCAGTAACCCCAAGTTTTCCCAGTAAACGTTCCAAAAAATATAAGGGGGCTGTATTTGGTGGCATCAGACAGTGAACTGTTTTGGAAAACAAAATCGATTTCACAGCGCATGTAATACAATTTCCTGCAGTCAGTCAGGACCATGTGATGGAGAAAATGAACGCTGTGTCATTACCCCCTCCGCATTTAAAAATGGGGCTAAATGCTTGGGGTACATGCTGGCCTAAAAGAATCGTTTATTGTTTAACATTTTCACTCTACGGGTTTTTTGCTAAAAATAACGTGCCCTTTAAATGGATCGGGTTTTATGGCATGTGTGAAATGCACTTATCCGAAAACAGCTGCTTACGAACATTTGCGGCAATGAGCAGTGCTGTCCCTTGCGTTATACCCATAAATTTACACATCCTTGAAACAAGTACCAATCACTACGTTTTCTTGTGCATCGCTCTGTTCTCTTTCTTCCCCAAATCAATGGTCTGTTTGGGAGGCATTTATGCTGGGTAGGTTTCAGCTTGGTATTGTTCTTCAGTGACTAAATGAAAGTCAAATACTTAAAAATTGATATGTGTGTGAGAGACCATTCAGGGCTATGGGAAGGGTAGTAATTAATTTTCTTCTATTTGTGATGATTCACTGACTATAGTTAGAGTATAGTTCTGTGGCTGGCAAAAATGTTCTTAGCGTGAATGTGTGTGTGTGTGTGTGAGTGAATGAGTGTGAGCTCTGTCTTTGCCTTTCACCACCGTATTCTGGATAGGTAGTTATGGATGGAGGGATGGGTGGATGGATGAATATGCAGTTTGTTTCCCCCTTTTATCAGGCCTTTATCCTGCTGTCTTCAGTCCAGCAGACCTACCCTGTGTATGTGCGGAACAACTGTGAGTAATTTACATGCTCTGAAAATGCCAATAAGTTTCAGGAACCAGCAGCAATAGAGAAACATGGCTTCCCACAATCAGAGCAGAGTTCGGATACCCCAACTTTTTTATTTACGCTGGGATTAATTCAAAGAACAACAAACAGGACTTTTACATTTCTCAGAGTTGTGTTAGAGTGGCTTACCATAGCTTACCTCCTTATTTATGGAGTATAAGTCTGGGGACAGAAAGAAAGCTGGTTTGCCAGAAGTTTCCGATGCATGCTGGCATTAACTGAGCTCAAGAAAGTCACCTAATCATGTTTTACTGACCATAACATGTAAACAGGGCTTTAATGTGCCTGTCCAAAGTCCAGTGTAGCACAAACACTCCCTGCCAGTGTTCATTTAACACCCAGCAGAAAAACACACATACTCCCCCGGAGTGTCCATTTAACACCCAACAGTGTTACATGAACATTCTCCTGGCAGTTACTATTTAATTCCCCGCACTGTAACAGGAGAACTGCCCGAGGAGTATCAATTTAACACCCAGCAGTGTTACATGAACATTCTCCCGGCCATGTCTATTTAACACAAACACTCCCCGGCAATGTCTGTTTAACACCCAGGAGTGTTACACAAACACTTTCCCAGTGTTGAATTGGCAGTCAAGTTGTTTAATGGGGTACGCCACACAGCCTTCGAACGTTAGTGGGTGGTTACAGTACAACCTGCTTCTAGAAGAATCTGTGAGTCTGCATTCAGCAGAGGGTGCTCGTTACCTTGCAGTCCCATTTAAAATGCAAAGGTGGCAAACTGTGGATGTTGGCCTTTGGTCTCATTGGTAGCTTCCTCATTAACTTGGCAGGTCAAAACCCCATCTTCTACAAAAAAAATTAAAGAAAATATTTTGAAATTCAGGGATTAGCAACCTCAAGGCCCGTCAGGCTACTTTTAATCACGTAATGACGTTTGGCACCAGGTCAGTAAAACACATCACTCCACATACAAACTAAACCCTCATAACTGAAATGTACATGTAAACATCTTTGGAAAGTACAGGACGTGTTGCTTCCACCCCAAATTTGATATACATCTGCTATGTAACCAAATTTGTTTCAATATATTGGTGTCTAACGGTGTCTTACAGTACATTAACATTAGATGACTAATAAAAATAGTGAGTCTGTTGAAGTTACCGCCATTAATAGTTTCTCTAAGCTGAGGTACATGAGTGGTAACCTTGAATGAGAGAGCAAGTTGCGTGTGTATGAATGATTCAGCACTCAGCATGTCGGGGCGGAGGGCTGCCAGTCTGTACCCAAGCTGGCTGACGTTGGCTCTGCTGGTGAACAGACGTGCAGTTTGTCTGAAGGCTCCTCTGCTAATTGGCTGATTGCCTTTGATCAATATTGATGGCCTGGCGGAGGTGGGTAGAGGGGTGAACAGAGACTGGCGAACGTGCCATCTGAGGCCCCCGGAGCATGTCGTATTTGGGGATGGGGGTGGAATTTTAACAAGCCCCAGGACTCTCCAGCTGCCGCCTTGATCCCATGCCGGAGACACAAGGAAGTCAGAGAGACCGGGACCAGACGACAGAGGGAGAGCCGAGTCTGTCTGTCTGTCTGTCTGTCTATCTATCAGAAGGAAATAAACCAAAACAGCAAGACATCAGACAGCATCACTGGCCAGGGCTCCAGGTCTGACCAGGCTTCTACACGCTGAGCACTATGGACACAGATGATGAGGCAGGTCAGATGACCTCCTGCCTCAGTGATGAATCGCTGAAAATAAAATGGCCACTCGTCAGGCGGCAAATTAAAGTCACACTGCTTTATGATTAGGATTTACAGTGCTTTTGTTTCTGCTTACTCATTAACGCATCTATTTCCCGGGAAGGCAGAGTCTAATTAATTCCTAATTACACCCATAAATAAGCATTTGCTCTTGTGGATTTTTGACTTCTGAAATCAGAACAGATAGACCGGGGGACTGGGGGGGGGGGGTCTACCATTGAGCATCACACCCAAAACTACTGATTCTTAAGTGCATCTGTTAATCAAGGTAGTCCATAGTAATAACAGAAATCACCAAAGGCAGTAATGGTGCTTCTGTGTCGTGTTAAGGAGCAGAGAGGCTTCATTTTGACCGTGTTCCCAAAAGCCCCCATGTGGATGCGGGGAGCGAAGTGTCAGGTTTGAGGGTGAAAGCGGCACCGTCCCAGCGACGTGTGATGGATGGTCCCTGGTCAGGGGAGCGGGGGGAAGGGAGGTGTCCGTCGTGCTGCCTGCCGGGTCCATTTTCCCTTCGTATGGGTCTGCCGATAAAGCCATTAGTCATGGGGGGAGCGGGGGGGTCTGTGAGGTACTGACACCTCCGGGAAACCTCCGCTCCTTCCTCTGCCTCCCTTCACATTTCCACCCTTGTTGGCCCCTCCTTTGTCTCACATTAAATTTTATAGTCTGCACCTCTGCTCAGCCTCGCTGTGCCAACTTTCTCCTCTCTCCTCATGTTAATGTACTCTGCTCCCCGTTTCATATACATTATATTGCCAGTATACAGGGGCGGGGCCACAGAGGCCCCAGATGAAAGCTAATTGGCTCCCTGAGTGCCTCCTCCCCTGTCACTCACCGATGCAAGACATATAATTGGCTACTGATAAGTTTGGTTCCTCTGTATGAATTATGGCCCCTTTTATTCCCTCTCTTAAGAAAATCCAAGAATTGCCAGTGATACTGTCAGTCTCTACTCACCCTCAGAGACCCTCGAACTGCCCTCTTGCTCTCTGCTTAAGCTGTTTAGTGTGTCACTAGCTTGTTAGCACCAAGCCTGAGCACATTCCACCAATCTCCATCTCCCAGGTTCCCTTTCAGATGCACTACAAAAACATCTTTTAAACCCAAACATTGTTTTAATACCCCCAGGCATATAAAAAAATTCCAAGCGAAATCTCGAAAGATGGCATCATGAAATGTTTGGGATGTTAACAGGGGACTGGGGGGGGGGGGGGGTTCCACTGGTGTTCTGCCATGGGACACATTGTAAAATTAGTTTAGTTCTAAGTGTTTGAAAGAAAAGCAGTGAGGGAGATGATGTACGAGGACCCGGGCTCATCAGACGCAATGGCATCCGCCTCAGTGGGCCGGAGATTCCATTAAGAGCCCAGCTGACGCCCGAGTGACGCTCACTCAACGTGCTTCATTACAGCTCCCGTTTATTAAATCGTTTTCCCACACATGACTCCCCTCTTACGGCCTGTGAAATAGAGTCGGGTTGGATATCGAGCTGATAAAACCATGCAAAGGGATGGTGTGCGATGGGCACCATTATTGGCGGGGTATGAGCAGGATCAGTATTTAATTGAATAAATAGCTACTGAGTAGAGTCAGAGATGTTCAACACAGGGAAAGTGTTTGTGTAACACTCCTGGGTGTTAAATGGACACTGTCAGGGAGTGTTTGTGATACATTGCAGGGTGTTAAAAGGACATTGCCAGAAGTATGCTTATATAGTAGAAATGGTAGCTAACTGGATAGCTTCTTCTAAATAAGGAATATATTCATTGAATGTCCCTGCTGTTTGGGAGCCCCCTATTTGCTACAAACACTCCCTACACTGGCGTGGGCACAACCTACCTTGAGTGGGGACCCAGAAAGAACAACCCCATCCCTGTGGCACAGTCACAGTCACATGTCCCGAGCCCATTCAGCAAAACCTCAAGGCTTCCAGTTACTTCATCTGCCTTTTGTGCAGTAATACGCCATCCAATATGCCATCCAGTCAGTAACATGTGATAGGCATTCACTGTGTACAGCAAGGCACTCACCAGAGGTCAAGGCAGGTGTATGACGCAGATTCGATTGCTTGGCCTTGGTACCCCGGATGTATAAGTCGTATTTTAACCTCACATTTCTGTATGTGAATTCGGACCGCCGAATTGGAGCCGCTTTGAAATGTTCTCTTTGAATTTTTCAAACTTGAAATTTTTGTAATTTGTATCTTTAAACCCAAATTTGTGAACATGGAAAAATAGCAGCGAAACTGCATTGTAGAAAATTTGAAGACTGAAATTCAGAGGCTAAAAAAATCTGACGCATATTTCCGGTGCATAAATATTCAATGTTATAATTTCGGTGGCATATAAAATTCAAAGTGTGATGAGACATATTTACTTCCATACAGAGGTAGGTATTTATGGAAGAAATGTGAAATAAACATGGCTGAAAAAATATGGCTGAAAGAGACACAATATAAAATAAACATCCATCCATCCATTTTCTGTAACCGCTTCTTCTATTCAGGGTGGTGGGGGAGCCTTTGCCAGGGTGGCTGGAGCAGGAAGTATGGCAGAGTAAAGTGAGGTGTGGCTCCTTCCACTAAAGTATACTGCCGGATCCCCTGGAGGAATCCTGTGCTTCATGAGGAGAACATGCGGACTCCACATGGGTCCGTGACACTGCCCACGGGGTCTCCACACCCCCCGATACTGTTACACACTGTAAGCCGCCTTTTGGCAGCCCCGCGACGCTCTCGTATCTTAGCGCGCCGTTTCCGTGGTTACAAACGGAGCCCGCTGCCATCTTAATGCATTTCTGCACATCCGGAAATAATTACGGAGCAGAGCGAACTAAATCCCTTTTGTTTTGCCGCTTTAAGCTCATTACGGATGGCCGGGCACTTTGGCAGCATGAGCATCTGGCATCATGTGATGAGCGTCTCACATCATAGCATGTGGAAGGCGTGGGTGGGGCTCGGTGCATGTTAAACTGGACCTACATGCTTGTTCTCATGTTTGTTTTGAGTCTTACGGGCCACACTAGGCCAGAGGATCACAACCAGATTTTAGTACTTGGAGGACGTGGGTAACGACGTGGGTAGCGACGAGGGGAGCGATTATTGAAATGATTGAATTTTGTGGAGGCGATGCCCAAGGTCGCCCCCTGGTGTCAGCACCATTGAATTTGCCAGTCACGACAAGCCCCTGTGTAGCTCTTTAAACAGGCCAGGTGCCCTCTGAGGACACATTAGCGACTTGACGCTAACAAGTGAGGAAGCCCTCCAAAAAACAGCCTGGATGGCCGTTCAAGGGCAAAAACAAGCGGGCGGCTGTCCAGGTGTTTGCAGAGAAAGTCTTTTCTAATTTCACCACCTCCGTTGACTGCCCCCCCCTCCCCGATTCCCAGCTCCCTGTCCACTGGGCACTAATTGCTTTTCCAGGCCCTGTCCAGCTCCTCACCTCATCAAACGCTTTTTTTTTTTTGGCTTTGCAGCTCTTTTACCTACCCCCCCATACAGAGAACACGTTCAAATCAGCCTGATCCTCAAATGGATTTTCATCTCTATCAGCACTCTGGCCATAATCTTCATGAAATTCTAGAATAGGAGCCCTTCTGTATAGATGTATGTATGCCACAAGACCTGATCAACGAACCAAGTTACCCCAGGGATAACAGCGCAATCCTTTCTCAGAGCCCATATCGCCGAAAG
>JAODKF010000044.1:21384029-21403014 GCA_026779585.1 Mormyrus proboscirostris
TTGTGTCCTGTGACGGACGGCCATCCATGCGCATTGTGTGTGCTTGTGTCCTGTGACGCATGTGCTTCTAGGGTTAGGCTCCAACCCACCCTCCCAATTTTGACCCAGTAGTGGATGAGCAGTTGAATGATAAATTGGAACAATAGTCAAGTTTCCCACAGAGGAACTCGCTGGAGGCATTGTGCAGCTCAGTGGGTGAAGACATTGCGCTTATAATCAGAAGGTTATCAGTTACAATCCCATACTCAGTTGATTGATTTTACTGTTGGGCCCTTAAACCCTGGAAGGGGTGTTACTGTGGCTGACAGCAGTGCCTTGCCTGTGATCTGGGGGATCACAATTCCCCAGTGCAGTGACAGGAACCCTGTTTTGTAAAAATGGTGTCATCCTTTTGATGACACATAAAATCGTGGTCTTGACTCTCTGAGACTATAAAAGATCCCTGGGCATCCTTCGAAAGAGTAGGGGTCGCACCCTGATGTCCTGGCTAAAACATCCCACTGTGGCCCTTTCAAATCTGGCCTCCTAATCATCCCCTATATCTAATTGGTGAATTCTCTCCTGCCCCTTCACCACCTTTGCTGCTATTTGGTGAGCGTACTGGAGCACCCAGGTGGGGGCTAGACAGTGGTGGTGCTTGAAGTGGCTCCCCATTGGTTCAGTAAGGTGCTTTCGGTGTGTGGAAAAGCACTATATAAATGTAACATTCATTCATTAATTCATCCAAATTGCCTCATGGACTCTGTGATCCTGCTTTCTCAAAAAATGCTCATTGCTTTGGATAAAAGTGTCTGCGAAGAAATTAAATGTAGCTAATAATTAGTGAATTTAAAAAAAACACTTATTTTACGTGGCTCAGATTTTTTTTAGTATAAAGTATATGATAAAACTAGTGCATCCCCCACTAGCTAAATATCACTTTATGCTTAATGCTGCTAAATTTAAAAATATAATTATAAGCATTTAGTATTGTGACACCAGTATAGTCAGCACTTTACAAACATCTGCTTGTGTCCTGGGTGTCCAGCTGCCACCCGGCTTGGATTTCTGCATATCTGCTCCAACCATTTGCGGTCGTCACACGGTTGCATCTTCTGCCGCGTCCATGAAAGGAAAAAGGAACCCAGAGGTGACCTCAGGTCGCTCGATATCACACGACATTACTATAATCTCAGCAGTTACACGTGTGACATTAGATACGGCCTGAAGAGCTAAATTATAATCCACACTCATAATTGGATGCTACATTTCCTTCTAAATGACCACGAGCGTGAAATTATACACTTTGCGAGGAAGGATGTGCTGTATTAATGAAAATGAATGTAACGAGCAGAAATGATTTGAGAAAAAAAATTATTATAAATATGAAGATAAATGACGATGTAGCAACCACACTATTAGCGGTACATTTAATTACCCCTCTGCTGACGGGTGTTGTCGAGGGTGCCCAATAAAACATTAGCATCGGTGAGTTTTAGCGGAACGTGCCGAGCAGTTAAAGCATGGCGTTAAATTTGAGTGCCGGCAGTCAGATCTAGAATGCGTTAAACAGCCGGCAGCCATCTTGGAGCAGGCAGACTGTGAAGCTGACATCTTCCTGTTTGCTGAGAGCAAATCTTCACAACCCACGATGGAGCACATGTCTGCACAACCAAGTAGCACCAGCAATCATTAGGTGATGTGATGTGCAGCGTGATCAAATGGTCTATTCACCTTATACTCTGCTTAACGGCACAGTCCGTGTGAATTCTCAGCTGTTAACTGAGGGGCTGTTGGTCAGGAGAAGGGGTATAGTCCAGGAGGTTAGGCGTCTATGCCTGTTGTCAGAAGGTAGTCGGTTTCAATCCCATCCTCAGCAAGGTTTCCAGATGAATGGCTAACCCTGGGCTTAGACCCTAAGCCTTACGCTCACCTCTGTGTATGTCTCTAAGGAGAGCCTGATGGAATGGATGGAAGCTAGCATACTCCAAAGCACCTGTTTTTCTGCAAATGGCAAATAAATCTTCATTTCGCCCCACGGAACCCACTTTGACTCATGAAATATCAATTCTTCACAAGCGCTGATCCAGATCAGGGTCACTGTGGCTCCTGCAGTCCTTCCGGCAGCCAGGTCCTTTTAGCATCATTAGTGAGTGGCGGCTGACTCCTGGGCTCCCATGGGCCTCGGCTGTCCTGCCAGCCTGCCAGCTGTAACGGAGCCTTTGCAGTCCAAGATTCAACCTCTCCAAGAGCTGCCGTTTCAGTGTTACACCCCCCACCCCCCTCCTGATACTTTAGGACTGAGTCGCTGGATACGTAGCATGACCATTGCTGACCTTTCACTGATCTTTATTTCCTCCCTTGGGCCTGGCTTGCCAGTATTCCATCCTGGCACAATGGGAGCATCTCAGTAGCGGGAGAATGCTGCCGGACCAGCAAGAACCCCTTCCCGTCCAGCCAATGCTTTTTGGCGGCTAAAACCCATAACTGTGACTCTGAAAGCCCAAGGTGTCATGGCGTCTCCAGGGTCCTAGATGAACCTGCTCAGATTACACAGAGCGTTGTGTCTGTCAGGATAGCGCACAATACCAGCGTGTGGTGCCTTTAAGGCAACAAGGAAACCAGGCGGGCCAGTGTCTCGACTAGAAATAGTCCTCGGCGGCTTCCATGGGTGGGGCACTCCTGTAATTTATCGTTCCCTGGATGGAATCTGGCCGAGGCCGGGGCCTCGTGGTGAAAATCATATTTGAAGGACTATAGCGGAGCGTGTCGTGCCACTTACCTGACCCATTACCTGATATATTGCCATTTTGAAGGCAATCATCCACCCCCACCCCCCCTCCAAGTCCCTTCCTCCCCCCAACCGGGACAGTTTCTGAAGTCGCTGGACTGGCTTCCTGCGACAAGGCCTTTCAGCACCGGTGGGACAGCAGGAAGCCCCTGGCGAATCCATAAATCAGTAGGCCGTCCCTACGGTTGGGCAGCAAAACAAAAGCAATTGGCAGCCCCGATTCCGCGAGGCTGAGGCTAGGTGGCAGTTGCCTGGAAACCAACGCCAGAGAAGCAGCAAATGAACTTTTTTAATTCCGGCTGTGGTGTCACCGTCGTAACCTAAAGCTAGACTATACTCTTACTTTAATATCAAGCTCTATAACACCGAGCAAAATGAAAATGAAAAGAAAGTATCCAAGCAGAGCAGACAGTATGTTTCCTATAACTCATTTTAGAGATAAATGCTTTTGTAGAATCAACCCGTGATGTGGTACCTTATTTGAATTAGTAGTAAATAAATTTTCAGCATTTATGGCAATATTACCGCCCTGTTCTTGGCACTGCATGTGGCACGTCATGTACAGAGAATGCAGAATATAAAATGGGATCTGGGATTTTCATTCGTTAACGATTGTTAATTTCCATGTTTGGCACAAATAAGCTGCGGCTGTGTGAAGCTGTGGCAGTCACCCGAGGAAACGCGCGTCGCTTGTTTAGCGTCTTTGATGGCTTCTGCGCTTGTTTGTTCATCTTAATCTTTTGCTCACCATTCCATCAGAAGACTTAGTGTTTCCCTTGGAGGGGGTGAATATGCCATCTGCTTCGCTCCTTTGCACCTCTGCGGTGTTCTTCAAAGCAGGAGGTGAAGTCACAGGGACCCCCCCCCGACTTGCTAGCAGCATGTACCCGAGGCCGTCTTAACCGGTCAAACCGCGCCCTGACATTTTGCTACCTTGCGAATTTAGCACCCGTTTCGCGATTGTGGAGCACAAATCGACCGGCCCAGGGAACTGACATTTCACAAGAAATTTGCAAGAAACCCTCCCCCACTCCAGACCCTCCCCCAGTTAGTTTAAAATGCCCCCCAGGATGGACAAATTCCCTAAGCAGATTGCGACTGCACCCTCCCCCCCATCATTCTGTAATTAATTTCCACGACCTGCCGATATAAATTACCCTTCACAGTGCATTGACAGACACCACATTTGTTCAATGTCAAAAATAACAATCCAGACAATGGTAGAATGTGCCAGACTCTGACAGCAGGTCTTCAACAGCCTGGATGAACGAGTATAACGCTGTCCGATTTCAGCAAGGCCAAGAGGATGGGCCAGTCGTCTTGGTAACCACCCCATCACACTTCATCAGACAGGTGCACTATAACATCTGGATTTGCATTCCGCAAACCCCCAATTTGTCCTCCATTTTCTTTCATTGATAAATCCAGTGCATCCGGAATTTTCTAGCATTGATTATTGTAGAACAGGATCCTTAGATTCCTAATTGTTCTTCACTTAACTGATAGCAAAGACCACTGCATGAAAATTTCATGTGACATGTCATGCTGAAAATGGACCTTAAAACCAGAAATTCCCAAAGAAACATTGGGGCATCATTCCACCAAAACCAGGCCGGTTTCAGGGCCTGATGTCTTACCTCCATACGTCAGTGAGGTCTGAGAGTGATTCCTGCAGCAGATGGTGCTAAGACAAGCGGAACAGGTGAGACGAGAGGGGAACGGGAAGACGTTTGTCTAGATCCACAGTCATGAAGTGTTTATCGAGTGAAATGCAATTCAGGCTCTTTAAAAGAAGACAGCATTATGTTATTTATTCAGTTTAAGGATGCTTTTAGGTCTCACTTAATTAGACGGATGTCATGTTTTCTGTATCTCAGACAGAAGTGTTACAGTGTATGATTTGCTCTGCGAATCTCCTAAACAAGCCATCTAACATCCTTGTTTGGGATTCGTTTGGGACAGTCGCCGGGCAGATTAACAGGAGGGGCGGGGTCTTTGTGAAGCAGGTCTGCAGATTTCACGTGGTTTAACTTCATCAGACGAGTGCAGCCGCAAGAGAAAGGTCAAATGATCCGCACATCATAGAGACCGGCCCTAAAAATACACTTAAGGTCGGATGTGGTATTTTTCAATCACTTACTTCGTTTCTGTTTCCTTTAATCATGCATCCTGTGTCTCCTTCATCTTTTTCAGCCTCCTTTGGAAACCCTCCCTAGCTCATCTATCCGTACAGCAGCCTTCTCAGACAAAACGGACTCCTGATTGCTCTGGGAGGGACTGTATGACCCGGATACGTGAACGGAAGAACCCGCATCTCTGAGCGGACCAGAACCTGCTACCTTTAGCCAGCTAGAAACCCAATCCAAAAAAAATTCAGTTTTTCTGGTTTTAGAGGATAACACTGTGTTTAAATATCGGTCTCATACTGTAATATATTGATAAAACATGAAATTCAAAATGAAATACCCATGAGGGAACGATTTCAGTGACTCTGGCCGTCACTCAGGACTGCTCACATGACTATTCGTAAGTAAACGACACGCCGTTGAAATCCAATGTATGTCTGAGGACCTTGACGGCCAGTGTAGAGCTTGAGTGCGTCTCCATAGGTAGTGTGTTTCTGTAATTCTGTTAACGTAGCCTGGCGAGGCTCGTAGCATTGGCCACACACTTCCCAACTGATTGGTTAGTTCCGTCATGTGGCAAACTGGCAACCAATCACCTTTGAATGTTTGTGCTGAATGTTTGTTTCCACAATGTCCTGTTTTTTAGTTTTCTTGGCGCAGACTTTATGTGAAATCTGACTGTGCCGACTCGACTGAATGTGGCTGCTAGCAAACGCATCGTACTTACACATTAGTATGGAGTTTTACCTCTCAAAGTTCGGGTTTCTTACACGCTTTTTTCTCCATAGCTCATCTAGACCCACCAAGCAGTTTCATTTACGTTTACCATCGATTTTGGCTCCTCCTTGCCTACTCGAGCAATAATTAAGCAGGTGTAGGTTTTACTGCTCTTCTTAACGGCTGCCGATCTCGCTGGCATGAGTTCATTTTATTCAGAGCTTTAACTTTGCACACAGCAGAATGATTAGCATCTGCTCTTCACTCCACGACTTCCTGTCTTGGAGACCCAGTCATTTATCAATCTGTTCATTAAAGTTTCAGCTTTCACCTCTTTGCTTAAATTCAACGAAATGATATCTTCGTGCAATGTGGTCGTGTAGCCTGTAGATTAAAAATGCAAAAAAAGAGAGTTCGGATTTCAGTACCACACCCTTGTGTCCTGTGCTATAAGCGTTTAAGTCAAAATAACTCGTTGACTTAATTGTCATACATATGCAGGTATATAATGACCTTAATATCATTCCTCCAGAACCACATAGAGTGTGACATACATACAGCAAGTGACAATTGCAGGGTTTAACAGACTTAAAGTTCAAAACACAGGACAGTGTGAAACGGGGGAGCTGGACACAGGGGTGCAATTTGTATGTAGACAATAAGTAATGCAGCAGCAAAAACGAGTGGAATATATATATAGTGAATATTAATAAAATTTAGAAGATGAATGAATGGGCAAGAAGACAAGTAGAATATTTAAAAGTTACTCTCATTGATCATCTGATAAACTGAACTTCTGTACATTCCACATAATGAGATAAACAGCTGAAATACACATTGCACGTTTTCATTTTGTAAGAGACCTGCGTGAAAGACATTTACGAATGAACTGCTTACGAAAGTGTAAAATCGAATGCATTTATGCAATGACCGTCTGCCAGAAGATGACACACTTAGATTTATACAAAGATGTGCGTCTTTCCGTGTTCCAGCGTTTTCGGGAATGGCTAGTGTCTATGGCCAACGTGATTAAAATATAAAACAGAGACTGTCAGCTTTGCAAAATGGGAGAATGGTGTTTTTAAGGCGACTGTCCTTTGAGGTAAAATTCACAACAAATCACCTGCAGTACGTGATCAGTCTAGAGCAGTGGTCTCCGATCTTTTATACAATGAGAGCTACTCTTACAAAGATAATACTCTAGTGAGCTACTGAATGGAGTATGGAATATTTCACCGACTGGAGGGGCCTCGGAATGATTTTGGGGGGGATGGTGGAAGTTGCATTGCGATCGACTACAAATGTCTCGATCGTTGATCGATCGCGATCGACCGGTTGGCGACCACTGACCTAGACCAATATGTGTATTACCAAGCATACGCGGTTTAGATTGTGTTATCCGCTCTCCATGTTAAACCGTGTCACAAGACGACTGCAGGAACAGACCTCCGCTGTCGGTCCTGCCTCGATCACTACAGACCTCCTCAGACTCGAATCGTCTGGATGTCAGACCGCCTGACTGTTATAAACAACCATGTTTCGTTTCTCGGTCAATAAACACATCGTTCATTTGTAATGACTGTATGCAATGTATTTGAATATGTAATTACCAGCTGTACAGATATTAATATTAACATTGTGGAATAAAGATCTATTGTCTTTTTTTAAATAAAATCCAATCCAAATATATATCTATTATGTTTGCCATTTATTTTTCTTGTTTTTTGTTTTGTTTTGTTTTGTATAATTTGCAACCAAATACCTCAGTAGGTGGCGCTACAGTTAACTGTAGGCTTGATTCCCACAACAAATCAGTGCATGTGCTGCTTACTTGTTTTCACTTTATCTGCCTGGGTTTTATCCAGGTACTCCTGTTTTATTTGATTAAGAAGAATTGAAGAGAAAACTTCCAAAACTCACTCAGTGCATCTTTTGTTCTTCTTGAGATAAGATCGCCAGTGACCTAAGGTCTAGCTTCCTCCTGTTGTATTCGGTGTTGGGAAACAGCTCACTCATTCATCCAAAGAAGAATATTTGCTGTATTTCCAAAATTTACAGAAATTTCCTGAAAAGGTTGGAAATTGGCCCTTCAACTGGGGGATAAGGGCCATACTCAGGGGTCCAATGGTGAAATCACTCTGTGCCAATCCTGAAATTTGAACCAGTAACCATCTCATCACAAGTATATTGTCCTAACCCAATCCTTTAGGCCACACCCCCCAAAAGTACCAAACTGAAACACTGTGATTAAAACCAAACCATCAATCCCTCCATTTCCTTCAAACTGAACTTTCAAGCAAATCCTCCAAAACGTATCTGAGCTTTGAAAATTTGCTCCTAAATTGTGGTTTGTGAACACTCGGAATCTCTAAATAGCTTTATGCACGTCTCATGCAATGGTGTAGGATCAACTGCAGGCTCTCGGTGACCCTGGACTAGATAAATAGCTCTGTAAAGTGAATGAGGCACTCGACTTACCATCAGTGTCATGCACCAAGCAGGACAGCCTCACATTAGATATAAAGACTCTGTTCAGTAAGAATGACACATAATCTCCCAACAATTGAACTATCTGTCCCAAGCCCCAATAGTAAAGCCTGAAGCTGAAACTGCCCCCATCCAGTGTATCAGTAATGCTCTGCACCCCATTTTGGAAGATGGGGGTGGCTGTTACAATGTTTTAATCCAACAGGCATTCAGTCAAGTCTGCCTCTTCATCTCCATCTCTTCCATTCAGTAATTCCATTTGAACATTCAACCAAAAAAATTTGAATCGTTCACACAAGGAAAGAAGATACAAACCATTCCGCAAACCCCCAAATTTCCTTCTGACAAAGTTTTGCATTAGTAACAAAAATACACATTGATAAAATTCCTACAGTATAAGATCGACAGCTCTGAAGTTTCGAATTCACCCACAATGAAACATTCTGTGACCTTGACGTGGTACCAGCAGCTGACCTGAATTAAGAATGGACACTTTTTATGTCTGTTTTTATATTGCCCCAAAACCGCTTTCCCCTGCAGCTGTAGCCACAGCCCCACACCATTCCAGCTCGCTCCCTCTGTGTTTATGCAATTGTGTATCGCTGTATCTTAGCAACAGGCATTCTCCTTAGCAAATCACAGCCAGCCAAAATGGCAGGAAACTGTCAATGTTTATATTTTTTGAAGACATTTAATTCTTGCTATCCATCCATCTCCCAAAACCATGTGGTTAGGTGAATTGTTATGACTAAATATCCCATAACAAGTGTGAGAGAATAGCTCATGGGAGTTTTACCAACACAAAAATGGTCTGAGGGCAGAAACAAAAACGACGGTTTTGACGGTTTCGAATATTACCAATCAGATTGCAGTGGAGGTGGGTCCAAGCAACTAGAGCAGGCAGGACCAACAAATCAAATGTCTTGGTTCCAACTCATCTAGTTGCTTGGACCCATCTCCTCTGTAATCTGATTTGCTATCTCTCTCAAACAATCATTTTTCGTTCTGCCCTCAGAACATTAATGTGTAAGTAAAAGTCCCACAAGTGAGAGGAGAGCCCACAATGGACTGGCATCCCATCCAGGGTTTGCCCGCCTTTGACTCGGGTTTTCCTGGGATGGTCTCCAGGCACACAGTGACTCTGCACTGGATAAGCAGTTATGGAAGACTGACAAGCAGATAATAATGTAATAACTTCCCAATGCATGGACATTTATAGTTTATAGTTTTTCACTGCAGTGGCATACCCCAGCTGTCCTGCCTCACTGCCACCAATCATCAGTCTATTCCATAAACAGTGCGAGGATTATGGAAAATAAATACTAGAGACTCATCTGAACACTCAGTACTGGTACTCAGGTCCTGAAGAAGCCTGAAGCAATGGCGCCTCCTAGTGTAGACAGGAAAGATAACTAGGATTATCTGCATACTTCCTTTTGTGATGATAAACTTACATTTACATTTTATTAATTTAGCAGACACTTTTATCTAAAATTTGATGAGACCACCAGTGACCTAAAATCAGGAAACCAAAACTCATTCAGCCCTCATATAAAGTATTGAGGAACTTTTGTTGCAAGTCTACAGAAATGATCTGAAAGATGTCTGCTTCAGGGCAGCATGGTGCTCAGTGGGCTGTAATCAGAAGGTCACCAGCCTCAGCACACCAGTGGGTACTTGAGCAAGGCCTTTAACCCCCAGATCCCTAGATACTCAAACAGTTGGCTGCCCTTCCTGGACACCTTACTCTACAAAGGGCAGGTTAGGGAGGAATCAAAAGTCGATTTCTCCATGGGGATCAATAAATGCATCTCTTATTACAAACAGAGTATTGCTCTTTAGTGACTTACTCAAAGACAGGGTGGCCAATCTTATCCGCAAAGGGCCACTGTGTATGCAGGTTTTTGGGATAACCTGTAGGTCAGCTGTTCAAACTCTTTAGCCAATCAGTCCTCTAATTAGTAATCTAATTAGGGAGCTGCAGCACAAACCCGCAAACACAGCAGCCCTTTGCGGATAAGATTGGCCACCCCTGCTCAAGCGACTGCTGTTGAAAGCATTGTGCCCACCCAGAAACTGCTAGCCACAGTGACCTAACCGAGTCACACACCATCCCCACAACTGACCTTCAGAGAACTTATACCCTCAACCTTCAGATCCAAACTCAGACACCTATTCCACTAAACCATACGGTCACTGCACAGACTCCATGACAAAAAGGCACTAAATTAAGTCATTGAGATTAAAACCAAATTATTAATCCCCTTTCCTTCCTACCGTCAAGATGAATTTGTAAATACGCCTGAGGAATTCATTGGTGCTATTTTATGGAGCAGACAATCAATTTCAATTCTACTCCTATTCATTTTTATGAAGCCCCCATTCCGATGCACATACCCGAGCTCTTGGTGTACATATATTCAAACACAAGTCTGAACACTTCTGAAGAGATGGACAGGTCCTTGCTGCCTGGGTGATTTTTTTGCCCTTGGTAAACTAGGAATCACTTAACGCTGCAGCTCGCTGACCTGCACAGACCCAAGCTAATGATGCTCATAGCGCTGCGGCATGCAAGTCGCCATACAAGAGCAGCCGCTTCTTTACAGGCAGGACGAGGGTCACGCTTATGTCCATGCATGGACAGTACAGGCTCAGGCTTCACAAAGATGCGACCACTAAAAAGTACTTAATTAAATTTGCTTGTATAAACAATAAATCTTTATAAGAGGAGGCAGTAAATGTTGGATTAGATAGAAAAAAAACATTAGATGTCAGTCGCCATTAATTTTTGTCCGTTGTTTACAGGAATTAAGTTTTTTATAGAGAAGCGTATTCTCAGATTTTATGATGGACCCTAACTGGCAGAATCAATCAGAGAAAGCAGGAGGAACATGGCATTATGTCCTGCCCAGGATTTCCATCCTTGGATCCTGCATTGCCAGAGACATGCCTTAGGGCAGTATTCCACAAAGCAGCATTTTTTTCATTAAGCAAATAATTTAAACCATATGTACGGATTGTCCAATAGGAATGTTACTTGCCTCTCCTCCTATTGGACAGTTTTCATATTTGGCTTAAGTTACCCAGCTACCTGGGAAATTCTGCTTTGTGGTGCCCCTAAGCAGGGTAAGATAGGTGGATAGTTGGCATCATACAGCAATAACTCACTGAAATTCACTAATCATGAGACTTGATATGACGCTAAATGCAACTTTCACACACTAGATCCCAAAGTCCAAGGTTCAGCGTGAGGTGGGGAACTGTGGGTGAACGTCACGGAAACAGCCGGGTGTCATGGCAACTCGCAGGAGAGGAAGATCTTCAGCTAGCTAGGTACTACCGCGCACGGCATCCCTTTGCTGATACTTTAGCGGTTTATTTATCCTAAAATGGATATTACTGTCGTTGTTCTCGTTGTTTTCTATCCAATCCATAACTCACCGTTTCCTTTAATATAACAAAGCAAATTGCACAATTGGGCTGCAGGTGGCAGGCTAGTAAATCCAAGGTCCACGTGGCTCGAAAGCAGCACGCTCCAGCAAGGTATTAATTTGCTAAACAATAAAAGATAATACTTTCTGAGAAAATGGGACCATTTTATTACCATAATTGCTTAGCACACACCTTTGTGAATGAAAATTTAAATGACTTCCAACAGCTGTTAATATTGCACAATAGCGAATTTAAAAAGCGGGATAACTATGTTGAAGGTAAGCACCTATTTCAAGGTTAATAAGGTAGAGGTCTTCCCGGGACATAAGCTGTTTGACACTATGAAGCAAACGGTGTAAGATTTCGCCGCTGATCCAAAGGAAACTAAACCACAGCTCTTGAAATCCGGCTTAATCCCGCTTCTTAAAGTAACTGCATATAGGCCTATCTTTAATTTAACAATCCGTGTCCGCACTTTGTGAAAATCCTGAGTGAGAGCACGTGATTGGGTCTGTCTCACGAAAATGTACGATTGTCCAATAAGGGGACCCCTGCTTGGATCAGAAGTGGGGATATAATCTGTCGTCATAATTATGGGGGACATATCTCCAATAATGGACAGATCCTTGGCAGTATCCGATATTCAGTTAAAGGAAGATCACCTAGGGTCGGTAAATTTATGCACGATCTTACGCCATAGTTGAATGGTTTGTGAGGTGACGTCAAATGATGAACGATAATTAATTAACTTTATTTTGTCAATTTCCAGTCATGTATGAAATATCCCATGATCATTTCCAGAATATGGAAGGTGGGTGGATGAATGAATAGACTAAATACAGGGAATCCTCTTATTGCTGAAACTAATGAGTACATACTGCCATCTTCTGGGCTTCTTTTGTAATAAAAAAAAAATTGATGGATTAAACCATTACCGTAACATTTGATTCTCTTTCAAAATACACCAGGTCCACAAGCACGGAATTAATCGGTGTAATTTATTAAGTTCTTTAAAGAAGATGTAAGTAAGCAGATGCATCCATGGTAGCGCGCCTCAGGTTATATAACAGTTTACAAAAGTTATTACCAGAATTATAAATTTGTTACCAGCATGAATTTCTACAATGCTATAACAAATGTTTATTATAAAACTGATAAATGAATCAAAAACTTCAATGTGCACTTTCAACTTGTTTATAAATCTGCTTGGTAACCAGTTGTTTACATGATCTTTATTTACCGGCATCTGCACATTTTTGGGAATTAAACGCATAACCCAAATCACATTTCGAACACACAATACAAATCGGTTTCTGTAGTGGGAGCACTGTGGAGAGGGACGCGGGCAAAACTACAATAAACATCATTCTCGGCGACCCATCTCATTTACAGCCCGCAGGACTCGAGTGAGACGAAACGATGGATTTACAGCAACAAAAAAATAAATAAAAAAAAAAAATCACACACTCACATACACACGGCGATGAAAGCCAGCCGTGGCTTATTCCGTGATATGCGGCCATACACCCCCCCCCCCTCCTTTTTTTCGTCATGACTGCACGGTAGTGCGTCGGCTGAGTCGCACCAAACGGCCAGTTCTTGCATTGGTTTATTTAATTCTTTTATTTATTTTTTTTAACAGAAATATGAATTTTCATGGTGGGGAATAAAAAAAAATAATAAAAAATAACGCGAGAGTTTGCAAGTTGACTCCAGACTGTAGTTAGAGCTGTCAAAGGGAGAGCGGATCGCGCATGACCCGACACACATTACTGTATACTGTACGCGGCCGCCGAGATATTATCGCTCCGAAAAGCAGCGATAATCCAGAGGTAAGAAAACGCGGACGGCGCCCAGAGCGAAAGCGTCCGTGGCCGCCCCATTATTTTTTCCTCCGTCGCCTTTTCTTTTACTCCAGCCAACTGTGTTAACGCTGTCGAAATTACTGCACTAAACATATTTTTCTGACTCCCTTTAGCTGGGTAAATCGCAGGGCTTTTTTTTTACTCCTCCTTCGTATTAAAGTCGCCATTTTGCTTCAGTGTTTATAAAAGCTTCTTGTGTATGGTTTTTTTAAATTCTCTTTAAGGATCCGACATTACCCTCTCTTTGGAAGCAGTCGTCTTTTAAAATTATTATTATTTGTTTATTTTTGCTTTAGGTCGATTTTAATGAGACTGTCGAGGTTAAACAAGGACCTCGTGGGTTACATATTAATGAAGGGACGAGACAGGAGGCGGTCGAAGGAAAAAAAAGGTGAAAGTGTTGAGGTTATTTTAATTTGCATCCCCCCTTTCCCCCTCTTCTTCCTTTCCCCCTCCTCTTCTTCCTCCTCCTCCTTCTCCTCCCCCGGATCCTGATCAGGGGCTGCCCGTCTGTGCGCATCGCCGGCAGGTGTGATCGCCATGTAGGAGCGGCAGACACGCAGCGCAGCGCACCGCCTGACCGACCCCACGTGGGTGACCCCAGACACCCGGGCTGCCCCGCCAGCGTAGGTGACTCGGACCCCAGGTAGGTGTGGCCTTCCCGTGGCGACACGTCTCAACTCATCTCTTATGATTAACGCTATTATTAACATCATAATCACCGTCATTATTATTGTTGTTGTCCTTATTGTTGTCAGCGTCACTGTAACAGTAAAGATAAAATTTATTGGTTTTAATATTACTATTAATACCACTACTAATATCAGCAACATTAATCATTAATAACTAAGACTTAGGTATTCTCAGGATTCTGGTCAAAGCTGCATAAATTAAAATCATACTTACAAAAATATAAGTATATACAGATAAAGACAACTCATGACCAGAAAAAGCAACCATAAGTGGTGTATCCTGGACCATATATATGTCATTAATTTAGGCTGTGCCGCGTGTACGTTTGTGTTCTTTGCTGATTGTCCCAGTTTTGCCGTGTTTCAGCTCCGGTGTGTCTAGACGCCGTAGCCGCTGCCCGGTGCGTGTTTGCCGAGCGCGGGGCCTGCGTTTGGTGCCCGGTCCGTCTGCAGGCTGCTGGACGTTTTCCAGGCGGCGCTCGGGTCCACCGTGGTGTCCGCGGCCGTGATCCAAACGGGTGTTTTTTTTTAGTTCGGGTTCCGACAGCGTGCGTGTTCCTGGTGATGGGAACGTGGCCCAACTCCCCCTTCCTCCCTCCCTCCCTCCCATCGCTCCGGCCTGCGGGCGGAAAGTCTAAGGGTACGATATAGAGAGCTCATGAGTGCGGGACTCGAAACCCCTTCCCAGTGCCTTGGGGATACTGAGCGGGCACTGGCTGTTGGAATGGGGAGGTTGTAATGTGAAGTGTTTTGCAACGCTTCAGGTACCTCTGCTCTTTTCGTTTGTTGCAGCTAAGACAATAAATCTACGCAATTTATGTCTGTAATTATGAAATAGTATGTGCATGCAGCATATCTGAATAGTCGAGATCTTTGACCTTTATTAGTTTTTAAGTTAATTTTCCGTATACATTTATCTACTTATCGTGGCATTTTGGTTTTAGAATACAAATCTAGACCACGTTGATTAAACCCAAATGAACGGTTATCATAATACATTATAATTCATCAGAATAATGAAGTCTTTGAGCTAAATGTACGTTGGTGTGTTTCAGCTGAATGGTGGCTTCTGTATCGGGGACAACAGTAATAAAACTTGTTTAAATTCATAACGCAGTGTTTGAATATTTAAAAATGATGACACCTTAGCTACTCAATAATTACCTCAATCAAGTTGTGAAATATTCAGTTGTGAACAATAATAACAAGAATGATAATTACAGTCATGTTTGCCCTAATTTGTATGGTGCACAAATGGGCCAATATATTGATTGACAAATATCAAACAGTAATGATGTGTATCAGCATAAACAGTGATTACCAGCTTTTGCAGTATGTAAAATAGTACAATGATTGCCCATATATACAGAATGCTGCACACAGCACTCTAGGATACATATAGCTCTCAAAGGCGTAGTCTTCCTCTGGAATTCTTCTGCTTTTTATCTCTGCTCTTGCCGAATATGTGGAATTTTTCCAGTCTCCTTCCAGGAAAGTTTAGTGGAAGCTCACTGGCTAAGTTCGGACCAGGTCTGGGGTGCTGTTGTACTGCATTTTAGGGTCTCGTGTGCAGCCAGGAGCAGAGGACCTGATTCAGCAGCTGTTTCCCTTATGTAGCGGTGATTCGCCCGGATTGTTCAGTAATTGTATGAATGAGGACATCTGTATTTTTAGGTATGAAATGGTACCGCGAAAAATGTGCGGCAAAGAAAGAAAATGTCCTGTGTAAATGCTAGGAATAAAAACAATGACTGTTGGTTCTTTTAGGTTTGTTTGGAGGAATCATCTCTGAGAGAAGCTTCTACACAGTAGAAGTATCATCATGTGTGTTTGACCAGATAATACTTCTCATTATTTACTGTGCAGAATAACGTGAAATAACACCAAACACAGTTGGATGTTGAATATTTTATTTCATAAATGGACAGCCTACACAATATAGAATTAGTTTGTTTAGAAAACTTCCACCTGTGCCCAATCGCATGATATTTTTGTGTTGATTTGGAGTTTGCATGATCATCCTGTGTTGCTGTGGAGTTTGCATGATCTTCCTGTGTTGCTGTGGAATTTACATGATCTTCCTGTGTTGCTGTGGAGTTTGCATGATCTTCCTGTGTTGCTGTGGAGTTTGCATGATCGTCCTGTATTGCTGTGGAGTTTGCATGATCATCCTGTGTTGCTGTGGAGTTTGCATGATCGTCCTGTATTGCTGTGGAGTTTGCATGATCGTCCTGTATTGCTGTGGAGTTTGCATGATCGTCCTGTGTTGCTGTGGAGTTTGCATGATCTTCCTGTGTTGCTGTGGAATTTACGTGATCTTCCTGTGTTGCTGTGGAGTTTGCATGATCTTCCTGTGTTGCTGTGGAGTTTGCATGATCGTCCTGTGTTGCTGTGGAGTTTGCATGATCGTCCTGTGTTGCTGTGGAGTTTGTATGATCTTCCTGTGTTGCTGTGGTATTCTTCAGGAACCAGCATCTTCCTATATTGTGCAGTTTAGCTGAACTGGTGCCTCAGAATTATGCACAGTGGACATATGTATAGTCCTGTGTTGAACTGATACCCCATCCAGGTAGTCTGTGTCTTCAGTCTCACTGTGACCCTCCACTGCAGCGTTTCCCAATCCGCTCTTTGGGGACCCACAGATGGTCCATATTTCTGCTTCCTCCCAGCTGCCAAAAATGTGGACTGTCTGACAGGGAGCTCGGACCAGCTGTGGGTCCCCGAGGACCGGATTGGGAAACGCTGCTCTATTGGTTAAACAGCTATGGAAGATTGATGGATTATTATCATTGTTATTGATGGTGCTGCTGCTTTGTTTGTGCTCACAGCATTGTAGTACGCACTTCATAAGCCATTAATGCTGTTCGAGCAGGAGTCCCGGCAGGAGCCTCTGTCCCTAGTCATGACATTGACCTTCCCATCTGTGCCCTGCAGCACTGTAATTTCATACAGTGTACAGTGTATGTCCATAACACAAATAAAGCCCCGCCCACTCCACAAAAGGCCTACATTCCTCAGTATAGGCAGCTGTTTATGCGGGGTCAGTCATTGATCACGTTTATTGATGGTACTGCACTTTTAATGAGTGAGCTGTCTGTCACAAAGCAAGTGGAAAAATTCAAAATGCTAATGAACCAAAAAATATTCCCCAGCCTCTTTAATTGAGGTATTTGAGTAACATTGCTGGAAAATGCAAAAATTACAAATTTAGGTAATACACACATAAAGACACACAGAACTGTGAATACAGGGACACAGTGATTCTGAAGCCTATTCTCAGCAGGGGGGGGGAGGCGAAGTAGGGGACATCATGGATGGGATGCCAGTGCGTTTCAGAGCACACGCACACACGGGATGTGGGGACACCAGTCAGCTCAGCTGTGCGCCTTTGGGCTGCGACAGGGAACCAGATGAAACCCTCAGAACACGGGAGACCACACTACCTCCACGTGCGAATATATAACTGCAGACGCTTACTGGCCTGCAGCTGTATACATGTAGAATTCATCTGTTTGTGATGTTTAGCCAGGAGGCTGAGGACGGATTTGACAGCTCAGCGTCATTGTTTCCGGAACCCCGCGGATTTGCCCCGGGGGGGGCGTTCAGCTGTGTGATCCATCTTCCGCACATGTAACCCGCAGGTATGGAGACTTCCAGTGGGACCCTGGGGAAGCTGACCCTGGGTACGAATAAGGGGCGGCCGGTGAAGCCACCCCACCCTCCAGAAACAGCCAGGACGGCGGATGCAGGAGACAGCAGGCATGGTGAGTCAGGCCTGTGATGTCCCATCATCCACAGTCGCTGTCGATCAGAGCATGACCGGGCAGGAACCTGACCATGCTGTAGCCTTCTGCTCCCTGATTCTTGATGCTCGGAGCAATAGTCAGTACTGCAATAGTCAGTAATATTCAACCCCCCCCCAGAGAAAAAGAAAAAGACTACAGAAATGGGAGCTTCGCAAGAAGTGGAAAATTATTATCAAACTCAGCTGAATAGTTAAACACAGCATCGCTGGTGACATCATCTATAAAAACATGTGTAAATGTATTTTATTGTAACTTTTAAATATCCAGAAGTGATAAACCGATAAGACAGGGGGGTGGGGGAGCGGTATTTCTGGCTGTGGCTGGATTCGCATGGCAGGTGAATTCCTGAAATATGTGTAAATGTATTTTATTGTAACTTTTAAATATCCAGAAGTGATGAACCGATAAGACAGGGGGGTGGGGGAGCGGTATTTCTGTATTTCTGGCTGTGGCTGGATTCGCATGAAATATGGCCGTGAAAGTCGTCCCGCGGAAAAACCTCTCTGCTTAATAAGAAAACAAATAGTAATTAAAAACCTCGACACTGCGGCCCTTTGGATAATTGCTTAAATTTACGTGAGGCTTTCAGCCAAGGGTTTCAGCTCTTTTTTTCCTGTTAGGGTGGGGTTACTCAGCTTAGCTGGACCTAATTTACTTCCCCCTCCCACCAATGTTCACTTCCAGGCTGGCTGATGTCATTTACCAGATCCACACGGTTTACGAACGTTGGTTCACTCTTCGCTAGCCATGAGGCTAGCTTTTATCACCCCGCTAGCGCTAACGAGCTACCAGCGCCGTCAAAGAGGCGTACGCCTAATTTACACCCAGCGTCTAATTGAAGGGTGTGCTTGTCAGTGCATTGGGGAGCGTAAGAAACCACTCTCTCTCGCTTTCTCTCTCGCTGTCTCATAGGTGGGGGTATGTCTGTTTGGGAGGGGGGAATGTGTTTTTAATTTCAGTTGTGCCAAGAATCGAAGACAAGGAGAATGTGAGTCGGATTTCATCGGAATGAGGATAAATAAATTTGATAATTCTTCACTGTGGGACCTATAAATTCAGGGTGGGGCGGCTGTGTGAACCAGATGGGGGG
>JAODKF010000044.1:21412674-21430053 GCA_026779585.1 Mormyrus proboscirostris
TCAGCTGTACTCCGTCAGCGTGTTTAGGTGACAGGTGTCAGCTGTACTCCGTCAGCGTGTTTAGGTGACAGGTGTCATCTGTACTCCGTCAGCGTGTTTAGGCGACAGGTGTCAGTTGTGTGCCATAAGCATGTTTAGGTGACAGGTGTCAGCTGTGTGCCGTAAGCATGTTTAGGTGACAGGTGTCAGTTGTACGCCATCAGCATGTTTAGGTGACAGGTGTCAGCTGTACTTCGTCAGCGTGTTTAGGTGACAGGTGTCAGCTGTACTTCGTCAGCGTGTTTAGGTGACAGGTGTCAGCTGTACTTCGTCAGCGTGTTTAGGTGACAGGTGTCAGTTGTGTGCCGTAAGCATGTTTAGGTGACAGGTGTCAGTTGTACTCTGCCAGCATGTTGGACTGTATGTTGTCGGTTTACAGGAGTGCTGGTTTTATTGGGGGTGGGGGCAGGTTCATGCTGTCCACAAACAAGGCCTATCATTTCACATGTTAGCAATACCTCCTCCCCCCTCCGTTTTCTACATTGGTTGATTGCATATAATTGCAGTTCCTTTTTTAATATAGCAATTACTGAGGTGTTTAATTTCCTCCTGCCGCACAGACATCTTTTGGGCCGTGTTTGTCAGCCGCGTCTGGGCGGCGGCTCGCAGGAATCGCCATGGCACAATGCCACCCTCACCACACACTCCAACATGGCTACACACGTAAACATTACCATGTTCCTCTCTCACACACTCAGAAGCAGGATGGACAGAATGGTTCTCAGGAAGCTGTGTAAACACCCCACCAGTATTTAAAAAGGAATCATTATTTATTTTTAAAAATCTTAAAGCAGGTAATATGTGTTATTCTCAGTAGAACTACTTTTTTTGTTTAACTGAATCGCACCTGAAACTGGTAATTATCAGATACTGGGCTGGTTAGGAACCAGTCTGACCAGTGTTCTTTATTTTCATTCTCGCTGCAAAGAATGTGAACTCGCACCTCGCCTCACCGGTTCCCGTGTTAGACGGTTAAATGAGCAGCAGCCAAAGATGCCAAGATCACGGGGGAGGGGGCACTGCTGAGTGCCGCCGCGGCCACATGACTTGGGTGTGTCGTGCCTTCCTCTGCAGGGATAAACAAAGTGGAGGAGAAGCTCAAGTCTGGTCGTTGCAAGAGGCCAGATGGGGTGGGGGTTAATGAGGAGCCTGCTAGGAAAACACAGACTCTGGTACCCAAGAAGGAGCCATCACCTCCATGTTCGGGTAAAAACGAAAACAGCTCACTTCCTTCTCTCTGTCTTCTGTTAATCTATTGATTGAGACTCTCCTCACTGTATATTTCTTGTCTACTTCCTATCAGTGCTGTCTCACCTCACTATTTCTGTTTGTGTGCATCCTATCAATCTTGAATGCTGTCTCTCCTCAGTGTATACTTCCTGTCTGTGTGTCTACTTCCTGACACTCTTTTATCGAATCCTAATTGTTTCTCGTCACTATATACTTCCTGTCTTTCTATGTACTTCCTGTCAATATTGAATGCTAACCGTCTCTCCTCAGTGTATACTTCCTGTCTATTTACTTTCTGTCACTTTTCTATTGAATTCTAATTGTCTTTCCTCACAGTATACGTTCTGTTTATCTACTTGCTGTTAGTATTGAATGCTAACTCTCTCTCTAAATGTACACTTCCTTTCTGTCTGTCTGTCACCTTCCTGTCAGTAATTCATCTGTAGCGTTACTGGTATGATATAAGCCTTCAGGCATGTCTAGGCCACCAAATCTCGCAAAGGGCCAGAGGTGGAGATTTCAGGTCCAGAAAGTACAAATCCAGACCAGGATTTTGTTTCAACCAACCAATTGAGTACAAAGAGTCACAGTCACAGTGTACTCAACTTGTAGGTTGAAACAAAATCCTGGTCTGGATTTGTACTTTCTGGACCTGAAATCTTCACCTCTGCAAAGGGCCAAACCAAGTGTGAAGGTTGGGGGGTGGAAGCTGTCATGGTTGCCATGCTGACCTTGGTGCTTCGTTTCTCAGGGAGCCCTGAAGTGCAGTGGCAGCACGCCATTTCGGAGCGGGGGGAGGTGGTCTGTCCCACCTGCTCCCTGGTGACCAGGAAGACGGTTCTGGGTCTCAGAAAGCATATGGAAATCTGTCAGAAGGTGCAGACCTGTGTCCATCTGACTAATACTGCCTGCTTTGTGGTACATATCAGCTTAGGGGCTTGTTTGTTCCTAGTGTTCAGTACAGTTGTTTACAGTTCAAGGCACAAAGCATTCTGGGTTAGTGGATGATTCATGTAATTAGCCTGGCTCTCCCAGGGCCGCTTTCAGAGAGCAGGGACTCATTAAGTACTTCCCATTGATTGGATGGTGGTAAAAGATGATATAACCCAGCCTGAAGCATCACTGCTGTGGACTTAATTGCTTTGTTTTATTGAGCCAATCCGAGCGTATTTAACGACTCTCTGCAAAGTGACAAATTTGATGTTTGGTCATTGAGTCGAGGCTGCCATTGGCCACACGCTCTTGTCGTGGGGCACTGCCACGTGCCTGCCACGTACCCCTGCCACAGGGAGGCCCCGCTACTCCTGTGCTTGTCGTCTCTCCAAAGCTCCAGGACGCCCTCAGGTGTCAGCAGTGTCAGAAGCAGTTCAGGTCGAAGGCGGGACTCAACTATCACACCATGGCGGAGCACAACAGCCAGGTAATGCTGGTGAGCAGCGCAGGCTACATGTTTGATAAGCCTTTGCACAGCTATCTGCTTGTTAAGCCATGACGTTTTAATCACATGGCAATACTATTTCCAGGGCCAATGCAGGTGCAGGCTAATATGCCACAGGGTTGTGTGCCGCAGTGTTTTAAATTGATCTGAAACACAAAAAAAAAAACTAAAGAATTGTTCTTGTGCACTTTCCATGCAATGAGAAAGAAAAGATGAAGTGGTTGTGTAAACAGCCATGTTTTGCAGCTTTTTCAAGTTTAGTATTAGGGGTGTAATGGAACACAAAATTCACAGTTCAGTGCAAATCTTGATATTGGGTTCACGGTTCGGTGCAATTTCGGTACAACAGGGCAAACTGAAATTGTTCTGAGATAATTTGTTATTAAAACTGCAAACACAATTAGGAAAAGTTGTTAACCAAAGGCAAATGTGTGAATGTCAACACTGTAAAAAATATGCACAATTTGCAAATCAAAAATATAACATCATAACAATCAAAATGATCTTAATCCCATGTTGTCTGCTCTTGGGATGGTCACCTATCTGCATCCGAATTTGCTTAAATGCCATGGAGAGATTGTTCCTGCTTTGCTCTGGTCGCTCAGCACATTAGATGTTTTCAGCGGCATACTTAAGTTCAGTGTGACGGAGCTGATAGACATTCTTGGTTTTAGCCACTTTCTCTCTCCAGTGTCGGTATAACTTATTGGGAAACCGGAATGTTCCCAAACTGCCGATTATGACTGGATGTAACCGAGATTACCCATAACCATCCCACAGACACAATTAGCATAATGTGTCCTCTGTTGTGAATGTTTTCCAGCACTTATGAATTTATGTTCCACCTGTTCCAAATGTGTTCATTTGTTTCAGTGTGAGTGCTGAACTGAAAATGATGTACCTAGTGAGCACCTATGTACCAACTACACTCAACTCAGTTTGGATGAAAGGAACTGAACCCCTTTTTCACCCTATTTTTTTCCAACTTTAATGGAGTTTAGCCTCCTTGTTACCATAATGCTACTGGTTCCATCACTATGGTTTGTTTGACCCCTGAAACAGTTGTACATCATGCATTACATCAGACACAAGCAGACAGGCTCTGTCCAACCATTTGATGTTCCCAGGTGTCCCTGTTTTTGCCCAGTGGCACAGCTGACCTGTGTTAGCTTAGCAGTACAGCAACCCTGCGTTAACCCAGCACTACAGTTTACCTGTGTTAGCTTAGCACAGAGGTCAACAACTTTTTTAAATCAAAGAGCCACTTTATCCTAAATGTCTGACCCAAGAGCCGCATTGGATAGAGAAGATGGTTTGAGATACTATTTTAATGCAATATCGGTATATATATATGCATTTAAGACAAAAACAAAACTTGTACATTTACAGCATTTACATTTAGTACTTTACTTGTAGTATATAAAAACAATTTCGGGGCTCTCAGTCTTAAATCACTCGGACACATAACAGCGCAAAGGTGTCTAACACAATATCGTTAAATTGTGTAGCGATAATCTTCACCCTCGTCGCTTCTTTATTAGTAAAGTCCGTTCAGCTCTGCAGTTGTCTGCCCTTCACTCTCCACTTCACTACTGTAACTGTGCTGATCGCGCAGCGCAAAATGTCCTCACCACTCTCAGCTGCCTATAATATGTAAATCGGAGAAAATATAATAATTTTACAGAGATCTGGGAAGGCGTGGTGAGGATTTGCTGAACAGTATATGATAGGGTTAGGAATCCCAATAAACTTTGAAGCCTACATCCAATCTCAGGCACTGAAGAAAATTTTGGAAGGCATACCAATTGACCGGAGACATAATCTTGTCTTAGAGAATGACTTTGAGGAAGATTAAGGCATCACAGAAGCGTGCGACGGACCGCCTCATTCAAATATAGCTAAAGAAATAACTCGATGAAAAAAATAATTATTAACCCATAAATAATACTTTCATAAATATGAATAATTTATCGTAATATGTTAAGACATGAAAATGTGAATGCATTTATCGTTCTGAGAAGAGCCGCAACCTCGTGCTGAAAGAGCTGCATGTGGCTTGCGAGACACAGGTTGCCGACCCCTGGTGTAGCGGTACAGCGTTCCTACGTTAGCCCAGCGGTACAGCCTTCCTGCATTAGCCCAATGGTACAGCGTTCCTACGTTAGCCCAGTGGTACAGTGTTCCTGCATTAGCCCATTAATATGGTGTCCATGCATTAGCCCAATGATACAGCCTTCCTACGTTAGCCCAATGGTACAGCGTTCCTGCATTAACCCATTAATATGGTGTCCCTGCATTAGCCCAATGGTACAGCGTTCCTGCATTAGCCCAATGATACAGCCTTCCTACGTTAGCCCAATGGTACAGCGTTCCTGCATTAGCCCATTAATATGGTGTCCCTGCATTAGCCCAATGATACAGCCTTCCTACGTTAGCCCAGCGGTACAGCCTACCTGCATTAGCCCTTTCCCGCATTACCTTAGTGCCACAGCTTACCTGTGTTAATCCAGTGATATGGTGTCCCTGCTTTAGCCCTGAGGTTGGGCCTTCCTGTATTAGCCCAGCTGTGCAGCACCCTTGTATTAGTAAAGCAGTACTGTATTAGCATCTTAGCTTCCTGTGCTAGCCTGACAATACAGCATTCTCATGTTCACTCATCTATACACCAGCAGCATGTTGTGCTTTTTCTTTGGGCACTGAATAATGTACCTCTGTCATAAAAGCATTATAAATCATGAATGACCAAGCAAGGCTGCCTGAGTCTGAAAGCCTTTTAGCGGCGCATCTGCACTTGAACAAAGTGAAAGCTTAGAGTTCACTTACTGCAGTGGGGTGGACCTGTACAATAACTGGGGCAAATTAAAACATCACTCACCATTTCTGCTGGCTTTACACTGATACAAGAGGATTCATTAAAGCTGGGGACCTCTAGAGAGCGTCCCTGAGGAACATGCAGATCTTCTCATGGGGGCTGCAGACACCTGGATCACATTAGTCCATGAAGCAGAGCTGCAGTCAGATACCTGTGCAGGCCTGCTGTCTCTGGCCATGAGTTCACTTGAACTCTTGTTTTATATCTGCACCAAGGATACCTAGTTAGAGAAATGCATGATTCCTGCAGGAAGCCACACTTGGTCACTGTCAGTTTATGGAGATTTAATTCAATTGAATTTGATACATCTATAGAATCAAACCATTTTTTCCCACGAAAAGCATGAGTTGGGTAGTTTGCTTGGGCATATTGTCGTTTATACATTTCCTCCAAAGGCTTTATGTTTGTCTGGCAGCATGCTTTGGGGGGTGGCAGTAAGTTGGGACGCTGTGCAGCTGTGCTCCTCTCCCCCCAGCAGCCTTCGGGAGGTGAAGGCCAGGCTGCTAACGAGCAAGAAGAGCGGGACAGGCTGCGCAGGGTCCTCAAGCAGATGGGCAGACTCAAGTGCCCCGTGCAAGTAGGAGCCTCTCCTTCTGCCTGCCTCTCTCCTCTGTCTGCCTCTGCTTCTTTGTCTGTTTCTCTCCTCTATCTGCTTCTCTCCTCTGTCTACCTCTGCTTCTTTGTCTGCTTCTCTCCTCTGTCTACCTCTGCTTCTTTGTCTGCTTCTCTCCTCTGTCTACCTCTGCTTCTTTCCTCTGTCTGCCTGTTTCTTTGTCTGCTTCTCTCCTCTATCTGCTTCTCTCCTTTATCTGCTTCTCTCCTCTGTCTGCCTCTGTTTCTTTGTCTGCTTCTCTCCTCTATCTGCTTCTCTCCTCTCTCTGCCTCTGTTTCTCTGTCTGCTTCTGCCTGTCTGCCTTTCTTTCTGCCTTCCTCTCTCTCTAACTCTCCCTCTGCCTGCCGCTCTCCTCTATCTGCCTCTCTCCTCTGATCTTTGTCAGCCATTATCTTCCTCTCTCCTCATTTCTTTCCCCTTTTCACACTGTCCCCCTTTTTCTTCCTTTCCTTCCCTTACTCTCTCCCTCAGTCTGCCATTCTCCTCCTCTCTCCCCATCCCCCTGTCCCCTCTCTGCCAGCCTCTCTCTTCATCCTCCATCCCTCATTCTGTCACTGTCCCCCTTCCCTTCTCTGCTTCTCGCTTTGTCTCTCCCTTTGTCTCTCCCTTCCTGTCTCCCTTCTTCCCTCCATCTCCCCCTCCCCTCTCCCTCTCTTTTTCTACCTGTCTTACTTCTACAAACACATCTCTGCTTTTGAACAGCTACAATATGACTTTTTCTTTCCTCTTTCTCTTGCAGCAGCACAATCAGTAGAACATTAAATCATTAATCATTGCATGGATGCTTTATTAATCCTGAAGGAAATTGCTTGAGTAAATGAGAAATAAAAGCAGCGGATGATTTATTAGCTTCTGTATGAATGAAGCATTGGCAGACTGGATGAAAGCCTGTCCGGTGGGGACCCTCACGCTGACGGCTGTGGCTGTGCTCCCATGCAGGGCTGCTCTGCTCACTTCTGTAGCCTCATGGGCTACCAGTATCACCAAAAGCGCTGCGGCAAGGAGCTGTCCGAGGCTGACAAGCCCGTCTTCAAGTGCCAGCACTGCGACAAAAGCTACCGGTCCAAAGCGGGCCGGGACTATCACCTACGCTCCGAGCATGCCGCCCCGCGTGCCGCCAGTCCCACGGTAACGGAGAGAGCGATCTGAAGGGTGGCACTGCCTTTGACCCATTGCTGTAGAGTCCTTCTGTAACTGCTAACATAGTTGGGTTGCATAACTGTCTTGTATTTTTTGGAACGCAACAGTTCAGAGTGTTTATTTATGCAAGCTGCAAATCCTCAGGGTAACTTGTCAAGTTTTTTTCACAAATTTGTAATACATTTGCTTTCATTACTGTTTTCCTTGTAATTATAATAACTTCCCATATCAAATAGCTGATGTAACCCACTGCCACTCTGCGTGACTCTGCTGTTTTGTTTTCTCACAGCTAACTTAGCAATAACAATCATCCTCATTGACTAAATCAGGAGTAACGATTTCCCTCATTGGCTAATTTTGCCAACCTTTTGGGCCTTCAGAGAATTGGTGACTGCTGTTGTCCTGCGGGTGACACTGCTGAGCTTTTCTCCTTGTGCAGCTAAAAGCAGAGGACCTGCCACTGACACGGAAGCCGGGCGTCCTTGGGAAAGATGTGCGACTGGTGAAGCAGGAGGAACAGGACACAGGACAGACAGAGGAGACGCAGGACAAGCAGGAGCAGGAAGAGGAGCTGAACTTGGAGGAGGACTTTGAGAGAACCCCGAGTGGGAGGGTGAGACGTCGCTCCGCCCAGGTGGCAGTCTTCCACCTCCAGGAGATCGCCGAGGACGAGCTCACCAAGGAATGGGGAGCGAAACGACGCAATAAGGATGACCTCGTCCCTGACATCAAGAGGGTGAGGAGTATCCCGGACATCACACCAAAGCAACATGTATCACTTTGTGGGTTTTCGGTCCCATGGTGCTTCATTAGACTGTGTCGCTTTCCTCCTCAGCTGAACTACACACGCCCCGGACTTCCAAAATTCAGCCCTCGGCTACTGGATAACTGGAAGAATGAGGTCAAGGAGAAAGGCTTCATCTGTTGCCCAAACTCAGTAAGGCCGTCCTCCTCAGCTTTCTGAGGACTCGCTTGGCGTGACACCCGTTGCTGCGACGTGTATTGCCGTGGCAACACGTCCTCACATTTTCTCAATCCGTCGCAGACCTGTGAAGCGGTGTACTCCAGCGTGTCGGGACTCAAGGCTCATTTAGCGAACTGCAATAAGGTATGACCTTCTGTCAGACGCATTTCCCACATCGCTCCTCCTCAGATACGTTTGTTAGGACGCCACAGGTCAGCTAAAGATGTCATTCCTCCCGTCCAGGGCAATGCTGCAGTGGGAAAATACCGGTGTCTGCTGTGCCAGAAGGAATTCAGCTCAGAGAGCGGCGTGAAATACCACATAAACAAGACTCACTCTCAGGTACGCACCTCCAGTATGTCCTACTCAAGGGTACAACAGCAGGCCCCATTCAGATCAGACCTGAACCTCCGGTTGACTGCCTGCTGCTCAAATGGGGCAATTACAAAATCCAACATCAGTACCATACTCGGGTCTGTGTGGAAGGAGCTGCCCACTTGTTTGGAAAGTCAAGGCTCAGATTCTCCAAGCAGGTTGTTTACAGCGAGAGCAGCGGCTCGCCTGCTGTATCAGTGCCTCCCTTCACCTTGATTGGCTGGCTTGCCATTGTTACCAATTTTATGTTCTATCTCCTGCTCTGAGCATCTCTGGAGCTCATAAGAGAGGTCTATCTCCTTCAAGGTTTAATGACGAAAACACTGGAAACAATTCATCATATCGCTTAATCCTATTTTTTGTTGCAGTTTTTGCCTGGAATTTTAAGGAGAGCTTTGCATTTATTTAGTTGACATTTTTATCCAAAGTGAGGTTTGAGAAGGCGGGGTCAGTGGTTGGGGGTTAAGGACCTTGCTCAAGAACTCAACGGTGATGTCATTCAGCCAAACCTGAAATTTGAACCGGCAAACATTTAGATGACAGGCACAGTGGCTTAAATCGCTAAGCCACGCAGCACCCCTAGTGGTAGCGACGTATCTAACAGCCTTCTTCCTATCACGCTGCCTTCATCCTTTTCTCATATCCGGCCTGCAGAACTGGTTCCGGGCGGCCAGCCACGAGACGACCAGCATAAAGAGGAAGGAGCCTCAGAACGGCCTGAAGACAGACCCCCAGGGCGGTGGCAGCGGCGGGGGGAAAAAGAGGGGCCGCAAGCCCAAGGAACGGCCACCCAGCACCACCCAGAAGGACGCAGAGGAACCCATCGCATTAGAGACTCAGAGCCTAAACCCCACCCCCGCTGCGTCGGCAGGGGGAGCACCCAAAACAGAGACGTTTCCCCCCATACCAGGAGATGATCCACATCCAAAAAGGTGCTGAGCACCAAGTAAACTGTATCACCTCAGCCATACGGCAGCCCATCAACACGCCGTCCAGCTGCCCAGGAAACGGTTCTGTTCTCAGTGCAGAGATACTTTAGAACAGAAGCAAAAAGGGGGAGGTGAATATTTGCTCTTATATTAACTTCGAAATTGACCTAGTGAGTTTATTCTTACATATAATAATATATACAGTGTCTACTGATATATTTAATACTTTTTTCCATTTTATTCCTAGGCCTTATTTAAATTCTTTCATTACTCACAAAAGGGGTAAATTGTAGCCAGACAAAAAAAACCCTTTTATATAAACTTTTTTTTAAGCAGTAATACTTCAGTGTATCTTAGATATCCATCTCCATGATACCTGTCTACAGAATAGCTCCATGTTTCGTCTTTCAGGGGAGTTAGTTAAACTAAGCTAAATTCACATCCTCAGCAGCAGTGGGTTTGTTTCTGTGACAGGAGGGTTCAAGCCGTTTGCGTGCATTCAATTCCACCTTTCATCTCGTATGTCCTTGTTGCTGTCTCCTTCTGTTTAACTCCGGCAGCTGAATATCGAGGCGTGTGTTGTCCCTGGAGATCGCGAGATAGCGGATAGCATTCGGGATAGTAACAATGAGATATTGTGTCTTTTTTTATGTCAGCACAAAGTGTGGACACATAAGCTGTGATCGATTTACACACATCTTTTGTGTCTAAATGGTACTTCAGTAGCTGTCGCTTTGAAGCTTGAATGTGGTTAAGACTTTAAGTCCTGGAGATATCTGCACAGAAATAAGAAAATAATATTGTTTTTTTTTTTTTAAATTAGATTTATTATTTCAACTGAAGAAATATTGATCATTTCTCTGTTAGGGAGTTGATCCCAAAAATGACACCTAAGTGAAATGTAGCAGGTGTAGATAATAGGTTTGTCTAAGGAAATAAATCCATATTAAATAATTGGATTAGATAAAAATTATTTTTGCACCAGTCGTCCTTCCAAAGGATAAGAGAAAAGTACTTTTGAAATGAAGTTTTATCTTCCCAAGTTAAAATCGTTAAAGTTAAAAGTCTTAAATGATAATTAATATATGATTAATAGCAGTAACAATTATTAAAATTTATTTTTAAATTCTTAGAATTGTTGTAGCTGGATATTTACAATATTGAAACATAGTTTCTCAAACAGCAATTAATTAAATTAAATGCACAATTAATACGTTAATATTAGCTTATTTTCATCATAGAGTGAAATGTAGTTATATCTGAACTTGCAACAAGATTTTCTGACATCTGGTACCTTCTCTCTCCCCCTTATAATAACATTGGACTAGTTAAATGAGAACAAAACCCATGTAACACATTTGAAGGGTGTTATTGCAGGACCTGTAGTGGATTTGGCATTCAGATAGGGAGCCTCCGGTGGGAAGGTTGAGAATTACTTATGGAATTTTCAGGTTGGAACATTCATTCAGTACACAGAGCATCAACACCAGTGATACCAATCAAAGGAGTTACAACCAGAGGCACATTAATATTAATGAGGCACCAATATACTGGAAGCCCCCTGGGCTTCTGCCTGGTAAAGCCTGTGCATTAAAGTGCCACTGGTTAGTGATGGGCAAATGAGGCTTCATGAATCATTTGCTGTATTTTCTGACCCCACTAGATGGCGCTCTCTGTTCATAAAAAGGCTCAAAGCATGGCCCAACACAAACCAAGAGCACCATCTAGTGGGGTCAAAAAATACAGCAAATGGTTCATGCCAAATGCCTCATTTGCCCATCGCTAGCCTTGGTTAGAATCTTCACGTTGTGTTTTAGGTTCGGGCGTTTCTTCGGACTTGCAGGTAGCCACTGTGCGTAGTGCTTCTCCCTGGCTGTTACGAGCAGTTATAAGATGCACTTTAATGCTGTGTTCACCATTCACCTCATGAGCATTGGTGGAGTTAGTTAATCTCCATGTTCAGGAAGGCGCGTATCCCTAAAGGCCAGGCTGGGGCTTTGTGCCCCAAATTGTTTGTTTGAATCTTTAAAAAGGCTGAGTCATTTTCATGAAAAGCCATAACAAAGAAAAAACAAAAATTACTTTTATAACCTTTTAGATTAAAAATTTTAAAAAAATGTTGTGACACTAAGTATAATGTATGACACAACTGGTCTTGACCGAAGCACATGTCTTGTGGACATATTTCATAGATGAACAATTAGAATATATATGATTTGATTATATAGCACTCTTGTTACGAAGATTGACATTACAGAAGAGTATAGAAAGCTGGTTGAACATGCAGATGCAGTTTAAAATGATCAAGCCTTGTAAATATGTTATCTTCAAACCTTGTTTATCCTGTAGTATTAAATAAAAGAGAAATATATTTTGGGTCCTAGACTCCCATCCACCAATCATTATGTAGCTTTATCAAACATTAAAACTGGATTTAAAGTTGGATTGTTACCTTCCTGTAGGCCTGACACCTTTAAAGTCATGTCGATTTTAGCGTCTGTACTTTATCCAGCATTGTGATCAGATGATTTGAAGTTGTTATATTCCGTAACCGAAAGCGTAATTATTACATTTATATGATCCTTGTAGTGTAGCCTTGTTAATATTTTAATCCACTTACTTAGCTGACCTTAGCTGGGTTGGGTTTTGGCAGGCACAAGCTGAAGTAGGTTAGCTGGGCCTTCTCGTTCATTTTCCTTACTGTCTTTCAAGTGTGAATGGTAAGAGGAATCATTTAAAAAGCTTTTTTGTTAATTGTACTTCTCAAAGTAGCATTGCGCTGTTGGGTTTATGTGCATTGTCTTCGTTTACTTACTGGCCTTTTATAATGTAATTGATGATGATTTATGTCGGACTGTACTTCTCTGATATCGCTTCAGCCTAAACAACGCGTCTTCCCTAAGCCACGTGTGGCGCACATTGCGAAGCATGAAACTAATATTACCTTAGAGATACAGCAATATGCATATTATGCGTTGGTTTTCAGTGAAGCCAAAAATAAGAAAGAGAAGCGTGGTACAGCAGGGAGGATTACCCCCAGCCGGGCGCTTTAATCTTTACATGGTCAGGCATGTTGGGCGTTTATTCATTTGATAAATTGTATCCCCCTGTCTATCAGCTGCATTATTTTACCACTCCCTGTCCATACAGATATCCACACAGAATTTTTATATTATTATTATTCTGAAGTGAAGTATAGCGGGAAAAGGGGCTGTTTATGTCTTGTCCATTTACTATCCTATGAAATACGCTTGAATTACTGTTGCTGGTGCGTCTGAGGACCCGGACTCTGTGATTGAAGACAACCTCGGTAGCCTCCGTTTTAGCTGTTCTAGTTTATTATTTTTTTTTGTCCCAGACATTTTGTTTCCGATTACAGTTATATTATTATATATATATAAAGACGATCCTTTAAAAGAAACTGTTACGATCGATATAACCAATAAAGAATGAATCTGCAAGATTTACAAACATGAAGCTTTTACGTAGCCTGGGTCCACAGAGTATATCGATTTAAGGGTTGATTTCTCTGTCATTCATCCTACCTGAGGCTGTTCAATATGGGGAATATTCAGACCATTAATATATAAGGAATATTTTACAGATTGTTGTATTTACTGTGCATCGGTACTCTTCATATAATTAATAAAAACGTTGACTGTGTTGCATTTTTTTGCTATTTGTTGCAATTTTCGCAGAACTAGCATTAATGAACATTAAAAACTACCGCATTGGTTTGGCACTCATTGTATTATAATTATTATTATAGTGCAGTTATATCTGTTACATGTATTATTAATAGTGCCATATTATTTAATTTTATTAAATTTAAATTAATTATGTTATACCGTTATTGTGAAATATAAACGAGGTATGAAAGTCAGTGAGGGCCTTCTCATTTTTGAGTTAAATAAATTTGTGTTGTCTGTGTACGATTTGTCACCAAACATAAAAGGCAGGAGTGAACAAGTTACCGATTCTGAAGGGAATCTTTTAGGTGAATTAACATAACAGGACAAATTCACCGAAAATAGACACTTACATAGTCTACCATCTGTGGAGCTGCATCTTCCAGCGGGGCACGTGTCCCATACAGCTGATAGAACTACATCCCCCGGCGTGCACCGCGAGTAGCCCCAACAGCTGATAGGACTCTATCTCCCAGCATGCATTGGGGTGGCCGTGACAGCTGATTGTCAGGAAAGGACAGCGATGTCTGCTGTGTTCGCGGAAGGGATAGCCTCCGCCGAGATGGAGCGTGTGGAGAAGACTTCCTCTCGGTCTGATAGGTGAGTCCTGCCTTACTGCCAAACGCTGGGGCGGCAGTGCTGGAATTTGGCTTGCGATATTCACAACTGAAGCGCGCCCGGTTTGAACATGGTAACGGCGAGACCGAAAGGCGCCAGGGAGGAAGCACCGGTGAAACGTGGTGGCGATGTGCCACGCGACATTCGCCGATCGCGAGCGGAATCTGCGGCTTCCCAAATGTAAAATTATCCAACAACAAATGAAACACGGCTTTCTGAAAACGCACCACCCCGGCGGCAGGTCTTTTCCCGCGGTCCGGCTTTTTCTTTACCCATCACATACGAGAAATAAGCTGCCTGTATTGTTACGACCCAAACCCAAATACAGCCTCCTTGCTTCAGAAAGGTCGTGGGGAAGCGACGTGCAGTGTGGCTCGTCGCTGCCGGACCGAATCTTGTGGCAGAACACACTTCATAACCGCATTTAATATAAAACTGACCTTTTATATAATTTATTTATTTTTAGAAAAAGGTACTAGCCTTGTGGTACTTGGATAAACTTTGCGAAACGCCCCACACTTTCTCGCTACCTGCTGTGCCACCAGAGGACGCAGCAACATAAATGAACGCTTCCCTAAACTGCCAGGCGCGGGCACGGAGATCGAGAGCGCGTCTAGCTGCCGGGCTGCAGTTGTCTTGCACACGTGATTAAGAGATGTTGGTACTTATCCAGGGGATCGTGATAAAATTAGATTTTTTTTATCGCCTTTTTCCCCTCCATAAAATCCTACAAAACTACTATTACTAGTATATTGTGGGTATGTTTAGAACACTTCTCTGATTAAGTAGGTCGTCCATGGTTGGATCAGAGTGTGGTTTTTACTATAAGTAGCGTAATCTTTCAGAAATAAACACTGGACAGTATTTACTCGGGCAAGAAATGTCAAGCCTAAGTATGCACTTACCTGCACATCTATAACAAAGTAAATAAAGTGCAGCGGTGTTTAATGCCAGTTTCATGTCAAGTGGGCTTTACTGTCGCACCATCCGTATATTGGTAAACAGTGACATGAAATAGCATTCCCCCAGGACCACGGTGCAACATACAGACAGCAAGTAATAAGAGGGGGTTTCAGAAGATTTAAAGTGCTAAATTAGAGACAGTGTGAAACAGGGGATTGGGCACAGTGTTAATTCCATACTAACCTCTAATAAGGTAGGACAGTGGTCATTTTATAGCTTTCAGTGAAATTGACCAGGAGTCCACAAAACCTGTCCATGTGCAAATTCTGCTTTAAAGAGCACTTGCGTAGTCTTCAGTGGAAATGTTGTTCATCTGGTGTATTGGAGATACCTAGTAAAGACCATTGTGATTACCTTAAAAGTAATGTTTGTTGTATATGAATAACAATTTGCATGCTATTATGAATAAACAAATGCATAAATTCAAGAAGTTGGGAAATGCATTTTCTTTACATTTCTGGCAGCTCTCTCTTTTGACTTTGTATCATTTGGCTAAGAAATGTCCGAACTTAAAACAAACACATAATTTCCACATTGGCCCCAGCGAGTGTCCGTTTAACTTATGCCGTGTGAGGTAAAGCGCAAACTGGCTTCTAAGTCTTATTTTGGGAGCTTGAATCTGACACCTATGTGCACAGCTGCTGTAAAACCTGTCAGCACTGACTGTTGCATAATGCCAGTTTCAGTGCAGTGCAGCATGAATGAGTTTGATAATTTTATTATCTTATTTATGTTAGTTTTAATCTTTAATTGACCTCTGGGAAATGCCTCACTTTCAGTGATAGCTGTTTGTATTCCCGGTTTTTTGTATTTTATTCATTATAAATACGTTATGGGTTATTTTTCTGCATGCACGCGACAGGCCTGAGGTATCCTGCCCCTGTGGTTTGTTAATCGACACCCCAGCCTGCTGTAATTTTGGACACGCGCCTTTGCTTTGCCAGACGCTGAGGTCGACAATCTAGTGTGCGGTTGAGCATCTGCGGAGCTCTTGGCAGGAAAGGGGATGATTATATTGTATCTGTTAGGGCACTTGGTGATTCACCTACCCTCAAGCCTGTCCTGGAGGTGTTGTGCTGAGACTAACCCCACTGGGGGGTGGAGTTGTGTTTCATCATGATATTTATGCTCACCTGTCCCTTTGATGGGATTTGGGGAGGTGTCGTGGGACAGTGGCATGAGGCAGCAGGGCTGTATTTTCCTCTTTTTCTTGCGTCCCTTGATGAGTGTTGCCATTGGCAACGCCACCTCAGCCCAGCCTGCCTTTCTGAGCATGATTCTTATGTGCGTTTTGGTTTTTGCGTGTGTTTCCCAACTGGAAAATGGACAAACTGTGGTACAGACCCCGTTTATTGTGTTTGGAGTTGGGGGAGGGGGGACCTCACGTCTAGACAGTCTGTGTCCCGCCTCGCCCCGCCACAGCCGCCCTAGTGAACCACTGTCACACTGAATGTCACAGACAGATGACGGGACAGTGTCAGATCAGCCAGGGACTCGTGCCTTGTATGTGTGTGTGCCCACGTGCGTGTGTCTGCGCGTGTCACTGGGAGTGGAGGGGAGGGTCGCTTACGAACACCCTGCTATTAATAACACCTAACAAATAGAGTCCACGGGCACGCTTGTCTCTTTCTGTCCGCTGGCCGCCACGGTGACGGAGATCCCGCCATGTTTTCATTTCTCACTCACGCCTGTGATGTCATCTCCAGGAAACTGAAAGTTTCCTCTTAGAGCTGCGAATCCAGGCATAGTTTCGGTTCAGGTCTTCCTCTCTGTCTTCCCCGTGGCCGTGGGAGGGGAGGGGCTCTCGGTGCAGTCGTCGTAGCCGCGCAGTGCGTCGTGGTACTCTCCCGGGCTCTCGGGTGCTGATCGCCTGCCGGCCACTGATCATGAACAGCCTTCCGGCATACTCCGGGGCGCGGATATCTGGCTGCTGGGCGCTGCGCTCGGACGGCAGGTAAGCCCCCCCATCCCCATCCCCATCTGCTCACTTCCCTTGGCCATTTACATCTCTTACGGAGGCTACAGCTGTCAGGCCTTTTTGTTGTTTTAAGTAGAATTTTTTTAAATTAAAGGAATTCAATTTTAAACTGAAAAACACATTTTTCGAGTTTTTCTTTTGCCTGATATTATTACTACTGCTGTTATTTTTATTATGGCGAGTGGTAGTAGTGGTAGTAACACTTTATACATCTGTTTTCCCTGTTTCATACGCCACTTTGTTTAAATGATGTGACAATGTATTGCCTCCAACTGTTGTCAAGTCCCTTGGGGCAGCTGTGTTGTGAAAGGCGCTATATAACGGTGAATGTCTTCAACTAAATATGTCTGTTTTTACTTATTACTTTGTACTGCTTGGTGTTTTGTCAAATTCAAAGTCAGCTTTATTGTTATCTCAGCAATATACATGTATAGAGTGAGACGAGACGACGAGGCTCCAGTTCCTACACAGGATAAAAAAAACATAGAATAAACATATATTAAATAAACTGTAAATATGAGCTCTTATATT
>JAODKF010000044.1:21443414-21456054 GCA_026779585.1 Mormyrus proboscirostris
GTATATGTGTATATGTATATATATATATGTATATGTATATATATATGTATATATACATGTGTATATGTGTGTATATATATATATACATGTGTATATGTGTGTGTATATAATATATGTAATATTTTTTATATACATTGATATATATATAAATTATTATTTATTTTTTACTCAGAATTTATGCTTTGCTAGCAATACTATAACAATAATAGTACTATCACACCCGTAGCACTATGTTGTTCATAAAATTATAAAACTTCTTTCACGACTCCTATTGCTACTGTGCAGACGCTGCAGAATAACCTGTGTGTACTGCCAGTGTCTGCCTGGCATTACAGAGCTAGCATACTACAAGCAACAGGCTACGGAACAGGCTTTACGGTGGAAGAGCTGATGGAAAATGTTGCTAAATCAGGCGGCTGGTTCTGTGAGACTCAGCCGCTTAGCTGTGTAGCTCTTAGCATTCGGCACGTCAGAGTAGATCACTGACTGATGGAAAACGCAGCCGAAGCGGTGACCTTATCGCTCGCCTTAAATGACCCAGTTAGTAAGAGAGAGCCTATGATTTTTCCAGTGACTTTCGTTTGAATGCTCACCAGGCCCGTGAGAGTGCCCCCCCCCGTAGACACGCGATCCGGCTTTAACCGCATCCCCGGTCTTCTCTGCAGGACCATGACGTGCAGGAGGATAAGATCCAGCTGGTGTCTCTGCTTATGGCGGAGATGGGGGTTCATTCGGTGGCTTACGCCTTCCCTTCGGTCAAGATCATCACCACCGCCGTCGACAAGAAGGTCAACGACCTCTTCCACATAATCCCCGGGATTGGTGAGTGTGGCCCAGAGGGTTCGTATCTTTAAATCAGTTTTTCCCAATCCGGTCCAGAGGGACTCGCAGACAGTCCACATTTTTGGTCTCTCCCAGCTCCCTGCTAGATTTTTGCTACCGGGAGCTGGAAGAGACCATCTGTGGGCCCCTGAGGGCCAGATTGGGAAACACTGACTTAAACAGTCATAATGGCTGTTGCTTTGTATGTGTTTTAATTTTTTTTTCTTTTTTATACTGTGCAAAACTCATAAAACTATCTGGGCAACACGTGGACACCTAAAATGTACAACCCACCTTGTTTGTGCATTTGTTTTGGACATAAGTATCTGCTAAATATATAAGTAAAGGAAAATATTTGATTTCAAACATTAATATTAGTAAATAAATAAATAATAAATATTTGTAATAAATAAATAGTAAATAAATAAAAATAATACTAAATAGTAATAGAATAAAAAGTAACAGCAATTTCTCCTTGTTTCTGGTATCTTGTGGGATGGCTAGAATTGCAGTCATGGTTACCAAGCCCAGTACTCCACCCCGTTCCCAGGTGCTTACAGGACTGTGTCAGGCTCTGGGTTTCTCTTTAAAACACAGCACACAAGGTTGTGATTTGGAAAGACATAAAACAAACTTCATCGGTCTTATTCGCTGTTTTGTTCTATTTTCTCTCTTGCCTTCAGCAGTTGTAACACTTTCTAATGCTTTTAAGGGCATGTTGGGTGTCCGTTCAATTTTAAACCCCCCCCAACATGGAAGGGGGGTCACAGTGGGGCCCAGGATGGCAGGAGGATTGTACGGACAGGAGCTTCACGCCGAGAGCTGCAGGGCTCAACTCCCACGCGCGTGTGACAGGGAACAGCCTAGCACTTGCCGGAAATGTTTTTTTATATATACATTGTCTTTTTCTTTTTTTTTTTAAAAAATTATTCCAAAAGGAAATTTTGGGGACCGTTACTTCGGCACAGACGCCCCACTGGACTGGAGCGACGAGGAGACGGACGAGCCCAGTTACTGAAGAGAGGAGCGGGACAGGGACGGATTAGGACAGCCTGCATTCACTGGTACCAGTGGAAATTGTGTGAAAACCAGCCCCTTGGTCTCCATTCAAGGCAGCACATGGGCAGGGTTACTGCTAAGACTGTACATTATATAAATATGTCAAACGTACATATATTTTGGTTTTGTTACAAAAAATTGTGAAGAATTGTTTTTGGGTACATATTTCTGAAATATGTATGCTTTGTTAAAATGTTTTCAACTGGTTGAAATGTCTTCCTTAATGCTGAGAAATGCTCCCGTATAAGGAAGAATTATTCATTAATCCCTTTTCCTGACAGCCTTGACATGTGACGGGTCTCTCCTTCGTTTTTAGTTTAGTTTTATTGTGCCATTGTGTGAAAGATGTGCTTAGATTAAAAAAGAAAAAAAAAACCTTACAACAAATGCTGAAAGTTGCAACTACTTCTGCATTCAAGGACCACCGCTTCGGAAAGTACGTGGGTGTGAGTAGTTTTAAGCCTTGTTGTTTACTAAATTGACCAAACTAGTTCTTGGATTGGAGGTAGTCATCATTTTTAACAAACGAATTCTTGAAGTATTTCTTGGGAAGGTCGAACATATTTATTGCAGTTTCCCCATACACATACAAACTCGATCTGTCTAAAATATGTCAGTGTTTAAGGGATTAAACCACGGAACTGACATCAGGTACCCTTCATTGGATAGTTCTGTTTACCTTACGCAAGTTTGTTTTGAATGGTGTGTGAATGTTCGCTTTTGTTGATCTGCCATGGGTTTTGTGATCTGGAGTGAGTTAGACAAGGTCGGCTTGCTACCTCAGAGTCTCCCGGCGGCACACGACGATCATTCGACAACCCAACTGTCGGGTTGCGTTTCGCTGGTTCTGTTCTGCTTTAGTGCATAAAATATAAAGACAATCATTCATGCAAAAAAACTTTGCTTTTATGATTTTCCCCAAAAGCACCATTGGTTTGCTTATGTTATATTCAGAAAAGGCTTTTTTGTTTTTGCATTACTTTTTCTCTGCATGCAGATCGCTGACCCGAACCTGTTCTTCTCACATCTCTGTTGCACTATATTTACCAAATATGGGGTGGGCTTGTAAAGCCAATCGGAACATTCTTTTATCTAGATGCTGCCCACGGATTTGCGTACTACTTCACAGAATCTCTTTTTATCTTTTGCATCCTTTCATGTCTGCGTTTCTGATGCTCAACTGCGTATTTGTTGATGCGTGTATTTATTTGTTGCTTGCAAATTATTTTGCATTAAAATTATCACACAATTGTGTATGGCTGTTTGTTTGTAAAGGACCTTTACTGAAGGTGCTCTGATTTTCCATTCATATGTGTCGAGCCACAGTACCGTCTTATGGACATTTTTCGATTCACTCCAGATAACAATTAAACAGCGGCTAGCAATGGCCTGGACCCCACAGACGTCTTACGGGGAACAACCAGACAGCTCACTTAAGCAGCTGGTTTTGCTAATTAAATAATGAGGCTGCAGGGGTGGGTCTTAATCGTGCCAGGAATTACCAGACAGTCTCTGACACGTTGTAGCCCTCTAATGTCACACGTATTTGTCATGATATTCTGTGTGTATTGTAATGTAGTAGATCTTTAACATCACGCTATTTACTTTGCCTTGTTGCAGGAGCAGCTCTGCCATGTTTGTAGCATGTTTCCCTCCCATTTTTATATACTTTAAACCGCTTAATGGAAATAACTGTATAATAAACGAACAGGCAGAAAAAATGCCGGAGAGGAAATTCAACAGAGCTGCCCAGCACTTCCCAAGCTTAATGGTATTTCGGGAATTATGGGATGTCTAGGGAGGCCCCCCCCATCTTGCCTCGTTTTGTTTTGACCAGAAATGTGATCTCAGTGCCTATCTGACAGATTAATTGCATTGAATATGATGTAAGTGTGCAGAATTGCACCTGAGTTTCAGTGTTCTTTTGCCACCGGTTGTGCAATGCTTCACGCACGAGATCTGCAGGACTATTAAAACATGCGTGACCTGGACACTGCCCATATTAACAGTATGCAGTGTAATAATCATTACATCTGTTCTATGTGTTTTTTTTTTCTGAGGTAGCCTTGATATTTTCCATCATCACTTTCATTTTGAATGGCGGGAGGTTCCATTTCCTGCAACGAGATACAATTCGCACACCGAGCACGTTCTGTACGTCGATGTCGCATTAGCAAATTGCTAATATCACGAACGTGAGACCTTTATGACTATAATGGAAAATGATCAAGTCCCAAGAACATGGACTGGCAAATAATTCCAATGGCTGTCTCACTCCTTCATGTTTGCCTTCTGCTTTTAATTTTTAAGTAAGATTCATTGAACTCTGCCCTGTAACTCTGCCAGTCCAGCTTAAACCCATCCCCCGATTTTCACACAAGCAGCTGACTCCATACTTACCGCCTAGGTGTCCGTGTTATCGGCAGTCACCCACTGCTACTGGCCCTAACCCCACCGACCCAGATAGCATTACTGGTGTCACCACGGCCCCAGACCCAGCTTGTTACTGCCCTCCTCGTGGTTGGCGCTGGTGTTTCAGGCTGATGTGGCCACTCTGTATGCCAGACATGTCTGTTTCCATAGCAAGCAGATGACCGTCAGCAAATATCGCTGTCGTCAGTAGTCAATTTCTCCTTACAAATCCTCCATCTATCCGTCCATTTTCCAACAGCTTATCCAGTAAAGGATGACGGGTTTACAAGCCGTTATTGGACGGAAGACCATAAGCATGTAGCTAACGGGGGGGTCCTAAGGCTCAGTGACCAGCCTTTCCACACAGGCTTCGCTGTGTTAGTCAGACTGAACTACGCGGCCAAAGCACAGCGAATTCCACCAAAGCCTGTTTCTCGACGCCACTGTACGCAGATTTTATCTCTCAGTTCTTTGGTGGTGATGCTGCCAACATACATACTCAACACAGCTAAAGACTGCAGGAAGGATATTGTGGTTTTCATAGCATGGAAACTGGCTCTGACATCTTTGATCATTTTTCCATTATTAACAAACCTTGTCAGGCTGCTTTGACCTGGTTCATGATTGAGAGCCTCATAGAAACATTAACCCCCCCCCCCTCCATTGCTGTCTTTTATGCAGAGATTTTCTAGGAGTCTGAGGAAGTTTTCTTTTTATCAAATGATGCTGCCGATTCTTGCAGTGAGGGTTAGATGCCACTTTCTTCTGCATTCCTGTGCAAACCATCTGGCTACCTGGAAAAAACCTGAAAAAATCCATCTGGCAGTGGATTTTGAAGTTCTACAAAAAGTCAAATCTCAGAATTCAGAAAGTATATGATACCCTGGCTGGCTATTTACGGATTTAAAAAACTCATGAATCTAAATGGTTTGTGTTTATGGTGTGACATAGTAACTATAATTTTGTGAGGGAACACAGTATGGTCTTGTGAGGAAATCTACAAGTTCTTATTACTTGGTCTTTTTATATAATAATTTGAAATCACTAATTTGCATCCAGTAACAAAAAATACAATACCAGTATGAAAATTTAATGTTGTATTGGTCTTAAAGGGCAAACCCATAACTGCATAAAGGTCTTTAAACTTCAGATTTACAGAAATTGAGTAGCTAAATAACTTAAAAGAATGTAATCTCTCGGCCATTTGTCACCGTCCTCAAACGTACCCACGGAGCGCCATGTGGCCAAGTAGGAGAGCAATATAGTAACTCTGAGGCCTGTGATTGGTCCAGCCATGAATGAGCATGATATTCTGGTGGGTAAATGTAGGGTGTCATGGAAAGTTTACCACAAGCCAGTACAACTGACAAACAGGAAGAGCAGAGCGCGCAAGCCAGAGCCACACGGACGAGGAGAGGTGTTCACTGACGCTGCACGTACTCTGTGGTGCTCTGTCGACAAGGGGCCGCCGCGGTCGAGAGCACCATCCTGGCTGTCCACCCCACTCCCGGACGTAGACGTCTCTACTGAAGACCAGGCTGCAGTCCCTCCCCGTCCTTCTGATGTCCTGAGGTAGGCTGCGATGCTTGTGGGATAGTATCTTTAACTGTTTATCATTTCAAATAAGTCTCAATGGTCTCTTTTTAAGGTTTATGAGGGTTAGTGATTGTATATTTTTAAAAGTAAGGTTGAGCATTGCATCTTTGCTTTAGTTTTTGCTGCAACGTGTCCAGAAGACACAACATCAGCATGTGTACAGACTTACAGATTGTCACAAGTCGCACTGCATCACCGTCACACGGTCACCGTGTTGCACACTTACAGACAAGACACTGTATGTCTTTACCGCCAATATCTTTACACCTGTATTGTTAAAGGAAGCATATTTACATAACAGGTTTTAATGGATTTGTGTATTAGAAAAAGGAACCTGGCTTTTGGCAAAGACATTGAAGGTTCCAGAACAAGGAATCGCTGATGCAATGCTGTTTCCTACAAAGTGATCATTTAAAACTTCCAGCTGTTTGAATGGGATAAAACAAAACAATATGTGTAGATTAAAATGAACAACAGTACTGGCTACAATATGCAAACCTCATGATGCAACGTGCCTCGGATTGATTTTAAGTTGTTTGAACGTTCTCCTTCACCATGACGGAAACCTCGGCTCTCATGATCTCCAACGGCATGGATGTTCATACAAGCATTAAGATGTTGTGTGGTGCTAACTGATTGTCTGTTTTTCAGGTCACATAAAAGTAAGCACTGAAAATCCCTGATAGGTTATTTGTCTTAAATACATGTGTTTTATCACAAAATTTTAAGTAAGACAGAACTTTGCCAAAAAAAACCCACAGTATAAATTTTGCTTTTATTTTTTAATAGTCATCCAGTCTGTTTATGTAAATTAAAATATACTTGTAAGTCACATAAAATAATCACATTATTCCACTATTCCAAAATCTTAATTATAGTACACACATCGAATAGAAACTTGCATGACTCATATAATTGTATTTTTTATCAAAATAGTAATCCCACTTTTCACAATAACAAAATATATTTGTTATTGTAATTGAACAAATATTGGCTATTATGGTTACATAAACAACAGTTTAGGAGTGCCTGTATCTCCTAAGAGAGGCAGAGATTGTAAGATGACCGGTAAAAAATTGCATTCTGTGTTTTCTCCATTGTGCTACAAACCCAAATGCTATTAATTAAACCGGAAAGAGTATGCTCTTATTTCACGGTGATTCATAATTATAGCCCCGTAGTGTTTACCTTTTAATACACCGTTTCATATTGTCAATCTAAGAATCTAAGAAAATTATCTTAGCGGTAATATAAAACCTGGGTAACACACCATGGAGTGCTGGAGTGATGTAGTTAATCACGCTCTGCTATACATATGTTGCTATAAATAAAATCATATAAAATATTGTCATTAAGAACACAGAGATATTGTTAGAAACCATGGCAACGCAGTTTTAATTAATTTTTTATATAAACCTCAATATCTGAACTACACATCTTATCCAAATTAATGCAGGCCTACATTTGGCATTTTGTTCCTTTTCGGTGCTGATTTTTTTAACGGTCTTCTCTCGTAATGTTTGACGTCTCTCTTATATTTTGCCATTAATCATCTGCCACAGGAAATGTCCGGCACGTGTGTTCAAACACGGTCATCTGCAGTGATACCTGTTTAATACTGTGATACAATCTGTAATCATCACGAAAAGTAGCTCCCAGACGAGGGTTTGTTTTGGCGCCACTGAGCAGCGATTTCAGGACTGTCCATCCTGAGAATGGTACAATAGGAGGTCAATCTCAGGTTCGTCAGCCCAAGAATCGCTGTCTCGTTCAAACCAAAAGGTAACCATCTGCTGACTGCCCGACAAGTGACTGGAAGGATTTTGACTATTCCCCATGTGAAACCAGTTGTGTGTTTGTTATTAAAAATGTATTATATAAAATGCATCTGAGTCGTGAAGTATATTTTTGTGAATGTAGCCTGGTGGCTGTACGGCTGCCATTTTGGCTCCTAGATGCGGCGCCGTTTGCTGCCCTTCCTCACATCGTTAGGCTTGCTGTTGCTGCCCTGGCAAACGCTGCATTGAGGTTGGCCTCGGGATCATTACCGACAGAAGGTTCTGGAGATATTCATGGGAATAATCTGGGGGGAAAAACTTGCGTAAGCCAGGAGCAGTAAAGCTTGTCATCTGTATTTGTTGAACTTCTCAAAAACATCATTAAAAGGCTTATACTTCCAATTGTCCCCGTTGTCAAAATCATTTCTGTAAAAGATAACCAGTGAGCTGCTGCAGTTCTGCTTCAGTTAGAGCATTCGTCTAGTTTGTGGTTAGTGATCTGGTGACGAAAAGGCAAAATGACACTTCACCTCAAGACTGCTAAATATTTGTCCTATGAGTGCTAAATGAGATCATGTATTGATCTGCATTTTTCTTCTGGAATTTTGCCTCCCCCCCGTAGACCGTTAGCAGTCAGTACAGAATGGTCCGTCATTGTCTAAGAGAGGGCAAGATGATGTTACCTAGGAGACAAGCACCAATCTAAGTAATATCACACATGACTCAAGTGCTAACCTGACAAGTAGATGATCATAGACAAGACACTGAGGAATGTGTGAATACGTTTGCATGTCCGAGTCCAAGTGAACAGGCCTTCAGTTCTCAGATCGTCCCCCAGTCATCACTTTTTTGATGACTTATGTACACAACTGTAAATCTGTACAAGAACCTGTTAGGCGGTCGGGAGGGGGGCATGTCAAAATGGCGTGGAGTACTATTGCAGGTTGTATTTTATAGCAACAAGGCGCATAAACACAGGCGAAGGCGTGCAAACGCCGGGCAGACGCAAGACGCCCTTCATAATCCGCAATGTGCCACTGGACGAAATCAGTTTCCAAGACAACAGCTTAGTATAGGAATCCTGCACGTATGACATCATGATGCAAATCCTTAACAAGCACTTGTTTTACTACATAGCTGTTAGTAGTAGTGCTGCTGCTGCTGTTACTCCTACTTCTGCCGATGTTAAAACATTTCAGTAAATTTAATAAACATTTCATTGTCTTACTTAATGTGCCAACCCTGCTAAAACTGCTCTTGAACTGAACACGGAAATAGCCCACAAAAAAAACGTGTCACACTAAAGACAGATGCAACTGGATACCTGATTTTCAAAAGGTACCCTACATATCTATTTTAAGTGTGGGGGGGATTTTTCTTCTTTCATATAACGTACCTTAGCAGTGCACGTTTCACCGTTTGATGTTAAGGCTTTACTGCATGCTGCAGTTGCATAGCTACTGCTCCCTGTAAGAATGAACTGAAATCGTCAATGATTACTAAACAGAAGGGAGATCAAAAGATAAAAGTGGACAATTAACATATAACTATTTCTCAGCATGATTTAGGCTGATGGAATAACCTAAACTGAATCTACATTTTATCCAGTCGTCTTCTGCAGTACAGGGGTCTGGCATTAACCGGTGTTTAATTTATCAATATTTAATCGCTGGTGGTGTGGCCTCACTGTATAGCCTCACCCCTCTACCGCGGGGGGGTTGATTCACGCCTCCGTTCGATGTGCATCTTCCCCTCATAACATCCGCCTGTCCTCTGGGTAGGTCCACTCTGGTTTCTGCCCCCAGTCCAAAGACATTCAGCTCGACTCCTTGGTGTTTGCCCACAGACTGTGTGTGCCATACGCTGGACGGGCTGCCTTGTACCATGTGCCACGTGGGGTATGCTCTGGTCCCCTAGACGGGAAAAGAGGTTGGGAGATAGGTAAATATTTAATTGCCCTTTTACCGGACAAAGTTAAGGCTAAACATACGAATTAGCTAACTATATTATAGAATTATTTTTTAAAAATTGTATTTAGAGGGGGCGGAACGGTGGTGCAGGGTTCAAGTTACATGACGAATGGAGCATTGAACTTAAAACGCTTTAGCCACTGCGCCTACTCCCGCTCGGGAGCGCCCTATAATTTTCACCACTAGAGGGCGCAGCTTCCAAAGAAAAGTATGCCGAGTTCTGGGAAGCAACAGGCCGTTCGAATGTTCATCGTTGGGAAATAAAGCGCATGTTACGTTACCGATTTCGTTACACGAACTGTAGACGAATGCATTTTTAAACACTTGCGTTAATTCATTCATAACGTGTTAATTTGTGTTGTGTTATTGTTTGCCTAATATTACGTCGTTTTTTAACAGCTCCTTTGTTTGTCAAGCGCACTTTTAGTACATCTCTGTACTGTAATTTCAAGTATAACTATTGAAGTTGTGCTTGTCCACAAATTCCCGTAATTAAAGGAGCCTAGAACTAAAAGTAATCATTTGCGCAATGATGTTACACCTTTTATGTTTACATGTAAATATCTCAATGGCAAGCGCTCAGTGCCTCAACCTTGCAGAAATGGGGAGTTACTCCCGGAATTCTGTATCCAAAGACATGTTTTTTGCTTCTCTAAATTGACGGTGCTGTGATGGATTTGCATCTTCCCCCGGGTGGATCTCATTCTTGCGGTCGGCATTTGATGATCATCACAGCGGGTGACGCTGGGTTACTGTGTGGTTCCGACCAGCGCTGCCTGTCCCACTTTGCTGGCAAAACAGCCGAATCAAAGCCATTGGACCTGCGCATGAAAATTCCGGGAGAAATGAAAGCGTCTTCGTACTTCTTGGTGTTCATTTGTAATGAACATGTCACAATTTCTTAACGCCATCTGAAACCTTTTGTTTCAATCGTTATTTCTTAACGAACTTTTAACCATCGTATTTCACACGATATGTGTGTATACCATACATTATAACGTTATATGTGTGTATACCATACATTACAACGTTATGTGTGTGTGTGTGTGTGTGTGTGTGTGTGTTTGCATACAACCATGAAATGAATATCATATTTCAGGGAAGCATAGAAATGGAACCAGTTCAAAGCCTGAAGAGAACAGAAATAACCTTTGACCTCTGGCATATCCCTAAAGATTTCTGCCCAAGCTGTTCGAAACGCAGTCCATAAGCGAGACTCGGCCCTGAATGACAGATAATAGGACAGAGAGCAGACCTTGGCTTCTGGGGGGTGGGGTGGGGGGGCACATCAGAGCAGCAGGCTGGTTCAGTGTCCTCCCTCCCTCCCTCCCTCGCACACGCACACGCAAACCCTGAACAAAAGAGCGCAGCGGCTATTGCGGGGCGAGGGAGGGCAGGAGCATGCTTCTAGAGAGTGGGGAGGGGGTTCAGTTAGGCTGCCCCCCACACACACACCGCCTGGAGCTTTGTGATCATCTGCCCTGCTGAGGTCACCACACCCGGGGGGTTCGTTCTGCGATCGTGAGGCCGTGCCTGAGATGGGCAGGACTCAGTGGGGGGTGGGTAACTTCCCCATTTTCTCGTTTCCTGTCTATGTGCTGACTGTATGCCACACCCTGCCCCCCCTCCCCGGCGCCAGCGCACCCCCACACAGCTCTAATGAATCTCTCAGCCTTCTGCTGTGCCTCCTCCTCCTTCCAGCTAATTATAATCTTCAATTCCTCTCCGATCTGGAAGTCTAGAGGGAGTCCCCCCCCCCACACTTTTCTTTCTGAGTCTAAGGCCACTGAAATATAGGTTTTGACTCTAGCTGATGTACAGCACCTTTTATAGTAACTGTGGGATTGCAGGAGAGGGCGGTGGATCAGGAAGCTTAGCTGTCCTCAGATGGGGGGGGGGGAGCATCAGCACATTACCAGCCAGTAGGAGGCAGTGTGGTGTCGCGTGTTTACAAACGCTCTTAGTTATTAGCTGGCCTCTCTTCCAGTCCTCGCCACATCCCTGCTCCCCAAAACATGCTGCAGGTCATCAGTACCTAAAAAATGTGTTTTTATAACGCATAAAAAAATACAGGAAATGAGAAAGTAGGTTCAAAAAGCCCCTTTGTGGGGGTAAGTCCTACACAGTTCTCTTTGTTTTCGAGTCGTGGTCATTTTCCAGACAAGAGGACCGTCCACATGTAACTTCACGTGGCGCGAAAAATGCAGAGCGGCAGGCGCATGGAGAATCGGCTCCTTCACGGTGAGTTTCAGCAGAGAAAAAAAAAAACGTTTTGAAAGCAAGTGGGCGTTTAGTGTGGGGGGGGGATTGTGGGGAATGGGCAGAAGGGCGTGGAGGAGGTTCGGTTTTAATGATGAGCACTGACTCCGGCCTTCGAGGACAGGGAGGGTGCTGTACAGGACCAAAGGCCATCTGGATGACGCTCGAGACTGGGGGGCGGGCAGTTTAACCACCAGTTCTGCTTCTGTTTCTTCACTTCTCCTGTGTCCTTGGGCCCCCGTCTCTTTCAAATCTCACCCTGAAAAAAAAAAACAAACAAATTGCCACCGTCAGAAAACGGGCAGTGATAAAGGGGCCTGAAGACTGACTGTAGCTTGCGGATCAAGTTTTGTACAAAAAAAAAAACACCTTTAGAAAATGGAACAAAAAGCAATCCCCCCCGCATGCCTGTGTCTCATTCACCTTGTGAGAGGTGTGGTATTCGAAGGTTGACAAAGACACGGCAGACTATTCATCAGTTTAACAGCAAAAGAGATTTCAGGAAATTGAATGTTTACCACTCTCTGTGTCTGACCTCTGACCCCAGATAGGTCACGTTGGACAAACAGTACGGGGGCTGTGAGTGTTGGGCTTTACCTCCCACCTTGGTATCGTTACCTTAGAGCAGTGTTTCCCAATCCAGTCCTCAGGGACCCACAATCGGTCCACGTTTTTGCTCCCTCCCAGCTCCCAGCAGGAGCAAAAATGTAGACTGTCTGGCAGGGAGCTGGGAGGGAGCAAAAA
>JAODKF010000044.1:21471641-21487461 GCA_026779585.1 Mormyrus proboscirostris
GAGCAAACAGCAGCGTCCAGCCCAATTTGCATCCCTTGGCAGAGGCAGGCAAATATTGAATATCCCCTCCTGTCACCAGAGACAAAGAGTATTCTCTTTCTCGACCTGTTGTAGAAGTGCACAGGATTCTGGGAAAAAAAGTGTGAGAATCCCAGACAATCGAAGCTTGGCAAGAACTTTCATTCACACTGATAAATAATTGCCATTGTACGTTCATCAGCGTGCTTATTAAAATATAACGTCTTATGTAACCATTTCTTTTTCCCTGCTTTTTTTTCTTTTGGAGTCTTTTCTTTCTATCCGTTTATGTGTGTGTGTCTGTGTGTGTCTGTGTGTGTGTGTGTGTGTGTGTGTGTGTGTGTGTTTGTGTGTGTGTGTGCGTGTTATTGCATGGCAAAGATTCTTAATACATCTTGCTTTTTAAAGCAGCGGCCCCCTCTAACACCCCCCCAATATTTTTCTTACAGGACAAGATGGAGTGTGAAGAGGATTTTCGGGGCGTGGTTTCAGGTACGAGAGCCAGGCGTCGCGTGTGGCCCGTGTGGGTTTTTTTTTTGTTTTTCCTCTCCCCCGATGCCACGAGACGCATGCTAAGCCTTGTTTTTGCGCTCTCCTTGCCCGGCCACTCACGGATCGCTCCGCCCCAGGTCTGGACGGCAGCCAGCCACCAGGAGAGGAGCATCAGATGGCGCTGGTGGATAAGGGCCGGCCGGGCGCGGCGGAGCTGCCGGACGGCCGGGCCACTTGGCCCCGGGGGCTGGCCTGCTCCCTGTGCAAGCGGCTGTTCGGCAGCCTGGGGCAGCTGAAGGAGCACGAGTACGGGCACACCCTGTCCTTCGTGGCCCTGTCCCTGGACTGCTTTGACGTGCGGCGCCCCCTGGTGACCGCCGAGCCGCCCGCCCGCTACTTCTGCTCGCAGTGCCCGGCTAGCTTCACCCTCAAATCCAACGCCGACCGGCATGAGAAGACCATCCATTTCAAGAAGAAGATGATGCGTTGTGTCTCATGCCTGAAGAATTTCCGTGACCGGACGGACCTGAACCGGCACCTGTCATCTGTACACTCCAGCGAGCGCATCTTTGCCTGTCCCGTCTGTGCCAAGGCCTTCAGCACCCAGAAGAACCTGGCCACCCACACCAAGGTGTGCTGTCAGTCCCGAACCCCGGCCGGACATCTCTGGGACATGCAGCTGCTGAAGACGGAGGGACCCGGCCCAGCCCAGGCCCATGACTGATAACCCCCCCCCCCCCCTCCACCAGCACTCGACCTGTCTGCTGTGGTCTTTCCCAGCGCCGGTTCCTAAAAACCCAACCGTCGCTCTTGTCAGGAATGTCCATTTTAATAAAAGCACTGTTATTGATTCGTACAGAGAATGTATTATTTGTATATTTTGTATTTTGAATTAAAGACTCTATTTCTGGGCTTGACATTTTATATTTTTGTCCTCTTTAATATTTGCAAGACCAATCACTATGCACATCAGTTGGGGGGGGGGGGTTAAAAATACAATCTATTTTTGATCAGGTTCAACTGTGGGATTTTCCTTCACGTATAATGGTAATGTTGTGTGCGATCACTCTCCGGATGCTGCCCGGTCCCCCGTCACCATCCCATTCCCCCCCACCCAGAAACCTGCACTCCAGGGGTCCGTAACAGAAACCCACGAGTCCTGTGATAGCCGTGTGCCGACACCCCCCACCCCACTAGCCTTGATCCATTCTCCGTTTTCATCTTTTTGTCCTGTTTGTTCCATGGAAGAGGGTTGCGCTTTGTTGCACCAAATTCTGCTTGGTGCGGTCGCTGTCCTCGATGCCTTTGTCTGAGCCACACTGAATAATTACGGTAATTGGCTTGCGAGGCCCCGACCTCGTTTGACCTGTGACCTCGGATATAGGAGGAGGCGGGGAGCTGGGGGCCCAGTGGGCGGGGCTGAGGGAAGTGACCTCTTTTGAACTGTTAGGTGACCTCATGCTGATGTCGGCACACGGTGGTGGGGGGTGGGTGCTGAGCTAAGTTGGCCTGGGTGATTTTAAATGGCTAAAGGTGCTTCCTTCAGCGTCTCTATCTGCTTTGTTTGAGTATGAAATCTGACATTCGCCGGTCAGAGATGGATGACTGTCATACAGGATTGAATTGGAATCCTCAAGTTGCTCCCAGTCGGAAACGAGGGCCTCGCGGCCTCCGTGTCCCGTCAGAGCCACACACAGAATATTCAACTTAATTAGCCAAATGGGAGGAAGTAGAATGCAAAAACTACTGGCCCCTCCCTGGTCCTCGGGACAACACGCCCAGAGAGCCACGGGATGTTAGCACGTTAGCATCTAATGCACTACCTCTCATATGGGAAAATAAGCGAAAAGACTCAGCACTGCTGCATTGTCGCTCGACTCTGAGACGACTGGAAATTAGATGTATTTGTTTTATGTGTCAACTTTTCCTTTTGTTTTCTTTGTGGCAGTAGCATGTATCGTCTTAGCAAACAGTAGCTAACAACCTGTAGAGTGGGGCTTGCCTTCCATTCCTGCTTCCTCATCTCTGGTTCAAGTTTTACTGCCACCGAACTGCTGGCCTGACTTGTTTGCTGATAGTTACTCTCCTGATGCCCGGAGCTGGTGTCTGGCTGAAGGCTGGTTGGCGCTTGACACCCATACGAGGTTGGTGTGATTGGGTTCGAGCCTTAGCACAAGGCCTGGCTAGCATGCCTGTTAGCATGTGAGTATGTGTGTGTCTGTGTGTCTGCATATGATTTACCTGCAGCCTCCTCTTCAGGATTCTGCCATGGGCAACTTTGGGCCAATTTTCCTGACCTTAGCCCTGCCTTACTCGCCGGGAGGCCGTGTGTAAATAGTAACATGGTTGCTGTCTGCCTAGCCTGGTGAGTCAGAGTGAGAGTCAGAGTCTTGAGTAACAGCAGTGCCTCAGAACGAGGTGCGGGTTTCGTAAAAAAGGCGGTGGCTTGTTTGTCCTGTGCGAATGCAAACTCTGCTGGAAGGAAACTGCTAAGGCAAAAAAAACACAAAAAACTTGCCCTCAGGAAAAAATAGATCCATTTTTATGTTTCCTCACTTGTACTTCTCTAGTGAAAGAAAATAAAATGAATATAGATTGTTTCATATGAAGACTTTTAGTGGCACTTTACTGCTCATATTTATGCCGGGACAGCGATACGTTTGTGTGATTTTTGTATATTCTAAAAGTACATATAATTTTATAAAGCATAGTATTTGCTTGATGCTCAGAATGATCTAGAAGACAATGTATTTTTTTAAAGTGTGTGTTTTATTCTGTAGTTTCTGTATTCAAATAAATTGGCATAAAAACGGTTAAAAAATGCTGACCTTGGCTTGTCGTTTTCTTTTTTTTTTCTTTCACCAAAAGTGACTTGCTTTACTGTTGCCGTGACGTGAACTTCCTTAGAAACCTGTGGGTGGGGGGGGGGATGGCAGTCATAGGCTCGGGCAGATTTAACAGAATTAGCTCCACCTTCTGGATGCAGGATTACAGGGCGTCTGTCCCAGAAGCAGAGGAATCACCGGGGTGACATTTTCCGGGGTGGAAAGAAAAAAAAACTCGCGTGAGCATGAAAGGTGCAGAGATCTGAAAGGCCGGGCCTTCTGTCGCCCTGCCACACAGAGGGCTTTGCACTTGGGGCCACGGTGAGAACAGCAGGCTTGACCTTCTTTCCGGCATCTTAACTCTGTGCAGGTCTAGACCAGAGGATAATTGGCTTAAGAGTCTGTAAATAAACAAACAATAACAGGGCGCTGCACTCGGGCGTTTCACGCCGACTCTGCGTTAACCGACATTCCTGCGGCCCCCAGGTTCTGACAGCAGTGGTAGGTGGACAGTTCGACCCCTGAGGATTAAGCTCACTCTCTTTGTGTTTTCTCACCCCCCTGCAGTGAACGATTTCACCGTCATCAGGAAGAAGTTCAAGTGTCCGTACTGCAGTTTTTCTGCCATGCACCAATGCATCCTGAAGAGGCACATGCGCTCCCACACCGGCGAGAGGCCGTACCCCTGCGAGATCTGCGGCAAGAAGTTCACCCGCCGCGAGCACATGAAGAGGCACACACTGGTAGGTGCAATGCAGCAAGGTGCCACTAGACGGCAGCAGAGAGTACTCCCACGATAGCCATGCTTGTTAATGCCGTGAAGACTCTCCGTTTACTGGTCCTCAGGGGAGACAATAGGCACATAGCTACACTACTGAGTTTCCAGTTCAGTGTGTGGACATTTCCTGTGGTACAAACAGAAAAATGTGCTTTGGTTTGTAATTGATTAAAGGCACAGAAGGTGTCACCCTCAGACACAGAGACGACACACTCAGGTGGGCGTGATTTTGCTAAAACGTGACCAGATGGGCAGAAGGGCTCCGCAGAGGATCTGGCATATCAGGGTCCTTGCAGACACAGCAGCACTGGCCGCTTGGTGGCTGAAGCTGCCCTGCAGCATGCAGGTTTCCCACTTGGAGGCTGAAGCTGTCCTAGCATGCAGGCTTTCCACTTGGAGGCTGAAGCTGTCCAGCAGCATCAGGCTTCCCACTGAGCCCTGCTGACTTCCCAGCGTTTTCCCCCAATAGGCCATTGTATCGGGACACCAGGTCGACTTCCTCGGTCACATTCCGTTGTTCCTGTGCAACCCCCCCACCCCACCCCTCCATTGCCCCGAGCCGCATCTGTGTCACTCACACCGAGCCGTTAACTGGCGAAAGCGGTCGCCGTACACACCGAGCCCCGGTAATGAGGGGCCCCGGCGCGCGTTACTAACGGCAGGACTCTCCCGGGGTGTCACGAGATAGAGGCTTAATGGGGCTGCAGAAAAATATCCCGGGATGGATTTTAATTATTCCAGTTTTATTTTATTTCTGGAAGATTGGAGATGGCTCTTATAATTGCCTCTCTGCGTGATTATTTCCTATTTTTGAGTACATTTCTCTTTTGACCAGCCAGGCAGGTGCATGGACGGCTAAATCATATTTACGCAGATTCCCGAGCTGACTCAGCTCGCTATTCCCTTCCTGCATCAGGAGTCCGTCTGTGTAGCCTATCTGTCTCTATGAGGAAAATAAACATTTAAAAAGTGACAATGTGGGGACATACCAATGCGGAAATAGCCCTACCTTTAAATGTCACCCCGCTTAGAAAACTAAAAGTGCCAACACATTTTGTTAGTTATCAGTTTTTATAACACTTGTATAATGTGTGTATGTACATTCTGCGCACCTGAACTTAAAAATGGATGTTGTGGTGACATGCCCAAGAAAAACAGGGGCAACCCGAAGAAAAAAACGGGAAGTACCGATGCATTCTGTTTACTAACTTCATGTGCACCACAAGAAAAAACTCACCAAGGAAATAGCCGGCATTGTGATAACTTTCCCAAGAACACCTTTGTAAATATTTTTTTAAGTATGAAAACGTTTTGTTTGTCAGCTTTGTGAGTGGATGCATGCTTGTGCATGTCGGGGTGCAGGGCTGCCAACTCTCACGCATCCGGCGTGACACTCAAGACACAGGCAAGAAATCTTACGGCAAATCTATGTTATTCAATTATAAACATAGAATTCGCTACATCAGAAGCATTGGGTAGTTTACGAACCCAACTGACTATTTAAAAGGTAATAAAACCGCTACATACATGCATGTGCATATTTGTCTCGAATTGAAAATCTCATGCCAGCCAGTTGACCGAAGTTGGCAACCCTGGGTATGTCTGTGTCTCCATCCTCAGATTATGCACGTTGACATTTGAAAGATTGATACGTTATTAATCCCACAGAAAACCACATGTTCACAGTAGCATAACACATCATTTAATCAGTAAAAACAGTTTAATGCACAATAACAATACATAGTAAATGACAATAAAGAGTAATAGGGCAAATTATTTAAGGGAAAGTAGGTTAATGCATGGAATTCAATACTATTATTACACAATGGGTTTTAAACTTAACAAATATTTGTGTCCTGTCCTGACCCCCACCCTGCCAGGTGCACAGTAAGGACAAGAAGTACGTGTGCAAGGTGTGCAGCCGCGTGTTCATGTCGGCCGCTAGTGTTGGCATCAAGCACGGCTCCCGTCGCCACGGCGTCTGCGCAGATTGCTCCGGGCGGGGCATGGCCGCCCTGCTGGACCAGAGCGGTGACGGGGGCGAGGAGGGTTCCCCTGAGGAGGACCTTTACCCCGGAGATCACCGCTTTCCAGACGACCCCACCGACGGCGATGAGGAGATGCTGGCTGACGGGGAGATGATGGGGGACGTGGAAGGGGACGAGGACGGCAGCAAGTGGAAGAACCACTCAGGAATGTCTCACCGGGACGCCATGTTAGACAATGACAAGGAGGAGAGCGATTCGGCACAGGAAGGGGAGAACCACGCTGGTAGTGACAAAGATTTCACCTGGATCTCTTAGTCCAGCTCTTATTTTTGGGTGGAATCTCAAATTCGCATGATAAAAGCCCCAGGGCTAAGGAGAAGACCCACAACGTTAGAGACCACGCCAGGTGCGACATCTCATCTGCGTCGGTGGAGATGCTGGTTACTTTCAGTTCGTTTCATTTCTGTTGTTTTTTTCCGAAGACGTGTTCCGTGGAGAGTCAGAGAGGTGATGCTGAGCGTCGCTCCGGCATTTCGCATCGCGCCGGCCCCGCAGGCTTTTCACGTGTCTTCTGTGAGCGCTGGGCTCCGCCGTCGACGGTCGCGGAGTGATGACGTTTTTACTTTTTCAAACGAGACGGGCGCCGCCCGGCGGCCGTGCCGTAAGCCGTCCCCCGTCACGAGGGTGTGTTTCTATTGCAAAACTGTAGGTGTCTGGTAATTTTCAGCAGTTTTACGCACGTTGTCTTGCTGAAAACTGCCCCAGATTTGCACTTTAATGTCAAACAGATTCCTATCAGTTCCTAGATTCCGTGGTTTACAATTTATTTTAATTTACACTGAGGACTAGGTTACCACGCCAACCTTAAGGATATATTATATGTCCTAATGACTGTTATCTATATTTCTGCAGATTTGCCTTTTTAAACGTTTTTTTTCCTCTGCCAGAATCTGCCAGATTTCGCGGTTCTATTAATTGCTATTAAGGAACGTGGAAAATACATTTGTAAATACAAATATTATGCAGTGAAGATCAGCGATGACAGACAAGAGGAGTTTTTTTTTGCTCCTAAGATGCCATGATGTGTACCAGGGGAAAAGAGAGTGAAAAGTGAGAGAGACAGAAAGAGAGATGGGGAGATCTGAGAGCAGTAATACCCATGCACTCCTTCGTTCTGTGACCATTGGTCATTAGATGGAAGATGGCTGCTTTTAATCTGTTTGTTTTGTTTTCCAGACGGACCACAGTCTCCATCCCAATGAAGGGGGAGGGTAAGGGAATACTTAATATACCTTTAACCTCTCACACTCCACCCTTTTTTTTAACGTGGGAGGGAGGGGAAGGGCCCAGATCAGCTGCGGTCCCCCAGAGATCGCTGGCTCACAGAAATGTGGGCGCCAGGTCCCGTTTTCTGTGGAGACTCGTTTAATTATCGCTCAGCCGTTCTTCCTGTCTCTCTTCCGTTACCTCTTATGGGGTGTTTCGGTGTTCCTCGGTAAAGAACGCAAATGTTCATGGACCTACTATTTTTTACTCACTTAATTTTCATATTTACGTTTGTTGTTCAGATATGCACCTGTTTATGTATTTTTATGGGGGGGGAGGGAAAGCTGTCTCATTTTATTTCCGAGTGAAACCTTTACTGATGTCTTTTCTCTTAAAAAAAAGTCACAAAACGTAAACAAAAACAGAAAAAACAAGCTGCTTTGCTTGAAATGTAATACATTAAGTGGGCTGTTAAAGTGACTTTTGATTTTATTCCAGGGCTTATTTATTGAACGTTGTTTTAAATGGAATAACTGTTTTTTAATGAGACATTCCTTCCTCTCAGTTCAGTCAATCCTAAAGGCACAAATGGGTATTGTTGTGTAGTTTATGTTTTATTTTTGAGATCACTTCTCTATTTGTGCCAGGATATTTGACCTTGGGAGTGAGACCGGTCTGATTTATTAAGTGCTGGATGCTAAGCTTTATTACGTGTTTCATTTTAATATTTTCTATCTGTAAAAAGAAAGCTTTTATACTTCGCCTTTGTTGTGGACAGCAAAGCCGCGTGGCTTTCAAACTTTTTAATTGTGCCAGTTCTATGCTTTTTGTTGTAATTATTTTTTGTATTTGTATTTGTATTTGTTTTGCAAAGAAAGGATTTTTTTGAAATGCTAATTTATTGGTTATGTATTGTCGAAAAGATATATGCTTTTACCGCACATGCTTCTATATTACTAACATACACTAAATAATGAATATTATACCAAAAATAACTAACATACGTTGTATACATTAAGTGCTTTTGTTTGACCAGATGGTGTGCAGGTTCAAAGCTTTGAAATTCGTTTTGCTTTGCTTTCCGGTTTTTGACAGTTCAAGTTATATGCGTTACGCATGCGTTAAGGTGAGAATTGCAAGCGGAGAGGGGTTCTATGAGCGACTCTTGTTTCGGATTGTGTTTTTTATTTTTGCGAGGAGGAGGGCGAGGATTTCTGCGTGGTGGAGCGAGGCTAGTGTTGTGTCAAGCACAAACTGAACCGGATAAGTAGACGCGATCCTGGCCTTATCGCCGCGAGTCCCACCGACGAGCTCCTGTTCCGCCCTGCCTGGTCAATGTGAAACTTGGATCCTCAGTCTTAATACATATTTACACTCGGCACTGGGATTTTTTTTTTAACAAAAAAAACTATTTATTGTTTATACATCGTTTATAATCAACATAAATATATCGAGGAAAACGTGACATAATTCCACAAAATGTTTTATTGCTGATGATAAAAATATCAAATATATAAATTAGTGTACAGCTAGTATTTTTTATAGAAATCGTTATTAACGTTATGAATAATATAATTATTATTAGTCTACCACTGGTGCTTTGACCATCAAAAACCATGCAGAATAATGTTTCATTTACCTCTGTATAACTCGCTGTATCTATATACCTACATGCAGACTAACTGACTAAATTACAGAGTTTTAAACTAAATGATGGAATCAGTTGTTATTCAGGAAGGATTCATTCAGCCCAGTAGATGTGCCTGGATATATTCCTTCATAATACGTAAGGATTTTTCCCTATATCGAACGATATCGGACGTAGCCTATGTTAAAGTGGTGTAACTGAAATTGGCTGCAGCAAAATATGGGAGCCGGTCAGGGGTTTGTTTACAAGGCAGTGAGTCGGACTGGCTTTCCAAAGGAATCCCGGGATAGCGGGCCGTAATGGTACCGCCAGGCGCGAGGAGCCGGGCCGCCGGCTCGCGAGGCTCCCAGTGCGCCCTTCAGTTCCTCTGTTAAACCAAAGCTCCGCTGGACCCTCTGCACACCTCTGGTTGGTCTCACATAATGCAAACTGGAACTATTTGCAATATTACAGACGGAAAGAGTATTTAATAAGAAATTAAGTTCAGTTCTTTACCCGTATAGCTTGATTCAGTACGTATGTGCAAATCATGAAGCCATAGATATGGTTGTTTCTAGATTATGCTATATATTTCAAATTCCTTCTTTTAATTTTAGATTCTGTTATTTACTAAGAGTGTTGTGTGTATACCTTCACATTATATATAAATGATTATATATAAATGATATATTATTTATTTTTTCCAAAACGTTTCAAGAAGTCCTTGGTTGAGAAGGATCACACTTGAAGCGATTAGAGTTCTCTGTGGGGAATACAGTTCATTATGATACTGACTTTATAACTATATCAACCTGTGTTTGCAATGAAGAAGTGTTGAATAATTGAAAACCGATTTAGTTATCGCAATTAGTGGATGAAGATAACGGTGCGTTGTACTGTTTTTTCTGTATACGTATGATAGTACTGATCATCACATTTTTTTCTAGTTGAAACATGAAACGCGTGTAGATTTGAAGGCGCACCTGTGGTGTGTCTGCGTCTCTTCTTAACTTCATGTTAGTGGGATTAGCTTGACTATTATTCGCAAAACCAATCAGTCTCAATAAATTGGAAATTGCTGCTGAAAAAAAAGACTCGCTCTGTTACTCTATCAGACTGCCGTCATCCACGCATCTGGCGTCACGCTCACGCTTTTGACTCATGATCACGCAATAAATCTAACAAAGTTGGCAACCCTGAACTACACGATCCTTTCTGAGTAACGGAAACAGACACTCGGGCCCATATAAATACCAGAGCCCCAATCCGGACCCTGATGCGTGAGCTCACACTCTCCCCAAGAGTGTGTCCCCAGATCTGTTTGATGACCTCTCACCCAAATAAATTCCTATATTTCTTACTCCCATTCCCAAGTCACGTGCTTCTGTTCGCCATCCTACCCAGGGCAAGACTTAACACAGGATAGGCAATGTTACCTGCGTGCAATCAGTGTGACATGAGAGGCAGTGAACATTACACAAGAATAGTGAGCCTGTAGAAAATATCTTTTATAAACAAATAAATAATGAAACGCCAAATACTCCCTGCTATTTGATACAACGCTGATATTTAATTAACGCATCAAATTCCCCCAACACATGTGCACCTTAGCAACGTTAAACCTTCTGATGATTCAGAGTGGTGGTAACGCTTCCTGGAGCAGGTCTGCCTGCCTCGACGCCGACAATTCTTTCCTAAAAATGCCTGTCCCTTCGCAGCACGCCCTTCTCGCTTACACCCCCGCCGAAGCGTGGATTGCGGACGCCAGCTGTTCCGCAATAAGGACTTGTCAGAGGTGAATATTTCTCCGTGGTTTTGAGTCACACTTGAACGACAGACCCCCGTTATGAAAGCTTTTAACAGGTGGCAGAAAATAAACAAATAGGGAAGGGAAAAAAAACAAGTAGAGTTAGTTGTGACCTTTACATTTCACTTGGGTGTCTGTACTGGCTCTGTATATTATATGCGCATATTATGCGCGACTCTGGTTTGTCTTGACATGTCAAAAGGTAAGACTGTAAATCGCTGTTGCTTTTGGCACCCCGAGTCCTTGTGGAAAGTATTGCGGCATGAAAAGAGTCCCATTATGACAGGGTAACAGTGAGTGGTCTTCCCAACACATTGTGGGGGAAATGGACAAAAAGCTTGCATCGTCCCAGCAATTCAACTGCGACGTGAAATCGATCTTGTGATGAGCTAATATGCAAAACCCGGCTCTCTTTTGACCGTACAAAGACAGACGCTATTTCAGTACCGACACCTAGCAAGATCAAACAGGCGCCAGTATTTGTTCTGCGTTTTGGTTTTCAAACACCGTTGTTCTTTCTTGTTTGTTCACTTCCCATGATCTGGAGAGACAACAGAGTAGTTTTTGCAACGTACAACCTCCACCCCCCATGAACTGAGCGAACACCGACAATTTTTTTTCCACACAAGTTTATTTAAAAACCATGTGATTATCCAATTGGAAGAGAATTCTGGTTCTACGTTTTTGGCTGTCACAAAGAAGACCCATTCGGCTTCCCCCTGTACCGATGGCCCCATCAATACAACAATACAGTCCAGTGAAACCGCGTAGTCCGGCAGGAAACCTGACAACACGGAAGTGGTATCGAAAATACAGACTGATCCAACGACACTCGGCCATTTGAGTACAATCACAACACGATGTCAGTTTCTCATGAGTCCGTAACTCAAACACTGACAGCACATCTCTCAGAAAAGAAAAAATGTAGTAACACAAAGCACTTAAACCAGAAACGGCAGAAGCACAGATTCAAGAGTCTAGCGCTCAATGGAGCTGCCATACAAATCAGTATAAGTCCATTGGTTTGCTTTTGTGTTGTTATGCACATTGAAAAACAGATAAAACATGAACCAAACGTGAACCACGTCTTCTGTTGGGTGCGCCCTGGTTTGGTTTGGTTAGCTTAATATCCTGACTGGGCTTTAGAGGGCGCCAACAGCGCGATTATGGCCGCCCGCTGCACGAGAAGAGGGAGGGGTGCAGGGGAGCGCTATACGCACGCAGCTATACAGACAGACGCAAAGACACGTGCAACCGACCGACTGGAATGTCCCAGGCAGGACACGCGCAGCCCTTTTGGGAGCACACACACACAAAAATCTGAATTGGTCCTGCCTATTGATAACAACAAAAACGATTTAGAAGACAGAAAAGTAATGCATTTATCATTACGCGGAAGAACACGGACCAGAAGCGCCGCTGTAATATGTGTGCTCAGGCTAACAGAAAGGACCGACAGGGTAACATAGCAGGATAACAGGGAGCGAAGCGTGCTCGTGATTTAGATCATTAAACACCACATTAAAGCCAAAAAAAATGCAGCAGAAAGTAACGTAACAAAGGCCTACAAAACATTCACAGAAACATCTGAAAGAGCAGAAACAAGATAGAAGTCTTCTTTTTTGATGTTTTATACATTCATCACTGTTTGTTCCACCCCATCCCAAAATATACATTGAATATTTACAAGTTATCTTCACTTTAACTTTTCAACTGCTTTAAAAAAATCTGCAAAATCTTTAAAAGTTTCCATTTTATATTACAAAATTAAAAACAAAAAAAGAAAACAAGCAAATTGTATCACGGTTTTCTTTATCTCCGTAAGAAAACGCCAAACATACGTTTTAATTGCGAATCGTCACTGCCTCTAAACAAACCTGTTTAATTTCCCCATACATGAAATCCTCTTTGGGGCGAATCTTTGTTTCAACCAGCTCGTCTTTCCCCTGTGTACTGATTCCCAGACATTTTCTTTCATTAAACAGGTTAAAAATATAGGATATCCGAAATGGTCTACAACACTGAAACTGCCGAGGAAATGCAGAGCTTAAGGAGAAAACACATTTCCACGACACTCATGAAACCAGAACGAAGTGTGAACGCAGCCCCCGCCAAGGTTGGGACAGAGCATCGAAACGCTGGCTTCAGGGAGCAGAACTGGCGTCTTGAATAAACAACTTCCATTTAAACAATTTCTGTATTAGGAACACCGTTCTAACACCAGTTTACTGCCCTAAAAAGCAGACAATAAAAATACACAGAAAACATTATTTTAATATAAAAAGGCAGCGACGACCGAAACTAATTTCTTCAAATGCTGTATATAAAAACTCCACATACAAAACATTTCTTTGTGCAGTACAAGTTAGTGCAATTCAATTAGTTTGTGTGTGTATATATNNNNTTAGCCCATTGGCACTTGGTGAATTTTCCAAAGATGACTTGACTCGTGACACAGCCTTAACACAGTTTGCTGTGTCTGTGTGCGCGCGTGGGGGACTCGGGACCGGTAGGGGCCCTTATGCTGCGGCTGAATTGTTTTTTGAACCCCACCCAGCACGACTCTTCCCTTTCTCAGACAAAACAAAACGAAAAAGAGCACCGATGTCCAGATTTTGTCTTGCGGTTGTCAGCACCCATTCAGTGTTGAGACGGCGGCGGGACGCCTAAGAGGTGGCGTGCCCTCTCCGCTCGGGGTGGGGGGGGGGACTCCAGCACCCCGGTACTCACAGCTCAGAGACCCCACAGGACAGAAAGCGACATCGGATCACACACACGCACACTGTTAGGCGTAAATACGGTAAATAATTACATGAGAGTAACTGAGTCATTAAACACAAGGGCTAAGCTACGTCAGGAAGCGACGACGACAAAGACTGAGTTAAAGCAGATACTTGGGCTGATGAGATCAAACGGATGATTATGGTACCCGCGCATACACGGAGTCAAATATCAAACCGAGCCATGTTTATGGGAAGCAAATAATCCCTTTGACGACGATGCATAGATTTCAATAAGAGACAAACTCTTTAACAGGTTTGTGTCACTGTATAAACGTGTTACAGTGCCACTAAGCAAAGGATACTCCATTCAGTGACAGATCAATTTCCAAATCCAGTCAGCGAATGGTGACAATCCCACTAAGAAAAAGTATTGTTTTAAAAACGGATCACGACAAACGAAGAAATGGCCCCCGAAAAGCAGACGTCTAACAATCTTCTATAATGTTTTGCAAGGAAAAAAAATCCATTTACAATCATAATACTGCATCTGCATAATGTTACAAAAATACCATATTATCAAAAATACAGCAGTCTCTAACTTGGCTTTTCGTATCCGTATTTAGAGAAAGAATTACCTTGTATTTCAACGTTAAAAGTTGTCAAGACAACATTTCGTTTCCGTTCTTGTGATTATATGCCGCAACAGCCCGACGTTCAGCTTAACAGGCTTCACTACTGTACATATACCACAAATCAAAAGCGGACTTGCAGTTACATGGAGAAGTCAGTGAAAATTGTGAAAAGGTGCAAATCTACATAAGAGGTATAGAAAAAGAAAAATATATATAAATTTTCCTTAAAACAGTTTTCGGGTCTGAAAGCTTAATTTTTATTTGGTGATACAGAAAGCAGAAAGATTTGAAAGCTTTGCTTTTATAAAAATATTATTTGCTTCCCAAAAAAAAGCGAAATTTTAACATTCTGAGTTCAGCTTTCAGATCGGAGCTTTAATTTGCAAATAACGGATTCCTGGGCGGAATGTAAAATGTTTGTTACAATTTAGGAACTCAGAATTTAAGTAGAGAACGCCTTCGACTTTTCCTTTGGTAGAAGTACGGCTGACGAAAATTATTTTAGCGAGTAATTAAAAAAATAACGTAACAGAAATAAACTACGATTTTCACAGGCCGCTTCCCTAAAAACCCCTGTTGTCTCTTTCCGTCAAAACTGTTGGTATATATCAATCCGCGTATCGCGTTATCCGTCACCAACAGTGCAGGAGACAGTTTGGTATGGAGAGGAACTTAATTTACACACAAAGGTCTATGTATCTGGCGGCTGAAGCCAAATTAAACCACTCGCAGGTATGGGGGGGCCCTAGATGGGGCCCCACAAGTAGCAAATCCGCTCTTGCGGACTCATACGAGTTTGGAACTTTGTAGGATAATCACTCGAAAATTAAAAAAGCACAAACTGGTATCCTATGTCAGGAAAGCATATTCAATTCCAAATCATCTGCTGTAACTCTAGTGTGATGCAGTGTTCTTCATATCAAAATTAATTTAATTTTTAAAAAGTTCAGTTAAAAGTCAGGAAGTCTGTAATATCGAGACTTGGCTGGCAGGTACAGACCTGGAATGTCCTATTCAGGGTCGTTAAAGAACCGTAACATTGGTAGTGATAACATTTACAATGAAGTGCTGTCAGGTATCAGCCAATATGGGGCTACAACTGAGCGCATATACCAACAGTTTTCAAGGTAAGAAACATCTCAAATAATCACTCCTCTGTAGAAAGACCCTCAGATATGCTTCAAGGTGTCAGACTACAAATGTAAATCCATTTCAGATCATAAATGACAAAGTAGCTTAATTAATTAGACAACCAGGAAGAGATGGACTTTTTTTGAATCCAAAAAGAGCTTATTGAAAATCTTCACCATTAATGTCTTTCGATGAAGACAGGAAAAATCAGAAAATCCACACCAGCAGATTGCAGATTAATCGTCTGAGTCAGGTAGGCTTTCTTTTTTGCGTTTACATTCCCCAAAAAATTGTCGACATGTAAAAGCAGTGCTGCTCAAGCAAATATGCCATTTTTTTGTCAAATTTTTGTTTTGTTGTTTTTTTAACCTGTTTTTGTTTTTTTTTTTTTTAAGTGTATGCCTCCTGTATTCCTTGGCCAGAGAAAGGTTGCCCCCTAGTGGTGTGGCACACAAAGAGTAAGGGTGGGGGCAGGACACTGAGGGTTCACAAGAAAGGTCTCCCTCTCCTCTGACAGGATGTGGGGGTGGATG
>JAODKF010000044.1:21509270-21533023 GCA_026779585.1 Mormyrus proboscirostris
CCCCCCCCCCCCCCCCCCCCTTAGGTAATAAGCACTGGGATATGAAAAAACAAGGAAGTCAGAGCTGCAATAAGACATTAAATATGATTCACATTAAAATCACAGAATCTGCTATTGCCACAAATTAAAATTATTATTAATTGAAGGGGGTTCAGACAGGGGGGCGAAAGCAGACTCCTGTTACTGATCCTCTGAATGTACTGCAATGTTACATTTCGGATCTGAATCGGAGATTTTTACAGTCAGCCAATGAGCCAAAGAACTCATGAAGCCTAGACTTCAATATCAACTTGTCCCTAATCGAAACATCATCATCCTCATGTTTACCCAGATTTTGGTCCCGCACACAACTGCACACTGCACCAAGATCTCATGCCACTGACCAAATGCAAATTCTCACCCCTGAACCAACAGATGTGAGTAGACAGCATCTCTAGGAACGTGGTCCTTGTAACTCCAAAACCCACATCCTGGGGTACCTCAAAGGTGCTCCTCACAGATGTTCGGCCAACAGGCACATCAGAGTAACGTCCTGACATATGTGACCGACTTCAGCAGACAAATCGAACAACCACGAGCTGCCGAATGCAGGCATGAAGCAGAAATCCCGGAAATCTAAGCGATGCAGTGGCTTAAACTTCAGACCTCAGTACAGGAAATCGATAACTTTGAACATAAATATCCTCAGAAAAGATGAAATCCCAAACACAAGCACACTGGATGTTATCCACCTGAACAGGGATCTTACACATCTTACAGAGAGACACTGGAGCACAACGTCTGAGCGCTGGGGCACCAGAAACAAAAAAATAATTCATCGGGATTTTATTTCTAGAAAATGTGGCCCTGTCCTTTTTCCCCCTCCCTCTAGAGGCATACAATTATCCTGAAGAGCACATGGTAAATATAGACCTCCATTATTTATGCGAGAGGATCCATGCCGGTCTAAACTGGTGCAGACTGTCCGAACGATTGTAACAAGGGGTTAGAAAAGGCTTGGTGAGCACAGAAAGCAGAGCAAAATACACAAACAGCTGCCTTTACTGTCTCCGCGCGGGATTAAGTCCTTTTTTTCAGGCCTCACAGTGCAGCAAAAAAGCTCATATAAATAAAAATAATACCACTATACCGAAAGGATGATTCAGCTGAGAAACATAACCCAATAACAGCAGAGGCCGGTTATATTAAACGATCCTTCACAGTTATTCGGCACTCTGGGTCCAAAATCCTGTAATATTCCCATCTGCATCAATGGTGAATCCCATTGCTAGTGCAAAAAAGTATTTATGCTTCTCAAAGACCACTGATATTTGCTAAAATATATCTATAATTCAGTGAGAGGCGAAGGGTAGTTGATGCTGAGCCACTTGTGTTGACCGCAGCAGCTCTTTCACAGACAATGACTATATTTATTTAGTTATTTATCAGACACTTTTATCAAAACTGGCACATGACTGAGAAAGCAGTGACCGACCCCAGAGCAACTGCGAGCCAAGGGCCCGACTCAAGGGCCCAATGGTGAGATGACCCTGGGATTTGAACCCACTACCTTCTGATCATAGACAGGAATCCTAACCCTCTAAGCCACACAGTGACCCACACATAGCTGGCAAAATGCCCACAAATATGCTATAAATATGCTAAGAACCCACCTCCCCTGGTCACATGGTACAGGATGATTACGCAAACGAAAACCACTCAGGCCAGATGACGCCAGACGACGACAGACACACTGGAGATGTGCGGGGTATGTTTGCCGTTACGGCCGTTAGTAGCCGGCACTGGCAAGAAGGCAGACCCCGTCCCTGGGCCGTGTTTTCAGTCGGTGAAGCGTCCTTCATTACTGCGTGAGCGGATGAATGAACAGACCTGACTCACACGACGCAGAACGACGACGCAGAACGACGACGCAGAACAGATGGACAGGTTTATAGAGCTTTTCGAAAAAAATACTAATGAAAGGCAGGAGAAGGCTGCGGGGGAAACCATGGTCGTACCAGGCTAAGGGAAGGAGGACAGAAATGGACAGCGAGAGAGAAATCCTCATTTTCGCCAAAAGCAGAACTTAGGAAAGACTCGCGTTTCCAAATCGCTTTTAATGATCTGTTGTGCAGGATGTTTAGACATGGAAAGACAAGTGAACTTCATCCCCTAAACCGTGCAAGACTGTTTAAGCACAAACAAAGACAGTATGTGGCGGAAATATGTGTTCTGGAGTTAAAAAAAAACCCTGATGAACAGTATTAATAACTAGAAAAGTAGCCGGACAGAATGAATAGCACTAATTACTGTGGATTTAGTAAGAAAAATATATGCAGTGCAAACAAAATACAGCCTAAATGGGAAATTATGTACAAGCACAAGTAGCCAAAACTCTCAACCTACGTTCCGTCTCATAAAAGAAAGATAAATAGATGATGAAAACTGGAAGTTTAACAAACTGCCTACCATAAAATTAGTTATCTTGCATTAAATCTTTAAAGAACCATTTTTATCCTCTGCCGTTCTCTGACAAAACAAGAGACACGTATCCAGACTGTAAAACCAGATGGTCAAACCTCCAGGTTGTCTGTGTGAAAGCAGTGGCTCTGTGGTGTAAGACTGGAAAGTGTCCAGAGACTCAACGCTGAAGGTGATAATCACTCGGGAATGTCTTGAACATCTAGTTCACTGTGGATGTTCCTCCACATGGTCACTGTGGATACCGGCACAGCCACAAATGGCCCCAATTCAATGGGAGTGGAGCCCAAGCCCACATGACTCTGAAGACCGTGGCAGTGTGGTCCATGCGGGAGTGGGGTTAGGGTTAGGGTCTTCCTGAAGATGGGGATTACTGCGAATGCGTTCTAATCAGCTCTCCAGCCCCATCAGTGACCGGCGTATTTTAGGAAGGTCGAGGACAGACCTGAGAACTGAGCTCCGATTGGGAGACAGGAAGAGAGGACCTTGGGCAGGAACCCAATCAGAACAGGGCTCTGCGCCGAGGCAACCCACAAAGGTGGGGGACCGACGCAGTGGGGACGGGGGGGGCAGTGAAAAGAAGGCACAGGAAGAGCCCCTAATGTCTTCAGGATGTGACATTGCCAGTAAGGTAAACAAGTACATAAAAAATAAAATCAAATGAAACTAAATAAATGTGACAATAAGGCCTAACAGAGACCCCCCACCCCCGAGTACAGGACAAGGACTAGAAGTTCCCGTCTCCTTTTTGCCGATTTCAGTGATGCAAAAACCCGTGGGGAGGAAATCTAACAAAGACACAGTACCTGAGGCAGTCAAATGCCAGAGAGGACACCTGACAACCGGGCACATCATCACAGCACGTGTACACATGCGACCCGCATCACTTCCTGTCGGCATCGTGGCATAACGGCAAAACACGGGAGGGGGGACATTCATCTCAGAACATGGACGAGCTGATGAGCAAAGGCAGGAGGCCCGAGAAGCAAGGAAGAGAGGATGGTCCAAGGGGGGGCACTGAGCTCCCTAAGCACTAATCAGTTCTGGCTCTAATAACTGTCACAACAGTAATTATCATGGATTATATAAGTGCATTAAGCTGGTTATGGGACTCATAAAATGTTCAGCTGGGCTGCACAAGATGTTTCCTCTCAAGCAGGGAGAGGGGACCTTCTCACAGAGCTGGGCCGTGGGCAGGCAGCCAAGGCGACACAATCTGGCCGGGGCAGCCCCGCCCAACACTGCACGCATGCGCCACCCCGCCCACCCGCACACGGGCACCCCAGAGCCCCCCAGGCAGGAACGGCTCTCCCGCCTTCTGACAGTCCTCCAGGCATGCTGACTCCAGACCCGAAATTAAAGACTCGTCGCTACTGTCCCACCGCTAAAATGGGGGGGGGGGGGGGGGTGATCGCCGGACTGACCAGTATCTGTTGCCGGTGACGAGAGTTGCATGCTAAAGAAGCTGAATAAATGTGCAAGCCAGTTATCTGTAACGCAATAAAGATCACTGCTGATTGACAGATCAAGTGTGATTAAACAGGTAGCTGACTGCTAGACCCTGGCGGGTCGTCTGCCGGTACCCGCTCCCGCAACAAAATCATCTCATGACATCGTCCATGGCGCAATTCCGACAGACGCGCATTTCTAAAAATCCGACTCACAGTCTTGCAGTCCAGCGAAAATGACAAAAGATAACGGCCCGCAGAAGTGAGGACCTCAAAGCCAAGGAAAACGCTCCGCTCGTAGAGGGCACCAAACAAACACGCGGGAACAAAAACTTTCCAAAACAACCATGCGCTTGTTATAACAGATGCGGTGCCCTTTCTCCAAATCCACCGGCCCATTGTTGGTTTCAATTCTCTTTTTATAATCGAACAACAATGGAACGCTGCACTAACTGCCCCCCCCAGCCGCCAGCACTGCGGTGCGTCACGCTCCCTCCCAGTGTGACACAGGCTCGCATCGGGCCCTCAAAACTGGTACCGCGCAGAACGCCGCCTGGCCACGACGTGACCGGCTAAGTTTCGCTGAGTGGTGACGAATCACCAGCAGCTAAGGGCGTCTAAACGAGACATTCTGCTTCTGCTTCTGCTGGTTGACGAATCATAAAGTGAACAATTACATGACGAATAGCAAAACCAGCTGCTCGCATCAACAAGAAGAACTGTTACTCCTGTATTGATTTTTATTTTTTTTTTCATGCCGCGCAGCTGTTTACTGAGAACTTCCTTCAACTGGGTGTGATCAGGCTTCCATGAGCATTTGTGTGCGCCAATGTGATTTGTCATGGTAAACCAGGGCCGCACTAAAGAGGTTCTTCCCAGTGGACACCCCAGTTGTGCACCACAGCGTCCCAAAATACCTCTCCCAGACCACTCTGTCTCTGTGCTGTGGTTACACTCTGACCTTTCCGTAATTATCCAATCGCTGTCATTATTTCTCATTATAACCATCGCTATGGCGACGTGGCCATACCGACAGAAGACACTGTGACCCGTCTTTCTCCGACACGACTTTCGGGATACACTCATCACTGGAGGCCGTATCTTCATCAGAGGATTCTTTATTAGAATCTTTGAAGCAATCATGAAATATCTGATTTCTCGGGATCTTTTCATGTCCCCGAAAGCTCACATAAACAAACGACTTAGACGGAGACTCTTAATCCAGACGATGGTGCAGAAGTGCCCAGGAGAAGCGGGAGGGCGGAAAGGCCACGGACCCCCTGCGTAGCGGAAGGCCCCTTTTTTCGGCGTCGGAGAAACGCTCCACTTCTGAGCCTAAACAGTCACCTGCATCTCGCTGCACCTTTGAAACTTCCATCTGATCACCAAGTGAATCCATATATGAACTAGGTCACATAGATCCACCATAAATAATTTTTAAAGCTTGATTTCTTGTTCTGTGTGGGTGATGAAATGTGGGAGGACACCGTGAACTTTGCCTTACAGGTGTCGCTCTTCAGATGGTGAGTGCAAGATCAGCACCCCCCCAACGGCAAGCTGTTACTGTTTTTAAATGGCGCCTCTGACTGACGACAGCAGAGAAGTGCATCTGGGAGCGGAGGTACCGCTCTGAGATGATCAGTGCCCCCGCACGAGTCTCCAGTACCCCGGGACAGCAAACCCTGTAAACACTCCAAGCTGCGCAGAGGGCGTGTTGCCCTGCCTTTCTCCAGCAGGGCAAGTCCACACATGTCAGATGCTGGGTGATTCCTAAAAGCCTGGACGCCAAACTGAATTATATTTCAGTCTTTTCTTGTCATGTGCATCTATTATGTCTGCAGCAAAGAACACCAGCTTCACACCTCCCTTAAATCATTAAAGATTTTATTTTTAGGTAAGAAACCGCAACTGAACGATGTGAATAAATGTCAGATTAACATGCATTCGTGGGAGTCCGACATGGAAACCGTCGGTCTGCAAAATAATTCTGCGCTATAAATGCCAGAGAAGAATCATTTGAACGAGTCGAGTTTAATCAGCACCGTTTCTTTTGTCAGCGATGACACCACTGCGCTGTAAAATATGACTTGAAATGTGAGATTTTTTTGCTCGCGACGCCGCTAGAGGATTGGAAAAGCAAACAAAGGTAGGCCGGAGATTGTCGGATGGCTTGGTTGACAGAAAGCTGGGTGGGCGGAGCCTCTGCGCAGCGATGGCGCGCGATCTCGAGCCGCAGACTTAGGCCCCGCGCCACGAAACCACGCACTAGGCGGCCGCCTTGCTTGCTCCCTACTCATCGGCACACTGACCTTTCGAGAAGCACATTTTCCGTTCTCAAAGTCAAAACTGCAATTTGCCTGGCTCTGAGAAGCTTTGCATGACTTTGTATTACCTGCGCTCAGATGCGCAGTGGTGTTAAGAGTATAAAAACACACGCCCACACGCATGCAGAGACACACGTACAAACGCGCATGGAGACATACCTCGTCACGAACGCCGCAGCCCACTGGCGAATATAACGCGGTTCACACTATCAGCCCCTGAACCTGCTACGGTTTTTATTTTTGTGATTATTGATACTTTGGATGATGCACAAGCTTAATTCACAAGTGACAAAGGTGACAATAGTGACAAAGGGGAGCCCCGTGCTGCGGGGGACCAGGAGCCAGTCCGAGCGACTGGTTTGTGTCGGGCCAGCGCTACTGGAGCTGGTGTGGCGGACGGCCTCCTGCACGACACACCTGTGCTTCTCCCAGGACACGTGCTGCTCTACGGCCGCAAGCAGAGGGTGTCGCCGAACGCCTGCGGCCATGCGGGCGTGAGAGTGACACCTCTTTGCAGGAGGGACATTAAAGACATATGGGGACGCCGTCCCGTCGAGCGACCAGATTGTAACCATTCAAAGGTGTCCCCCAAAAGCTGCAGGATATCCTGGGACCCACACCAGTCTCTCACTTAGAAACTCCTACACAGACCGGAATAATCGACTTCAATAACATCACTCGATATGTTGGGTATGCAGGTTCGCATTGATTGACAAGTGTCAATGATAAATTGAACAAAAAATATGATCCTGCTTGGTAACCCTGTGGCAGGGTGGTGTGGCCAGGGGTGCAGAGTCCAGGTCCAGAAAGTAAAAATCCAGACTAAGATTTTGTTTCAACCAACCAGTTGAGTATAAAGAGTCACAGTCACAGAGACTCAACTAACTGGTTGAAACAAAATCTTGGTCTGGATTTTTACTTTCTGGACATGCACTCTGCACCTCTGAGTGTGGCTAAACCTCAGCCAAGTGGGAAGCCTATCTGTCAAAATATCACCATAACACATGTGACTGAAATTCAGGCCTGGACTCTGGTAACTGACTAAGAGCAAAAGCAAACTGACCAAACTAAGAAAACTGAAAGGTGGGGAAACTACCGACTGAGGAAAAATCACAATGTAGGAGAATCCCCAGAAGTAGAGGGACCTTTGATTTGATCCAGACTTTTCTGAAAAGCACCCGGTGTTTGCACACCTGTCTATATGATGGTAACAATGTGAAGTTTTCCCATCAAAATTTCAAAGTTATGTTTTCTGATGTAGAAGGTGTGTTTTCAGTAAAGAATTCACCGCTAGTGAGCATCGTCTCACAGAGCCAAGATATCTTTTAAGTAATCATGGTGCATCCGTAAAAAACAAGATATCCGGAACCTTCTGGCCAGATCCAACCAAACCCAAGCGACCGACATAAAGAGTGAAGCGGGCAGGAGGACCGCTCTTTGCAGCTGTACCTGCTCCGGGGCACGGGGATATGCGAGGAGGCTGAAGGGTCGAGGTCCTCCGGGGGAGCGTCAGCAAGAGGCGGCTGGAGGTCCATCCTGGGCTCCTCGCCTCTTCTCCCTGAACCCCTGCCCTCTGTGTGCATTTGGTCATCTAGTTTCTTCCCATTGAGAACCAGGCGGTGAGTCGGGCTTCTCTTCTGGACCACTATCAGGTCGGCTTCTATGCGGTGGTCCACATCGCTATTACGGGCCGTCTGGAAAAAAAACTGCAGCAGTCAGCAGAGGAGCAAGAGCCACAGAAAGTACTCTGCATATTTGTGCCCCATCTGCTGGGGAAACTGCGTGAAGGAGAGGCGATATCTTTGATGGGGCAAGGTTCTTGCATCACAGCCATGTGGAGCAGCCTAAAGTGATTTATGCATCTGACCAAAAAGGAAGAAGCCCCGCGAGAAGCCCACCCCCATGCGCGTTTAATAACTTTGGTAAGGCGTTACACTGCAAAGCGCTGCGCGGAATTGCTGCAGCAGGCTCGCGCGGCCCGGGGAAAGAGCAGCGGCATAGGGGTTAAAGCGGCGGAGGGGGCGTGTCGCGCGCAGCTGCAAACCGCACCGGGGGGCAGGATTCAGAGCCTCCTTACAGAGGATCCCGTCCAAGTTATGTGCGTATCACTATTTAACTTTGTCTTAACAGGGGACATTTCGACGCCATGCATGCCGTGTCCAGGTTGCCCAGCGGCATCGGCTGCATCAAACTGAAACTTTGGCAGATTTCCTTACGTGATCGACAAATACATTTCTGCAGCTACCCCCCTTCGATTTATCAACAGCGATGCACGCGTTACAATAAACCCACAAGAACAACCTCCGGCTTAATCTCACTGCATATTATGCGATGAGACTAAATAAAGTATTTTTTTGTCATCTTAAGTTTTGTCATGTTTTTTTTTCCATCGAGGGCCCGACAAGCATGAAGCGCACTGAGCCGAACGGGGGAGGGGGCCGAAGTCCCAACCCCCTTTTCCTTTAAACTTTGAACATGCGACGAGTCGCCATTTTAACAACTTAACTTCGGGCAGGGAATCTGCAAGCTAAATTGAGAGACAGACACGAGATTTAAAAAAAGAAAGAAAAGATCATTACATCCCATGACAATGGAAACGGTAATCTATGCACATTTGTAGCTGAAAGGTCAGAATCTGCACAGAACAAATAACGACTCCCCTAAAGTAAAAAGCACTCTTACTTAGTTGCCAGCGTATAACGTGATAGCAATAACTTATAAAGCAGATATGGGTTTGTTATGACGTTTATCACTCGAAATACACTTCTTTGGGTGCACACGGTGCACGTATACGCAGCGCGGCTCCGATTAATACCTACTATTTTCGGGTCGAAAATGAATTTTTCTTTCCCCGATGCTGTCAAATCGATGCCATTTAGAAGGACATCTTCTCTGGGGTCTCTCAAAGTGCCATCATCCAACATTAGTGTGTACAGAAAGCTTCCTGAAGAGTGATCGCTCTTGCACGCCAGCATGATCCCGCAGTCCACCGGCGCACCGGTCTTGCCATATGGTTTGCTGTCGGCTGCATGACTGCTGCTGCCGGCTTGGCCCGCAGCAGGACCGACCCTCATCCCAACCAAGGACCTGTGGAGAAGACGCTTGGAAGTCATGGTAGGACAGGGTAGGAGACTGGAGGAAAGGCAACTGGCTCCCCGTGAGGTGTAGCGCTGCTGATTGTGCGCGCGATATTAAACATTTAAGAAAGCTTGTCGTTTTCTCTAAATGCGCGCTATTGCAGAGCTACTGAGTGGGTTTTTGTCGCTCCCCAGAAACCTAAAAACCGCCGGTCAAGGGAGAAGATTGTTTTGCTTTTCTCTAACACCCCCCCGCCCCCACTTCAAAAAAAAAAATGCCACGCCCCCCGCCCTTGCGCGTGCAGCCGGGGGGGAAATTGCTAGTCCCCGCCTTCCATTCATTCCCATTGGTCGGGGACGTATACAAACATTCGAAGTTGGCACGCGGCCGAGAGAATCCCGATTCTGATTGGCCGGCACAGCAAACGTCAGAATTCTTTTTTTCCACTCTCATTTTTTTTAACACAGATACTGGGGAGGTGTGTCCGCCGGATTTCGCCGGCCGGTGTGCGCCCTCGCAAAAATGAAAATTATGTTCACTTCGACATCAAATTTACCATTTTTTAAAATTCAGAAAATGGTGCTATGTTTCAAATCCTGGATATTGTTAATGGCATTAACTTACAATCAATCCCCTGTATACATATATAAGCGACACTGGGAATGGGTATTTCCGGAGTTTTATCTTAGGCGTTGCATTTTTTTCCGCCAGCTTTATTCTGTCCTTCAATCGATTGGTTAATATGGCGATTCTGCTAGGCCCGAATAAATGCGGAAGACATTTCTAACAGTCATGCTTTAGTTCCGCTGTTTTTTTTATCAGCTGTATTATGTGCCGCCGAGATACGGCGATCGTTATTCCTCTGTTTCACCGACGTGTCTATTTGGTTAATGCATGATCACTTATTTGCGCATAAACTGGGGATTAGCCGAAGATCACTTGGAAGAAGTACGTGCGCTTTGCCTCGCAGGGCGGCGCCGCCCTCAGCCTGCAGAGCCGAGAATTTGAGTTATTAACTTACTTTGCTTTATGCTAAAGAGTGGGGTGGAAGAAGAGTTTCACGATGACTGTCAGAATTTTTTACATGCAGTCCCGGTGCTAGTTTATTTCTGTGATGCACACTGATGGTCTGCAAGCCAAGCGACCATGCAAAAAATGTAACCCGCAATTCTCCCCCCCCCCCTCCCGTTATGGGGCGTCTGCATAAAATTGGTTAAAGAATAGATTTTAAAGTGAGCGACAACTGCCGTGCAGTCTGTAATTTCGCTTTTCCTGATACATTACCATACGACGGAGGAGGAGGCTATTTGCTCAGCCCTTTTATGCTGCATGACGGAACAATCTAAAGTCTGCAAGTTACAATTGCGCCTTTTGTGGACAGCGCAAATTCTACGTAACTGGAAGTCATCCGCAAAAGACCCGAAATTACATTTCCTGTACTGTGATCGGCTAAAGCGCCGCCTCGTTCGGGTTTCGATAGACGGAGCTGCTTGTACGTTTCACCCTTTCGCCCGCAGTTAATGGATAACGCGGCGCTGCGGTCACATAAAGATGTGGCTTTGGGTTTCCAGTCGTACTGAGGAATGCACAAACCAAAGTGTAATTGGTTCTAGGGGACTTTTCTAGAATATATAAAGAATCAATGAAAATTGTGTTATTTACAAAACAAAACAGCGTTGCACAACCTGTTGCTGACACGTAGACTTGCCTCTCCTGCCAGGTAAAAACTCGTACCAATAGATAAATGCGCTCCGTGCTCTGAACCAGCCTGCAAGACTCAACCTCACAGTCTGCAGCTTACTGAGGGACAGTTTCCACATAATCACACCCCTAATATGCAGTTTGTCAAATTGTATCCCAACACAAAATCTTAGTGATGCAGGGGGAAAATCAGCGGTGTTTATAGGGATTTTAATAAGCCCTGCGCTTTCATAATTCTAGTAACTCAAACAAAAATTTAAAAGAAATTCGAAACGTTTTATTAAGGTGCTGGTTTATTACAAAAGTAAAAATTTCGGATAACATTTTTTTAATAATAATTCTGATATAAAAAGTTACAATCTATTTTTTTTCTAAATGAGCACATAGTTACACAGCTTTGGGATAATTTACAACACGTGTTACCGTTTTGTAGACACAAAACACAGTAGACCCACACTGAATTCTGCGGGGGTTTCATCTGTATTAGTGTACAGAATATTACCGTAATGACAGAAAAACTTAAGTGGTCTTGTTCACCATCAAAATGCACGTTATCATATTTGCAATCCAAACAAAATTACTATCCAAAACAACCAAATATTTGATAGCTGGTTAAACATTTATGAAATCCTTCTCTTTTTAAGTGTCTTACATAAACGTACAGTAAAGCAAAATAAGTCGCGGGTATAAATGAACTGATGATCACTGTTGTCTATTAGCACCATATTTTTAATCCCCCAAATCAGTATTTAATATCATGGTGTTTTCATTTCCTGGTTATCAACTTCAGATAATTGACGACCTTCGTTTTTTTGTGGCTAATCATTGTTGCTGGTCTTAAAATAGTAACAGTGGTTACTGTGAAGCAATCTTTGAGTTGCCTTGAAACGCTTCACCAGCACGGCAGTCTTTTGTCACTTGATTTTATTATTTTTTTGCTGTTGCAGTTGAAGGGGGGCATCCGACCCCCCACCCCTCCAACATCGTACAGTACAGTGCGAGTTTGTGCTCGGCGCAGATCGGGCACCAACGAACCGAGGTGGGTAGTGAAGAGACTGCCTGTCTCTGCCAGACAGCGTCTCCCAAGGACGCTTCTTAATTATATGTAGGCGGCGCCAGTTCTCACGCTGCCCGGTTTGGCCTGCTTCTCATTTAGCCTGCCGCGACGCTCGGAGGGAGTAAAGACAGCCGTTTGCTCCGCGATTACTTTATCCAGTCCGGCTCTTACAGATGCCATTTTGTATCTGGGCAGAACAGGTCAATGTTGAACTGCCTTCTTTCCCCGTTGCCAAGCGGGCCGATCCAGAAATAAAAAATACGTTAATTTTTTTTGTTTCATTATATGATAAATATTACCGCAACAACAACAAACAAAAAAAGCAATATATTCTCAGGTTTTAAGATTTTTTGTGTGCACCTTTAAGCGTACACCCAGCATTAGGAGCCATTTACAGTGTAAGACAATTAGGCAAAGCAGTGATTTTCAAGCTCTAAGTCACACCCAGATTCTGTGAGGGGGGTGCTTATTGGGAAACCTTGACTGGTCCTGGTCAGATGTTAAATTTTATTTATATTATCTACTGGGATAACGTTTACTCTTAATAACACAGCATTGTGTTTCATCCCCCGAGCAATTTTCCCCTTCGTCCTCTTATTCAAACTTTATTATGCCTATAATACTAAATGCTATAAATCACATTTCCCAAGCTGCACGCGGAAGCGCTTATTTACAAAAGACCGAGGACTGAACCAGAGAGAGGGGGGCAAGTTTCCAAAGAAGCTGGCTGGTAATTTTGTGCTCGTTACTCTGTTTTCTTTGGATCCCTTTCTCCACCGATACCAGAACCCAGAAACCGTGGTCCGGAGTGCTGGAATGGAGCGGTGCCACTGTTGTAATTATGTCATCGAGCCGTTTAGCTGCATTTTGGACAACCTAACCGTAACCCCCGAGGAACATTCGTGCTCGTAAAGCTCACTGCTAAGTATGCGCACGAGAAAGGACACATTAACTGGGTGCAGTAATGAGTTCCTCCTTCATCCTGACGAGACTTCCTAAGCGGAGGCGACATGCCGCGGAGAGCTGGGGCAAAGTGAAGCTCACTCTGCTAGGATTGTGCAGATCCATGCTGGCACGAAAATTTGTGCGCAGCCCTGAGATGAGAAGATCTTTCTGAATGAAGTCAAAAACCATAAAAGGATGGAAAGAGGAATGAAATGATCAACTGCAGGCTGTTCAGAGGGTTTGATTTCATGGGATTCAGTTGGTGTGTGAAGAGCTCCTGACAGTTTTGCTTACACAAAAATGTTCTGAGGGCAGAAGGAAACAAATGATTGGTTCAGAGAGCTAGCCAATCAGATTGTAGAGGAGGCTGGCCCACAACTTCTGATTGATTGGTCCTGCCTTATCTTGTTGCTTGGACCCACTTCCTCTACTATCTGATTGGTTATCTCTCTGGATCAATAATTTTTGCTTCTGCCCTCAGAACATTTTTGTGTAAGTAAAACCCCCATGAGCATGGGAAGAACAAGAACATGATGGGAAACCATCTGAAGTGGAGTATTTAAACCAGGCTGAGAAGCTGGTCAAAGCAGTTATGACGACATGAAAACAGCCACCAAGATATCCTGCGGCTGCATGAACAACTGTACAGCTGATGCAAATCAATTCTGTTTTTTATATATATTGCATATTAAAGGAAGATTTTGAATTGGGGGCCACATGTGAGCATAACCTTCGGCATCAGTTATGCAAGAATAAATAGAGAAATACACTGTTCCCCACTGCACATCAGACAAGCGCTCGGTCGTAACTCCGGGCCCATCTGGATAATGAACTTCAGTCACCCGTCTGCTAACTTCAATCCATTACGCTCAATTATGAATTAAGTGAGATGAAACAAGTTGTGATAACAGCACAGGAGCTGCGGTCCAGTGTTTTTTTAAGGATGACTGAGTCAAGGTGGGAAACCAGGAGTTCCAGGCAGCAAAAGTGACTTCATCCGGGGGGGGGGGGGGGGCAATCAGCCCCCCCCCCCCCAGGCAGCTGCTAGAGCCCAGTGACGTACATCTCCATGCCGTCGTTAAAGGTGAAGATGGTCGTGGTGCTGGAGGTGCTCAGGCCTTGCCTCACGTCGCTGATGCTCTCATAGAAGTGATCCCCAGGCGCCGCTCGCTTGGGCGGCCGCTTCTGCAGTCGTGGAGACCTCTTCTTGGATCTCACCGTAGCGCCATTGGGCCCGTCTCCTTTCCAGTTGCTGTCGATAGTTTCGTATGCTGGTTCTGTCTCCTGCCCATCCTGGGGCCAGGTCTCCTCGCCGACGGACTCATAGCAGGTCATGTTGCACTCCTCTCCACTACCTTCTTCATACCCTCCTCCTCCTCCCACCCAATCCTGGCCATTCGCCGTGCTGTGGGCCATGTCTCCTTCCTCGCCCCCTGAAGACCACGGTCGGTTTTGTTGCCCGTCGCGCTCCTCCGTGTCCGGGGAAGATGTTTGCTCCCACTTCTTCTTATTTGGCTTGCACACTTTGGAGTACATCTCCGATATCTATGAAACAAAACAAATTCAAGGAATTTACAGCAACTTATCACAACAGGAGCGGTTTATTAGATGGAGCACTAATCTAGGGAATTCTAAATAATTAAAAAATGCTTTGTGGTAGAAATCAAAGCGGCCGACGACGTCTCCAGTATGACTTTATTCCCAAGCATTTAGCCATGATTAATAAACAGATTTCTAGGTGGGCTATGGGTAAAACGGAGAGGCAAAGCATTGGTGGTGATCGGTCACATGACTGGTCATGTGACCCTTCGGCACATCTGGCAGTTTTGCTGATGCTTCCTGGTCTTGGCTTAGGGCGTCTCTTCTCATCGTGATGTAAACATTTCGAATAACAGACAAGTTAAGGCAACAGTGACCTCGCCTTGCCTTATTTTAGAGATATGTGGTGGCTGTAATGCAGAAAGAAGTCCAAAAAAGAGCAGGAGCTAACATTATGCATATGTATTTATATATTTTGGGTCCAGAGGGTTCAGACTGAAGTATTATCCCAACAAAAACTCCCTTTCTGTTTGCGGGGTCTTCCTGGCCCCCTGTATTTCTGTGTATTATAGCTCTGATCCTCGTGTTTCCTCCTAAACCACAGACGCAAGCTGACTGCACAGGTCCATACTAACCCCTGATGCCTCATCACCTGTGAAAGGGGGCTGTTTGGGGGTTCCATAGGCACTGTCCAACCCCACCCCCCCGCTTCACGAATGGGTTTTAGGGTGTCATGACCCTAACCCCACGTGTGACTGGCAGATTCACTTCATAAGTGTCAGTCTTCCGACTCTTCTAAACTCCTCGGTGATCCGGTGAGCTGTAACAGCCTTCCACTGGAACGGGCCACATTAGCCGGCTCGTGTGAATGTACCAGGTGTAAAAAATCTATGCTCATTAAAGGGTGAATCAATGGAGTTTAAACAAACATGCTAGTGTAAGTTAAACAAGCATAATTTAAAAATGGGAATATCTGAAGGTAAAAATACTTAGAAGCTAATCTTAGAAATGCTTGGTAAGGACACAAAAATACTACCATAATGTTTGCCATTAGCAATGTTGGTTTTAATGATTTGATTTTTCTGAAGTATTTAAAGTGCTCTCTTAGTAAAGAAGCCATATTTGTGTCTTTCAAAACCACAGGTGGCATTTTTAGACACATATGCCAAATCTCTTGATTTAGCATTTAGTAAGTAGCTATTCTAGGACAGTGTTTATTTTTTTACTTCATACATTGTGTCAAACCTTTCCGGTCTGCACAGACAGGCTGAGCTGTCCGTGTTGCTGCAGGAGACAACTGTGCCTTTGTACTTACCTGGCAGTAGATTGAGACTCTGTCTGCAAATGCTTAACCCACTCCCTGTACCTGCCTTAGCAACCTGTCCGTGGAAGTAGCCGGAAAACTGCAAGGGCTTCCTTTCCTGAAAAAAATACTTGCTCTTCCTGAACATGCACTCTTTCAGCCTAAAATGCTGTCTCTCAATCCGGCTGGCTGCACTGAAGGGGTCAGTGTGTACTGAAATGCCTACAGAGGGGCTGTTCCCTCTAATTTAAAAGCCAAAATCTATGTTTTTTAACGTGACACGAGTGCCTGGTCCTCTTCTGTCAGTTACGTCGTGTAACGGGGATCAAGAAATAGGAGAAATAGGAATTATCACCTGTTTATTTACAGGTTACACGCACTTTTCGGGCACCGTATTATCGCTAAGGCGGTAAATGATTAATCCATGTTACCGCTGCAGAGTAATGGAATGTTTGGCCATAAAGTGTGACGTAACTCACACCCGGACATTATTGCCAAGGTGTCCTTATACAGCCTGTAGTGTTACATTATGACTTAATTATTTCTCATGCCTTTAACGCAGTTTTATCTTCTGTTCTAAGGTATAAAATACAATGAGGTATCGTTCAAATTATCTATCCAAAACAACCTGTTGCATTTTCCCGTCATCTTTTTAAGTACTATAACACCTATTTTAAATTTGTTAAAATAATTCACACAAAATATTATGCATTGTGTCTTTAAAAACGTTTTTATTTTGTATTTAGGAGAAGGTTAATTTAATATACATTTACATCCATCCATGCGTTCATGATCCTGTCGCATAGTGGGTCGTAGGACCGCTTTTTTAATTCAAAATGTCTTTCTATGTGACTAAACTTCCAATTCTTTCGGGTAAGTTGTTGTGCTTGAATTTTATTTATAATACTACGCAAACTCGTGTGCTGATATATAGCTATGCATTACTCTCATCAGTCTGCATAGATACGGGTATATACTATGTTGACCGGACCGTAAAATCTTCGGCAAGTTCTTTCAACTCGCGTATCTGGTGGATTCGTGCAGGCTGCACCGGTTTAAATATTAAGTCATGCTCTGGAAGCGTGCATATAAGCGCACAGTTCCCTGTTAAAGGCACCATCGCTTGGATTCTCCACTTGACCGTCGGCATTACTAAGTACCCGGTGTCGCATGTACAGCCCGGAGTTACAGCTCAGAGACCTACTCTCCTCTCTCGTGTGTCATTAATCTGCTGTAAACCGAGCCCGGGGGGGCGGAATACCGATTTTCTTCACCGGCTTGCTCACTGTCCCGGCTACAGCTCATCCTACAAGGCGCGCCGGCTTTGATTGCGCGGTCATGTGATCCCTCAGCGGCGCGCCGGGGCGGCCAACACTTGTGCGCGGGATCGGATACGCGGACGGTGTGAGGGAGACAAAAGAGCGGACAAAAGCCATCAAAATGAAAAATTAACTCTGTTTTGAGCACCTGAATTTCCTGTACTATATGCCAAAGACTTCTGCCGGGGGGAGGGGGCGCTGTACAATTCCTGGCCTTTTTTCCTTTGAGAAACTGAAACATTTTTTTCTTCTTTTTTTGATCACAGGACAAACAAACACACTCTGAGTTCACATCGAGTTGAGCATGGCGTTACTCTGTACCGGATAAACACTAGATAAAGATACATTTCTCAAGTCACCCCCTCCCAGCACCATCAATTAGACCCTGAGACAAAAACAGAGCGTTTACTCTGCTCCACTGGGCTGCTTGGGAGGAAATCACAAGAACGAGGGCTTTCGAAACCCCGCGGCAGCAGCAGCTGTTGAGAAACTCAGCTATTTTTTCCCCTTTTGCTCAGATCTTGTTTTTCTTGCCGCCATGCCTCGCATCCCGCCGCCGCCGATGCCGGTTTTACCTTCACTTCGTTTACACTCCTCGGGTCGCCGGCACCCTGTCAGGCGCGTCACCGTGTCGGTCGTGAATAGCTGTCACTTTTTAGCAACCAAACTTGTGCCATTTTTTTAACAACACAATCATCTGTTGCTCTTCCAAAAGTATACTTTAAATAAGTATTATTTGTGCCTATGTGGTTATACTTTTGAAGAACCGGGTTGCATTTGCCTTGAAATTCGTGACACATCCCCTTCCCCCTTATTGCACTTTGGGCCGGGTAGCCGATGATTGAAGCAAACCGGGAGCAATCAGACTGATTGTTAAGGGAGCAGTGTTTTGCAACCACCGGCTTGATAGAGTGTGGCAATGAGGAGCTGGATCAGACCCGACATGTGTGGGCAGGAGGGAGAGACGCGCCCGCGATGCGCGGCCCCGCGCAGCCAAACATCTCGCCTCTCAGCAGACAGCGGCGCGCAGGTTAAAGTCCAACTTCACAGGGGCGGTTCCGCCAAATATCACCCTGTGCACGTCCGTCCTTTGATTATCTATATTTACAATAACCATAACATGTGTACATATTTATGAAAATTATGATTCTGAACGGCGATAATTTTAAAATCCTTAATGTTAAACATCAGCTCAATTCCTCTGTTACATGGACAGCTTTGCAATTTAAAATCCTGAAAGACGTGAACGAGGTGACAGAAATAGTTATCCGCAGAAGTTATCGTTCATAAATGTTTTGCCAGTGGTTGCATACTGTCGCCCCCCCACCCAGCCACCGTTCCGCTCACCTCCAGGGAGTGTTCCCTGTCGCTCTCGGCAGTAGGGCCCACGGTGCTGACCGCCAGATGGCGCTGTGGCACTGCCATGTCGTCTTCTTCCGGGGCTTTCCAGATGTACTCCTCCCCGTTTCCCATGAACACCGTCTCCTGAAGGTTTGAAGACCAGAGAGCAGTTTCAGGCCACCTCTGAGGGGAATCCTCTCGCGCACACAATGCATCCCATTCCCCCGCACCCACTGCGGGCCGGGTTTCCAAAATGGTGCGGGAGAAAGTAAACCAGGGGCTATTCACCCCCACACACAACAGCAGGGGCTCTCCTGCTCATCTTGCCTGGATTCTCGATCTTCTGCAAGGGATCATGTCTCTGCTCAGCAAAGGGCTGATAAAGGGCATACAAATGGTGCCAATCTCACTGATCTACCCACCGACTCGTGGCATGAAGTCATAACATGGCCAGATGTATGAACCCACCCCAGACGTGACTGTAAGCAGCCCCTTTTAGCCCTAATGTCACACTGCTTCTTGTGCATGTGCTGGCGGACAGATGAGCGCTGATGCCAATTCCCACTTGCACCCATGTCAAACGGCAGATTTCGCCAGAACCTGCAGCCCCAACCCAAGAGGCGTGCTAATTCAATCCATACGCCCTTCCCTGGGGGGGGGGGTGTGTCCTGAACTGGGGCTGTGAATCCAGTGGCACTTGGAAAGGAGCACAGCTTTTAATCGGAATCACACGACCACTGCTGACTTAATTTAGCTCCCATGTTTTTTTTTTGGCTAATATATCGGATCGGTTTCAGTTGTGATCCGCTTTCTACCTCGAATTCTCCGGCACCCTAGAACGGGTTCCACCGCGGGCGACGTGCCGAATGCCTTAATCCAGACGGTCCAGAACCGAGTGGCTTGGAAGCTCGGCCGCATCACCGTACCACGTGGGTGCCCACACTGGGTGCTGTTTACCCCCCCCGGGTGACAGTTCCCTCCCTCCATCTTCAGCCGAGGCCTCTAATATGAAACACACACTCACATACTGGCCGCGTGCCAGACTCTTACATAATCAGGCCCCGTGTGCAGCCAGCTCACATAACATGTGCTGTGCGGCAGTAGAGAGAGGGCAGGCCAGGCCCGGGGACGCTCACACACACACACACGCACACACATTCACACACACACACACACACACGCACAGATAAACACACACAAACATACATGCATTCGCCATCATTTTCCTTCATTAATGTACCAGTAACATATACTCACACATGCTCTGCAAACAGGAACCCTAACATTCTGCTCAGACAACAATCTCCTTGCTAACCCGTGACAGGAGAGATTAGCATCGCGCCGTTGAGCTCTAGATAAAACCACAGCTGACCGCAGCTTAAGACCAGCCCCCCCCCAATCCTCCTTCCTCTTCCTCTTCCCATGCTGGCTCTTCATGGGACCATCACAGCTTTAGTCAACACTAGCACACGCCACGCACGCTCATCAGTTACCAGTCTGGTCTCCAGTCTGCAACAGAACTAGTGGGTCCACAGTTCTGGAGAAACACTAAACCATAGAAACCAGTAACAGTCCGTTACTTCAGCACCATAGGATTCTAGCTCACCTCCGATCCGGGTGTCCAAGGCATGACGTAATGGAGTCGCTGAGAACAAACTCATAATTATGTGGAGCTATTATGCATTTTTAAATTAAAATTTATCTTTCTTCCCCATGTTTTGGGTTTTGTTCTGTAAATATGGCATGACCGCAGAAAGCCGTCATAATGCCATAAAGGTTTTTTCAATGTAATTCCATGACAGCAAAGCAGAAGGTTGGTAATGATGAGCGGGTTGTGAAAGCTGACACCTCGCGAGTTTAAACTGGCATTTGCGATTAAAACAATAATGCATCTGCAGGCCACATACCACCATGATCATTCATTTCATTACTGTGCAATTGAACGATTGACCCGTGGCCTTCCGTCTTCAGCCAGGCTCCGTTTCAACGAGTTAATAACTATCAAATTTTGCCCTCTGGCGGTAGCTTCTCGGTATTGCAGCTTCGGCTGAGTACCCAACAATACACCATTTTTAAAAAAGTCAAATGTACTTAATAAGCTACTTTGCTTAGTGTAGAATGGAATGAAGAAATATAAGATAACCGTAGGAATTGCGTGTTTATATCTATTTCTTATAATCAGTTTCTTATTCTGATCATTTGAGCATGTTTCAGTGCAAGTGTCCAAAAAGCCAGAAGAAAGATAGAGATTGACTAGGATAAAAGTAGTGTTGAATTGTGAAGGTGGGTCTTACAACTGGATGGAATTTTTGGTAAAAACTCTGGTATTGCAGAGTTCTGTTAAGAGGGAAACACCGTATATCAAATATGCACAATTCCCGCTTGGCAAGCAAATTTATCCCAGATATTTTCAGAATTCTGAAACAACAGTCATACAGTCAAATATATGGTTATACATCTGGGCATTATTAAAAATTAAATTAAAAAATGAATTGGTAGAGTCATAGTGTCACATAGTGCTGGTGAAAACACAAAACATATTCATCCATGCAACCACGCATGCATGCATGCATGCATGCATCCATCAGTGATCTAATACAGGGTCACACTGGGCATAGGCCAGTAGGTAATTGCATGTAACACACAGTGCATGGCAGATGTGCTTTCCGTTCGGTCGCCTACCTTCCGGAACGAGTGAATGCGGAAGGGCTCTGTGTTTTTCCTGGGTGCCTCATGGCTGCGCATGTGTGACGGAGGCAGGGTCTGCTGCGACCGAGCTCCACCCTCTCTGCGTGGGCTCCTGTCCGCCTTCCTGACCTTCCGGATTGAGGCGTACTCAGCCGTCACGGGGTCTTGCGGTGCTGCTGCCATGCCAGGGGGGCCAGGATCTCCGCCCGGCCCATGGGCGGGGCGCTGGCCCTCCGGTTCACCAGCCATGCCCCCCACACTCTCATACAGGCCGTCATCAAGGCCGCGGAGAGGCGAGGCACGCCGGCCCACCTCCGAGTACGTGTGCTCATGGTCATCCACAGCACCAGAGGGCGCCTTTGGCAGCTGCCGGGGGTGGGTCAAGCGCAGGTCCGTGTTGGACCTCCGACTGGACAAGTACAGGAGGTCCATGCTCGCCGGCCGGTGCTTTGTGGTGCCTGGGGATCCAAAACACAAGCTGTCTTTATAAAGTCATCCACGGCAATGCCTGAGATTTAAACAGATGGATATTTACCGCTTCAAAAGCCACGCTGACACCGACATTACTATTCATCTAATGAAAAAGGGGCAATATATCACAGGCCCTGTCAGTGGGCACATTCCTCTCAGGTCATGTCAGTCGTTTTTCTTCAGAAAGTGCCACTGTCACTTTCTGTCACTCGTCGCCTCGCTGGTTTATGGACTCGGGTGACAGAAGAGGCCCACAATGGGCTGGAGCACCACTGGTTGTACCAGGGACCCATTTTGACTCACCGCCACCATTGCAGGTCAGTCGGCTCATTTCATGCAGCCTTGTGTCGGACTTGCTGAAGGATCGCAGCTTTGACTGCCGCAGCACCCCCTGCTGGAAGGTGGAGGCCAGGTCAGTCACAATTAGGAAAGGGCACCAGCCATGTGACAAGGTACCCAGCGAACTCACCGCGTTCACCAGGCTGTACCAGCGAACTCACCGCGTTCACCAGGCTGTATCGTTCTCCATCTGCCTGCAGTGTCCTTCTCCTCCTTTTCCTGAAAACAAATCGAGCAAAAAAATGTGATGTGCATAGGGTGACTGCATTGCCGTGGAAACGGGGACTAAGAGAACGAAACAATATGACTGCCCCCTGCTGTAAGAAAGATGTAATGCAGCATACTCCGTGCCACAGTGTGGGAGCGCGTGGCGTGCCGGCGTACCGGACTGGGTGTGAGCCAGAGAAAAGGCATCTATTCCTCACTATTGGGGCACCAACAATTACCTTGTATTCACTTCAACCTGAATGTCTGTCTCAAACCTACAACCTCCCGAACCAATGAGAGCCACAGTCCTTCCCCAGATGCCTTGCTAATATTCCAAAATGCCAGCTGGCAGCTGTCCTTGGGTCCAAAGCAGTGTGTATCACAGTAGGTTATGTATCTGTGACCGTGTTGTGGGTTCGAATCCTTTGGCTGGGACAGTACTCCCTCACTGTTTGGTCCTTAAGCAAGAATCCTAAGCTCAACTGATCCTGAGCTTAGACCCCATGCTTTCCTCATGAGCACATGGACAAAAGCATCTGCTAAAGAAGAAAATCTAACGTAACCAAAGCGTACTGACTGGACTCCATGACAACCAGGCAGGCCAGACTTTATTAATAAGCACATGCTGTTGCCTGGCAACCTATCTAAGCCTCTCAGGCATAATTTAGGGCAGATTCTTTACTCTGAACTTGACAAACAAAAGCAGGGACATAACAGATGTTCCTCTGTGTTGCATTGCTGTACAGGCCTCTCAGTTCACTGCTAAAAGAATGACATTTAGAAGTTATGTAATGCTTCATGCTGGTCACTAGGTGACGCTGTGGCTCAGCGAGCAGCCTGTGCGTCTGAATCTGCTTTACCAATGGGGCTCTGATGACCCTCCACCTCGCCCCCCCCCGGCCGTGTCTCACCATACGCCCAAACTGAAGGCGCATGTTCTGGAAAGGGATGCACAGACAGGACCTTTACTTTACTTAGGTACGATTCCCAACCTCTATTTCAAAAACCGCCGAGTGCATTTTTTCTGGAGTAGCCTTTGTTATTTGAAATGAACTGGACACAGAGTTTGGGGTCTTGCTCATTTAGCGTTCTGATTATTATACACGCAACCAGGCTCGTAGTCACGTGATGCATGTAGCCAAGTAGTGGCACTCCTCAATATCTGCGTCAGGTCAGTGTAATGTACGGAGCCCCCCCTCCCCCATTAGCAAAAGCGATAGGGGGACCTATCAGTACGGTGCAGACCTATCAGTACGGTGCCAGACCTATCAGTACGGTGCAGACCTATCAGTACGGTGCCAGACCTATCAGTACGGTGCCAGACCTATCAGTACGGTGCAGACCTATCAGTACGGTGCAGACCTATCAGTACGGTGCCAGACCTATCAGTACGGTGCAGACCTATCAGTACGGTACCAGACCTATCAGTACGGTGCCAGACCTATCAGTACGGTACCAGACCTATCAGTACGGTGCCAGACCTATCAGTACGGTGCAGACCTATCAGTACGGTACCAGACCTATCAGTACGGT
>JAODKF010000044.1:21535408-21550598 GCA_026779585.1 Mormyrus proboscirostris
AGAAGGCAGCAGACACCTGCAGACATCTCACGTCATCCATGTCATCTCATGTCATCCATGTCATCTCATGTCATCTCGTGTCATCTCATGTCATCATGTCATCTCATGTCATCTCATGTCATCCATGTCATCCATGTCATCTCATGTCATCATGTCATCTCATGTCATCTCATGTCATCTCATGTCATCATGTCATCTCATGTCATCCATGTCATCTCATGTCATCTCATGTCATCATGTCATCTCATGTCATCCATTGCCGACACACATTTCGGACTGTTTTTTTCCATCAGCAAAGACATCACACAACTTGCAATTAATCCTAGTGTTCAAGATGGTGCAATTTTTCCTGGGGGTTGCTGTGAATGTAAGGGAGGGTGGAAACACACATCAGTCTTCAAAGTGAAAAAATAAATCACCAAAATGCATTTTAAAGCCTGGGAAACAGACAGGAAATGTGAGGCCAGGCATGGAAAAAAAAGACTGCATGCCTCAACATGAACGTAGACCCCAGAGTCTGTTTTAAATTCTCAGGGGTCTCATGCAGCAAGTTTTACTCTTAGTGATGGAAACAATCCCCATGTGTCATTAGTTAGCCAAAGTAAGTTTTGCAGGCAGGTCTGGGCTATGTGTGTGTACATGTTCACTGTGATGTGAATTGCCCGTTTTTCTAATAAAATCCTAAGAGGATTTTATGTTTACACACTCCCCTAGAACCTGCACGTCGCATTTACACACCCTCCTAGAACCTGCACGTTGCATTTACACACCCTCCTAGAACCTGCATGCAAATGCATGCATGGCTTGATACATGAGGCCTTCCAACTCCTGTCTGTGCGCTCTGAGCCCTTATGCTGATTGGGCCTTCTTTGGATCTGTTTGCACAGTCCTGAGCTGATTGGCTCATCGGCTTGACCTCTCCAAGGTGGAGGAAAATAGGATCAGGACCACATGAAGGCACAGATAGCCACTCGTGAACATGGTGCCCGACCATGGAAGGCAGGGACAGGCTCCCATCTAAGCGCCGAAGCCAGGGTACGAGTGAAGCAGTGGGGCACCGAGAGACTGGCAAGGGGATGCTACTGGTTCCTGGGGGTCCTGACTGGTGACTCTTTTCAGCCTTTAAATGGAATACTTAATTTAACACAATGAACCAAGTGCTACCTCTGCTGACATTCTGAGTTGTTCCGCAGAGCATTAAGGTATTTGTTATCCAACAGAGGAACATTTCTTGGGGACTGAAATGACTGAAATTAATTAAAAAAAAATCCCACATTGTTCAGGAAATTGAACCCCATCTTCAGCTCCGGCTGTCAAGGCCACAGCTCACTAGCAGCTTTACATTTATCCTTTTCCTAAACATGTGATTTTTTTCATTTCATGTGGCCATGTGGGTTAGCCACCATAGCTTTGGCCACCCAAATGTTATCCAGCCTATCGTTATTCAGCCTAGCATTAGCCAGCTTAGCATTACTCAGCCTAGTATTAGCCAGCCTAGCATTACTCAGCCTAGCATTTTTCAGCCTAGCATTAGCCAGCCTAGCGTTAGCCAACATTACTCATCCTAGTATTAGCCAGCCTAGTATTAGCCAGCTTAGAGTTACTCAGCCTAGTATTAGCCAGCCTAGCGTTACTCAGCTTAGCGTTAGCCAGACTAGCATTACTCAGTCTAGCATTTCTCAGCCTAGCCATAGCCATGACATTAAAAATTAGACATGACATTAAAAATTATATCTATATATATATATATATCGTAGCCATGTTTTAATATGTCATGGGCACTGGCATCGATATAGGGGAAGAGACGTTGAGGGATTATCGCTCTCATAACATACATATATCTCATCACATAATTTAACCTTTTGCTTTCTGACAGTTTTTGCCCAGAGGACACGTACCCTCTGTTAAATGATTTAGTCTAAACTCCCGGTTCACAGAAGCATAGCATAGTCGCCAACTTCATAGAAGTAGGCCTAACATGGGGGATTTATTGGATCTCTAGCACAGCACAAATAGTGACGCCGATAACGCAGCGGTAAATAGTGCTTTTGTCAGTCACAATGTCTTCCCACCACGATTGCTGTCAGGGCATAAGAATGAGTAAGAAGACTGTCAAAAAACGAGACCAGACCTGGCATTTATTTTGTAAACATCATAAAGTTAGTTACTCAGTTACCAGAAACTCATTTAGCTCATAAACAGTGCTGGCAGAAAGCCCTAATCACTACGAAGAGATTCAGTAAATCCCCTGTATTTACTGCTGTGGGATTTATCTCCTAGTCATTACTTTATGCATGTTGTGTTTGTGCTAGTGATTCTTTCTGGAAAGTTAGGATGTTTGTGAGAGAAGACGAGGTGTAGGAGACTGACATGGACACCACAGTGGACCCTGAGTGAGGTCATTATTCCACAGTGAAGGGGCTGACATTCATGGTCTGGCGTTTATCATGATTAATGCACAATTTTAATAATTCCTGCAAATTCAGCGTACATAATGCAGGACATTAGCGCACTTAAACTGCCGTATTAGTGAAGATAGAAATTGGTAAAAATAGAAAGATTATATATATATATATCATTTTATATATAGTGATTGTAACAGCAATAGTTCACAAGTAAAAAACCAAACTGTATACAGCACTTGTCACGCCCAGCTCCGTCCAATCCTCATGTGTGCCACGCCCACCTCGTTACCTCCTGTGATTCCCCGATTGTAATCACCTGTTTCTTGTTACTGCTGCTTGTCTCTTGTATGTAGTCCGCGTCTCAGGCAGTCTGCCCAGATCCATCATTGTCGTCTATTCCCGTCAGTGCCTGCTGTGAGTTCTTGTCCGGTCTATGCTCTCTTGTTTTGTTAATAAACCCCTATTTCTCCGTCAACCTGGCTGCTCTCTCCTCCCTTGCCTGCTCACCGCATGCGCTATGTAACAGCACTATGATAATATGAAACATACACCCCTGATCATGGGAACATAATGATCACAATAATTTATATGTCGTGGCCACGTTTTACTAATTTATTCCCTGACTTAAATTAAATTGTGGCCATATTTAGCTAAAACCAGGGAACAAATTACTAAAATGTGCCCACGGTTTAATACATCTTGGAAACAAAAAAGAAAGATATGGTCACGATATATACGATTATTATCCTTTTGTCATGAATGGAGCTCTGCATTAACCATCCTAGTGTTAACCAGCCTAACCTTAACCATCCTAGTGTTAACCAGCCTAGCATTAGCCATCCTAGAGTTAACCAGCCTAGCATTAGCCATCCTAGTGTTAACCAGCCTAACCTTAGCCATCCTAGTGTTAACCAGCCTAACCTTAGCCATCCTAGTATTAACCAGCCTAACCTTAGCCATCCTAGTGTTAACCAGCATAACCTTAGCCATCCTAGCGTTAACCAGCCTAGCATTAGCCATCCTAGTATTAACCAGCCTAACCTTAGCCATCCTAGCGTTAACCAGCCTAGCATTAGCCATCCTAGCACATCAATCTTTCTTATTTCCCTCAGTCTCCCTCGTTTCCCGTCTCTGCCCTCTGAGCCACCAGGCCTATGTTTACCCATCCCACACACAGACTCAGCTGAGGTTAACTTGGGGTGGCGTGGCACAGGGTTTAGGTTCTATGCTAACCCAACACCAGGGTTTAGGTTCTATGCTAACCCAACACCAGGCTTCTGCTTCTTTGCTGTTCTTCTGACCATGGTCTATCTGGGTTTAATCCTCAAGTCAGCCATCGAAATCGATCTCATCTCTCTTGTCATTCCTCACGAGACCAGCTGCGGAGCACCTCTCTCCCACTGACTCGCTGGCTCTCCCGCACGTGGCCTACAGGCCTCAAACGCTTTAGTGGGAATTGTCATCAGGGGCAATATCACAAAGCTACGTTACGGAGAATTACAAGCTGGAGCTTTAGACACAAAAAGTAGTTAAAGGTATAAAGCTTCTCATCAGTCAGGGCAGATTTATTTAAATGATATAATGCATTTACTGTACTGGACCACTCAACATTGTGAGTCATGTACAGTACTTCTCATAAAGAACCGTCACATTTGGTATAGGCTAGTTAATGGTTTCCAATCCATTATCCATTCATCCATCTTCTAACCACTTCTCTTGATCAGGGTCGCAAGGTCAGTCAATAAATCAATGCAATTATTACTCATTTACGGAGAGAGTTTACAGAAATAAAGATCAAAGTCAAATCAAACGTTTTCTATTTTTGAGGCATTTCCTGATAGGACAGCAAGTCGATGGAGAACTCGCTGACCAATGTGATGTGAGACATTTATGATAAAATGTGTTTGCTGTGTAATCGACCTCAATCTGTGTCCAAGTAAACCACAGACCTTACCAGCATTTACTACCTTAAACACACAATTCAGTAGTACATGCTACCCAAATTCTGCCCTTTCTCCAGGTCACGTAGACCTGTTTGCACAATTTGCACAAAGAGTTGACGTTTACGGCCTGATTCACCATTAGATATGTACGAATTGGGATGAGAATGGTGCCCACCTTTATGCGCTGGCAGCGCCGTGTCTCAGATGGCTAATTATGCTTACAAAAATGCATGATGAGTTTATGCCGGTGTCCCCCTACTGACTGCTACTACCGGAGCACCTTCCTCTTCGGGATCTCAATTGCGACAGCCCACCCAGGCCAGAGGAGGCTCCAGCATGGAAACATTACTGCCTTGGGAAAAGGAATTTCAGCAGACAGCCACGACGAGACATTCACATAGAACAGTAATGTTAGCACCCGTGTTCTGCGGTCCCAGGAGAAGAGGGGGGACGACAGTCGCAGGACTGTAGGGAGTGGGGGAAGTTGGGTCTGAGTTTCACTGTTTGGGTCGGTTATGGTCAGGCCATGACACCTTGGCATTGAGGCCACGAGCTGACATAAGTGTGAAGCAGAAGAGGTGACATTTAACTTGGGGGGCTGAAGGGAGGCAGACATAGTGCGACACAACAGCTTAACGATAATTTTCCACTGAGCAGACACTCGAAGAGTGAGATAACATTCAGTCTGGCTTTGAAATGGAGATGCGTGGCATTTGCATGGCGATAGTTTAAAAACAGTCACGAATTAGGGCTCCTCCTCGCTGCTTCTGTAAATCTTTTCTTGTGTTGAATCAGCACATCCACGTATTTAATCACTACTTGGTAATACTTTAAATATTTATATGGCGATGACTCACGCTCCGCGCCGAAAATATCTCTGCGGGGCAGGAAGGCGTGGGAAGCTGCAGGGGAGCGGCATGCATCGCTGCACGGCGGCCACGCCGCATTTCCTCCTTTCAAGAAACAGAACGCAGCAGCGGCGGAGAGAAAACAGGCGTCTGAGGAAACAGGCACCCGGGGGGGCGCCTCCCCCATCGCTGGCTGCCCACGAATCGCACGGAGACGTGAGGTTAAACGTTCAAAGCGACACAACTGGGGTAGCCGGGCGCGTCTCCACGGAGACGGCCCTGTGCCAAACCGCCCCCCACCCCCTTTGTTTCTCATTTTAAGCAGATCCACGTCGATCGGCGGATGGGGGCGGCATGATCCTGGACAGAACACGGCGATATGCCTGGGCAGGTTTGACAAGCCACAATGTGTTAAACAACCGAGCGGCGTGTTCAGCTGCATCGCGCTGTGTGCAGCAGGTCGCAGCATCCAAACCAACGCAATAAAATTCATGCAAAAACCAACCAACAAATATTCCCAGGACGTCCACATGTCGCGCCACCTCATCTAAATCAGCGTCATCCTTTCATCAAAGTGATATTTTCCGATAAAACTTATGGAGGTAAAATCCAGTTTGTGTTTCGTCGGTCAGAAGCGGACCCTAAACTACTCCCTCCCCCCCAAACACACAGAGATACTCAGTCTACATCAATCCTGCTAGGCTCAGACCCAAATGATCTCTTAATGGTATCTCAGACCCAAAGCCCCTTGGTCACCCTGCAGAGGATTACGGGCCTGTGCATTTTCCTAATTGCTACCAGTAATCGCCAGTGTTTGTCCTAATTGCTCTGCTCTCCTTCTCCACACACAGCCAGTGTTTGTCCTAATTGCTCTGCTCTCCTTCTCCACACACAGCCAGTGTTTGTCCTAATTGCTCTGCTCTCCTTCTCCAGTGTTCCAGTGTTCCAGTGTTTCACTCCTAAGGTTGATTTCACTCATTTAACACCAGAACTGAGGCATAATATTTAGTCCTATAGAATTTTAAGAGAAAAGTATGTTTCAATAAATAAATTTGTCAAATGCAAGTTTCTTGGTTATGCTGTAAATAAATAAATTGGAATATACCCTTGATTCTATTGAACAGACCCTTTGATTCTAACAAAATTAACAAGATGACTGTCCTACATTTTGTCAGCGTTCTATGAAAAAAAATAATACTGGCATAAAAGCTGAAAAAAATTTCCTTACCATAATATTTCAAGTATAGTAATCATTCTATAAATTTAATGTTAAATATTGTGCTAGATACATTTAGAACATGCCCCTCGGTGACGATTAAATGCCAAGTAAGTTGAATTTCTAAAACTTTTCCGGCTAAACATTACAGAGTAAGACTCAGCCTACTGTCTCTATAGCGGCACCTACAGGTAGCAAAGGGAACTGCAGTTAAACAGGCAGCATGTGGATTCATGTGCAGAAACCTAAAACTGAAACCCCTACTAGCTTGTCAGCGACTGACCCACTTAGCGAAGAGCCTGTGATTTGCAGCAAACAGACGCAAGATGTCGAGCTGGGCCGTGTCTTAACGAGTGCAGAAAATCCCCCCCGCCGCATGACGTCAGTGAGCCCAAAAACTGACACCTCTCGAAAACATCACTTATTTAGTATGTCACACATAATCGCCGCAGCATAGTTATTATTGACATGTACCCTAGAGTCGCAGGTTCGAATCTCAGGACGTCTCATGCTATACTACTGAGCCTAACAGAATTATCCTGCATGGTAAAATCATGTTAAATTGATGGCTTCAAATAAAACAACATTATCTGGTAAACTACATGCAAATCTACGCTACATGCTAAACCAGAAAAACACGCATTTGTAGATGAAATCGTGTCTAAACGGTAACATTTGTGTATGGAGATGCTTCATGGTTGTACACGTGTCCCCAACCAAGAGCTACGCAATTATCCAGTTTAATTAGCCGGAATGTCATTGGCTAAGACAGAGCCTCCAATCAGAGATCTCTGTCCTGCGGCTGCTCCTTTGTCATGCAGAATTGCCTGACTGTGTGTAATGGGCCTGTTCCTCTCCACTAATTATCCTAAAGCCTTCGTCTGAAGCATCCATATGATTGTTGAAGTATGAACCTTACTCTGGCTTTGGACGTCGCGTCTCGGGAAGTCACATGACGCAGAAGAGGGGCACTGACAGTCTCATTAACAGCATGGCTGGACTCCATGCATTCCACTGTTACCCTGTGTCCTCTCCATAGTCTTGCACCCACTACAGTCGGATTGTGCATAAAAAGCCCCTTTCCTTATCATTCCTCCTGCACAACCTCTTCAGCTGAGCTCTGCTATCCTGCTATGAGCCTTTCAACTAAAAGCTCACGCAGTCTGAACTTCAACTGTACTAAATGAATTATCTATCCCTCAGCCCAGTGTGGATGAGTGTAATGTACAAGCCACCATTCCACCAAATCCCATATGCGATCCTTTAATAATATTCTAGAACATCAAAACTGGATTTCCAACTGATCTGTGATGTTTTTTCCCACACACTGAAAATTCACCATCTGTTCTGAGCAGTTGAATATGATTTCAGTGCTTAACTTCAAACAAACTGAACAAACTCCTGTGATTCACTGACGCGGGAACCCAGAGAGGTGACAGATCCTCTTAAAAATCCTCTGTGCCTCATCAATTCATCAGAACTGTGCCAAGCGGCTGACAGACACGTGAATGAGGTGCGTAGTCCTGGGAGCGCGTCCCAGTGGCTGCGGATTGCAGCATTCATGATAAACTTTGCAATGTCACAATCCCATCCTGTGATGAGTCTCGACTTTGCAAACTTCACAGACACCATTTGGGATGCGATTTGCAATTCAGACGAGAAAGAAAAGCAGCAACTGCAAGCCCCGTAAAATGGTCAGGAAATTAAAACAGCTGCTTAATATTTCCTTTCACTGCTCCCCACCTCTTATAGAACTGAACAACAGATATGTAAATAAACTGTATCCATGCCGACAAGGGAGCTAAGATGCTGATTCTTTTTGCTTGGGGAGTAACCAAGCACAACTCTGTAAACATTTTATGACATTAAAGTGCCTGAGTATGCAAATGTGGTATTTCTTATCTGAACAGGTTATGAAATTAGATAAATTCTAGCAAAGATAGAAAGGCTAAGATCTAACAGGTCATACACCGGAGACCAGAGCTCTGAGCTCTGCCTCGCACTGAGAGACCAACAAAATCGCATTTAACATAGCGTTACCACCTGCTGAGAGTAACTTCAGATCTTTATGGCTTTCCTTCCACATCCAGACTTCTTATTAAAGCGACAGCCTGTTCTAGGTCCTGAGGGATTTGCCCAAGAAACCAGCTCTTCCATATCAGGTTTAGCAAGGGGAAAACAGAGCCCCACCTGAAGGTGGCGTCCATTAGTGTCCCGCCGAGCTTTCCCTGGCCGGAGGGGCTGCGTGAAGTGCAGGCGTCGCATTCGCGCCCGCTCAAATGGCACGTTAGGTAAACGGGCCACGCGGTTGCGTGAGGGGGGTTGCTTTTGTAAGCAGCGGCTGGCCAGAGACTTTCAGTGCATTGGCGTGGGGTGGGGGGGGGAGCACCCAGTACCCTCATGGAAAACCCTGACCTTTCCTCTCTCCCTGTCAAGTCACTCATAGTCGCTCATAAAGATGGAGAATAAAAGACGATGAGCCCCCTCCCCCATTCTCGGTAACACAGATGGGTGGGGTGACGCTCACAGCTGTGGCCGCTTTGCCCTCAGTTGATTGGGGGGGGGGGGAGTTTTGCAATCCTGTCAGTCTGCTTGGTCCACCTGTGACCTGCCTCTTGTTGGCTGTTACCGCCTGACGGAATGTGTCTTTTCAGGGGATATTCCGAAATGTGAGGTGGAAGGGGAAGAGCTCTCTCAGGGAGGGGTGAGGACGGCCTGGTGAGTCACACGTATAAAACGTATTAAATCAAACTCTCCTTTGTGTTCCTGTGTTTGTGTTGAAACTGAAATGCTCATCTTCCATTCTTCTTCCTCCGTCAGGTCAAACCCCCAAATGCCCCTCTGCACAGCCACAGTGTCCTCCAGACCCCACCAGCATCATCACAGACCACCCAGCATCAACACAGACCTCACCAGCATCAACACAGACCCCATCAGTATGACAGCGAGCCGCCAACTCCAGGGACCCTCGTGCCATTTCAGGTCCAAATAGTACAAAATGCAAGACTTTTGGCATTTTTCTTTTTGAATGCATTGCAAGATCTTTGTGGGAACCTGAAAAATGGCACTTGGTCCCCACGATGTACTATAACCTAATCCACCCACACACACACACACACACACCAAACCAGCACCAAGCATGGGGGCAGTGCAGACCACTGCATCAAGCCCCCTACACAGCTCCACTCAGCCCATGGTCACGCACTGTGGGCAGCACTGGCCACAATCCCATAAGGAGCCGCAGGGGAATTCTCCAAAAATACCTCAATTTCTGTACTGCCGTATCGCGGTGTGATGCAACGTTCTGCATAAATCCCACAATCCCACAGAGCATGATCATTTTACAAGCATATCAAATACATGCTTTCTCATGTAAAGTAACGGGCTTGTTCGTTTGCCGTTTATTCCATATGTGGCATGCGCTGATTAAAGGCCTCCGGCTGAATGTGGCCTGTCGCACGTACTGAACCGCGTTCAGCCATCTTCATAGACGCACGGACTACAGCAACACAGGCTGTGTAAAAGGTTAGCTTAGTTTAGCTTAGCTTAGCGTGTAATCTGGTAAACCAGTGGATTGTACCACTCAGCCCCATACCACCTCCTGGTACAACCCACGCAAACAGGACATATGTGGCACCCACCAGCTTTGCTGAACACCACACCCTCCAGAAAGTAACCCCGCGCACCCCCCCGCTTAACTGAATACCACATCATTCACAATGCACCCCCTCAGGTCAACTGAACGCCACATTCCTCACTGAACACAAAGAGGATACTAAATAAAAATGTAAGTAAAATAAAACACTAAACACTTTGGCCCAGAAGTTCTTAATTGCAACAGTATATTAGTAGCAGTAAACATAATATTTCAGGCTAAGCATATGAACCCCTGAAGGCAGCAGAGCCTCGTGCCGTTTCCACATTTGCTGTTTGGTATTGATCTATTTTCACAGCTCCACCCTTATTAAAGAGGATGAAAAACTCTGAGCGGCTGCACCACCAACCCAGAAAGCCGGCTGTCATCGGCACAGACCCTCACCGACGGCGGTGTGATGACTCACTCCAGGCCAAATCGGTACGGGAGTGCAGCACACAAACCACACAGACTGAAGAACGGGCCAGATTCGGCGGAACCACCACCCAGAACGAGCCCAGAACACCCACGTGCCTTGGAGACCTGATTCTGCGTATAGTATGTAGCCGAGATGATCTTCATCCAACGCATGGGACCATCAAGGAAGAGCATGAACTGTAATGTCTGAACAAAGAGATTCTAGCCAGACTTGTAGTCCTCTTCTGGACTGGTTCCATTAGCTTGTTGCTCACACTTGTAGGGCTACAATACAGCAGCAGGTGGAGTACTGAGTTATTCTGTACTCATAACACACCAGAAACCATTTCATGCGCTTGCAGACACCAGTGTGTCACCTTTGTGACAAAAAGTCCTGAAATGACTTGTTTTCATGAAGTGGGTTACAGGTAGTGAACGTCTTGATTAAATCAGAAATCTACATCTTCCGCATGCTTTTTGGCACCACGTTGGCATCAGGCTAGATTATCAGGCTTTATTTCAGTCTTAGAAGCTTGCAGAAGGTACCACTCATTGTCCTGTTGTCTCACCCTGAAGGTACAGAGGCCTCACGGAAACACAGATGAAAGACTTTATTTTCCATGAAGGCAGTTTATGTGATGTCACTGTGGTTTCAGGTCTCGCAAACACTGATCTCGATGCACTTTTCATCAGAATAAAGCGTAACACCTTGCTGGTTGTTGTCTTCAAAGGCACAGAGCTTAAGCCATAAAACTGCTCCCTTTTCAAGCCATTCCTCTGTTTCCATGTCAGAATGAAGAGGCTGCAAAGACCTTCCCCTCTGCACTTCAGCCCCTTTGAGACACCGTACACCTTTAATGTTTCTCTAAATGCTGACTAAAACCCATTAGTTCATGTAAAACCTTTTACCACACCAACAACAGAACAGGGACAGAGCTGAACAGAACATACCTAAGAAATGCAATAGCAGGCAACGTGAAATCTAACCCTAACCCGGTTCAGATTTCAACACAAATCTGTCCTTCTATTTATTTAACATGTAATTTAGACATTTTACAAGAAACAATCCTTGTGAGATTAAAAAAAAATGTTGCGGTACGTCCCAATAGCGAGTTGTGGTCATTTCTCTTCCTTTAGTCTTGTGTGGTTGCTAGGAAGCAGGTTTAACGACGCTACAACACATCCTGTCCTCCTTCCCTGAGGTAACGGCTGCACGGCGCAGAGACCCGACCAACGGCTGGACAGTCTTCATCTTCAGCGGTTCATCTGCACCCTTAATGGGGAAAATGCTTTCCAAGGAAGCTCATTAGGGATTCATTAATTGTGTGTTAATGGACTGTGTGCTACACCTGACAAAGCCTGCTGACAAGAGGGGTGAAGCCTTCGGGCATCTTGTCCCCCCTAATCCGAGGTGAAGAGCTGTCTGCCTCCATCTCATACTCACTCACTCTTACTCCATCTATCCTCTTCCTGTCAGCCTACAGTAACCAAAAGGGCAATTAACCTAACCTTTCTCTGTAGACTGGCGGCTTCTCCTCACTTTACCTGAAGCTGCCCCAAAAAATCAAGGCTGATTAGTATCTCTCTAACTGCACTGCATTTTAACTGCCCACAAGAACCTGCCGGACGACGCCTAAGCTTCATGTGGTGTCATTTCCTATCGATTACAGCGATCGATAGGAGACAGACGCGAAACCTTAATTACCACGGAGTCCCAGAGCCGGATGGCCAGCAAGCCATCACTTCTCCCGGAGAGAGACATCAGATCTGCACGATATTCCATCCCCCTCTCACATCAAAGGCTCGCCAGGGAGATCCTGCACTTTTATGTGGGCGTGTATATAAAAAAAATATAATGAAATAATGAATAACTTAAAGCTCCCTTCAAAAACGGACAAAAATAACTCGCTCCGGCATTGCTGAGCTATGAATTTTCCTGACCCAGTAACACGACTGCATGGTACAAATGTGTTCTACCATTTCCCACTGCTGGTCCACAAGCCGACGTTGACCTCCCTCGTCTGTCTTGACCTCATAATGTGCTGCATCCAGTAACGGACATTCAATAGGTCAAACAGGGGTTTCCCTCAAAAGCGCACGAAGCGGCGACCTTAGGTGGGAGGTTTGCTAAATAAATAAATGCAAAATTTAAATGTAGGTCGACCTAATTTGTAGAAAAGAGTTCTTTAGTTATTCAGTGTAACAGTATAGAGGAGTAATTTAAATGGCCAGGTGGGGTGTTGTGGACTCAAACTAACCACAAACAGGTCCGTTTCCATACCAGCCAAATCCCGCAGTAAAGACGCCGTAAAAGAGGTGCCCCCCACAGACGGGAAAAGAAATTCTGCAGGTGTAATTACACCTCTGTAGGGAGTGAAGAACCCCGCAATAAAGGTGCTGCTGATTCATAGCTTCAATGTCTCCCGCCGGAGTCAACTTTAACGTAAACCTAGATACATCTGGTAGGAGGAAACCTTTAAGTGAAGATGAGAGCCGCTTGCACTAGCAGGCCAGTGTGGGGCTGCAGGGCATGCTTGGTGGCAGAGCGCAGAGCATGCAAAACTGCAGAGTCTACGCAGATTCCGGTTTCTAAAACTTCAAAACGCTCCAGTTCACTACAGCCTTCCTCAGCCAGCAGAGTCAAAAAAAGGAAGAAAAAAAAAGATCTTTATCTGTGGTTTAGGAGTGCAGATACAATTGCAAATCACTATCTCAGTTTCAGGGCTGTCAACTTGGGTCAGCCGGCTGGTGGGAGATTTTCGATTCCAGACAAGTCCGCACGCACATTTACACCTATGTGACAGGTTTATTACCCTCTAAATAGTCTGTAGGGTTTAAAAACTACCCACCGCTTTTGATGCAGCTAATTTTAGGTTTATAATGTAATAATATAAATTTGCCGTAAGATTTCTTGAGCGAGCGTGAGAGTCTGAAAGCGTGAGCGTCACGCCTGATGCGTGAGAGTTGGCAGCCCTGCAGTTTACATTTTGGGTATTCCGTTCATTTCCCGCCCCAATTTGTTTTTAGAAATCCTTAGACGCGTAGTAACAGTAGGAGGATTTACCAGAATTACCCTAGTCTGCAGCAAAACATGAGCATAGCTTTCATATTGTGATCGGTATTTCAGTGACGTTTGAAAAAGTGCATGTCAGTGCTGGGCTCCATTGCGACACTGAATATTCATTCACCCTGCCCATGAGACCCTCAGCCGACTCTCCTGTCAGTGCCAGACCTGTGTACATCCAGCAAGGACCCAGCATCGCCTCTCATGCTGTAGGGGGGACGCTGCCCCCAGAGCATCTGTAGATGTTCTGATTGGCATCACCCAATAACCACAAGTCTCTCCCCAGCCAAGAAACTGTAAACAGGGACCTTGTTTCAGCAGCCCCCACCCAAACAGGTTTCAGGTCTCTGGGCCTGAATTTCCCCGGCGGTCCGGGGGGATTCTCAGGTGTCCCAACAATAGTGGGATTTCTCTGCGCCCTTTAAAGGAGCCGATTCTCACATCATTCCCAAAGCTATGCGCCCTAAACGCTCTGGACAGCTTGCTAACTAAAACAATGGTTTCGCCTCCGATCTGGTACGGCTGTGGGCTCCATCAAATCGCGGCTGTGTCAGGCGGAGCCGGACGACAGCCCCTCTCCCCGACTGGCACCGAATGACGAGCGCCACCGGCAGAAGCGTCTACCAGCTGGCCGCAGCCTCCTGCGCCAAGCCCCCCTCCTCAGATGGTCCAAGACGTGACACTTAAGAAGCCAAGATAGATACATGGGGTGACATCAAAGTCCGGACATCACACAGAGTCACAGATTCATGAGGAATACAGAACATATCACCGATGGCAGTCGATTCACCTTGAACGGTAACAGACTACATGTGAGTATCGCTCCTTTATTCTACAGCATCTCATTGACTGCCGTACGCTTGCTAATGAGATGCCATCTCATGACGGGTCTCATTATTTCTGAACACTGCCATGTGCTCAAGGTGACCTGTCCTCCATTTATACACGCTCTGGCTCCTTTCTCAGCATTCCAACCTTTTCACATTTTAGGTGACATTTAATGCGACGACCAGACGCGTGAAAGGGGAAGCCCTTGGTCTGCTGTTGCAGAAAGATAACTGAGGACGCATTTTCCTCAAAGGCATTTCGTTTCCCCCAAGCTTTGAGAAATGGGATTTAGGGTAACAAAACAGCAGACACAAAAGGAACATAACCATATCTTAGAAATTCATTGTACTATCAGTTTCACCAAAGGGACGCTGTTATCAATCGCACCACACGCCACACTCCACTGTCTTTATAATTCAATAAATCGCTTAACGCTCATTAGCGATATCATCGCCTTGAAATTCACTTCATCCTTCCCGCCCAAAAGTGCTTTATTGGTTCATTAGCAACAACACGATACTAGTCACGGGCATAGAAACCATGAATATCGTGTAGCATCTGATCAGTAAATGCAAAATCATTATTTGTTCGTTTGACCTTGATGGTAGCTGCAGGGTCAACGTGCCGAAAGCCAGATGCCGGATGTGTCTCCTCAAGACTGTACAGGCACCAGACGTTTGATTTCAGCCTCAGATGGCTTCTCCGAAACTGAGACATCAGCAAGCTGCACTGACCTCAACCTCCTGAAGATGGTCTTCTCATGTGATCTGTCAGGCTACGAGGAGAATTCTCCTCCCAGGATCTGATAAGAGTGGGGGGGGGGGGGGGGGGCAGA
>JAODKF010000044.1:21580522-21597327 GCA_026779585.1 Mormyrus proboscirostris
CAGGAGGGGTTTACTGTGCAGTATGGCCTCATTCGGCTCCGCGTTTGTGTCTTTGCATGCCTCTGTGTTACTGGGCGGATTAGTCACCAGGTCATTAATCCAGTTAGTCCCCACCAGTGGCGGAACGCACCATTCTAACCCCCTGGCCTCGTGTATTTCCTTAAACACCCCTCCCAACTTCTCAGTGGTGCTGTCTGCCAGCATTCTCACCATCACTGTGGGAACCGCTCTGAACGGACACAAAAAAGACGCTATCAGAATAGAAGTGAGTGTTTCTTTCCTCCATTTACCTTTTTTTTTTTTTTAGAAAGGGGTGTTTTTTGTGGGGGGGGGGAGCATTTGTCTCCAAATTCTAGCCAGCTCTCTGCTATGACTAAGCCCATTAAAACTTTTTTTTTTTTTTTTGCTTAGAGCAAAATGCTCAAGAAGCAAAAGGAGGATTCTGTGTCCCCCCTCCCTGAAGGAGGCTGCTTTTGTCCTGGGGGGGGAGCGTGTTTGGATGGCGGTAATGGAGACGGCCCATTCATCACACCGCCACCCCCACAGGCTCACTGAGTTACTGTATTTGAATGTAAGTCAGAAAACCGGGAGTGAATGGATCCAGTTTATAAGTCACAGCCTCTAAGTGTCTCACACTGCAGCCACTGGGGGGCGTCGGTGACAGGCCGTGACTGTGGCTAACAGTGCAAAGGAGGGACGGGCCCCAGAGGGGAGTCCGGAACATTCCCTGCGACATTTATGAAGGCCAGTGAACTCCCCCCCCGCCCCCCTCAGACCGGATCGCTCTCCAGCTTATTGTGGATGTGGATCGTTACAGGAAAGTTAGAACTGGACCAAAAGGCCAGGATTCTGGAGCCGATGCGTAGACTTGGAATCTTCCCCGGGATTTCCGTTTCCTCAGCAACGGCGGATTGAGCTACACGCCTGCATTTTCAGAGCACACCATCTGCTTCCCGTGACGTTTTATTACTCAATTACTGCCTCAAAGGACACGCGACGGGGGGCACCTGCACCCCCACCCCCCGTCACATGATCACCTCCACATCACTCCTTCTTTCCCCTCTCCCTTTGTCTCGCTGCTCTTCCGAGTTCGGGGTCAGGGCCTCCCACATCCCACATTGATCAGCCTGCCACTCAAATGATCTCTGCCCCCCCACACTCCTTGCCCTGATGAATGAATACAGCTGATAAGATATTGCTGGAAAAAAAACATAGTACTACTCAGATTTTGTAATATGTGAGCTCGTCGGCATGGAGACCAGGCACACATTCCCCCCTTTTCAGATCTTATGTGGGTTTTTCTAGAATTTGCCATATATCATGTTAAGTACGGTGCCTGAGAAGTTTTAAATCTGGCACTTATATGGTACTTTTCATTCCTCTGGTTCAATAAGCCTTTAAATGCCAGTCCAGTCTTGTCAATCTGGTTCTAGGCATTTAATTGTAAACCCACAACAATTGTTATGGAAGCCCCATTACCAGTGTCATGAGGGTGTGGTGTGGGACATGCCCCCCTCGTTTGCAGGGGCTTTGGATACAGACTTGGACCCTGAGCTCTGAGGCGTTTCAGAGCTGGAGCAACTGAACGATGAAGTGACACAGGCTGAGCATACTGCCCCCTGCTGCCTGGGAGAAGCTCTGCCTCTCGCCAGAGCAGGGCACTATTTACGTCCAATGCCATTGGCTACCCTATTCTTATGGATTATTGGACTGCATATTAATGTAGGACAGGTTAAGCATAGCTTTACTGTAATGAAGGACGGAGGGGAAAAAGGTTTAGCTGGTACCTGTCAACCCTGAGAAAAACGGCCTGGTTTTACAGGCGACCAGGATGTTAAACTAACTGACAAATGAGTCCGCGCCATTGGCTTGTTTGACCTCTTTGCAATGCTTTTTCCCCACCCTATTACTGATTTGCTAATTTTTAGAGCAGACTGCTGGTCTGTCCTGTTACAGCTTCTTAGAAACAATATTCATTCACAAGTACAATATTCTCCTGTGTTTGTTAAAGAAAGTCCTCAGCAAATAGATGAATGATGCAGGTAAACCTCATTTCCTGGTCAGCACATCTGCAAGTCACCTTCATGTTTAATTTAATGTCAGTACAAACTACCGCTCGATAATCTTGGGAGCTTTGTATCCTTCCGTGTCTTTACAGACACTGCTATATACTCTTTGGATAGTATTCTTAAGGCTTGTATTTATTGATGCCTTTGTTTACTTAAATCTTTATTTTAATAGGTAATTATACTTTTGCCCTTGATCCTAAGCACACATCGCCCTGCCCGTGTCGTGTAGGGCAGCCCGGGGCAGTGGTGGCGCTGGCTGCCAGGGCGTGCGCGAGCGGCTGCGGTGAGTTTGTCCCTCGCGGCGGGTTTGCTGCCGCGTGCCGTTACCATGCGTATTAAATGCGAAATGATGTAATTGAGGTTTTAGTAGGGAAGCCTTCACATGGGTTGTGGGTGGAGGGCCTTTCTGTGGCACTTTTTAGTGCCTTTAGTCATTTATGCTTCTGGGAAAGCACGATTATTATTATTATTACAATGAATAGTTTATTGTTCCGAATTTATTTTCGCACTTTCTGTGCTTTCAGTTCCTTGCGCTTGCAAGAATTGCCGGTTTCCCGGCTGCTGTTGTTATAGTAATTATAATGCGAGTAATAGTAAGCATCTGTTGTGGTTATTTTCTTCACCGCCTGCTGTGTCCTGATACGGGTGGGTCCCCGCAAGCTGTGCGCCGCCAGCCGGTGTCCTGGTGCCCGAGCGGGACAGCTTTTACCGGCGCTCATTACGCGGCGCTGATCTCATCCCTGACGCCGCGGGGACGTTAACCTGCCAGCTCGCGAGTGCCGCTCGCGCTCTCTGTCCCGCCTGCACGTGTAACGGCTCCCGCATTTATTCCTGCCCATCTGCTCGTTAATGGCTGCCCTGAATGATGCAGCGAGCTGATAACAATTACGCACGCCTCCAGAAGTTTGTCTGCGTTATGTATTTCCTCCTTATGTCTTGTACGGTTATATGTCTGGGTTTTATTTTGACTTTCCTGAAGGACGTGCGGGATTTAATCTTTTTTCTAGTTTAGTCGCATATTCTGTCATCTCATTCACTTTCTTTCCCCGTTCGTACGCCGATATTCACAGTGATGTGTGGCGGTCTTCTATCTATTGTCCTTAAAAGGAAAAAAATGACTCTACCTTTCGGTGCCTGAGTTTCCAGCAGGGAGCGATTAATCACGTTCCAAGCCTGCGATAAACAAGGGAGACTGGGAATCTTTGTAAACACGCCCCCACATGTAAATACCTCCCTCCAGCAAACATGTTTATTCACTTACATGCACCATCAGATCCTAGCAGCGATATAACACTCTACCCTGTTGTCATTTCTATACTTTGGCACAGGTCTGCTGTGATTGATTCCAAGGACTGTCCGTTCTTTGGGGTGGGGTGGGGGGGAGGGGGTCACAGACGGCCCTAAAAGTGCCCCTCTACCTGTGTTCTTCCAGCTGCAAAGTAAACAAAGGCCATAGCTGCCTGTGTGGAGGTTTTGTGTGGGTTAACTGGTAAGGAATTGAATAAGTGTGGCACATGAACGGGCAGTGTTAGATTTTTCGGGGGGGGGGCGGGGCTCATCATTGTCTCTCCATACTGCCACCAAGCAGGGCAGAAGGTAGTCAGCATGTAGCCCAAGAAGCCAGTAATCCTAGAGAAATTCAGCACCCTGACGGTTGGCCTTTTCTGTCTGTTGGCCCTTTATTCACAGATACTTGGGTGATTAGGGTAGGATTAGCCGCTAATCTCCTGTCCGTCTGTCCGTGTCCGTCCAACATACGGCATTGATTAATGAATCAAATAATAAAAGACTACAGTGAATTGAGCTTCTGAGTTTGCATGCAAGATATCTTACTCATCTGTGCAAATTGGCTTAACTGAAGTGAGTAGCGCAGGCTGTAATTTTAGAATCGCAGTGGTGTTTACTGCCTCGAGGCAGCTTGCCTTCTTTTTCTTGAACAGGGAACCCTTCAGGGAAAATTTACGCCACAGGTCTGTGCCGCTGGTCGGAAGACTTTGTGATATTTAGCGCAGGTTTGAGTTGGATCAGAGTGATGGCTGTCTGGCCTAGAGGTCTGACGTCAGCTGCCTTCACATCCAAAATGTGGGGCTCTGAAATCAATTCGTGTTTCGTGATGCACTTGATGACCTCAGCGGCCGACTCACGGAGGTCACGCTAGTTCAGCACACACTGAGGTTGCATATGTGTTTTGGATTAAATCCTAAAATGGAGGTGATAGAAAATCGCTACACTTTGTGCAGGTAATTCTTTCCTGCCTGTTGTTGCTTAAAGTGTGAATGATGGTCTTTGTCATTTTTTTTTTGTTTAATTTAAAGTCATATTTTTCCAAAGATGAGGGGAAAAGTGATTCGTTATTGTTGACACACCACAGAAAACAACGAAATGTGTCCTCTGCATTTAACGCATATGTGACATTGTGACCATAGCGGAGGGCAGCTAATTCAGCGCCCGGGGAGCAGTGTGTGGGGGGGGGGGAGCTTTGCTCAGGGTATGCAAGTGGTCCTTTGCTGGTCGGGGATTCGAACCAGCAGCCGTTCGATTACAAGAACCCGTCCTACCCATTAGCTCTCCCCTGCCACCCAAGATGTTTGATGTACCTGCTTTCTCAAACCCTTGGGTCACTGACCAGTTTAATCCTGTGACTTTGTTAGTTCCTGTTGTGCTTAAATTGGGCAGGTTAACCGTGGTAAGACTCCTCAGTTACCCAGCCACTGCCCCGCTCACTTGCGCATGGAAACAAAACACCCAGTCAGCAACATTCAGAATGACATGCAAGGTCAATCAAGGTAAAATTTCATGCAATAACACCTTAATTGGTGCAAAATGAGGCAAATGTTTTGGTAGGCTTAGCGGGGCGAGGCGGCAAACTGCCCAAACCTCTTCTGCATTAGCTTCACGTCGCTATGCTGCACCTAAAATGCTGCAGGCTACAATCACACCCAATGTTTATATATGCAGCTCGCAATATCATACGTGGAGCCACAAGCAGGTAGCACTGACTTGAGAGGCAAAAGTAAGTTTATACAGCTTGTCATGGCTGGCTAGCAAAACATTTTTAGTGGTCAGTTTGTAGTCGGTCCAGACTGGAGGATGGGTGACCCTCCCTTCCGCGCGATGGATTTGCTGCTTCCCTGCTAATTTCTGTCCTCCTCCGAAGTACCAAGTGCCAGTAAGGAGCCCCTAATCTCATCCTCACGTTTATCAGCGTTTTCATACTTTTGTACTGCCTCTCTTCACTTTCCAGTGTTTTTTTCCCCTCTTAAAATCAAAATATTAGCACATTTTTTTGCCTCCACACCCATTTTCCTGTGATTGATGGGGGGGGGGATAGTCTCCCATGATTTTTGTGGTACTTCGGCGTGTTATTTTTACTGATATGATACCCCTCGATAGGCAGCTATGAACACATGTGCAGATGTAGAATGTTCCACATTGCCTGCTTTCATGTCCCTTACTGTGGTTTTAAAGTGATCAGGACCCTTCCTCGAACCCGCGCTTTGGGTGTCACTGGACCCAAGTCAGCTGTGCTCTCGATTGTAGTTTGTCTCCTGTGTATCGTACAAAGCAGATGGGGGGGGGGGGTACATAAAGCAGACCCCCCCTCCTTTGCTATCCTCACTTGGCTTTTGTCTGGCTTTGTCTCCACAGCTCCTGGGATTTGTGTACGCCTGCTACGTGGTCAGCGCTTTCACTGAGGAAGAGGACAGCTGTGAGTATGGGTAGTGTAGGAGAGCATTGGGGGTGGGGGTGGGCTTTCACTAATGAGACCTCAAATAAACCCTTTATATAACCCCCCCAGGACAGCCATGTGTCCACATTCCATACACCCTGGATTTCCCCACCCAGCCTCAGAGCCTCTGTCACATGCCACCTCCCCCCCCATTTTCACGCTGCATACACCCCATATGTCTGAAATAAATCCTTCCAGCTGTCTCCCGTTCACCGCTTTTATAAGACATCCATACAAGCATCAGTCTTACGTTGTCCATTTTATGTACTTTTTAAATAACGTGTTTTTTTTTACACTATTCATGATTGATTTCTTACTCATTCTCTGGAAAAATTCATAGGTACCTGGGAAAATAGAACAATAATTAGTTTTTTCATAATTTAACTTTAGCGGTCTGCATTTCCGACCGTGATTTCTCATTTGACAGCGGGCCTAATGGCACAGTGTCAAATCACATTTTCGCACATATTAAACGCTCCCGAATAACAAAGATTAAAAAAAAAAACTCTGATGCTTTCATGGTACCTCGGCCATATGAGATTTCGCAGATGAATCGGCGGTATTTTATAATGTGCGGTTTGGAGGCTGGAAATTTAATAAGCGTCGCTACCCAGGACCTGATCTAGAGGAACTGACGCTGATATGTTCCATTACATTAGTTCAAATTTCAACGTTAAGTCCGTTTGATAAACAAACGAAATGCATTTGATTCAGATCCATATTCAGTTAAGGGACTCGGGGGCTTTTCCGATTGTGAAATATCGGGAGACAGAATCCTGTGTTTATGTCTGTGACTCACAGGAGAAGCTGCCATTTCTGTATTGATGTAAAACTGTACAGCAAGAGGGCCGCACATTAATTTTTATTTAAAGTTTTAATAGTTAATTGTACCTATGAACGTATGACATTGTGGAATGATAATTGCACCGAGTCCTGTTAATAGTTTGAGCGCTATTTTAATCATAATTACACACAGCATCTTTGATGGTTTAATGGAAGCTGTTCCACTCGAATGAGCTTGATATCTTCATGTAATCTCCCATTTTACGGCTTGATGGTCACATAGTGGATTTCCTGAGAGGTGTGTACCGGGGCTCCGAGCGTCCGACGCCGCGCCCTGGGCGCTTCTCCGGGCGAGGGCTGCCGGTTCCCCCTCTTTCAACCGCCCTGTCCAATTAACCCGGTTAAACAGTTATCCGCTTCATGCCTAACGCGCTTTGCGAAAGCGAGTGTTGGGAATCAAAAGAGACGTGGAAACGCTGCCTGAAAGCCGGCGCCGCGAACAGTACGACCCCCCGGCGGTTCCTCGAAGACGCTTCTTAAAATCTGCCAGATCCCTTTGATCCAGCACCATCGTGTACCCCCTTGAGCTGCACTGAGCCTGCAGGGGAGGAAACACCCAGCATTTTAAATCTGTATCTTGCTTTGTACAAATTATTAAAGGGACGTATTAAAAATTAAAAGCAGAGGCGTTAAACACATCGGAAAAAGCATTCCACGGTCCGCTCCGTATTTCAGGCTAATGTCCCTCTGTTCACCTCACTGCATAACAGCGCTTTCTGTTTGTCAGGTGTGGGTTCCAGTCGAACTTCATTTTCATCAGAAGAGCCACATTAAACTCTCTGCTGGAGCTCTAAGCATCATCTGCTGCCAAATGAAAGAGATTAATTAGTTTAGTGTCTTTCCCGGGCAAAGAGAAGGGGGTTAACCGGCTGATTTTGCTTTTCATTTTCACCTGAATCCATCCTTCCCTCGTTATCGTTAATGACAACTATAGGTAGTAATGAGATGAACTACATTTACTGCCTCATTAGGATCCAGTCTTTTTAAGAGCTCCTTAATCCCGAAGTCTTCACAAGGTCTGACTGCTGCAGTTTGATCTGATCGCTGGGATCCCAGGCTGTACGGGGTGAGCGAGACTGAGCACTTCTGTGAAAGATATTAATTGGGGATCTTCAGTGTCAGGGTATACAGGCATCACTCCAGATTTTTATTCCAGACTGGAGGGAACAAAAATGTACTGAAGTATCTCTCGGTAAAGGAAGGAAAACTGATTGAGTATATAGATGTGTTTTGAACGTGGACACTTCAGCACATTCTATACAGGCGCCCCCTAATGGCCAGTCACCTTATACTTGTACAACCGTCCGTAACCTGTGTTGGGTCACGTTGTGGGGAAACCTATGGACACCACCTAACTAGAGGTCTGTTTTCTAGTACTTCCCCACCACAAACACAAAGTAAATGTTCAGTCTGATGTGTGGTGTGGTGTTTTCAAACCGTAACCCAAACTCACGCAGAAAGCCCCACTTAAAGCATATCTGAAATCTGGAGTGACGCACTGTGCTGAAAGGTGGCATCGGTACCTCAGCGAGCAGTAATAATGATTCATCCGCTATGATAGAGTATCTCGGATGAACCCTAACGACACTGAATGCACGTCTTCGAGGTCAAGTAGCAGGCAGGCAGCGGCGTGTCTTACGGCGCACGCACTCCGCTGGAGAAATCCCAGAAATAAACCTGTGTGTTTTTCGTACCGATCCCTGCTGAATCGGCGCTATTAATGGGAATGGTGTTGATTTGACAGTATTCCTAAACGTCCACGGAGTGATTAAACACCACCTTCTGGGGGAAAATATTGCACAGCGGAAGGGAGCACGGCCCGCGTGTTAATTCGTGACAAGCCGTACGTCTCCGCTGAGTTCAGCTGAGTTTGTGGTTCCCAGGCGTCTCTTCGGAATAACAGGTTTATACTCGCTCACTACATGCAGGAAACTGGGAGGGGGTGTTACGTCATCCACTGCGTTAATGAGGGACCTGTCTTCGTTTCAGCTATCGACCCTCTACACACACACAGAACAAAACAACCAGGACATTGGAAAATTGTTTTTCATTTCCGCAAATAACAGATGTACAATTACACATATTTCCCGCTTTCTGCAACATAAACAGCATTACGCACTTAAACTGAGCACTTCATTAAAAATGCACATTTTAAACAGCTGTCTCAACTCTTCACCTCCCTGTCCCAAAAACATCTCACATGGTAAACTTTTTTCCGCCCAGCTCTTATCTGGTTATTATGTTGGTCGTTGTGAATCATCATTTTTGTCTTCAGTTTCTCTCATTTTGGTTTTTAATTTTTACCCCCCCCCCCCATTTGAAATTTGTTTTGGTTCCAGTTGATTTTATCGGTGGCTTTGACCCCTTTCCCCTCTACCATGTCAATGAGAAACCGTCTCACGTCCTGCTAAAGCCCACGTACCTGTAAGTACCCACGCGCGTGCCAGTGTGTGTGTGTGTGTTTCATGGTGTTTTAGAGATTTCATTGTTTCTCACTCAAATTAAATCTAGAATTTCAACAACAGACCCCTAGCTTCCTTTCCTCACCCCCAGTAGAGGGTGGAGTGGTGTCGAGCTGCCAAGTGGATTCAGCTATGAATGACAGGCGGCGGGTGTGGGTCCCCGTGGATAATATTAAGAGAAAAATAAAACTGCAAGCGTTGGCCGTCCGTGATTCTGCCTGCTGGAAATGAGCATCTCGTGTTCCCGCAGTTGTCTAAGTAATAAAAAGGCTGCTTCACCTGCAATGACAAGTTATTTATGAAAATGGTTTTCATAGTGTTATGATGGGGGGGCGCAGTTTACTAGTATGATGGGGGGGGGCGCAGTTTACTATAGTACATTTAGTTTCATTCAGTCACCGTTAATATGCTGTTTCGTGTATGTCGTTTATACAAAATGGCTATTTATTACAATAATTAATTAGGCCCATCTGTGGTTCTTTAGAACATCTTGGCTTTTTTTGCACAAAAACAAAAGTGTGTGTTAAAGGTTTTCTTATCTTAATTTGTATTTAAAGAAAGGTTTAACAAAACCTGAGGAAACTGGGAAAACATGTTACACTTATTTTCCAATAGTGTGCAGAAATCATTTTAATTATGTGTTTTTCCAGTGTTACCTAAAAGGAAAAGATTGTTTTCCCTGGGGTAAATATTGTGTTACATGGTTTTTAATGTGCAACGGCGCGATATTTAGTGATTCCTATACATCTGCATTTTTGCGCCGTGCCGCGCCACCAGTCACAGAAATAATGGTCTTTCCGTTCCATTTCCAGGTCTACGTAAATAGGAGCACTTGACCGCTCCAGGACGGCCATAGAATCACTGGTGAGGGGGTGGCGAAGTGGATTGGAAAAGGAGGAAGAGGACTGTGTATTGGAACATCAGCGGAGAAGACCGAAGGCCTGTTTAGACGCGTCCTATCAGTGCTTATTAATACTGCTAGAGTGCCGCTTTCAAAAACTCGACTTCCAAGTTCAGTCCAGCTGTCTAAAAAGGTGAAGGAGCCTTAGATGATGGCAGATGCAGTGTGATTGAAAAATAGCTAAAAGTTGTGGTTCAAATCGGACGAAAAGAAAAGCGAGCCGTCGTCCGAGGCACCGTTGCCGTTGTCTCTGTGTGCATCCTGTTTTGTCCGATCTGCAGATGTAAATAACGGGTATTTGTCTGTCTGAGATATGAGTCTGTTTTATGTCAGTTAACTGTGTTCAAATATATTGTTTACGGTGCCTCAAACCACCACGCACACATACCTAGCCCAGAGGGGAAATAAGAATACAATAGACAGTAAAACAGTTCCGCAATAAAGGGCTGCTGTCAAAATAGAATTACTGTCACACAGAGCAGCCGCTTCCCTGGCGTTCACACCTAAAGCATGCGTGATTACCGTGTACTGTAAGGTTTATGAAATCGCTCCTTTTTCTATCTTTTCCACTTAACATCTGAGAACATCTTATTTGTGTCAGCTGCCACATTGTATTTTGATTTTTGAGAAATTCCGTGGTGACGGCAGTGTTATTTTGTCTGGGTCTTTTAATTTTACAATTAAAAAAAATAATTTCTCGTGAGAAGAAAAGGTCACGTTAAAGGGATACCGTGTGTATGGGGAGGTGTTTGGGGTGGACTGACCAATGCAAAATTTTGTCATTTTAGGGTGTGCGCTTTTAAACAATAGCTGACGGGAGCTCCGTATATGATGTGGTTATTGGTACAGCTGAACTGTTAACGAAAGAAATGAGACAAATAAGTAAAGCACTGATTTCTGTTTAAAAGAAAATCAGTTCTAGGGGACGGCACGTATCAATATGTGGCATAAAATCGCTGATCTCATATCAGTGAAGCTGTGTAACAGAGACCAAACGAGAGCTTTTTTTATTCCATACGAATAAGTCAGGCACTTCATGGCATGTTATAATGAACCACAACTGCCCCCTAGTGGTGACTGTCTATAAAACTGCCTTCCTATACATTTGTTTCCCCCTTTGTTTTTAGTAGAATAAGCATGTTAATTTCTTTGCATTTTAAAAGCTTTGTCTTTGAGGTGCGAACAGTGATTCGAAATGCCGTTTCGCACTAAACCATTGAAGTAGCTGTATGATATGTCTCTGTAAAGCGTCCGACTTAGCTTGTCATTACTGTAAATGTCCCATCTTGCACTGTGACACCGCCCGACAAGCCCCATAGAGCGAATGGCAATGTAACGTGTATTTGTAATTAATTTGAGAGAAAAAAAAAAAAAATTTTGGTAAAACTGTTATATTAATATACCACATAGAATTAAGTCTTAATTCTTAATTTTGAAAGTGAATTTGTAGAACATAGGCTGCGATCAAAATTTTGATTTTGATATAATTACTTTTATTTTGATATAATTTGCAGACTTAGAAATATAAATACGGCGTAAAATGATGGGCAAGCATTTGCCCCCCCCATCTCCTTTGTAGATTGTGTTTCTAAATATATCCTTTCCAAGTGCTACGTTTTGATTATTAAATATATTTCAATTGATTCTGTTTAGTATAAAATATTTTACTGTAAATTATTTGCATTCAAAAGAGGCTAATTTCATTTTTCACTGGGTATATAAGAACCTTTAGGCCGGTCTGCGGCTGAATTCATGCAATTATCCCCCTGTCCCTTTCGTGTAGAGTTACCTCTGAGCTGACTCTGGGCCCAACCTTGTCTTCCACACCATGCATTTTGTATATATCCTACATCTGTTACATCTTAGACTGACGACTCTCTGTGAATTTGATCAAAGACATTTTGTGCCTACCCTTCATTGCATTAATGACCCCCAAAAAAAAAATCTGGTAAGTGTTTGAAAATGTAAATAGCAGTTTTCTAGAAAATAGTGTTTTTAATTCTGTTCCTTCTCAGCTGTTTTATGGATGTTTGGGGGTATATAGTGTTGTGCAAATTCATGTCAATTAATCACCGAGTGAGAAAAGTACCGTCTTCATTAATTTACTGGTGTACATTTAGTTGAAAAGGGTTAATCTCATGTTTGCCTCCTTGATGTACAATGACCTTCCCTTAGCAGTCAAAAAATCATCAATTAAAATAAATTGGTGCATTTATTTTAGTAATGTTTATATAAATATAATGCAGATTTCAGCAACAAAATAACATCTTTATTATCAGGTGGGTCATTTTAGTTTGTTATGCTTGGAGTGAAAGACTGGAATTCTCTGGTGCCCTGGCAACACTGTCAAACTCAACATGTGACAGTTCAATCCACATCAGAGACCCAGGCATCCAGTTAGTGGAACAATCCCTTCAAATTCATCCCCTGTTTTCTAGCCGTGAGCTCATTCTTCATCAATGTCCCAACCCTGGTTAAGAAGAAAAGTTATATTTCAGTCCTTCCCTTTCCACCTGATATGTAGCGTGTCCTACCAAGTGGAGCGAGGCGGTCGCCGATTCCCGATGGTGAGAAAATGGGTCTCGCTGTCATAATGGACTTCCGAATTCCATAGCCCTTATTAATGTCGGGGGTTAGCTGAAACTGGCCGGCTGCAGAATGACATTTACTAATGATCTCAGGCAAGAATTCCAAGAAAGTTCTCTAATGCAGCGAAGCAGCCACTAACATTTAAGGTAATCTCTGTCAAAATGAGCATGTAACCACTGAACAATGCATGTAGGATAAATATGAAGGTAGTACTAAGAATGAAAGTTACAAAGGAGGTTAAAGAGGTAGTGCATAAAGCTCATGGGACTTTTGCTTACTAAAATATATCCTGAGGGCAGAAGAAAAAAAATGATTGGCTCAGAGATAACCAATCACAAAGTAGAGGAGGTGGGTCCAAGCAGCTAGAGAAGTCAGTACCAACCAATCAGAAGTCTTGCTCCCATGTGATTCTCTCTAAACCAATCATTTTTCCTTCTGCCCTCAGAACAAGTAAAACTCCCACGAGCATTAATAAACAACTAACCTGGTGATGACCCTGGTACTGGCTTCCTGAGAAGCGCCCACATGTGGCATTAGGGTCAGGGTTCAGAAGATGACTTGGGGTGGAGGAAGGGCGTCATACCTGGAAAGGCCCGTCAGGACATAAATGCGCGGACACTGCCCCGGATGATGGCACGGCAGATGGGGCAGTTTCGCAGACTGGCTGCGCAGTCAGTGCAGACCACAAGGTGTCCACAGGGTATGAAGACCATAGACACCAGCTTGTCCATGCAGACCTTGCAGGTGCGCTCCTCCTGCAGCTGCCTCAGCTGCTCCTCGGCACTCAGCTCCCCCGCTGCTGCTAACATGCAGCCACAAGGGGGCACTTTGTAAGCAAGTTAAAGTTGCACCTCCGACCTTCATTCATTCATTTTCCAACCCGCTTTATCCTTTACCCTATCCTTGGGTTGCGGGGCGTCCGGAGCCTATCCCGGAAGCAATGGGCACGAGGCAGGGAACAACCCTGGACAGGGGGCCAGCCCATCGCAGGGCACACTCACACACTGTGACCATTCACTCACACATGCACTCCTACGGGCAATTTATTAACCACAATTAGCCTCAGCATGTCTTTGGACTGTGGGGGGAAACCGGGTCCCAGAGGTGTCAGGCAACAGTGCTAACCACCGCACCACCATGTCGCCCCCCACCTCCGACCAGATACACAACTCAACAGCACTCCTCCTTCCATGTAGTGATGTCATCAAAATTATTTGGATTTTAAGATTCCAGTTTTCTATTCTATAAAAAGGTTAATCAATAAAATGGATGCCTGCAGGAAAAACCGACTCCCTCTCCTAAGTCACAAACATTTTTTTAAAGCATCACTACTAAGCGTCAAAACCCCATTCTTTGATCTCACACTGATTCTCATTCTCGGCCTAACCACGGCACACAAGTTATTAAAAAGTGTCTGCGTGTGACAGAAGGTTCAAGGTCTCAAACCTTTATCTCTGGCCTGGGTCTGGATCCTCTCCCATCCAGCGCTACGTCCTTCATTCACTCCAGGATCTGGAAACCAAGACAAATATAGTAAAATCCAGTGATAACAGACTTCGAGGGACCTGGCAAAATAGCCCGTTATATCCAGACTTACTGTATGCCCAGAACACAACTACAGGACACCATTTACTCATGCCACACCCCAGAAAGGTAGTAATCCAACTTCTTCGTATTTCACCTATTGCGACTCAACAAAAATCATTTTGTCACAAACACGCATATGTTCTTTTCTTACTATTGTAGTGAACAAATGCATAGCAAATGACAAGAGGCTTTCTAATACCCTACACTAAAAGATGCTCTAAAGCATTATGTCGAACCGTATGCAAATCACTGGGAAGAAACATAATCTGTCATTTCTCAAACTACAGACGTCCTGTACTTCACAGTTACTGCAGATGTCACTGACCGTAGATTTACTTATACCATAGTCATGTACAATATCCGCTTGTGTTTTCTTTTTTGTTTCGATTAAAAGAACTGTTTCGCATTTTAAATCTAATGTTATAGAACAACACTTGGTAACAGGCTTCTCAGCCATTTTGAAAATAACTATTGATGCGCATGTCTGTTATAGCCGAACAAAACTACAGCTAAAAGCAGCCCTGGGGACCAAATTTTTTGTCCATTATATGCGAGTCCACTATATCCGATGCTTTTTCTGCATGTTCTTAAAGGCGCACGGCCGAGACCAGCAGAGCTCGTCTCTTATAGACGATATTCCGTTATAAGCGAGTCAACTATAACGGGATTTTACTGGACATGCATTTTCCAGATATAAAAAGGAAATAACATCAGAATGCAGTGATAGAGCAAAGCACTGACCTCTAACACTGCAGTTTTGGCCTGAACTAAAACACAGATTCTGTATTGTCTATCCTACTTGGTCCATATGTACACGTTCAATGCACTTAGCACAAGTATTCAAGGGTGTCCCGATCCTCAGATAAGCCAAGTGCAGCATGCTTGACCTGCACTTTATCCACACTTTGGCAATTACTGCACGGAAACAGTCTAATGTTTACACCAAACATGAGGAAGTCTGCCAGCATAACAGAACCCAACGAGTCTCTGAAAACATTTCAGTGTAAGTGCGCAAAGCTGTACAACGAATGTTTACATAGCCTAGGCTATAGTGAAGGACGACCCCACAGGAGCCATACAAATGACAACATAGATATACCATCTCTTATTTACCTCTTCAGATATCAAGTGTGTCCCATTGGGTTCAAGAAATCCCTGCACACTTGGCTTCCTCACATACACTTGCGCACTTTGCGTCAAACATTAAAATAAGTCACCAGAGTGGGAAGTATCTCATCATGTTTGGCCTTACGTGTGCTGAACAGGACGCAACTAGAGAATTAGGGCAAATGCTTTGGGGTAATGAGGCTTAGTACAAAGCAGGAATGAAACGCAATATTACATGATTCTTACCACAACAGGAATTGAGTGGCAGGATGTTTTATGAAGCAGCCAATAAAGTCAACGGTCACCGAGCTGCATATGACTAATTTCATCACAGGAAGTGATGTTCAGGTCCACTATCTCCAAAACTACACACTGCAATGCTCATGCAAATGTGCGATGCTGGCAGACAGGATGTACCTGTGGTCTGCTGGGATCTCCTCCTATCCTGCCCTTCTGCCTGCAGCACATCTGCCACTAGGTCGGACACAGAGGTGTAGCTGGTGCCTGCCAGCAGATATTTGGTTTGAACCAGACTCTCCACCAGATTGGCATCAAACCCCATCTGTAGCACTGTGTGGATGACTGGGGTCATCAAGGCTGAAGAAGAGCCCTGATAGGTCAGTGTATCTGCCAATCAGAGAACACAACATACAAAGGTGGGTAAGTCTGAAACTAGACCTTAACGTTCAGCTCCTAAAGCCTGAATGAGCAGGCAGCCAACAATTAAAATACTGTAGAATATCATTAATAATACTTGAAAGCAATACAAATGCTCAACTACAAATATCAAATGATAAACATCAAGACACATTAATGCAACTTTGATACAAATTCTGAGTTACATTGCAGCTTTCAGAATTAAAAACCACCTCTGAACTGCTCCAAAGACTACAGATAGCTACACAGTTCATTCTGTGAATGATACCTTTGCCCATAAGAGCAGTGCTGCTTTATGATTCCTAAAGATATCCAATGACTAATCAAGTAGTGCAAAGAGTGAGCAGGACACAAAGATGTGCTTTTCACGGGGGCTGTGTGACTGTGATCAGAAGGTTACTGGGTCAAATTCTGTCATCAGCAAATGGTTTTACCACTGGGCCTTGAAACAAGGGCCTGAACCTCAATCACTCCTGGGACTGTCAGACTCTGCTTTCTCAATTATATGTCACTTTGGATAAATGTGTCTGTTAAGCAAGTAAAAGCTCAGTCCAGATACGACCCAGTGTCACGAAACGGTTAGTCTGTGAGGAAAAAAAGAGATACAAGCTTTGAAACACCCAGGCTGGCTTCAGCACGCCTGCCAACAGGCCTGTCCGAGATGAATCTCGGTGCCTGAAAGGCGAACAAATTGTACAAAGTGGGAGCGTAGAGCCCTGGGGCGTGATTACGTCATCCTCACACGGCGTGCGTGCAAATTACACCTCCACTGGCCGTCATCCCCACACGGCGTGCGTGCAAATTACACCTCCACTGGCCGTCATCCCCACACGGCGTGCGTGCAAATTACACCTCCACTG
>JAODKF010000044.1:21598148-21608497 GCA_026779585.1 Mormyrus proboscirostris
GCCACAGAAGCTGTTAAAAATACTCCCGGAAAAATCCAAACGATTGCTAGAGATATTACTAAACAGTAATATACCATAGATTTAGCCAGTATCATTTCAGAATGTCCCTTTCATTTTCAGTTATTTGTTGACTTGTTAGGTTATGACACACTACTGCATTTATTGAACCTAATTCTTGCATCATTTGCATAAGAAGTAATAACGAGAGAGAACATAAGAAATTTACAAATGAGAGGAGGCCATTCGGATAGCAAAAGCCTCAGCTTCACTGATCCAGGACCAGCAGGGTCAGCATCACTAACACGCGCCGCCTGTATCTGTTACCGTGGAAACCACTTGGCGTGCTCCTGCCATGGATCGTCCCCGGGCTCCCAGTTCCTCAGGCCTCCATCACAGTAGAAGCATTTCACATTGTCACCGTGTCCTGTGAGGGAAACAGTTCCCTGATGGGTTTCAGCGTGCGCATCTTTCACTCAACACGAGTCACTAACACCTACAAGAAGCAACCAGCAAATTATTTTGCCCATGTACTCAAAGGTCCAAGTTTAAATACACTGCTCCGAGGAGGGGATGGGCATATTCCTGTATGTAGACATAAGCAATGAGCTTTTAGAAAAATTGATTTTTTTTTTTTTTTTTTTTGCAATCTATTCCTTGCGTTTACGTATTTCCGATAGCTTTTACGACAATCAGCGCCAGGATTGACGTTTATTTTTTTCCCATTACAGTGATGCCCATAAGAGGTGACTGACCGGTCATAATGTGGATTTTACTAGGCTATATCTAATACAAAGATACACTGGGCAACCGGGACTAAAATGGTCACTTCTCTCTGTGAGAGAATAAAAAAGCCAATGCGGGGGTATGGCGGGCTTTTTCCATCCAAAACCTCATGACTCTGCTCGGTTATTGTCCATACTCAGTGCAACGCCATAATATTGCTGTATTCTTACTATACAGACATGACATACTGTCTCACTGTTGTATGTTATCTACCAAATCACATGATTCGGCACCTGTATTACTGTAAAACCCCAAATCTGTATACTTTCAGGGCTCAAAAGTGGAAAAATGACTCAAGCAGCATCTGGACAGTGGAAGCAGTTGACTACTTTGGTCGGCTGGCTGGCGTGAGATTTTCGAGTCAAGTCTGCACACGCATTTACATGCAGACCTACGTAATTGCTTTATAAATAGTCTGTATGGTTTGCAAACTACACAAACACTTTTGGTGCAGCTAATTTTAGGTTTATAATGTAATAATATAGATTTATTGTAGGATTTCTAGCGTGGGTGTCAGGAAGCGTACCGGTATAGAAGAAACCAGCTCTGGCCAGAATGTCCGGCTGGACCGAGGAATCGGTGGGCCAGTTCTGAAAAGTAGTAACCCGCGACTCCTCTTCCTCCATGTCTGGGTACACTGCCTGTCCCAGGACAGCCTGGTCATCCACGGTCATCCTCTGCAGCTGGCTGACCAGCTGACCGTCCACGTCGTCAGCAGAACCCCGTCCAGCAAAGTCCTGAGTATCTCCCACGTTTCTGCCCAGCGAAAAGCCGCATGTCGGAAAGTGCTTCTTATGTTCGCCAAGTGGGGTGTCACCGCGAACCCAGTACCTCAACACTCCACCACAACAGAAACATCGCACCTTATCCCCGGGCCCAATAAAGTAAAACCCAGCTTTGGCAAGCCCGACTGCGGTAACCGGGGCATCTCTCGGCCAGTCACGGAAAGTCCCGAGCCTCTCTTCCTCGCTCCTCATCCTCGGCTCAACTAGAGTTACCACCACAGAGCTCCCGTCTGCTGACATGCTGGGCATCGCAGTCATTATGGATCAAGTAGCCAGAGAACCGACCGGCTGCATGGCATGAAATGCCGAGGGCGGGGCTGGCTGCTTCACATGAGAAATTAAATGAAATGACCTTCCCGAAACCTCGGCTGTTTGAATTAGCACAGGCTTTGAAACACTCACACAATAATAGTTTGAATAGCATTTTTCAACCATTCGTTGAAAGAATCAAACGGGTATTGACAAATACACTGTTAAATTTAGATAAAAACAGAATCATGACGAAAAGAACAAACTAAACAGAACATTAAGTGTATTATTTAGGCTATGAACGCTTGATATTTTTAAAGACATTTACATTCTGTTTAGGCTAAATTAATAATTTCACTTTATTTTCTCATCGGTTTCACAAATATTTTGCTGGGTTGTTGTGTTTTAGGTTTTGCGAAATACTTATTTGAAACTGGGGTTTCCGTTTGCGTCCCCCTGAGTGCCATTATGTGAATCACTGAATGTTTTATTTGGAATTAATATTATCAAGAAGAAACAACGCACTGTGAGACAGACTAGGGAATATATGACGGAGGAAAACAGAAGACATCTGAAAATTAAGAAAAATTAAACAAAAAATGAGGAGAATAGCACTTTTGAGAATGAAAACGACCATATTCCGCTCGTGAAGTTTCCTTTTCATCTCTTTTTTTAATCCAAAAACAATCTAGGCTGTTTGTGCAGCGACACCATGCGGACCTGGAAATGCAATGCTGCCTTGAGATTTTAAAAATAGGAATAGCCTTGCTGAGTTAGCAATAGGATAACTTACGTAAATAAAATGCGTACTATCGATGGTATACCAAAAGCCCATAAAGCTTGACTTCTGGGGTAATACAACTATCAGCTCTATATTCAGGGTTTCCTGACGAAAAAAACACACTGGGACTGATACATGCCTTGGGACAAGTTGATGTTCTGAGCATGTCTGCGTCAACTAAATGCTATCAGGGTTTAATTTAATCGCAGTATTTTTGCCCTATGTGCTTAGCGTGATTTTTTTCAAGACGTATACTTTCGAGCCTCAAACACATTATAAAGTTGTATCGTTAATACTTAGTATAGTGATTGTACCGTTGGCTGTTACGCTTTTAACTATAGACATGCAACACAACCTTTCGATTGGTACATTTGCACGGAGAAATGGAAAGGTTTAAACCTTCGATCCGAAATTCCGGTCTAATTTGTCATTCTTCTCCAACCCGCCGCCCCCCTTCGCGGCAGTCCGGCGTGGTGACGTCACTCCCTCGCTCTTTTGCTCCGCCAGACCCCGGATCAAGCTGCCTTCGGTAGGGGGCGGGGTAGATCGGGTTGTACGATAACCGGGGGGATTTGCTAAAGTAGAAAAGAAATAAGCAATAACACCCTAATATGGTTGTAAAAATCACTAAGACAAACAATATGCAACGTTAAAAGTAAAAACTGTGGATTGGATACAAAGCGCCCCCCGCCAAGCTGATTCCTCCGGGATAGACTATTATAAATGCTTATAAAAATAATAAACACATTTTAAAAGCAAGTGGATCGGCGATCGGATTTAGTATTGCTGCTTGTAGTAGTGATTCAGCTACGCGTCTTGTGTGTGTATGTGTGTGTGTGTGAGGGGGGGGGGTTACAAAAAAAACCGCACTGAGCAGGGACCGAAAACACGGGGGGCTTCGGGAAGACGGGACTGAATCCGGGGGCTTGCTTGATGAATTATGTCCGCCGCAAGCATAGACCCTCAGGTAGGCAGAAGCACCGGGTGCATGGTCAGAGCCGGCGAGCCGCTTTTTAATTTCGGCATTTAAAGCTTATTTCAAAGTGAGGCCTCTATGTTTATTTTGCGGGAAGGACGGAGTCACATCGCAGCCCGGTGCGTCCCTGCACAGCCCGGGGGACGTCAGGCGTGCGCCGCACAGCCTGCGCTCCGGAGATCCGGCGCTTCGGCGTCTTTTTGCGCGACACCGTAGCGCCTTCGTTAGTTTAGTGCTCTTACAGTCCCGCTCCCACCATTTATAACCCGCACCTTAGTGGGTATAGTGGGAATTCGCATAACTGTAACCTAAGGACTAGGGAGTTATCTGTCACCTATGTTTTTTTTTTTGTTTTTTTTTTTACATCTTGTTTTTGATATCTGGAGTAACTTTAAGTAGCTGGGCGCGTTAGTTAGTTAGTTAGTTAGCCGGATACTGTCGGTGTTTGTTTTTTTCCAGGTCGGGGAAGGAGTGACTGTAACGTGATGCACACCCGGAGCGATCGGCTTGTTTACGTGTGTTAATGTGTGTGTTCTTTGTACCGTGTTTTGCATGGCGTCCTTCTTAACACGACAATGCAGAGACCAAAGGGACAAGCCTCCAAAGGTAAGCGAGGCCACGGACGCCTTTTTTCCTCCTTGTCCGTGTATCGTTTCTCTATTTGCGGACCGGCTTAGGAATCGCTTTGGGGCCGGTTTGGGTTCACTTAGGGCACCGGCTGTGCCAGATACGTCTGTTTATACTAAAAATAAAAATAATACATGTGTAAATTGATGTGTTAAAAAGTATATGCATAAAAATCTTTGTGTATAAATATGCATATATGTATGTGTGCATAATAGGTGTGTGTCTGTGCGTGAGTATGACATACATGCATCCATAGCTAGCGTGTAACTCATAATGTAACCCGATTAGTGATCGATCACATGCAACCCGCCACAATTCATGTTTAGACCATGCAGTTAATGTTTGGGACGAATTATGATAACTTGCAAGGAATTGTATAAGGCTACACTGTTGACCAAGATAAGCTTGTTTATCCCCGATGCTCATTCATGCCCTTCTTCTTGAATTCGATCAGTATTTGAATACTTTCAGAGAAGGAATAGGGAATCAAGATGTTATTGGTTAGTGATGTGAGCTTTCATTGTGCTGTCAGACATATCCCAAATTAGGTCTCCTTGCAGATAATTTAGGTGCAGTTAGTTATTGATGGGTGAGTTAAAAGCTCTGATAAAGTAATCCTTGGGTATTCATGTGTCTTGTCCTTCATCCGGTGTTTAGCATGTTACGGTTTGTTTAATCTGGCTGCGAACTGGGAAGTGAGTCACGCAGTTTCTCTTTTTTAGTGCAAAATGGCTCAGTCCACCAGAAGGAAGCCTCACACGACGATTTTGAACCGTATCTTACCGGCCAATCTAATCAGGTGAGTGTCAGGGACTCTGCTTGTTGGACGTAGCTCCTAACGTATTGTCAAAGCTCGATTTCCTTATGCCAGTGTTTAGTTCTGCAGTTTTAGAAACCCTTCAGGTGTGTCTGAGAGGATGGCAGCCGTGCAGAAAGTGCTTGCAGTCGGCTACACCAAACAGACGGTGTCCTTAAATCTCCTTCACACACAGATAGAAGCTCTGTCCAGCTGTGATACTGGCAGCAGCCTCCAGTTTAGCGATTTGTCGCTAAGGTTGAGGGGATATTCCATGTATTTAAAAAGGTGCTAAAAGCTCTTGAGTCTGCTTCTTGTATAGCTTCATCTCGAACCTCGGGCCAGAAGGGCAGGGGTGGATTCACAGTATGGCAGCAATGTGCAACTGGCATCCTGGAACTGGACGACCAGTGCATGTCCCAGAAAATGAAGCTTCAAACATGTCCTGATTACAATTTTCTCATACCTATAATGTTCTGGCTTGTGTGTGGTTAGTAAACATTCAGGTATAATATAATAACTGTTCTTAAGGATAATTTTGTTTAGTGTTGGTTTGTTTTCATATGTTGTTACAGGGTCTTGTAATTCATTTCATTTTAATGGTTTTTTAAAATTTCTCAGCACCAGCTCTTACTTTCTTAAACTCAGTTGTCACATTTTGTTAATTGCGTTTTTTCCTGGTGGAGAGACTTAATTTTTCAATTTTCCATCCTTTTCCGGTAGTATTTCCTGTGATTGTGTGAGACCCTGAAGCTCACGGTCACCGTTGTTTAGCTTTTTAAATACACGTCTGTGTTTTCTCACTGAGGGACGGCGGGATTTTCTGCATGATGCTCGACACGGGTCAGCCCGCAGCGGTTCTGGAAGGGAACCGTGTTCTGGGAACGTTCCGTGTTCTGAGGCTATTTAATATCAGTTATCCTTAAGGGTCATTATATTGGATGTTCATATGTCCCATGTAGAGTGGCTTGCTAGATAGACCAGTGAAGAACCTTTCACAAAGGGTGAGAGATCATCCCTATGTCCTGATGCTGTGTAGAGTCAGACTTGGGGGGTTTCCACTGCTTACTATGATGGATCAGCTTTGGGGCGGCGTTACTCCTGTCTGGTACGGCGCCAAAGCAGCTGGGAGGTGTAGTAGGAAAAGCTGTTGTAGTCAGATTGTTGGTGAAGATGGGGTCTGCCTCTGACCTCACCGCTGTTTCATGGACTTTGAAACTTGAGCTGTGTCTGAGACACTCAGAGACAAATATGTAGCTACCACTCTTCCATCCATCTATCCATCCATACAGAACCTATCCCAGGATGTGCAAGGCAGGAAACACCCTGGCTGCGATGTCAGTGTTTGAGTTATTTGTAGTAATTTTTTAAATGTTGTTTTGTGTGTGTGTGTGTGTGTGTGTGTGTGTGTGTGTGTGTGTGGTGCCTCATTCCTTCATTTTCACCCACATCTTGCATCCCATGACCCCCAGTTTTGTTCAGTGCTTTATCTCCTGTGTGAAGGTCATGACCCCCAGTTAGTGTGTCTAGGATTCTGCTTAAATCCAGGTGTGTGAATTGCAGGTTTGCCTGAAGCTGCCTCCCGTCTTGTTCCTTGTCCCCTTCATCTGGCCTGTTTCAATCACTTCCATGTACAATTTTTAGCTGTTTTTGTTTTGTATCGTTTTTCTTTTTAGCAGACGAAAGTCTGAACCCCTTCCCCTTTCCCGTTGTGAAATTTCCTGCTAATGGGGATTTCTTGCCAAAGTCTCAGACATCGTTCAAGTGAGAGGGTGTGCAGTTACTCTGATGATACTCAGCCACTACAGGAGCTCTTCTCTGGAGCAAAGTGGGGCACTCGCTGTGCTTTTCTAACATGGACGTCCGTCTGATGTTCAGAGTGTCCTCACTAACGGGCTTCCACGGAACCAAGTGCCCCTCTCTCGCCGTCTTTGCTTGCTACTGTGAAGTCAAAATGACCGTCGGAGGCATCGTTTGCTGCTCAGGCAAACGTATGGCTGGAGCAATTCTTCACATAAAAAGTGCTGCAAAGGTATATGCTGCAAGTGTGGTTTTTGACCATTTGCATATTTTACACAATGAGCTTCATCCAGAGCAGAATATTAGATGAACATGAAAAATGGACAAAACACAATCGAAACCAGAATTTGCTCATCCGTTTTCTACACCCGCTTGTCTTATGCAGCATCGCAAGGTTCCAGAGCACATATCAGAAGCTATGGAAGCAAAGTGGAGAAATAACCCAGGATGGGGCACCAACCCATCGTAGCACAAACTCACACCACATTCATGCACTCATACCTCTGGACAATTTGGCTACTCCGGTTAATCTTGGTATGATTTTGGACTGGGGGGGGGGGGCTGAAAAGCCTAGCGTGAACCCCATGATGTCATGGGGAGAACATGCAAGCTCCACATGCATGGGGTCATGGGGAGACTCAAACCCCGGTCCCACCATGACCTCTTGGCTTCAGTACAGTGTATCTCTCCGACTGCCCATCTGCCTGTCATTGATAAGCTGTGGGCCGGTCTGAGGGCTCAGCATTCACTCTGACCCTCATGCCCAGGCAGATCTCCCTCAGCTCGCTGACGTTTCTCACTTTTTGTGCACCGCTTGCTCCTTTCAGAGCGTCTCCCAGGGATTTAGGCCCAAACTTAGAGTTGATCTGTCCAAACCTTTCATGTTCTCGTCATTCCCAAGTCGTCGCACGCTTCACGTCGCCGACCTGCCGCACGATCCAGTTCTGCCCTGTCCAGCTGTCCTACACCCTCAGCCTCCGGGGGGCACACGGTTACGGCTGCTTTTACGAAGTTCTCTGAATGTGCAAAGTGCTGTTTGATCTTCAGACATAACTGGGCCCAGAATTTCCATCTGTTATGCATCTGGACACTGCTTGTGGAGCTCTAGGCAGGTGGTTTCTCTCTGACCTGAGGTGATCAGCAGCTTTAGCCTTGTTCTGCTGCTCAGTACTCTGCTAGCTGGGCCCGAACCTTCGCTTTGACTTTGTGATGCTTTGCACAGTAAAACACGTTTGTTTAACTTGCCTTCCGTAATTCGTGTGGGTCAGATACCCGACCTGGCCTCATTTATGTGGCTCTTAAGAGGGGATTCTGACGTTAGAATGTTGTTTAACTCAGGAGGGTAGAGAGCTCCACCCATGTCTGGAGGGTCATGGGTTCAAATCTCGTAGCTGGCAGAGTAATCATATAATCGCAGGGCCCTTGGTCCCAGCTGCACCAGAGATGCTACTTGACTCTGCTCATGCCTGTACATGTTTTTCCGTGGCGGGTTGAAAATGACCCCCGCCCCCGAACATGAATAATGAGCTGCTTTTCGGTTGTGTTGATATTACGGATAAGATTGGGGGGGGTCTCAGGTTAAGTCCAGGGATGTCGCTTCGTTCCTGCCCACACTCTCTGCCTCTAAAGTTAGCTTATGCTTTGTAACGGTGTGTGTGCTTTGTGAAGGCCTGGCCTCCTGTGAAGGCCTGGCCTCCTGTGAAGGCCTGGCCTCCTGTCTCAGGTGTCCCTGCCTTATGGCCCGTGCTGCCTTACACAAACTCCAGGTTTGCTCTCACTCTCCATCTGATAAGTTGTTGAGGATTAGTAGGTAATATTTATACCAGACAAACTTTCAAACAATGTTTTGTTTTTATTTGGCCTTTTAACAATGTTTATGTTGTGCTGCTGAACTGTATAGCATATGCCCATTCAAATCACGGTCCTCATGGTCCGAGTTCTGCTGATTTTCCAGCCTTCCTTTACCCCAAGAACGGGGCGTGAAGCCTCTGGCCAATCAGAATCAGTAATTATTAAACTAACTGCCTGGGAGAACTGAAACAAGACCTGGATTTGAAGAGCCCTGGTGTAGCCCAGGCTAATCTGGTAAAACTGTTTTTCAACCTGGGTGTTGCCCCCCCCCCCCCCACCTCCATGAAAATAGCCCTAAGCTAGGGACCCCTGAGTAAGAATGTGTTTGTTACATTTCGCATTACATTTATTTAGAAGATTGCTTCATGCAAAGTGGCATCTGTTTGAGAAAGCAGAGTCAGCCAGTGTGTTTGGGGGTTAAGGGCCTTGCTAAGGGATCCAATGCTTCAAGTCACTCCACCAACCCTGGGATTTGAACCGTTGACCTTCTGATCACAGGCAACGGTATCCTAACCTGCTGAGCCACATGGTAATTTGTCATTTTGCTAAATGTCCCCTCGGACCCCCCTGCAAGCCTTCAGTTACCCTGCCAAGTGAACAAGGAGAATTCAGGGATCTTCGTGATGAACACGTGGGTTCATCACCTCTGCTGCTCTGCTTGGTGTGAGGACACCCCAGAGAAAGCACTTGGCACATTTTCAGGTTAATGTTCTTCACTGAGGAAATTACCCGCTGCGTTGTGCATTTCATAGAACCCATAATTTTCGTATTAATCTCACTATATGCATATGAAGGACCAGGATGTATAGATGACCAGGAATGTTGAACTTAAGACGCCCACAAAGTGTGCACAGTTTGAGCTACTAGTACGAAGAGTAACTAGATGTTTCTTTGCAGAGCTGGCAGCTGTTTAATGGAAACTGACCACGGAATGTATGTCTGTAGCTCAGCCCCCAAGCGTGTTTTCATTTGTATGGACTGAATTTAGCTGATGTCTGAAATATGACTAATATTCATCCGTCCGGGGGCCGTTTCGATGAGTGTGCAGGTCCTGCTGAGAGGTTCTGACATCTTCTCCACTTTCAGAAGCATCGCTGGACCTGCAGGGAGGGTGTATATGTTTTTCAGAATGTCCTTGTGAAGAGGCTGGCCGAGGGCTTCCTCTAGTACCCTGTATCTCCAAAAATAAATCTGAGGAATTTATCAAATGCTCCTGGACTTACATGATAGAAAAAATAAGTTAGCAAAACATACACTCAGGCTAATCTAATGGCTAAAATGCTTCAAAGACCAGCAGTTTTTGTCCTTTTCTCAAGCCCTGGGTTTTGCCTTCATCCGCTGAGCTGCATCCGCAACGATTCAGCATCTGGACCGAATTAGCTGACTATCTTTGCTTGTTCGTACCAATTGATACATCGCAGCTATTGAAAAGGCAAAACATTTCTGTTTGAATAATGTCCCTTTACTGTACCCTGCCTCTCACCTGAAGATGCTGGGATTGGCTCCAGCTTCCCCGCGACCCAAATGGATAAAGCGGTATCTGGATGGATGGATGGATGGATGGATGGTGTCCCTTTACTGTTTCTAGGAGCCCTTTGCTCTTCCTTATTTCTCATGTTTTTCTACTTTTTCCCGGTGGGTGCCATTCTGCTCCATGGGTTAATGTGTAACATGTGAGCGTCTCCTGGTCTCCAACCTCTG
>JAODKF010000044.1:21694676-21719340 GCA_026779585.1 Mormyrus proboscirostris
TATACATTTTTAGACAAGGCAAATAGTATAAATGAATATGAATCTACCTGTTCTTCGTCAAAAAAACAAAACTTTTGGTATATAAATTATCTTAGCGCAGTCAAACATACGCCCAGGCAGACTAAGCTTCCTGTATGAAGTGGGATTTGGGCAAATTGGTGTGTCAGGGTTATCTGGGGACTGGGGGGGGGTAAGTATGTATTTGGAGGTGGGATTTCTTTAATTATACAGCCAACTATATCTTCAGAGAATGCTGTTTTTTCTATACATCTCTCTCTCTCTCTCTCTCTCTCTCTCTCTCAGGTCTGGCCCCTTGTTTTCCCTCTGTGAATGTGAACGAGGAATAACTGACTCAGTGAGATGGAGAGAGAGGAGGTAAGAAGGTACGGGACCATCTTATGGGAGCCCACTGGCCACAACGTCAGTGGTGGATGCACATAGTCTCATTATGCTGCTAATTAATTCCCAACTCATTACACTTACACTGCCTAATTTGTACTTGCTGCTTGATTAGATTAAACCTGTCTCTATGCTAATCAATGTGTTTTCTCTTTATTTTACAATTAGTTTGAGGCATGCTGTGTGCACTCTGTATGTCTGCGTGTGTATTTGAGGGGGGTGTGTCCTTCCGCATGATCTGGGAATGTACTACATGTGTTGAGTACGCAGGCTTTTCGGTTACACATGGCATATGGTTTTTGCATGTTTACAAAAGAAGGTAGATCTGGCTGCCGCAACATTTAATTTTTGTTAAGGTTTAAATAAGGACAGATGCCTTATGTTTAGCTGATACATTAGGAAAATCAGGAACCAGCTTAACATACAGATGAGAATGTTGATCAAATGGCCTTGTTGTGATGTAATGTGCGATGTTGGAACACAACTTGCACATTGTATTAAAACTCTTTGGTTTAGTTAACAGGCTCTCTAGTATAAATATGTTCTTGTTTGCATTTGTAGAACAGCACCAAATAAAACAGTGGCTAATTTCTGTGAAATATTTTGCATTCAGGTTTTATTTTTTGGCTCAAAACATGTTATGTATTTAATCTCCTTCAGCTTGCTTTACACCTGCTTACTTGCCCACAAATTAAACTGTATCATTGTTTAGTATTTGCTAGATTCAGCATTAGAATTCTCTCTATATCACTATAGTACCTTTTTTATTTAATTTATTTATTGGTGGTTTGAACATTCTGTAACGCACTGATCTCCATTCATAGATTGTTTAACCTGTACATTTTTTTTTTTTTTTTTTTTTTTTTTTTTAGACATACTTTGTGCTCTTTCAAAATCAGATTTCATTTTGTGTGTGTGTGTGTGTACACGCATCCTTGTAGACATGACAAGTAATATGGCTTGGAATGGAGTAGAATTTGTGAATTCATCGCTGATGTGCAGTCAGAATTAAATGTGAGGTTTATAAATCCCTGGTTTCCTGCTGTTGAAATAACGTTCAATATCGCCTCACCAGCATCATCTTTGGATAAATCCTTATATTGCACAGAAACCAGGGTTTATTTGCATCATTCTGCGCAGTGACACCCCAGCATTTTTAGGTGTGTGTGTGTGTGTGTGTGTGTGTGTGTGTGTGTGTGCACTGTAACGCCTGACTGGGTGCTCTGTTTTTCCTTTATCTGCGACGGTTCCGGTCTCACAATAATTCTCAGTCCTTCCATCCCATGTTCCACACTTTGCTTTGGTCATTCAGAGAGAGATGACAAAAAACAAAAACACATGATTCACAAGCCGTTAATTTTACAAAACGCTAAACAAGCACAGCAGAAACGTACAATGACAGCAGATGCATTTCTCCTTTGATGTCCTGGGCTGAAATAGAGTAGTTAAACTTTAAATACATTCTTAAAAATGGTTCTCTTCTCCCAGTATTCCTCAGAAAAAATAAAACGGAAGAGCCCTTTCTTGAAAGCCCTCCGACCCTTTTCGCCGTGCTGCAGCTGAAGCACGCTGCAGTGACCTTTCACAAGGAGTGCACCGGAATATCACTATCAGAAAGTGACAAGTGTAGTACTGAATGCTCTTTGTTAACACTGCTTTCAGAATTTACCGTATTGCCTTACTCTCCTGACCCTAGAAAAAGGCATCTGAATTTAAAACTAAATGTAACAATATTAGAAATAATAACTATAATAGTGTTTAATATTGGTTCCCCCTGCTTTAGTCAGATTCTCCAACCGCTATGGCTGTATTAATGATTGGTATTATTCTTATTATGCATTACTATTATTTAACTATAGAATGTCTCACACATTAATTGACGCCTTACATTTTAGATGAATTCTGAACAGTTTGGAATATAACATGCGGGGTTAATAGATTATTATTCACCCACGTGCAGACATGTGCACATTATTGTCTTTTAATTAAATCAATAGCATTTTTTATTATGCTTTATAAATCAGGCAGTCTGAATGGGACGAAACCGTAGTGACACTCATTACGGTCTTTCTGGGGTCATTGTTGAGTCTTGGAATATAGCATGAATAAATGAATGATGTGGAAAGGCAGATTATATTTACGTATATATAGTCATTTATATGCATAATATGGAAATCGGAGGAGGGGTCGATGGGCTTGTATTTAAAAGGTAAACATGACCGTATATGGTGCCGTGTGACCCGTAGTGCCACCGCGGATGATGTTTGTTTATTTGTCTGTTTACAGCTCCGGGAAGGGGGCACATTAGAGAGTTTAGATGACATGACGACATGGCCAGAGGTCGCCATGCTGATGGAAGTTAATATGGGCTGACACATCCCGTCCCTTGGGGAGGGCGCATCGGGGCTGCCACCCTTTTAATCGGATCCGCTTTTAGAATTCGGAGAGGAAGAAGTGAAAAATAAATGAAAAATACACCTCCCCCCCCCATCCTGGAAAAGATCCTCAGCTTGAACTTCCTTGCAGGAGCACTTAGAACATTTTTTTGGGGGAGGTGGGTGGCTAGTGAATTAAATATGGATTTCCTCTTCTGAAGGTGCTGCAGAAATCTGCCCTGATTCTCCATATTTCCTGTGCAATATAGGGAGGGGGGGGCAGTCTTGCAGTTTAATTGATGACAGGACAAGGGCTCCCAACCCCCCACTGACGGGCAGGGGCCCCGGGTCCTTGGGGGGGGGGTGGGGTTACATGCTGCACACGGCTGGTTCGCCGGGTTTTTGGTGGCTGTGGACGTGTGCGTGTTAAAGATCAGCCTCACTTCATAGTGCTCGTTGCTAAGCAGGTCATGCAAGCCCCACCCCTCAGCAACCATATATAGACACACACAACGATTTTTCCCAATAATAAGTTCGCTTCCTAATTTTACCACCAGCCATAAAAGCAGCTGATTTGGCGCGGAGGCGCTTTCTTCAGCAGATGCCCCTGTGATTAAAATGGACATTGCATGGATGAATTACTCTGGTATAGTATGCCAGAGTCCCTTGATACTCTCACCATTTTTATTTTGAATCCAAACCTGGTACTCTTGAAGATTTATCCCCCTTGTGGCCCTTAGTGTGCATATTTATTTATTTGTTATATTTTGGGGCGAACAGTTTTTGGGGGGAAAAACATTTCATGTGACCTTGCTGACCTCCTATTGGCTGTTGCCCTTGGCAACGGGGTTCATCAATCAAGCTCAATGGCTGGTGATCCCAGCCCCAACGAATCAGGCGGATATCATGGGGATCATGTGGATTCTCTTAAATTTCTTCCCAATCAGCCTTTGTATTAAAATCCGTATAAATTTAGTTTCCTTTAAATGGCCTGTAATTGGTTGTGTTTGGCTGAAATATAGATAAAAGTGTAAATAGTGCTGATTGGTCAGGCTGTGATTTTCAAGGTGTTTATTGGTTCCCAGCAGGAGATAATGACCCCTGCACCTTCATTGTGGAAATCTCAGTTATTTTTTGGGAATGAAACATTTTCATATAGAAATCAGGCATTTCTGCCCTAGTTAATACTGACTTAACGGAAACTCCTTTCAAAATCTCTCTCTCTCCCACATTTGTCTTATTTTAAGCCTTTTAAGTTTTCTCCTGCCTGGGATGGGCTCCAGGGTCCACGCTGACACGGATTAGCGGTTTGAAAATGGATGGATGGACAGATTTGTATTATTTTAGCTAATTATTCTGTCAAAATGAATGGTTAAAAGTTATTTTCTTGCTGGATTTAGTATTTTAATCAGTCTGTGTATGGAATTAACTGTAAATAGTATGAGGAATGCAAGATAGTGATCGACATGTAAATGTAAAAATGGTGAGGAGAGTGTCGCCCCTGTTGATCGTTACAGTGTGTCCGTTCCCCGGTGGTTTAGTCTGATTCTACTTGGTGGGTTTTCGGGACGGTGTCGGCCACGGAGCTGCGTCTCCCGGTCCCCCCGTGTCGGCAGGGGAGGGGATAGCTGCCTCCTCGCCGCCCTTCACTGCTGAGGCTCCAAGGCTCCCAGACAAAGCGTGTGATTAGCAACAGGATGAGGGAAGTCGGCACGGCAACATATGGGCTCCGAGCCCGCCCACTCCCAAAGGCTCAGACTGTACGTCTTGCAGCTAATCACGGCTGCCAGAGGAAGATCAAAGACCTGGCCCCCGCGTTCAGGGGATGCAGGCTTTTGATGTCCTCCTCAGAGCGTGTGCGCGCTCACAGAGCGTGTGCGTGCATGTGTGTGAGCATGCGAAGGGCCTTTTATCTGCCTGAGATGCTCAGAAAACGGCGTGGCCGGCAAACGGCTCGAATGCAAGCGTCTTCTTGGTAGAGAGTCAGGTGACATTAACACTGGGCTGAAATAAATGGGGTTATTTTCTATTTTTTTTTATTCTGTTTTTTCTAGGAAACAAAAAAGGAACATTCCCATAATGCCATAATGCGTTATTTGCACATGCTACTTAAGCAAATGGTCACTGGGGCCAGTGATGGAAATGGCTGCCTGCAACAATGGGCCGCTTGCGAGTGCGATGATGCCCCAGCTCGTTAACCATCTATGAATGTCTGAGGCCAGCCTGATGAAGAGCACTGAAATAAACGTGCCAGGAGATGAGAAAGGACAGTTGCTTCTCCAGCACCATCATTGCCTTTGGTTGGTCCGAATGCTTACCTGTAAATTAACAAGTGTATCATCTTAGGGAGGAATGACGTCCTTTAATGTTTATAGTCTAGCTTTTCCCCTCAAGCTCCTCCCTGAATCACTAAACACCAATTGAAAAACACTGTACTTACAGTGGGAGGGGTAATTTATAATGATGTGGCAGCGTAGGAGGTGTAAACGTACACTGCCATTAGGAGATTGTGTTGGAGTGCAGTGGGGCAGTTGTCAAAACTCAGTGAATATGCTTTTATTGGGGCACATTAATGTCGAGTATCGCTGCCCCCTATGGTCTAACGTGGAACTGCCCTGGCTGCATTGCAAACAGCAGGAACGCAAATATAGCAAGCAGAGAAATATAACCAGATGCACAACACTGAACCGCACGATGATGAAAGGGCCGTTTGTTTCTGGATCTTTCTCATCCATCCACCTTCAAATATCCACTGATCCAAATGTGCTTGCAATCACCCAGGACCCTCTCCCCCGAAAGCGCACAGCAGGAGATGTTGTGCTTAACACCAGGACATGGCAGGGCATCCAAACACGATTATATTGGCTGGTGCTGGCACACGAAGGCCAGCTCAGCGATACTGTGCACAGCTGGGAGCTGAAATATGCAGCAGCCTAACTGAGGGAATAAGACCCAAACTGCACAGCACTGAGAAGCACGGGGTGCATGAATTGTCTGCTTTTTTTAAATCCAGAGGAAAACAAATGCTTAGTGGCCATTTTGTTTAGGGACACCTAGCTAGAACCGGGTTGGACCCACTTTATTAGAGACACAGCTATTACTGTGTAAAACCCAATATGTTATGGACACCTAGCTGGTAACGAAGAGGACCCGCTTTTGCCTCCAGAACTGCTTCACGGGTAGAGGAGCTATGCAATTTAACAAATTAAATCATTTCTACAATTAAAAAAAATGTATTTCGCATCTCCAATCTAGAACAGAAACTATTGTCAAGGAAATTTCTGTGCTTTTCCTAACTGCAGAAAGCCAACCATTGTTGTAAGGCTCGAGGACGATTGGGTTGAGCCTTCAGTGCACTGATTTTATTTTGCTGAACACTGTGGCCCTGAGGAGAGGTGGATGTGGGAGATGGATGGATGGATGGGTCATTTTGTTGATTGTGAATTTAGAGCTTTTTGGTTTTTGATAAGCGGCGCACTTGTAAAACGGAAATAAAAATATTACATATTATATGGATATGTATATATCTTTTATTAATAGATGTTTATTTCACATGTAACAAGATAAATGTGAATGGGTGTAAATCCATGACATTTGACGATGGGTACAGGGCTAGGGCTGTTAAAATGTGAGACACGCAGGGAGATCAGGTCAGAGAGTGCGGCAAGGAGAAGGACTGTCCTCACTCAATTATCTTGGTAAACTCTAAGAGGTCACCATATAGTTTACAGACGCCAGTGCTGCAGTGACACATCTGCTGAACCTGATGAAGATCTGACAGCAAGAGTGATGGTGGGGGGCGCAAAGCATGATGGGATTGACGCTGACCAGGAGTGGAACAGACATCACAGATGGTATATTATAGTGCTGCAATGGGAAAATCTGGTGCCTGGTAAAATAATTATACCCTAATATTACAAAGTGTTTAGAAGCCTGCCTCATTTATGGATCTCCTAATCATTTGTTTACATCTGGGATGGCCAGATCTTTAAAAAATATTGCCGCTAATTGGTTAAAATACAGTAAAACTTTGTAAAATAAACTGATAAAATAACACCAGTGATTTCATGTTACAGTTATATGATGCATACTTTTTAATTTTATTTTTTTTTTAGAAATAGTATTGCAACATCAATTTTGCAGGAAAATTCTACCAGACATCCCACCTATAAAAACGGCACTGAAATGTAGGATGAGCTTGGAGGTGGCAGGACCCTGTCAGCCAATCGCTGAAGAGCTGTCAGGCACGCCACATGCACAGGTTTGTGTTGAGCTCAGAGCCCCTCCCACCCTCCCAGTACCCTCCCAGTTCCCTCAGGACCACGTATGGCTTCAGGCAACTAAGGGTTGTCTGAGTGTCGCAGACCAATCACGCTTGAGTGCAGCGTCTGTCGGCCGCGCCCCTTTTCCATCACACAGACCCTCAGGCGCCTCCCCCAAACAGATGTCTCCACCCCTCTGCCCGGTGTCGGGGATGGGTGGAGTGGGGAAGGCTCCGGAAAACTCCCTCTTATTCCCTATCATGGAATGCAGGCGTGCAGGCCCGCACGAAAAACATGTGACACACGGCTCTCCGTTCTAGTGCCTGTAATCGAGCACATTCACACGCTAACACAAACAAGCAACTGGAATAGAACCTACTGTATTGCATTCTGGGTCTGCTTTTACCGTGAACACGCATGCATTTAAAATGCAAGCATGACATGTGATGCAGCTCTCCCCTCAACGGTGCTGCACTACCAACTGCAGGGAGAGAGCATTGCTAGCTCCGAGATGTTTTGAATCAGACCCACCTGGCTGGGATCTCCTCTGTTCATCTTCTCCACATGATCTCCTGCACCTACATGCAGGTGTCTTCTCCAGGCTCTCCAAGTGATGCTAGTTATCTCGATTCTTATCAATAAATACAGCATTAAAGCTCAGCTCTTCTTCAGAAGCTCCCTCTGCCGAGCTCTGGGCATGAGGCCCTGCTCTGCTGCATCTCTCCGAAGCGGCGCTCCCTGCTTCTCCGTCATGCGTACGTATGTGGGGGTGGGACCGAGGTGTGTCAGCGTGTATAGAAGCCGGCCCTTGTCGTATCGGGGTTTTACCTGCCGGTTTAATAGGGCAGACTGGACCGCCGCCGCCTCGTTCGTCTAAGAGAGCCGTGTTCGGGACGAGTGCTTGGGTCACGCAGCTACACCCTCAGTCCAGACGTGTTTTACGGGGTGAGCTTTTCATCACAAAGGGGAGATGACAGAGACAGAAAAGGAGAGACGGAGGAAGGGTATGAACAGGAAGGGAGAGAGAGGAGAGGAAAAACAGCGGGTGTGATAGCCTAGCACCCCCCACTGGCTGAAGCACTGCATCACGTGGATGATGGAAAAAATAGAGGGAATTGCCATGTGCTCTTCCTCTGTTGGGTCTTGCAATTTCACCTTATTGGGTTATAAGAAACAGACCATGGAATGAATGTTTCATATTGATTAATCTGTTCACCATGTTTAATCCCCGTAATTGACACTTGTTCATCTGTATGCTGTCATCTGGCAGTATTCATTTACCATCAAATGCTGATAAATCAGCAAATTAAAGCTGGATTTAAACATTTTGCTGGAAGAATTTCTCTCGGCAGTCTTCCAAGAATATGAACATTCCTCTAACTGCTTCCTCTAAGCCAGACCCTGCAGAGTCGCATGAAGATGCGCTTATGAGATGCGTTTTGATAGGTGCTTTTATTTACGTAACCACAATGTATTTTCCATCCACCGCTGTCGACATGCTTAACCGCGGGCTTTCGGCTTCAGCTGATGTGCAGTGCTGTGATTGTGTGCTGCCACCTAGGGGACATTTCCATACATTACATCTTAGTACAGTTTAGCAGTAAGTAATGATTCACCTATATATAATGTCCTGCTCAAGGTTTCCATAGCAATACGGCAAAGCATGCTGGGTTATTTTTTTCTGAAGGAGTTGACAGATTGAACGTCGTTCCGGTAAAAGGTCTTCTTGTTCCGCGCACTACACTGTTCATTTAACAAATGGAAATTAGTTTTACTGTATATCTTACCTTAGTGTAACCTTTGTCTTACAGCCATATGTCCAGACCTTTGATATCAGTGCACTAAAATGAATGATTTAGGATACCAGGCTTGGGTTTTTGCCAGTGCTTCGTTTCACAAGCTGCCTGTCAGTTATTCCGCCCTTATTCATGCATGAGCCTCTCTTAGATAAATCTTAAAGGTTACAATCCCTCATCTTCTTCTTAACCTGCTATTATCGTTTGATTTGGGTTGATTTTAGGGTTTGATGTGAGGAGGGGGGGGGGCACTTTAAGGTGACCCTCAGCCTGGCTTGCAGCCAACTGCCACTCTCATCCAAAATGCCCAAGCAGCCAAGTTCCATAAGGGAATGCTGTCTTCCGGAGATTCCCCCCCAGGCAACAAGGTGCCTCAGACACACAACCCCTCCTCGGTGGGGCTGCTCTTTAAGTCGATCGTCTGACTGGGCAGAGACACTGATATGATAAGATCAGTCCTAAGTGATTGAATAAAACTTTGATTTCTGATTGGTGCAAGTTTGAGTTACAGAAATGCTTTGATTTTCACAAGCTCCTGTATGAAACAGGGCACAGCTTGAGGCTGGGCGTTTATCCAGCACCCCAGAGCAGTTTGCAGAGCTTTACCGTGATATGTTCATCCTGCGAGCCATGGGGTTTGAGCCTACAACCATCTGGATGCAAGCACAAACTCCTAACCCAAAGCAACAGATGTACTCTCTCCATTTAGGATATGCACCTCCACCCTGACAACACTCCCAACTCTCTGCTAGGTGGCAGCGTGACAGCAACAGAAGAATATTCCCTTCCACGTAAACATAAACATGGGTGGAGACTTGCCAACTCCATCTCCGCGAGCTTACCGAATTGATCCTGATTGCTATAAAGCACTTTCCGCGGTATAAACGGGTTCCCTCACCATGCGCCCTTCAACCAGACCTCACGCCTGCAGTGTGAGTCACGTTGATTGGGGTCTCACAGAGAGGAGAAGAAATCAGAAAATCACATGATCGGTTTGAAGGGAGAAAGAGGAACGCCCAACAGAACCAGTACCAGACTTAGCCAATATGGCACCATCGGCGAACATCACCGCTGGCGCCCCCCCCCTTCCATTCCGAGGCAAAATGAAATTAGTTGACGCCCCTTCATAAGTTGGCGCCTCTATGTGACCAGCTATATCACCTTGACCAGTACTGACCAGAACCTAAATAAACACAGTGAGAATGGTAACAATGGAAACCTCTCAAATCCTGAGCGTTATTTCTACGTACGGTATAACACTAAAATGACTATGAGCCGTATATAGAAACTTCAGCTGGAAACAAAATGAGCCAGTGCCACCGAAGGACGGGAATGAAGGAGACAGACTCTCTGCAGTGTCGTGACTCTCACCAGGGGGAGCAGCCTCGAGATGGGCGGATGGAATCTCCTTAAAACTTTAATTTCATGGAAAGTTAAGATCCCCCAGGAGGGGGCGTAATGCTTAGATAACTACGCTGCACAGGGGAAAACTGCATTTCGAGTCCATCTAAGACAGCGCTGGCAGAGAATCCCTCTCCCTAGGGGTGGGGGGTGATTTTTTTCGCCGTTAATGAAATCATTTGATGAGGTCACTTAAAACGCAGGATCTCCTATCTACTACACCACATGAGCGACCTGTGATCACATCTTGAGTTTTATTTGGCATCAAAAACTATTTACAATTGGGAGAGAAAGCGGGCGAGTCTTTTTTTTCAGACCAATAAATCCTGCCGAATGTGAAACTGAGGGTGATAGAAAGTGATACTGGTAATATGTCAGAACGGTACCATGTTATGATTGAAGAGCCCGGCACTGTAACAGGATTTGCTTCAGATGTGCTGTAAAAATACAGTAGCTCGCGTATAAACCAGACACTGAGTTCGCAATACGAGAAACGCTAGTTTAATGTCACTGTGGATTTAGTTTAAAGGATGGGCCTGGCTGACGGGGAACAAAGTAGATTTCGTTTGCATCTTGATGAAACAACTACGAAACAAAACGTGAAACATGCAAAACTTCGGTAAAGAAATCTGTTTGCATCCTCCGCTGTCCTTTTAACCGACAACTGGGATATAAATGATAATTCCAATAGCTCTTTGTGTCCTTACCTAAGAAGGTGCTCATATTTTAAAAATCGTTTAATGGATCTTAATCATCCATGGCGGAAGGGATTTTGGATTCACTTGATTGAATGTTTTCACAGACAAAAGCAAGTATCTGTCGTGGATTTGAATAGCGAAGAAAAATACCTGCTCCGCTTGTTGTTCACGTCTTACAATGTTATGACGCACTTTTTTTAAACGGAGTTACGTTTCTTCAAGTCTTTTCAAAGCTATAGTGCACAGAATCAGTGTTTGATATTAACGTTAACATTCAAATACTATAGTATAGGCCTACTTGTTTCTATTTCGGATCACGTTATAAAAATAACTATAAACTTTTAATGATTGCACATTGTCATTATCAAAATATATTTAATTGCTGAACGTCCATATTTGTATTGTGGGCCTAAAGTGGGTGTAATTAATACATTTTTTCGCCGAAAAGATGAAATTTGCTCTGTCTACCCTTGGCTTTAGTGTTTTTCTACTTCTCTTTAAATCAATTTGCAGCTTTATCATAGTAACTGTTCTCTATTAAAACACCCTATACGTTACGCAAAAATACAGAGCTCCTTAACAATGTTTAGAGAAACGGGGAAAAGGTGAGGAGTCACGTTTTTGCGTACACGGTTTTCCCCCGGTAGCCGTGGTTATATGAACTTTTTTGACAACATCGCCACCATATGGGAGATCAACGCATTTCTACTGTGCTTAAAAGCAGGGAGCTCGTTGCACGTAGCATTTGACTGGCTTTCTTGTTTGCTAATTAAATTAGGCTATTTAGGTTATTACTATGAAAATATACCGAATGCGCAATGCTAAATATTTTTACAAACCAATTGCCCCCTTCTTTGGTCCAGTTTTCATACACGGCGTTTATTGTTTCAGCTTGTTCGTGTTTGATAAAACTATTTATGAAGAATTTGTTTCGGGGAAGACGAGTCCATGAGTGGTATCAGTAACACAACCTAGGACATATTCCAGGAAGATTAACTCATAAAGGTGATATTGGAGCGGGGTTCCAGGCAAAATAGTGAAACATTTAAATGAACTATACCGCGGCGTCCTAATTTTACATTATATCTTTGTGCGTGATGTTTAAATTTACCACATGGTGGCAGTGCTGCTGTAACCTGGAAATAGGGCTGTGACTGAAGGGTCCGACTCCACACTAAACATTCTGGTTTTCAAGCATTTATCATTACAGTGTTGGACAAACCAATCGTGTCATGTAATGTTCTCTAAGATATCATATATGTTTCTTTATGTAAACCGAACACTATTGTAAATTTACAATTTATAGGTCTATAGTTTCATCAGTTCAAGAGAACATGTAAATACAAACACGCAACGTCATTATACAATTAAACAGGCACTATTTGTCTGTTTTTACCGGCACGTGTCACGAGTAAACTGGTATATTATGCTTGCAGTGTATGGTTACTTTTAAACACTATATGGCAATGACATTGTGAACTGGCAAAAGACAAGCCAAATGCTAACATACATAAGTAGAAATTTATTCCTTGTAACGGATATTGGCCCGTGTTATTCCTGTTTATTCTCTAAATAAATGAGAACAATTACGGTGCCGGCCTACTGGCTTTCCTACTGCCAATGTGCAAAACCACGCCTTGGATTCCTGTCACTAAGCTGCCTTCTTGGGGCACATCCAGGCAATGTGATTAATTCCCCGCAGCACGTCTACTTCACGGTCCCGTTCTTTCAAAGTCGGCCGTCCTGGTAAAGTGGCTTTTTGGTGTATCGGGGCATATGGAAATGAACTCTAACGTGTTTGCACATACGTCCGATTTTATGGGCATAATACTATAAATATTTGAGTGAAACCCCTAAAAGTACACCCTACCCTGTTGGGTACTATTGTGCGCGTGAAGACATATTAATGTGACGATACTTGTGGAATACCCAGACGTCGATACGCTGATAAATTTCCATCACCGGGTGGCGTTGTTGAGGGAGGCAGTTCTAACTTTACGTTTTTATTACATTTAACATGAAGTTCTTCTTTTTCAATCCGAAATTTAGCGTCCAGCTTCGTTCTGCCAATAGTCAATTATTTCGCTCTTAATATTCAATGAAAATGTGCAACTAAACACACGAAGATGGAGTCAACTTCATATAATTAAAATATAATTGATGCAAATATTGCAAGAATGCATTACAGACAGAACCAACGCGTCCACAAATAAAACGTTAAGCTATTCATCTTATAGTAACGGTCTTTTTGTAAATAAATAACAATGTGTATTGTTTTATGCAGCCTACATTATGTCCCCAATCAGGTATCTGCATTTTGAAAGATGGAAATAAGTCTCCTACCCTTTACGGATAAAGAGGAATTGAGCTTTAAACAGTCAATGTTTGTGCGACAATTGAAGCAGTTTCATTTAAAAAGTGGTGCCGTTTTAAATGTTCTGTGGGCGAGACCCATCATTATAGCGATTGAAATCAATATCTTTCCGCTCTTTAATCCTATTAATTAAGCGGCCTCCCTGATTGGACGAATAGTTAATCCCAGTGGGCTTCACTTTGCTACTAACGCTCAAGTGGGACGGAGGACGAGTCACTATCTGCCCAGGGCGAGGGCAAGACGCGCTGCGAGCAGCCGACAAGAAGACATTCATGAAGCCATAGGTACGTCTGCCATTACCCCGCACAGCGCATTTATACTAATATTTGGGCACACTGTGCATACATTTGCATTTTTATGTGCACGGAAGTTAATAAATTGGGCGACGGGCTTTTCTGAAAGAAATAATACTGGCAAAGCAGGGAAAGTGAGCCCCGCGGAATAAAGCAAGGCAGTCTTTATAAGAAGGGACAGAGGCATTTGTATAAACGATCATTAGAAAATGAACGTTGGGGAAGAGAACCTGCTGAAGTCGATCAGCAACGACACTCTGCTGGACCTCACTCAGCGCTACGGCCAGTCCACTTTCGGCTTCGGAGCTGGCCATGGTGCTGGAAGTCCCGGGCGCTATCCGCTCACGCCGGCCGCCGATTTCCTCTCCGGTCAGGCAGCCAAGTCGGCGGAGAGCGGCGGCGAGCATACCAGCGACGACGAGGACGGCTACGACGCGCTGGATCCCAGGAAGAGGAGTACGGGCTTCGACGACGACAAACCGGGATCCCTGTCCAAGAAGCCCAAGGAGCAGAGGTCGCTGCGGCTGAGCATCAACGCCCGGGAACGCAGGCGGATGCACGACCTGAACGACGCCCTGGACGGTCTCCGCTCCGTGATCCCTTACGCTCACAGTCCCTCCGTGAGAAAACTCTCCAAAATCGCCACTTTGCTGCTGGCCAAGAATTACATACTCATGCAAGCGCAAGCCTTGGAGGAGATGCGGCGGCTTGTAGCCTATTTAAACCAGGGACAGGCCATCACGTCGCCCATCCCAACGGCGCTGGCTCCCTTCGGACAAGCGGCCGTGTACCCCTTCACGGGCACGGCTCTGGCCACCTGCGCTGAGAAGTGCACCTCGTACTCCGGCACATCGTCCTCCATCTTCAAACACTGCAGCGACAAGCCTTGATTAAGTTTCTTTCCTCGCCTTCATCCGTCCACATGTCAGACTCTCGATTTATTTAAGTATTTGATTGAAAATGAGTTTCGTCTGATCCGTAATCATACACTATGATTAAATAAATTCTGCCATCCACATATAATAGATCGCAACCCAAGACTTCTTCACTAACAGCTTGATTCGTGTTGGGATGGAGCGCTCAAATCGCTGTTAACCTTAAAGTTGTACTTTCTCTTTATTTTATTATATATTCTTTTCGTTTACACAGTTATTTGTAATTCCGTGTAACAAAACCGTTCATGTCATAATGTAGTGGAGAACTACGTGTTCAGTTCTCCTATACTGAATGAGCGACTGACTGGACGTGCTGGATTTGAAAGTTTTCGGGGGTTTTTCAGTTAAATTTCCTACATGTAAACTATGCAACATTCAAATGTGATACAAATCAGTGAGGCATACATGTTGTCATTAACGTTGAACAGCCATTACTAATGAGGCGTGATCGTCGGTTTTGCTAATTATGAATGATGTATTTCTCATGACTACAGTTTAGACGATGTAGGGGGGAAGGGAAATGTAATATATTTTTAAAAAGATGTGTACAGGATGTTGACTTTGTTATCACACACTTGATTGTATTGTACAACTGTGGGAAACTTGATCAAAGTATCGATATCAAGGCATTAATTACAAAACACTACATTGATAAAACATTTGATTGTGTTGAGACATTGAATTTCATATATTGTTTATATGTCTTTATAATTAAAACATATATATATTCTTCAGGATAACGTGTGAATTCGTCCCAGAATGGGTTTATTTTGCAAACAGTGGAAATGACAAAAATTCTCGTACCCTTCGTAGAATATTTAGGTTCATATATTGAAGTACAACTATTAACATTTTTATGCTATGGGGAAAAAATGCGAAACAACTATTTTTACAAGTTGTGCAGGAAAAAAAGTAGATGTTGCCTTCACTACTTAATTTATAATACTTGTAATTAACCTTTTATGAATTCTTTTTTGCTCTTTAGAGAAATTATTTGCAGTTTATGAAATATGACCAGGTGATTAGCCGCTTAAAAATCCTTCCCATGCAGTTATTTTGAATATCCCCGGTTATACAGACACATAACGGTTTAGTCGTTACCATGTATTCAATCCGATTTTTTTCCCTGAAACAATGTGCAAGGAAATATCAGAATTTATCCATTTAATGCCGTTCAGGGTGTAATTATGGGTTAATACATTCAATTAATTCTGTTATTGCGGTAACCACAAAACTCCGCATTTGTATAAAGACTCGCCATAAATAAATACCCATTTTGTGCTATGCGTTTTGGATGTATAATCCTAAATATTTCAATCAATATAAATAAAACCTATCAATGATGTAACCCACCTGCGACGTGTCGGTAGGTGTTACGGGGTCCGCAGAGCCAGTCCCGAAGTTGCTGATCCCTCTCTGTGTGTCTGCTTACGAGACCCTCCGCTGCGGCGACGTCACATCGAGATTAGGACAGTTCGCTTAAAGTCTCCTGTCTCACGTTTAAATGAAAAGAAAAACATTAGCTGTGAACAATGGCAAACATTAAGTTTTAAAATGCCACGGTTTTCTCCGATGGACCTAATTAGTACAGGATAACATTTACTAAGTTAAATAATAGGCCTACAGGTTAAAACACTGTTAGCACCACGGTTTATTGCAACGTACAACTGACATCATTCAATAAAAAGCTTTATATAAGCATACAGTAAGCTAAGTAACTTTTCAATAGTTGCTTAAACCGTTTCAGAACTTATTTAGAAATATTTTCAACTATAGGACGAGAGGGAATGTTCTCCTGAAATGACCTCGAGGCTAAACCTCTGACATTTTTTGCTACTGTGATCTGGCATAGGATGTGACCTTAACATTTACTTTCGAAATTTTAATTGCTTATCAAGGCACATTGTACTTTCTGTGGTTTCTTGGCCGTATTAAGTAACGCCGATTCGACACAAAGACGGGGCTGGATCGCATAAGGGCCTCTGCCACTGATTTATTTTGTAATGCGACGACCGCTCATATTACCAAAGGGAAAGTGACTGTTCAGCGCATAACGTCTTTTCAAATCCATTCTTTCGTAGTTGGGGATAAACCTATCGGACAGATATACCGGGATACATCCAAGGAATAAGTGACAGGCACGCTGTGAAAAAAAATACATTTACCACAGATGGAATAAATGTTACGTAATGTAGTCCATGTGAATAAAAATTATATCTTATTGCTATGTTTTTATACTCAGGCTAACTATTAATCTGAATTCCTGAGGCAGGCCTACTTCTGGGATGTTGAATACTCCGCTTTAATGATTTAAGTAAATGTACGAAATGTGAATAGGTCTGTATAATAATCTTCTGGTATGTATAACATTTTATACACGGATTTATACACCGAATTGTTTCATTTTATTGTATACAAAGTTTGAAAAGTGGGTCGCCTCCTTCCAATGTAGATTATATAAGAACTTTTGCTATGCAAATAATGCGAATTTTCTCGGTCACAGTTTTTATATATTATGCAGATCTCAGTCAATGTCTCACTCGATAGCGGAGGCGCATCCCCGGCGCCTCCCGCAGTTAAGATGCCGCAGAGGTGAAGCGGGATCTGACGGCTGACAGGCGCGCCCTGCCCGGCAGACCCTGCGCCATGTGCGGCCGCCGCGTCTCGCTCCCCTTTAAGTTAACGATTGCGGGATGTCAGGATGCAGCCGTGACATTTTACATAGGCGCTTCCTGACATATGAGTGTCTGGAAAACTGTCAAGATTTATTTCTGACAAAACACTGCCGTTGTGATTTTTTTTTTGGTGGATCTTGGCCGTGGAGATAATTACAAGGACTGCAAAATGTTAAAATGTTAGTGCTATTGTAGTGTGTGCGAGAAACACATTTTCAGTTAAGAGTCTTGCGTTAACCGCAGGACAGATTGAGATATTTCGATTTAAATAACGGATCAGCGGTGTACCTCTTCGGTTGTGATTTTTTAAAAATGCTTTTCTTTGTATGCCATTTCCAGAACCTTCTTTTGAATCTACTTTACCATTAAAATGTTGTCAGAATAATGCAAAATGTTCAACTGTGTTGGACTGGCGTAACTCATTAAGTTTATTTAAAAGGAGGAAATTTGCTGAAAGCAATTATGAAATAACGTAGAACAAATTCCATTGGCAATTAAATTTGCGTTCATTTTTAGTCCTAAGTTGCGGAGCTATACGTAGCTGCTGAGCTGTTTGTCGTCTTTTTTTGCTGGGGGGAGAACAGGCCCCAGAGTTATCCGCTGTCAGTCACCTTCAGACAGGTGCGATTTGAGCCGTCTTCGTGCCCTAAGGGAACTTTCGGTTCATCATTTTATTCAAGAGTGACACGGGAGGACCTTGTTGTGCAGCCATCTGAAAGGCACAGACTAGCCTCACATGCCCGAATAAAACACACATGTGAGAAAAAACGCAAGCTGTTCTTCGCGACTACTGGACAAGCCAAAGACTTTTAATATGGACAAATTTAATGCAAACTCATATATATTGATCTACACCGATGAGTCCTGTCGTTATGAATATGGTAGAGCGTTCTGCCGTCCGCCACAACACCGTCATGACGGATATATGTCCGTGCGCGGCTAATTCGTCCAAATTATTTTGACAGCGCCGATTGAATTAATTAAACTCCCGCAGAAGAAATGTGTCCAAGACACATTGTACCACTCCTCATGCCTCGCACATTCCCGACGCACTGGATGAGAGCAGGGAGGGGGTTGGAGGACGAAGAGGAGGCGAGAGCCAGCGGAGGGGGGCATGCGAGCTGCAGGACGGGCGGCCGGAGGTAAAACCGCGCAGACAGGCGCTGGACATCTACACGGGTGGCTCTCGGCAAAGGGAATGCTCAGGTCACCGTATTTTTAACTTTTCTTTTTTTCCCTGCAGCAATGTGCCTAACCCCCCCATGACATCACAGGCGTTCATTCCTTCCAGCTCCCTTTTGTCGAGAGTGATGAGGGGGGGAGTCAGTTTGTTCCGAGGGGCTCGGTGATTCAGTGCGACGTTGCTGCGAGTTAGGCGAGAGCCCCCCCGTTTGTTACTTTAATAATCAGACAAGCGGCGGATGGGAGGGGATCTGTGTCCGCGGCCTTAAACCAAGTTTGGGCTTCGTTGTTTGCCACGAGGCACCTGACACCAGGCATTTTAACTCGCTGTGGGAATGGGGGAGAGAATCATTTGGGAGGTGTGTGTGTGTGTGTGTGTGTGTGTGTGTGGGAGGGGGGGGGGCAAAGCATAAAAACGGAACTGGGTTTTAAAAAGCTAGGGACACGCAGACTGCAGCTTAAAGGGACGGTGTCTGATTTGGATAGAAAGGGTTGAGTATCACGCACGCACTCAGTCGGCATATCGTGATGAGACCCTGAAAGGCACTTTGGAATGAGGATGAGGAAGAGATAAAGGAGGGGTCAAGGCTGCACGCTTCAGCAGAGGAAGGCGCGATCCCGGCCTGCAGGCTTGATGGGGAATCAGAGATGACAAAGCGGGCAGCCATGAGCCAGGCAGACCTTAATCTCTGTAATGGTGTCCCTCCCCATACAAACTAGTGGACAACTTTTCTGGAAAATAAGGGGTGGAGAGAAATGCAAGAGTTTTTTTTTTGGGGGGGTGGGGGCTAGTCTTCGAGCCAATTTCCGACTGCCCTCGTTAACAGCTAATAGGAGACCTGCTCTGAATGGAGCGGCGGGTCCATTCGTTAATTACTGCCAAAAGCCATGTAGAACGCTATCGATAATCCGCCGGTGGTGACAGGGAGGCGCGGCGGATCGTAATAGCGGACGGTAAACACGGGGTGGGAGATGAAGATATATGTCCGCCTATGATCCACAAAACGGCCAGGACTAGACTCACTCCCTCTATGTCCGCCCTTCCTTTCTGCTCTAAGCATTACATCCGTAATTAAACAACAGCGATAAAACGCTTTATTAGCCAGTAAGCGAGGTCGGCCCTGGGGGAGGGGGGTATTCAGAGTGCCCGTTGCCCCGGACGACGCCCGTACAGCGCCCCCCGGTGAAATGACAGTGATGTGTGCACCGAGTCTCATGCATGGTCGCTTAGGGCTGCGGTGTGTAACCCCTTGTGCCCCTTTGTTTTGGTGGCTCTGGCGAGGCTCCGCTGTGCGCTGCTGCTTCTCTTGTGTGTGGCGTCTGGTTCTCGACTCATACTGCATTGGCGCGACAAGAATCAACCCCCCAGACTAAGGTGGTCCCTGACCGCCTTTCCCAAGCCCACAGCCTCTGCCCAAACTCCACCGATGGGCACTTGAATGAGTCTAGGAATCTCACTCTGCAATCTCACGCCATTAACCGCCGTTAGACTGTAATCAGCCGGAATCTTCAGAGCTTTGCGAGTGTTTGCGCTGAACAAACGTTGTTACAGTCCAGGAGAAAAAAGGAAAAACAATTCCCTTAGAATATATCCCATCTGACTGCACATGAAATCTAAATCCGGACGAATCCTTTTTGGGATGGAATTTGTAGTTTTGTCTCCGCATAAAACAGTAACTGAATTTGATCATATTTAAGACCTTCACTGAGATTTTTGGAGAAGTTACGATTGCCGCCAGAACTGCATATTTCTAAAAGCCTAGAATCCTACTAAACTCTACCACGGATAACATTATATTTTCAGAACATTCCAAAGTTAGCTATAGTGCCGCGGGTATCCAGTTCATACACGACAGCAGCGTCCCTTTAATCCTAAAGAATCCTTTTGCGGAGAGAAAGAAAACTCTTGCAGTTGTTTTTCGTCCGCTAGGATATGAACTGGAACATCGGTCGGGCCTGGAGGGCGTCCTCGTTGGACCAGGAAGACGGACTCCTCTGGAACTGGGCCTCCGATGGGCCGAGTCAGAGTCTGTGCAGCAGCTCGGCAGAAAATGAAAGGGAAGATTAATAGCATTTATCACAGCGGATAGACTTGCGCTTTCCCTAATTAAAATTGTTAGAACATGCATGAAGCCAGGGATCAGTAGTTTTTAATGAGGACCTTGTAGACTGATTTGGGTCTAATTTTCTGCTTAATAAGGCTGGTTTAAAAAGTAATTTTGGAGGGATGTGACTCTTTTGAAACCTGCTCATTATCAATAATAGTGCTTCACTTAAGTACTTGAGGAAACGCTGTGTTTAATTAATATAGCGCAGGCACGTGGATTAGCTGACAGGCTGGATAGAGTAGGCGCAGAGGATTGATGAAGGATGTTCAAGGACATTGATTTCATTATGCCGCTTCATTACAGGCTAAGTAACTCCCTAAATGGCAGCATTTAAAATCTACGGTCGCTTTCAGAATGAACGTTTTATTTTGCAACAGAGTTTTGTCTTTTTAAATGTGTTTTTGGCACAAAACAATCATATTAATTTCCCCTAAAAGTTTACAGGATCCTGTCAGGATCGTGACAGCATTTTACAGCTGCAGTGGTTGATTGCTTGATTGTTAACTGTGATGCTTTTGATAGAGTTTCTAATTTAGGTGTTTGCCATTTAACACATAGGACATAACGGCTCCATTTTTTCCACCAAAGCCCTATTTTTATCAATTCACTTTGAATATTCGGACCTCAGAAAGACGCTCAGTTTTTCCACCGATCCTCTAAATCATTATTTTTCTCACCTTTTTCTCCTCATAAAGGTCCCAGTTCAATTACACATCGACACCAATTTTCATTCCTTTGATATTTATAAATATTTTTCATTAATTTCACTGCCCATTAATTGTAATGTTCCACAGGAATTGCTTGAAAGTTTAATTTCCTTAAATTCGGACATTTTCTTGGTCAACAGCAGAAGGAACTTTGACCGATTCAAACATGAAGTGTTAATGTAAGGTCCCACATTTACTTAGTCAGAACCAAATATATTATTATTATTATTATTATTATTATTATTATTATTTAGTGTGGAATGTTAGTGGTTAACAGGAAGTGTTCATTTTTTAGAGAAAGGAGAGTGTGAGTGCACTCAGTAATCAGACATGCGGCGTTCTGCCTTTTATCGCTTCTATGTGGCACTAAAATAAAGCGAAATGCGCTTCAAATGGGAGAAATATTAAAATGCTAAAGAAACTGCATTTCAGTTGAGCGAAGAATTAAAGTGTTAAGGAGAAAAACATTTCAGTTGAGCGAAGAATTAAAGTGTTAAGGCAAAAGGCATTTCAGTTGAGCGATGAATTAAAGTGTTAAGGCAAAAGGCATTTCAGTTGAGCGATGAATTAAAGTGTTAAGGAGAAAAACATTTCAGTTGAGCGAAGAATTAAAGTGTTAAGGCAAAAGGCATTTCAGTTGAGTGACAGCATTTAGAAAAGTGGCATTTGAATGAAATTTGTACACAAGCCTGAAATGCAGGAATCTGGGAGTAAACACCCATGTGTGACTACAACACGCCATTTTGCTCTCACAGAACAGGACTGCAGCCAAAATATTGCAAACAGGGTCTATAAATCAAACAGTAAATAATACATGTTAGCAATTAATAAATTGAACATTTTCTATCTCATGTAAAAGGACATCAACACCATGAACTATATTTAATATTTACATTTAGATTGGAACAAACTCACAAAACAAATAATTTCATTTGATAACACAAAGTATGCAAGAATATCCATCCATCTGGGTCTGGAGTCTCCGAGGCAGAGAACAATCCAGGATGGGGTCCAATCCCATCCCATTTTTTGAATGCGGTTCTTGGAAGAATCCCTATGAGGACAACTTTTAAATTCCATGCACAGAACAGAGACTTGAACCCACGTCCTTGTGGTGTGAGGCAACAGTGCTAACCACTTCCCACCATGCTACCCCAGAAAAGCACCATCCCTGCAAGAAGAATGAAGTCTTAAAGAATGAGACATTTTGTTTGTACATAATTGTAGTACCTGTAGTTATTTTAATGGATACAAATTACAATGACCATTACCCATAACCTCCCAGCATAGAAGTCAGCAAAGAAGCACTATGAATTTAGCATTGTAGTGTATATGTGATATGTTTCGATCTGCTGTAACATGTACATATATGATAATATTCTTGTCACGTTTTTACCTGAATCCCTGATCTAGTTCACATTGATGGGGGGGTGGTTGATAAGCCTTGACTTACAAGCGGAAACACGCTGTATCCGTCCACAGTGGATTGCTAAAGTTCCTCAAAGCTGCTTTATCCAATTGAAGTAATCAGCTTACTGTGTGGCTTCTACACTCTATATCTATATTAGAGGCGAGGGGGTACTCTGGTACTCTGGGGCTCACTGAGGTTTTGTGTCTTTTCACCCCCTCAAATCAGAAAGAAATGAATTCCGCTGATACGGAGGAGCGTTGACTTTCGGTGGAAATGCGGATTTCTGAGAGAGGCGGTCATTATCACACGTAGGATCAGTCAGTCGATGCGCACAGATGGGATATGCTTTCAGGAGGCCAGGCGAATACTGAGGGGGAGCAGCAGGGGTGGGGGTGGGGCTATTAAATAATAACCCCCCCCAGTCCAAATCAGAGAGTGGCCATTTCTCGATCCCAGTTGAGCCATCTTTCCAGTGAGTGTTTAGACCTCGCAACTCAAGATACCTGGAGCTTCTCTGTGTCTCCTAGTTGGAGTGATTCCACGTTTTACTGCCTAGGAGGTTTATCATGCCCATGACCACAGCAAAAGTTCTTCGCCTTCAGTGGGCAAAGCATGGGCCATAACTCTGGAGATGCAGGTGTCCTCACGCCCATCACAGACATCCTCTACGGCCTTATTTTCACGTTTCCCATCTGCTGTCACTTGCGTCCTGTTGTCTCACATAAAACGTGGTTTATAATCTTTCCATAAAAGGCAGCGGTGAGCCGTTGTTGATCTCTTGCTCTTGCTGAAATCTTTGCCATCTTTTCCCGATAAATTAAGAGGCCATTTGGGCCGGGTGGGTCTCGTAAGAGGGATCACCCTAATGGCTTCTGATCCATGAGTGGAATCGCTTTTATCTGATTTATTCCTGGCGTGAGCAGCTGAGCATTCGCCCAGTCTGCGGCAGAGGTCACGGCTGGAATCATTTTCATCATCGCTGCACTTACCTGATTTTTCATAGATTCCCATCGACAAAGGCACAGATATCAAGTATAATCAGCAGCTCCTGAAGATTTAAAGGAATTATGGGATTTGTTTCATCGCTTGATGGATAATTCTTTCGCAACGTTCTAATAAAGAGAATGGCTTTGTTTTGACGGCATCTCTGTGCCAGCGGGATCTGATTGGTTTCCTCGATCTCGGTCATAAACACCTCAGAGGCTAAGCTGCCTGAATCTATTTGGCGTCAGTCCGTGTGTGATTTCTCTTTCATAACTCGCCCAAGTCCAAACTAGAAAACTTTTTTTTTTAGCTGATGGATAACACAGAAAAATGCTATTAGCCATGTGACTGGAAAAATGATTAGATTTGTTTGGAATTAAACTGAGCTTCTTTTCCAATGAAATTCTCAGTTTTGATATTTTTGTCATACAGCACAGGACGTCCTCTACCCTGATTTTTTGCGCCAGGATTTCAGCAACCTTGCACTGGATAAACAGTCGGAAGACTGACGGATGGGTGGATGGATGGTTAATTAAATTCACTAGATGGGTTTGGTTGTGTGTGTCTGTTGACTCCGGAACGGCCAAACCAAGTGCAGTTAACCTGGCCTTTTAGTTCCATAAAAGGACAGAAAAACCTGTTTTCTGTTCTGATTCACTTGTGAAATTGTTACTGTCGCTCAGCCATTGGACTACTATTTGGTTATAGGCCCCCTCGACAGTGGGACCGCCCCCTCGGCAGTGGGACCGCCCCCCTTAGTGTTTCAGGCAGAGGCACACCCATCAGAGTGACATATGTTAAATGTAGATATTATGCCTAATTTCGCCATTCATGTACTGGGGGCTCGTCACTCTGTAGATAAGGGTGAGTCAATGTGAGCCCCACATCATTTCATCTGAGACACAGGGGAGCTCTGTCAGGTAACACAAACGCCGCATAGGGGTCTGATTACAGATTACAACCTCACTGATAAGTCAAGTAACTGTCACTGAACCAGAAACAGGTGCAAATGTGCTGCAAAAAATTTGGACTTTGGCAACGGGGGGGGGGGGGGGGGGGTTATG
>JAODKF010000045.1:0-12765 GCA_026779585.1 Mormyrus proboscirostris
GAAATGGTTTGAAGCGCAAAAATAATCGGTGTGCATCGTTGTCTGTGTACTGGAAAACACGATTCTGTCATTAAAAATGCACCACCTTACTTTTGTGAAAAGTTATTAAAACTAGAAACTTGTTTCGAGATACTAAGTCGAAATTTCGAGATATTATCTCGAAATAACGAGATAACCAAGTCGAAATTTCGACTTAAATTTTATATTATTTTTTTTCCGGTGGCAGAAATGGGCTTCTATAGTATCATATAGGTGGCGACGAGAATATCTCTCTACTTTCCAAAAACAAAGCAAGTGGCAAGATTGTCAGCCCAACGTCAAAGAAGGAGACCTGGTACTGCTCAGAGACACACAAGCGAAAAGGAACCAGTGGCCCATGGCCCTTGTGACCAAAGCACACTATGACGATGATGATGGAAAGGTCAGGAAGCTTGAACTGAAGGTTTTCAAAGGAGGTACTGTTAAGACCTTCTTCAGACCAGTAAGTTGAAGTAGTGCTGCTTATGTCTTCCTGAATGTTGCTTTGGTTGATTTCATGTTTTGTATTAATCTGTAGGATTTATTCAAGTGACTATTAGTGGTATTGTGGTCAATACCAGGTGGGGAGTGTTGTGTTACTGTGTTGAGACTTGGAGAAGCTTTGTTTGTATGTTGTATTCGTATGTCTTTGTTAATGACACACTTAAACACACACACACACACACACACACACACAGATAACAAGGGAGGCCAGCACTCCAACGTTTATGGCCCAAAGATTTAGGGACCTACAGACAGCAGAGTGGACCTCAAGGACAGGGGGTCCCTCGCCAACACCCTAAAGAAAGTTTCTTCTAAGTCGGCTTGGTATGCCCTGTATATTTCTTTGCTTATGATTGCTAGTCTCAATGTACAGGTTATGTTTGTGTGTGGCCTTAGACAATATTACTGTTTTGTGTGCCACCCTTATAACCATGTTCACGGAGTATCACCTATTTTACCCATCACAATTAAATACTTATATAAATTTGAATAAATAAATATGTATAGCTACCACTGCATATATGTTCTAATGGTAATACCAAAAGAATCTTGAAAATTAAATAGTGTAACCAGGTACACCAGCTTAATGAAAATCATCAGTAAAGGGGAATCAGTCTGGTCATAAATCCCAAAAGCACTGATACAGACCCCCTCCGAAAGCCCGCCAAATGGATGGTCAGCCATTGGTTCCGGTGTCAAATTCCTGGTCATCCCTATTCATGAACTTTAGACCATAAAACCTGGCACCTCTGAAAAAGGGGGAAGGAGTGAGAAAGCACATTATCCCAAAGAGAGAGGCTGAGAACATCAGCCCAGGAGAAGAGAAGCCCTCCTGAAGCCTGCTGGTGAAGGCCTGCTACGCGACAGAACTGCAACCAAGACAAAACTTCACAAGGTGCGTCGCCAGTGTCATGATTGTTAGCTGAGTGTTCTTTTATTTTTGCGGACAACTTACTTACTATGAAAAAGAGAAAGTTGAAGGAGGCGTAAAGACAATTTCCCCATGGGGATCAACAAAGTATCAGTTATCATTATTATTATTATTAGCTTTTTTGAGAAATCTCAGTGATCTTTCAAAACATTTCTCTAAGCAGGTGCACAAGTATATGGGTCCCCCCAGCACCACTGGCTGGTCTTTAGGTTTCCTAACAAACAAAGGTTGTTCTTTATGCCCTCTACAGGTTAGGTTTGGAGCAGTTCCCATGAGAGCTCATGTTTGTTTGATGTTTCTAGATGCAAGTTTGACATAACAATCATCAAAATACATTTTGATGCTGGAAAATGCCATACTTTTTCTAACCCTAGCCTCAGTTTTCTAACCCTAATTTGGGGGCTTTGGGTGAAACAATAGGCTGTTGCAAAGTAGAAAATATACTACTAAAGCATGCTAGACTGTGGTTCCCCATCCTTTTTTATGATTTTTTTTATCATTTTTATGCCTGAAAATACCAAACCTTTTCTTACCCTAACTTTAGCCTCAACCAATTGATGGTTCCATGGTTTCTTACTCTGCTCAGGTTAAGAGTTTGGGCAACAGCACTTTGGAATATATTATGAATTTGCAATTTACAAGGCAATCTGCTTATTTTCACCTCTGCAATGTTAACCATCTTCGTCCTGTCCACATCACGTATTGATTACTGTAATTCCATCCTATCTGGCTTACCTCTCAAGCATCTTCATAAGCTCTAGTTAGTACTCGTATTATTACCAGGCCTCCAATCACAGCTCATATCAGTCCTGTTCTTCAGCAACTTCATTGTGCTTCCCATTAAATATCACGTTGATTACAAAATTCTACTGTTCACTTTCAAAGCCCTTCACAATCTTGCTCCTTCATATCTTACTGATCTTACGTATTCACACTCCTTCCCGCACTCTCAGATCTTCCCACTCTATCTCTCTGGTTGTGCCCCGTGCTCCCCTGACCACTATGGCATTTAGAGCTTTTAGTTGTGGTGCTGCCAGTCTATGGAATTCTCTACCTCCTGATATCCGTAATATTGACAGGATTTCTGTATTTAAATCTCATCTTTAATTAAATTCCTTTATTTAAACTTGCATACTCATTATGACTTTGCTGCTGTGGCAGCTGTTAAATTTTCATTTTGTTTTATTAAATGCTAATTTTTGTACAGCAATAATGTATATTGTGTTTCTGAGGTGTCCTTCAGTGCCTTGAAAGGCACCTTTAAATAAAATGTATCATCATCATCAATGCGCTCCACCAATGTCCAAATCCTGTCCTCCAACTCTACAATAACTAAACACTTCTGGCACAATATCATACTAGTGGGAGTTTCGAAAGGACAGTCCATGCTGTACATGCCACAGGAGCTACAGAATACAGGCGTAGGTGCACGAATGCAGATTACAGTATTGCACCATTTTAATTTGTACTATAAAACACCTGTGTGAACCAATGTTTGTGTATACTCACACCAGCTTATTACATAATGCTACTTTTCAAAATGAAAGCACACTTGGTCAATTACTATGAGGGGGTGAGACTGACTGCTCTTTCCAGGCGTTTTGATATTTACAGTTGTCAGACGCAGCCATTGTAGCCTTCACTCTTGTCTGCAGCTGTACCGGGAGTGCATTGAATTGTGAGCAGAAGTGATGGATATGGTGACTTGATTGTTTAAAAAAAAAATAAAAAAATTAGAATTTAGTGATTAATTGTCATTGTTGACACACCACAGCACACAACAACAAAATGTGTTCTCTGCATTTAACCCATATGTGCTAAGGTGACACAGCAGGGGACAGCTAATTCAGCGCCCGGGGAGCAGTGCTTGGGGGCGGTACCTTGCTGGTCGGGGATTCGAACCCACAATCTTTCAATTACGAGTGTGCTTCCCTATCCAGCAAGCCACCGCTACCCACTGCTTCATTGGAACTTTATTTCTTGCAATTTCTGATTAATTTCTTGCAATTCTTTCTTTCTTGTAAGTGGCAGAAACGGGCTTCCACAGATTACCACTATGCATTAATGTGTTATCTTTCACAGCCCTAGTTATTTAATGTTGAAAATTTAGGATGGTCAAATTCTCACAAGGCAGACAGCTTGCTCTACAAAGAGCAAGTTGAGGGAGGCATAAAAAAAAATTCCCCATGGGGACAATAAAGGGTTCAATTATTATTATTATTATTATTAGTAAAATGTAAAAGAGACTATCAGGACAAAAACTTGATAAAAGATACAAGGAATACAAATGTAATAGTTTGTATGTTTTTAAAGATACCACCCAAATTAACACTTGCTCACATAACTGCTAGTAGCTTTAAAAAAAGAAAAACACCATCTAGTCTTAAAATTATATTTCCATCACTTGTTAAATAAAAGTTCACTTAGAAGACATGAAAACATCTATTTCTGAGACCATTCAGAAGGATTTTCATTGGCAGAAAATATGTCTGTGCAGAAAGTCATTGTACAATTAAGGAAGGGAATTCAACAAATATCTTTGCCTTACAGTATAATGCAAGAAAGGCACTTTGATTACGGTCTTTAAAGTGGGGCAAACTTAAAAACACATTTGCCCAACTTTCAAAACGCCCTCACAAACTTCCACTTATCCTCAAAACAAAGTTAAATTAAAACATAAAAAAACCAAATTACTTGCAAAAGGTCAAAACTTTTAAACAAAGTCCAAAACTTTCATAAAGTACTCACAAATAAAATAACCAGAAATTAATTATGAAGTGGATGAGACGTGCTGACAGCATGGTGCTCATGGATCCTCTTTTAGCTGATCACATGACATCTGCAGTCCCAGAATGTACCCACTCCAGTCTTCCCAAGATGGAAGGCACCTTTCGCTCCCTTTACGATGCTAGGCAAGCAGGCTAGCTGAGTGGCAGACACATGAGGCTCCCTACTCGATGAGCTTCTTTGCCTTGAAGAAACGGCGGAGGTAGAACACCTGCCAGGTGGCCAAGCCGATCAGGCAGCACATGGAGAAGATGCTGAAGTACAGGACTCTTGTGTTTGTGGATTCTGGAAAACAGCACATATCAGGAATCCGGATGAGACACTAACTACAGGTGACAGCACAAACACAGGATATTGTAATAATCATGATTTTAAAGAAGAATGGTTTATATTATTACCATCCCTTGATGAAAGGATGGAAATTACTGTGACAATCACCACAATTATATAGCACGACACTGAACCATGGCAGGACAAGTCTGTGGAGCCTGGACTTGTTTCGATATATACCCAGTTCTTCACATCTCACTTTTAAAGCAAACTGCATTGCACCACCAAAGGACAGATTATGTTTCTTCACCTTGGTATAGCAAGTAATCAATTCAATAACTCAGCTTCTCCAATAATTCATTAGAGTACAAGGCTTTTCCCATTTTAAAAGGTTAAGCTACTTATAAAGCTGGGCATGCAGAGATGCAGCTATGCACTGTTACTTCACTTCAGCTGCATTCATACCATTAGTGTCCCTCATTTCCTCCTCCCGTTTCTTCATATACGCAAAGTCATTGACAATGGACTCGGACAGGTCCTCCAACCGCCGGAGCTCCACCTCCAAGGGCTTCAGCTTCTCCACCTTGGCGATCTGGCAGTAAATACAAAGCCATCGTGTGTGTGTGTGTGTGTGTGTGCGTGGGGGGGGGGGTTCTGCAGTGATCTAACCCATAATTTGAAGTTAAGACCTTCACTCTGTTGACTCAAGATTAGCTGTACTTGCTATTCACTTAAAATTATTATTTTTTTTAAATAAGTTACATCCACCAACATATCATTTTCATCCAACAGATGTCACTGTTACCCAAAAATCTCAAAGCAGATGTTAAACACTAAATCCACTATTTTTCCCCTGGTGCACAGATTCAAATTAAATATATTACAATTAGCACTGGTCCATTACCCGTGCATAACTCAGTGCCAAAATATTTAGAGGAAAAAAATTAGGACAACACTAAAAGAAAGTACACCACTACTGAGAGCACCACTGAGTCCACAGATTTTTCACCTATGGGGGGTGACCTACAGTCACACAGAGCAGCCTGACTGCAGACACATGGAAAGACAGGAAAAGAGATGATGCCCGAGTACTGCTCATGATCCAGAAAAAAGTTGCATCAGGTGAAATGCAATGAAAATGCAAAATGAAAATTAGCAAGTTTTACCAACAAATATTCAAATTTCTCATAAAACATATTGTTCACACCCCAGTAAAACATTATCTTCCTGGGATGCACATTCGCATACGAGGCGGCACATAGGAGAAGCAATGTCAGGCAACAGTAGTGCCACAAGACAAATACAACAAGTGCCAAATACCACAATCTACTTCAACGAATAAGCATAGATACTATAGGATGTAATCATGTTGGAAAGGGCAATTTAGTCCAAGTTTTTTACAAGGGAGGTTAAGGAAGACAAACAGAATTAAGTACTCTGGTGTGATGCTGATAAAGGGGAGGTGGGAGTTCATATTTTGTGTTCACTTAACACTCACCTCTTCATAGTTCTTAGCCTCTACTCCATGTTTCATGTCAAGGTTGACCAGCTGATCAGGTACCCGTCCGGTTCCTGAAATCAGCATTAAAAAAAATCAACAGGAAAAACTCAACTGTTAATGGGACCTCAGTAAATAAATGCAACCCTCACTGCAGGAGATAAAGATACATCCAAAAATCAGCTGTTCTATACATCACAAAAACAGTGAGGTAGCAGAAGCAAAACACATACCCATAGGAAACTTGCTCTCAAAGCAAACTTCAAACATGTCATAGTCCTCAGTTGTAAAAGCAAACTTCCCCTTCAATGCATCTTCTTTTGAGTACAGGATATGCCCAGAGGAGTCTGTAATCTGCAAAGAATATAAACAGGCATGAATGATACCCAGGGAGCCAGAAAGCTTATGTTGCATTGCTACATAAAATCACAGTATAAAACAGACCTTCCCCCTATATCACCATGTGTATTATGAAACCCCAGTTATTTACATAGGCAGCACAAGCTAAGTTTATGTTATAGGCCATTGTAAATATTGAAAGGATGGTTCCAAATAATGGTAGGTGATAATGCAGTAATTTATCGTGATCGGTTGCAACTGTATCCACAATAAGCATTTCAGAGTTTTTGTGATACAACTAGGGCTGCTCCCTGAAAGTCAAAGACTCATGAATCGACAGATTCTTAGTCGTCTTTTCAGTCATTACAATAACTGAACAGAACACATAGAAGCTTACAAAAGGGATGACTTGCAATGAAAAATTGTAAATAAGGGGAACCAAAAATATATTTTGATTTTCTAGCAGGGTGCTTGCTAAAAGAAAAATCCACAACAGCAGTTACCTGGGCACTCAACTTCAATTTAGGTTGATCTTTGGATGCAAGTTGAACGACTTGAATAATAATGTAGAAAAAAAGCACACACACTGTCAAGTATACTCTCTCATTGATTTATTGGAAGCGTAACAAATGATGGGACGCATTTTCGCATTAAGCCATCTTCAACATCTTACAACCAAAATAAGTCCGTAAAAAACCAAATAGCCGAAAGAATTAATCCGTAATCTAAAACAATGTTCAAGCATTAGAGGAGAGGAGAGAACAGGTCATGGTGAGCAGAAACATATTTAATCTATATCATCACCTCTTACTCACCTTGCAGGATATTCACAGCTATAGAAACAGGTTGGATATCACAGATATGGTAGGATATGTGGTTTTATTTAAATCTAATAATACACTGAATAGATAGAGATTACTTTCGTTTAGGTGTTACAATATGCCTCATTAATATTTTACCCATACTAATAATCTGTTTACCAAATCGTGGGTGTTACTAAATGACTGTATAGCACCAAAAAGATGGCTTCCAGACAATCGATCATACACGGCCCGGGTGATTATTGTGTATTATGATTGTGACAGTCCTACTCAGGCCCTTGCCTTTCATATAGTATAAAACTTTATCCTTTATCCTCATATTAGTATAAAACTTCATACTTTATGGGAATATTCTGAGATGTGTTCTGTCAAACTTGGCTCATATAAGCAAATGCGCATAAAACCATGAGTTTCCTGGCATGTGCAACGGGCTCAGAACCCAGCCTGAGATATTCTACGATTGCTGCTGCCTGCGACGTCTCCACTACCTGTCACGTCCTTCCAGCCTGCCTGTCCCGTCTCTCCTGCATGCCTGCTGTACCACTGTTCATCCTGCCGTCGGGTATGGTATTTTGAGTTGCTTTTTAAATTATGGGAAAATAAGAATTTCATTTTATTTTAGCACATCTTGTACGTAGTACATATGTCAATAAATGTTGAACCATTTTTCTACGCGCGATCGCTTGGTGTTTTTTTCCTAAACGCGATCTGATACCGTAATGTTACGTCTATGCGTGCACCACTCATTACGACGCTGAAGTTGGCTCCTTATTCGGATTTTGCAGTCCACCTTAAATGCATCGCAGCCCAATGCAATGACGCGATTGCGCCTGGATGGGGACTATTTTAATACCTTAAACCTCTCTGTGCCAGGCAAATATCAACTTCTCAGTACACATCAGGTACCCTACTATATAGATTTAATGCTTTAAAGTCAGATGGAAACAAGGCAATGCCTTAAACCTCTCTGGGCCAGGACAATTTGACCTTTTCTATATTGCAGGGTACCTGATGTATACTGAGAAGTTGACACTTGCCTGGCCCAGAGAGGTTTAAGGCATTAAAATGGGCATGGAAACCTGGCCCATTGTGCACAATAGTATGACATGCTTTGTTTCCATCTGATTTTTATAGCATTAAATCAATCTGGGCCAGGACAATGCCACTTTTTCTATATAGTAAGATACCTGACGTGTACTGAGAAGTTGATATTTGCCTGGTACAGAGAGGTTTAAGGTATTAAAATTGGGCTGCGAAGCATTTAAGGTGGACCGCAAAATCCGAATAAGGAGCAGCGAATAAGGAACTCAGCGTCGTCCACTCATTTTAAGCGCGGACGATTTGACCAGGTTTCAGCAAAGCGTTGATAGCTTGACCCTTGTAGATTGTCTGCGCTAAGTCTGTACTTCTGCAGCGTACAAACATGCATCCTGGTTAGAAACAGCCAGGAGCTAAAAGGCACGTCAAAGGCTCCGCTCATTTCTACCTCACTGTTAAGAAATATAAAACCCATGTGTGATGGGATTGGAGCTTGCTGGGTCCGGGCAGCACTCTCTCGACCTACTTTGTAAAAGATTACCGGTAAGTTACGTGTACACATCAAATGGCACAACAAGCGTCCGTGCTAAACTTAGGCCTATTTGACTGGACGCGACTAACGACTGTAAGCGCGAATCAGACAGCATTTATATACTCACAAGAGCAACACCAAATAATTTCCTTTATTTATTTAGTCTAGCAACGTCCCACGGCCCCATTCGGACTCACCTTCAGGTTGGTTTTAGTGTTTGGCTGCTCGCCAAGTTCATAATCCCCCGTTACAAGCACATCTTTATGTATTTCCTCCCGCAGGCACTTTCGAGAATTTACAGGTAAAAAGAATGAGATAGACGACACCAACTGGAATATAACAGGCAGAATCAGAAACACGTAAAGCCGCGACATGGTCAGCCCCCAGGATGCAACAGAAGCGTCAGCCTTACTGCCGCGTGACACCGAGCAGCCGCACAAAGGGAGCTTTCAGTAATAACAGCGCCACCACTGGTGTGGAGGATTACAAGCATTTATTCAAGAGCAACTCAAAATGTGGCGCTAATTTGCAAACTGATGTATCAAACGGAAATGAAGATTATATGCTAGACAATAACTTTTTTAATATTTAGTTTTATATGATGTTATGAACAATAAATATAAAATTGTGCATTATATTGACATGACACTAGATTTTCGGAAAAATTGGTCAAGATATACGTTTACTGTTTAACTAATTTTCAATTGTGAAATATGCCTTTTTTACAAATTTTGGGTTATATTTCAGTTCATCCATGCACTGACATTCAGATGTAAAACAATTTAAGTGCTTTTAAAAATCACTTAAAATTTAAGTGCTGAAGGGCTCATTAAAACCAAATTGTTGTTGCCTAATTACTCTCTGAATTTTTTAAGCACTAGATGGACATGCCAAGCCAAAGACAGGAGCTCATACTAACTAACCAGAATAAAATAAATGTATAAAGTATTATGGCACATTATGATATCTTCAAACATTTTTCCTGGTGAGGGTTGGGGTTAAAGATATAATTTATGTTTTAAATAACTGTATACAATTAATAATAGTCAAAGAGAGGTCATGAGACAGACACAAGTGACAACGAAAGTTAGATTATTAAAGCTAATTGTCAGATTAAAATATTTTAAATATTTTGACAGAACAAAAATTTTACATTTGTAATCTTAGTGGAGTTAAGAGGGCTCTGATCGGGGATCTTGACAGACTGAGCGAGGTGTCTGAGTGTCTGGGATTAAGGGTATCCTGGAGAATGTTGACCTTGTTGAGAGATTTACCCACCTCGGCAATGACATGTCTCTGGTGAATCTTCCTATGAAGTCAGCAGATAGAAGCGGTGTGTGGTGCTTCTAATATCTTTGCAAGAGGACAAAGGTCCAAGTCTTTAGAGTCCTGGTGCTCCCTGTCTTGCTGTATGTATCCAGTGATCTGAGATGGAGATTGAACTCCTTCGGAATTGTGTCTTTTCGGAGAGTCCTTGGGCACCACTGGTTTGATTAGTGTCGAATGAGCGGTTGCTAGAGGAGACCCGAATGAGGCACATTACCTGCATTGTGAGGGAATGTCAGTTACGGCACTATGACCATGTGGCACGTTTCCCTGAGGGTGATCTGGCTCTCAGGATCCTCATTGCTGGGGACACAAGTGGCTGGACCAGGCCAAGGGGACTCCCACATAACACTTGGCTGTGGCTGATGGATGGCCATTTCCAGAGGGTGGAACTGGACTGGGTGTCTGCCTGGGGGGTTGCTGGTTGGGATCCCAAGGAGTTTTGCCGTGTAGTGGGTGCGGCAACATGCTGCATCAGCGCATGCTCCCCAACCTGACCTGACCTAACATTTGACTTTCGCGGTTTTAGTCATTTTAAAGTTGGTTGGGACAATTAAATGGGAATATTTTTGGAACTTGCCAAAAAATTGCAGAAACTCAGATGACACGTAAGCAAAAAAAAAAAACAATACTGAAAATGATTTGGGTCACATAAAATCATACAATGTAGAAATATTAGTGATACATAATTTGTTTAAGTGCATACTGAAATTCTTTGCTTGGGTACACCATGCATCTTTGTCTTGTTAACCTGCCTCACTCATGTAGCTGTCTGAATGACTGTGGAATCTTGTATTTCCCTCAGTAACTTTGAAACTTTTCGTTGCCATTAATTTTAATTAATTAATCCAAAAGGTGTTCCCAGTGCAGTCTGTAGTAACTTTGTACATACAAGGGCATAATTTAGATAATAAAAGTTCACATTTCTGGGAATCTAATGCCCCTAACCCTCAGGAATGCGAAGGGGTTACTGTATCAAGTCTTGATAGTCACTGTCAATCTTTCATCATTACAAAAACAAAGGTGTGTAATTTAAGACAACTATTCATCACCATATAAGGTCATTGATTAACACCTTACTGCACCCAAAAGAAGGGTGGAACCAAATTATGTGCTGGCACAACCAAAACCTGGTAGCTGCACTCTTACCACTGGAAAAGACAGTCTGGAGCGCTGCTACAGCAAAGAATCGTAGAAGATCTCCACCATCTTACAGCACAGATTGAAGGATCTTAGTTTCCTCAGAAAATAGAAACAAGGGGAAAATATGCAAACCACCCACTGCTTGGGACAGGAATCAAACTCAGGCCTTGGAGGTGTGAGACTGATCCTCTGTGTGGCTTCATTCTTTGTCAGCCCCCCTTCATCAGCCACAGTACTGACATAGCTTGTTGTCAGTGTTGTGTCCCGGAATCAGGTAGGCAAAAGCACACGTTGGGGAAAAGCAAAGGAGCTTTTATTTGCACTTAAGGTTGGGCTGGGAAACAAAAGAGACCAGTAAACAGAGAACAAAGAGTGGGGAAGGACATATACACAGACTAGACTTCAATGACAGGACTGGGGAGCACTGGACTGGGAGGCACTCATACAGGACTAACGAGGGAGCAGACGGGAGGCAAGAGAAAACAAGCAACAGGTAATGAGCCACACTAGGGAGAGAACAAGGGGCAGGAATGCAAGGTGTGACAGTCAGAGCATTCTAATTTTTCTGTTCTAGGTGGTAATGTTAAAAGAAACTACCAGCCCCTGTTGGTGGCCCCAGTCCCAAAAGTGGTAAAACAAGGCTATATATAGTCATTCTCAAGTTTTAATTTTAATTTTGTAAATTGTTTTTGAAGAGTAGTCAGCTAAAATAGCTGCATTTCACTATATTTCCCGTATACATATGGCAAATAAAATTCCTGACTCTTAAATGAAGGAGATATACATTCAATAATTTTCTGCTATATGCGACGTCTAAGTGTTTCTCCCCAACAGCTGGAAATACAGACAGTCATCAGTTACAACAAGAGGCTGTGACTTTACATGTGGTTTTTGCTACACTTCTGCCGTGGCAGATCTACAAATGCATATGGAGGTTTGTCTGTGTCGATAAGGTTCTGCTTATACTGAGTTGAGGTATGGCATATAGAAGCAGACATTTTTTGTCACTTTTCTCAGGAGTTTTGTTTATATAATGGTAAAACCACCTGTGCCTCAGTAGCCACATAGCCTACACACCTTGAGGGGGACAAGAGAGTTTACCATTTTCCCAAAAACTACAACCTGAGCGATTAACTGCAGGCAAAGTTCAATAGTTAACATTTTCTGCTTAAGGGTAACGATACTCCTGATTTGGAAATTATGTCTAAAAATAAGGAATTTGATATAAACCTTAACCTGTACTTTTACCTGGGTATGATGGCTGCTGTCAATGAGACAGACCAACCTATTGGCTCTTTGAACAGCCCATGAGTAAATAACATTTGCTTTTTAAAGAAACACTAGGGAACAAATTAATAAGGGCAAAAAGTTTCACGTTATATATACTATCTATACGCTGTGGTACCGGCCTGCTTCAAATCCACCTCCATCGTCCCGATATCCAAAAACTCCAAACCATCGAGCCTCAACGACTACCGCCCAGTAGCCCTCACACCCATTATCACAAAGTGCTTAGAGCGGCTGGTCCTAGCACACTTCAAATCCTGTCTACCCCCCA
>JAODKF010000045.1:12865-30084 GCA_026779585.1 Mormyrus proboscirostris
TTAGCCTCCAAAGCAATCTTCCTTTCGACATTCCTTTTAGCTCGTCTAATATCATTTTTTAACTCAGCCTGTAGACTATAGCAGTGAAGTAATATGTTAACGGCTGTAACTTATGTGGTCAGGTCATTAACATTATTCGACATTAACGCATACATTTAGTCAACTCACAAATACATTAGCCTTCAATTTGACAATTTTAGAAAACATTCTTATCCTATTTTCCAGTGGACAGTCAGCGGTAAATATGACACAGTCGCTCGGTGAAGCAGTTTCCGGAACTTTCCACTGAGACGAGCACATCTTTAATTGGGCACGGAAACAGCATCACGCCTGCGTTAAAAGGTAACGTGACACAAATGGGGAGGTGGTATACTTACGTCTGCAGCATGACGTGTGACGTTAACCGAAGTGCAGGAATTCTGGTGCCATAATAACGAGCAATCGGAACCCCCACCTTCGAGACGGAAACGGAACAGTAAACGCAACCAAGGAAGTGCTGTGTTGGTTGTGTGTTTTGTATAAGGGTTTTTGGAATTCTGTTAGATAGAAAAAAATTGGTGTTTGAGAAATATGTCTACACACCATTGATGAGACCGTCGAGTGTCACTCAAAACAATATTTTTGACATATTTTCAGATATTTATTGAATTAAAAAGGATTTTGGTTTTTGCTAAAGACCAATTTTAAGTATAAAAATAAAATTTATAAATACTTGTACATAAAACAATGTTTTCATGGAACTACTCCATTATTTGATTTTATGTTTAACATGGTTAAGCATTATTACTTTATATTAAATTATATAAAAGCGCACAATTATATCCTAGATCTACATACAGGCCAAACCACAGGCAAGAATTCTGCACCAACAGCTTAAACCTTCAGTGATGGAATTTGTATAACTGACCTTATACTTTGTTACATTTCTCAAACATTACACCACCCCCCCCCCCAAAAAAAAAACAAAGAAATAAATAGGTAGATTTAAATAAATAGGTGCTTGACAAGATATTTGTTCAATTACAGTGGAAGGCAGATTCTGAAATTTCCCTACAGTTTTGCATCATCCACAGATGTCTGAATCTGTCGTACGCATATGTTCATGAATGCCCCTCCAGTGTCCTTACAGGACAAGCAGCGTGGGTGAGCACAGTGGGTCTGAGGACTGCTCATTGATACCGCTTTCTCTCCTGTGGGCCTCAGGGTAGGCAAATGAAAAAGATGACATGTAGGTAGCACATGTTGGGGTGCAGGTCACAACCGGAGTACAAAGAGGCCCAGAGTCACCAGTGGCCGGGTTACACAGAGGCTCCCAGTCCTGCATGTATAAGGAGGTGGACAAGTCAATATCAGGGACGGACTGTGAGGTCTCCACTGACGTCGCCCTCAGTGACTCCAGCAGATCTAGAGACTCCTCCAGAGGCACATCAAGGTCTGACATCTGTACTGTAGAAGTGATCTCATTACCCAAAGCATGACTGGTGCCAAAGGGAGAGGTTTTACGGGAAGACGTGTCTGGGACTTCCAATTTGGAACCACTTGTCTGGGCTGTGGGATGCTGGATACTCAGATGACTGGAGACACTCTCCATTGGAGACTCACTGTCCTTTTCTGATGGGATTTTGCAGATTGGTTTGTGGACCAGTAAAATGAGCTCCAGCCTCTCCTTTTGCTTCAGGAGACTAGCAATCTCATTCTGCAAAGCTGATTTCTCATCCTCCAAAGAATCAGTCTCCTATAATGGGTGGAAGGGGAAAGGAAAACAACACACAAAAAATTACTTTATGTGTAATATACAAATATTACATTAAAATAATATTAAGTTTAAAATTTATAGCATTGAACAAAAAAGGCGTACAGCTTGAAGCGTGTCTGTAATTTCTCTCCGTCTGTTTCGGCATTTTGCTGCTGCCAGCTTGTTTCTCTCCCTGCGCACTCTTCTCTTCTCTTCTTCTTCAGGGGAAAGCTATAATACAAAAACAAATTAAGTCATCAGATAGTATTCAGCAGTCATTCCAACAGCACTGAATAAGACATTAATCTCTTTGCTCTCACACTTTTGTTGTGACTTTCATTTTGAACATCAGTAAAGCTACATATGGAATTTAACCTCAGCAATTAAGAAACCCAATTAGAGAAAAGTATGTAGATTGTATTGACATTTTTACCATGTACGTGATAGTTATGTATATCATGTGTGCATGTGTTGAGTCTGGAGACTTTTAAGCTTAATTACCTGCTCTTTTCTTCCCCTTCTGCCAGTATTATGATTTTTAGAGTCTGTTCTCTTGATCATCTCTGTTCTGGACTGGGGAATATTCGATCCCCTGACATTGTATGGGCTGCCTCTGCTGTTGCATGGGCTCATGGTTGAAATCAGAGTAGTGGGCTGAAGCATCCACTTCATGTTGGAGCTTGTGGAAATGTCTGTGATTGTTGGAGTGAAGGAGATCTTTGAATTTATGTCCTAAATGGAAGAGGAAAAACTCAATCAGATAATGAGTCAAAAATAAAAGCTCAAAAGATAACATATTACACGACATAGATAATTTGCATGCACTGTGCTTGTAAACTGGAGGAAAAAAAAATATATAGGGTAAGTATTGTAAAAATGGGACACCAGGAAAATTTGACAGTTATACTCTGCAGTTGAAATATGTGTTTAATAACACTTTATTTTCTCTTCTGTATCAAGTTTGGATTCAAGACACTGAGATGATTTTTCCAGAAAGCGAATTTTCAGAAAGTGTCCCATTTTAACAACACTCACCCTATATAAAATTCTGAGTGATCCAAGCAATCAGCACAACTTCGCTTTCTAATTAATTAATTTCTAAATAATCTTTAGTAATTGTGACCGCAGAAGTATATTTTACGATAATTTGTAGTCGAATTAATCAATAATGACAGAGCAATTTGACAATTACTGCCACTATGTTCGAGGATATGTTTCTAGTAAACACAACGAAAAAAGATAATTTACGTATACTTATCACGAATATAATTGCACACCAGCTAGAAGGACACTATACGTAAAATGGCATTACTTTGATAATTTACAAAACAAATTAATTCCTAGCGAAATTTTACTTATTCGTATAATTAGGTTGACCGGAGGCAGGACGCTAAGAGACGCGTCAAAGAAACGCAAATGTGCACATAGAAAGTATTTTCAACTTAGAAAGCAAATGTCAGCATGGCACAAATCAAAATCCTACACATTTCAGGCATATTTAGGTACCGAAAAAGAGGTCCGGAAAAAATAGATGTATTATAACCCTAGTGTAATTTAATGTCCATTTTTCTTACCTGAGACTGGCAAGGTGAGCCCACGTTAGAATAGGAAACAGCGGAAGACGAGTACTGAAAAAGATTATCCCCAGATGGAGAGGCTGTGCTGGAGCGAGAAGAATCATACTCTACGCCAAAATTTAGATACATTCTCCAACGATGATCGAAAGTTCAACGTAACTTCAGCTGTCAAAATATCCCTCTGATGGATCTTCTATAGTAAAATTCACGATGTAGTCACGATCACCGCTCTCTTGCGAAGCGATCTGAAGTTATGATAGCGAAAGTCCTCAGCGAAGCTTATATAGGCTACTACTCGAATGAATAAATAATCTAATATTATGACTACCGATCTTGCATTTGCAAACGACTACAGGGGAGTCATTTTAAAGAAACATAAATACAACGTGTATGCTGCTTGTAAAATTAATAGCTAACTTTCTGTACATACTAAATCAGTTTAGAAATTTCATTTTATATAAATGTATGTTTATAATTTAGTATAAATACTAATTTATTGTGCATTAAAAAAGTTTTTCAAAATAAAAACTACCCTACATATACAAATTGAACTGCTCCAACCAGGGAATCCCATACGTAATTATCCTTATATGGTTGCATCCTGTAAATGGGGCGGGTCGCTACTGGGAATCGCATCTAGCCCTAGATACTGGGTATAATGCTTTTTCAATTGGATAACATCGAAAGACGTCAGAACTCAGCGAAGAAAGGGGTGTGGGGCAGACTGGTAAGCTCTTGCTTTGACATTTTAACAAGCCAGACGACAAACACGGAATCACGCAACTGCATAAACATGACGAAACATATAAAGCTTATGAAACAGCTGCAGTGTTACCGTCGTTCATTCACCTGGCTATCATGTTTATTAATTTTGTTCATGTAAGGTGCAACCTGTAGTATGTCAGGAAAAGAGGTTATATAGTCACAGTTTATAAAATGCCATAATCATCAATCTTGCAGTTTTGATCGCTGAAAAACACTCACATATACTCACATTTAAATCAAAGTTATATATAACAACTTCATTTCTTCTAACACACGTTATCCGCAGTGGATAATTTGGTCGGTGTTGTACTAATAAGGTATTTTTGTTTGCATTGTAAACATATTGCATCTGTTTTTAACTTTCTTAGTTCATGTTTTGTTACTTCTTGCATTTATAAATGTTTTATTCATATGTGACGTGCAATCTTATGCATAGTTCAGGTATCAGTTCAGGATGTTGCAGGTGTAAATTCTGAATATGTGCCAACATTTATACTATTGAGAATGTTACCGTACTACTACCAAGATATTTAACGAATTAAAATGTAAACGTAATATTAACAAAAAAAATATTTAAGAGAGTAAGTTTTTAAGTAGTTCTGCAACGGAGTACTTGTGAAATAACTAGTTACGTCATGTAAAGAAATTGCCCTATTTCCAAAATTGAATGGGAGAGTAATTTATAGCCATAAAGAGTTAGTTAAAAATAGTATTTTCATATCATTTTATATTGCAGCAAGGGAAGACTTAATTCCGGTGATCATGTTTCTGTTTGTCCAGTACGCTACTTTCACTAACTGCTGTCTTAACATTGAGTTATTCCATGTTTTTTCCCCTGAATATTTTAAGTCACCATGGTAACCCTCAGCCCCACCTCTTATGCAAATGACGTTGTATATTGCCGCGTTAAAGTAACCCAAGTGGCAATGTTTGTAGTATTGTAGTTGTCAGCTTTTTTGCTCGTATATGCGCATATGTCGTATATTGCATTTATATGATGTTTAATATTCTGTGACTTACATATTAGCATCAAGTATCAAGGCTATAATGCATTGTTTATATGCCATATTTAACACTTACGTGAATCTACGCAGCATATCGTCCATATATCACTAATATACTAATTCTTTGAAGAGAAAATAAATTTGAGAAATCGTGAAACTTCACAGTGTTTTCAAGCAATGTCATGTTGTAACATAGAAATTGAAGTTCTAAACTAATATATGAGACCAGGATGTACCATTGATGGCAGGGGTGTAAAACTCCAGTCCTGAAGAGCCGAAGCCCTGCACATTTTTGGGTTTCCCCTCATTTAACACACCTAATCCATGGCTCCTTGTGCTAATAATCACACAGCTCTTGAGTTGAATCATTTGTGGTGGAACAAGGAAAGAACTATAAGCTACACAGGGCTCTGACCGTCCAAGACTCAAGCTTGACACCCCTGATATATGGAATGAAGACATCTCATGTGATTGATTGGTACACCAAGGTAACGTAAATAATTGTGGCTGTTCTTTTGCCCAGAAAGGCTAGTTTAATACCTGTGAAAAAAATGCGATACAGTTGAAAATAAGACAATTATTTATCTCCAAGGTAATCAACACAGCATATTGATTTATTGTTGGTTTTGAATTATATGTTCAACGATAATAGTGCTTTTTGGTATTCTCAATGGGAATATTGCATAATTATTACAATAAGTGCTGAATTGAACAATATCATAATAATATGAGTTGCATTCCATCAAAATCATTCTAAAGAAAAAAATACTGATGGAAAAGGAGGATAGATCATTTTCCCAAGGTCACAGCAATTGCTGGATTAGAAACTCACTGCAGATAACACCTTCCAATGACATACAAAATATTGTTTGACGTCTATCGTCGCTATATATATATATATATATATATATATACACATATATGCATTTTTGTTAAATGGCAAAATCTCATTCGAACACCTCCAACTAAAACCAGCGTTACGTTGTCTGATCCTATTCTTGCAAAACCGGTAATAAGTGTTTCTCTCACTTGCTTTGGGTTCTCCCCTTCAGAGAAATGGTACAGCCCTGGTCCACAGTTTCATTCATAAAATTTTCGCTCAGTATAAAAGGGGAGCTAGAAAACATACAGCACTTACTGGGTTTGTAAACCAGCGGAGGAGAAGATCACCTCGGCAGTTATAATAACCATTTTTATGGGAATTCTATAATTCTTCGGGCTGTTTATTGTCTGAATGCTGTTTTTGCGGCTTTATAGAAAAATGTTTCCAAACTTTAGCTCCGATTTGGAATCCTCATCATGCTGCAGTACTGCCTTCTCTGTCGGGGACATCTTATCGTACATCCAACAGTCTCCAGCTGATTCGTTCTCCAGCGATTCAGTTTATCTTGAAGAAAACACGCAGGTATTATTTGATGATAATCATAAGTCGGTTATAAGCAACCATGTTCATGCGTTTTGAATGTCCAGTGAAATATAATTCAGATTATTTAAATACCATTCTGATAAAATACAGTTTTTACAAATACGTGTATCTGTCTGTGATATATACGTGTGTACTTACATGTATGTATGTATACGTAACCCGTTCCTCTGTGTATCTTTCATTGTGTGTATGCATTTGCATGTATGTATGTATATGTATTATGTATATAGACACACGTAACGTACAGCTACATATACACACTCTTAGTGAATAAAATAAATGCTTTTGTGTTAATATTAATTAATTTTTTATCATAATTTTTGGAAAAATGTTATTAATTTCTAACAAAATATGATTTAATTGATTACTCTTGCTACTTTAAACAGCTATAAAGAAAAACATACAGCTGCCAAGGGACATGAAGAGTGAGACTCGTGCATGTAATGTCATCTGTAAATATGGCTGTTTGATTATTTTAGGAAAATCAACTCCAACATTTTACGTCATGGTACACGTCAGCAACAATTATATTGATGAATGTATTGGAAAAATTGCATATGAATAAAATATATATTGCTGTCACAGAAATTACAACTATATAGTCTGTTGTTTACACACATTTCAGTTGCCATATTTTACAGTTTTTTCAATTGTTTCAGACATTTAAAGCTATTATCAGGAAGTGCTGTGCTCATATGGGATCTATTTTTTCACTAATTGTATTTCTGTCCAGTTTAATTTACAATTGCCAATCTGTGTGTTTTAAAGTACTCATGTACCCTTTTTGCAGGAGCTATGTACAGAAGTAGATGTTACTGCCTTGGTTCCGACTGTGACTGCAATCTCAGTTACCCCAGAATTGCAGTGGTTGGTCCAGCCCACCACCCTCTCGCCCTCCCCTAGTTCCCCTGTTAGAGCTCAGAACTCCATCCAGGCGACTCCTGAAACAGGCAGGAGCAAGGGACAAATCACTAGAAAATGGGGGGAGACCCAGCAGGTAATGTTGTCTACTGTATATGTCATAATGCAAATTAACTACACATCAGTCCAGGAAAAGACAGAATAAACAACAGCAATAAAAACTATATGCTTCAAATTGCATGAGGTGTTGCCAGTAGTGCAGTATTTTTGCAGTTCATTGGCTGTGCGCCCTACTCTATCACATTTGTATTCAACTCATGAAGAGGGCAACAACAGTCTATATTTAGATGTACTACAGTCAAGGATACCTTCACTAGTCTTCCTGAAGTATGAATTAACTGCAGAGCATTTCAAGACAGAATGGCAGGATTCATCTGTGAAATCATTTAGATAATTTTCCTGCATGAAATAGCTTTCTCCAGAAGAGGAGGAGAAAAGGAGGATCAAGAGGGAAAGGAATAAAGTGGCTGCAGCAAAGTGCCGCAACAGAAGAAGGGAGCTCACCAACAGCCTTCAAGCTGTAAGTAGCTTGTCTCGTGACTCTGAAAGCTAACAAATACACCAGTTATGCTTACTTACCTGTTGTCAAGATTCATCTGGGACCATATCTGCAGGAAATGGAAAAGCTGGAGGATGAAAAGGCAACTCTGCAGGATGAAATAGCCAGTCTTCTGAGTGAGAAGGAACAGATGGAACTCATTCTAGATGCCCATAAGCTAACATGTAAAATTGTAGAAAACCTGGAGGTCCTTCTCCAAGACTCCATCGTATCCCCCCACTCTTCACCTGAGATGCTAAGGACACCCGATGGCATTGCTTCTGAGGCTCACTTGTCACACGACATGGACAGCCCCAGCTTCTCAACCAGTGCTATCTCAGGAAACTCAAACATCTTACTATGCTCCAGTGCTAGGGACAATATCAATGAGCTGGAAAACACCTTGGGACTGAAGGAGGAACCCTTTGATGATGTGATCAGTGAGATGGACAAGGTCTCTCTGGATACAACTCGCTCAGTGCCAGATATTGACCTGAGTTCTTCTCTTGGGGTAACAGACTGGGAGACTCTCTATAAGTCTGTGTCCAGTGACGATGATCCGTTGAGTACCCCAGTTGTGACAGCCACCCCAGGATGTTCTAGTTTCCTGTCCACATTTACATTTACCCATCCAGATTTTGATTCCTTAGTTGATGGGGACGAAAATCATAAACTTGGATTGGCCAAGGCAGATTTAACCATAGATATTCTGAATTCCCCCACTCTACTTGCCTCGTAACTGATTTCAACAGTTACAACCCACTCGGCCATGATCTTAGAGTTCAGGCTCTGATCTCATGCAATGTGTTATGGTCAGACACATGGATGTACTTATTAGCATGGGTATTAATTTTCCAGAGATAGATGTTGCCTATGATATAGTAATAAAGCATGCAGAAAGGTTCCATAATATTTTAACACACAGTATATTTTTTCAGTTCGTTATATAGTGCTAGATATTTTAATATACAGTGAAAGCAGAAAAAGTGCTATTTGTTTGTAAACTAATTTTGCAATTATGTTAAATGGAATGTAGTATGTGAGAGGATATTGTTATTATCTGTACTTGCATGCTGCGGTTTTGTTTGCAATATGACATTATGTTAAATAGGTTGGAGTTTTCCATGAAAATAAATTATGTTGCAACATAATTTACCAACAGGTATTTTGTTATTATTTTATATTTAAGAATTTGACATGTCCAATGCAAAAAAATTGATAAGCATTGAATACTTAATTGTACCACTAAACAAATTTCATGTGATTGAAAAATGCAACATTTTTGTAAAAATATTTTTGAGTGTCTAGAGTAAAATTTTATATATGTATCACAAGAAATTGATTTATAAACAGTTTATCTGATAGTATTTACTTATGATTTCTAATTAAAAACATATTTACAAATGTTCATTGAATCTGTTATACATTTTGTATTGAAATGAAGCTTTACTGTGGCAACAAAAAAAAAGCACCGATTTAGTCTTCTATATGTACTGGAACCTATAATTAACAAGGCAATAATTAAACGCCAGGCAATTTATTGTAGACTGTCTTCTTAGAGGAAGCGTATTGTGTACACATAATTGCAAAATCCAGATACATTATAGATTCATTGACAGTTAAATCATATGCAATTAGTGTCGTTTTGTGTTAGGGGTGTTTCGATGGATATACGCAAATATTAGGAATGGCAAAATAATAAATAATACGAATTTCACAAAGGGTTCCACATGGTGTGCACATCTTTGTTCTGAACAATGACACCATTTTTACATTATCTGCATACCTCAAATTAAGATGAATATACAGCATGTATTTTTCATTTTAACCACTTGATTATACATTTATTATAGAATAGAATAACTGTGACATGTATAATATGTATTAACATTAGTTGTAGCACATAATGCATCCATCATGATATAATATGTCAGACGAAATAGGTACAAATGCAATGCAGTTTATTGAACCAATATCAGGGTTGCCAACTGTCATACATCTGGAGTAACACGCTCACAAGAACTCGTACGGAAAATCTATATTATTTCATTATAAACCTAAAATTAGCTACATCAAAAGCGTTGAGGTAGTTTGCAAATCCTACCATTTACAAGGTAATAAAACTGTTACATGTGCATGCGTGTGCAAACTTGCCTCGAATTGAAAATCTCATGCCAGCCATCTGAACAGAATATGTAACCCCGCAATACTTCGTTTATATTTACTAGTACCAGGCTAAAGGATTTCTGCTGAAGAGAATGCAGACTCTTTGTTTATTGCTTTTGCATCGAGTTTTATTCTTCATGCTTTGACACTATTAGGCAACGTTTCAGTCATACTTATTAAACAATTACATGGGCCACAGACAAGCTCCGGTTAGAGCCGGGTCATTTGAACGCCAAGCACAGGGCACGAACACAATGGCGTCACGGCTCTTTTAGCATTCCATGTGTGGAGCGAGCTTGCGTGCGCGTTCGTTTCACTTCCGTGACCATATTTGGCGGGTCGAAACCTGACGCTCTGCCGTCACAAGCGGGTTCGCGATGGCTCGATCCGGCAGAAAGCGGAGGAGATCGTGTGTTATGTTTTGTTACCTTGGAGACCCGCCGCATCGCGTTTCTCGCGGCATCTTAGGTTTCCCGGAAGAGTTCAGTAATGGGCGTATTATGTTTATGTGTTTTTTTTTACGGGAATCGAGCTATTAGGGAATCTTCGTGTGTACTGGAATCTGTGAATTTGCCATTTCGTGAAAAAAACAAGTCTGTTTTTCCTGAAACCACCAAAACCTATTTGTTGGCGTATTTAGGTATAGCCATGAAACGAAACTAGATTGTTTCATAACAAGGGCACACTGAGTGGCCACCGCATTAGGTAGACCTGCATATTGACGTAAATGCTCGCATCTCGAAACAACAAACTGCAAATTCAATAAATAAATTTAAAAGATAATGTTAAAGTTGTTACCGTTTGATTCCAGAATGAGCACGGGTAAGACACATTTAAGTGATTTTGAATGTGGTGTGTACGTTTCAGAGAAAGACGTCCTCTTGAAGTTTTACACACTATATCGTGTAGAGTTTACTGAGAAATGTTTGGTATTACCTTGTGAATGAGAAAGGTAAGAGAATAAAGACCAAAACTACTAAACTAGCATGTAAGTACAGCAGTGATGTGCAGAAAGCCATCTTCTGTGATGGCATGGGATGTTCTTGGGATGTTTTCTTGGCTACATTAGACACCTTAATACCAAATCAGCATCATTTGAATGCTGCAGCATACAGGGGTTGGACAATGAAATTGCAACACTGGCCAAAATAGTGTTTGAGGTTTCATGCCTATATATGCACAGCCAAGTGGCCAATCTTCACCTATTGTACAGTACATCAGTACCAGCAGATTGTGAAGGTTAAATTAGCAGAGCAGTAGCACAGCTGTTCATAAAATACAGACACTCCTCAACATGCTGTCAAAGAGTCAACTAGAGTCAACTAGCCATAAGTGCAGCTAGGCTGAGCTTCCAATGAAAGCTCAAGTGTAAGTACAAGCAAAGCTGGAGCTAATACGACTATTACAGGACCAGAAGTGCAACATAAAAGCATTCAGGGAATGTAAAGGGGCATTAATGTAACAGATGGGTCTTGAGGTATTTTTTGAAGGTTGAAAGGGAGTCTGATGACCAGATGTGATTCGGCGGCTCATTCCACCATCAGGCAGGGTAGAGAGGGACAAGGTGAACTTATCATCTTGACAGTCATGTAAAGGGGTAACAAGCAGGTTGTCAGGGATACAGTTCCATTTAAGCACGAGGTCCAGTTAGTATCTAGCCTTAAAAGTAGGAAGAGTGCAAAACCGGGTCAGGCTAAATGAGGTCAAGAATGTGAGGATGTCGATAACTGGGGGTTTATCAAGGTGGATGGTCAAGTTCCCCAGGACGACAAGTGGCTGGTCATCATCAGGGACAGCTAACAAAAGCATATCTAAATGTTCGGTGAAGTTACCTCATAGGCCTGGTGGGAAATAATTAACAACAATATGCTGTTTGGCGTAGTTTATGTTGGTAAGAGCATGGTATTCAAATGTTGAGTTATAAGGAGGAGAGAAGGAGGTAAATTTCCAAGTATCAGAAATGAACAATCTTGCCCGCACTTCTCGCCCAGTGAGACAAGGAATGCAGGAGAAAGAGGAGTTGGCAAATAGTACACTTGCTGGCAAGGGGCTTCTGTTCATGGCCACAATCTATCCTTTTATACTTCCCATGGGATTAAAAGGATGTGCTTGTGTACTGTGGGTGAGGTCTCTGTGTGTAAGCAAGGCCCTTAGTGCCCCCAAAATGCTCCAAGGGTGCTGAATCACATTACATCTCCAACTCCCTTCTTATCTGTTTATATACAGTAGTCCCCTATATCTGTGGTTTACCACATTCTGAAAAAAAACGTTTGAAAATGTGTAACTTTTCATTGTTTCTTTGTCCTTTGAGGAGTATAAAAAGCATGGTTTTCATTGCTAAGTCATCCCTTGATATATTTTTTCATTGCTCTATTATGTCTTGAGAATTAAGATAAAATATCAAAATCCCTATCATTTGGTTGAGAGAGTACAGTACTATATAATAGTTCTGTCACAATACCAAAATAGTAGCCACTGTAATCAAGCAGTAATCGTGTTTAGGAATATTCACAAGGAGTAAATTAAATGAGATTTTACTTTATATTACTATTCCAAATTATAATAAAACAGATATACATTACCTTTATCCTGTATCTCAATGCACAAACACGTGTAACAACTGCAAAAATGTTTGAATCCAAATAATTAGCACCGACCAACACGATCTCATGAAATCGTATGGTGGCGAACATGACCCACAGGTAAAAATAATTGTAGACTGTTGTCTTAATGTGGAAGTGTTTAACCGATTGCAAAAAATGTTTCAACCAATGGAAAAAATGTCATGTCTCAACTTCAACCATAATAGGCTCATATATGTTAATATTTAATTAATTAAGAAATAAGATACCTATCCCTCAAATCACACCATGTGTTTGGTATTTAAATGTTTAGCATAGTGTTTGCCCCCTTTGTATTTATAACTTCTGCTGTCCTGCAGTATACCATCTTCATCAGGCACCAATCCAAAGTATTTTCAGAAGGCATTCTAATTACATCCTTTATCGATTAAACGCGATGGTGAAACCTCTCCTGCATCTTCAGTAACAGCCCGTGTGAAACTGCACTCAGATGCACCAGTAGCCTTCAACCCTCAGTTGCCAGAGAAAACCGGAAGTGCAGGCTATAGAATCCATATCATGAAAAATGATACTTATGAACTTTCAACTTACAAACTTTCGGACATACAAATGAAGAGGACAAGTCCAAATTGTGTTTGTTGGGCTCCCGTTTCCTGTCCGCAGCATCATTTTCTTCTTTCTGCACACCAATTCTGCCTAGTACGACTTCTGCCCGCTACTCCTGCCACGCAGCAGCATAGTGTACATACTCCCGCAATCCTAGTTCTTTGTACTTGCGTATATCCTTAAAATGATGTTGAATAACAACTTCCGAACATTTTTTGTTACAAATGGCCATTTGGAACATAACTCGTTTGTAAGTAGAGTAGGGTCTGTATTTAAACTGTTTTATACATGAAAGAATCAATACTTTCAATACTTTTCACACTTTTGACAACACTACTGTGTCTGTGGGATAGGTTGGTTGGTGAGTTTAAATTGGCCCTGTGGTGTGTTGGTGACTCCCCAGGGTTGGTTCCCACCTGTACCCATTGTTGGTTCCCACCTGCGCCCATTGTTGGTTCCCACCTGTGCCCATTGTTGGTTCCCACCTGCACCCATTGTTGGTTCCCACCTGTGCCCATTGTTCCCCTTGCAACCCCAGTTGGGATTCAGTGGTTTCAGAAAATGGATGGATACTTTTTGACGTATTTGTGCCCATCTTTGCTGAGGGCTGCCATTCGCCATTCCTCCCAGTGGGCTTTCTTCCTGGTAATAAGGCCTTGGCATATATGGTATGTCACTGAAGAACCTGGCAGATGTGAACTGCTGCCACAGGACTTCTGTGTTTATGAGAGAGACTGTAAGTAACATTTTAAAGTTACATACTAATGTATGTATGTCAATCAGTCATCAACACACTTTGTACTCTATAAAAGTCTGGGTTGTAAAAGACTTTAGAAGAGGTGTGTTAGGAGTTTCCAAGCAATAGCCTTTCATTTACGTTGAATGGCATGTATCTCACTCCTGAAGTCTTCATTTTTTAATGTTATACACCATCAGTTCTGAAAATATTCTTGTTTTCTGTGTATTTATAATTGGGTTTCTATTCATTTTTTTGTTGTTGATAATTTCTTTCTATGATTCAATTTTCCCCTGATGTTTCAAAACCAAGCATTTGATTTTTATGTTTAGGTACATAAATATATCATATTGAGCAAAAATGTTACTTTCTGTTTAAACATAACTGTATAATTTTATCTGATATTGGATTTATCTAACTAAAATGTTTAAATAACTCTGTTTCAAGGGTGAAAATTTCCATGTAGAGTGCAGCCTAGGAAGATGTTATCTTTTAACTGAAATCCATAGTGCTGCGTGACAGAGTGACTCTGCCAGAATAAAAGGGCAAGGAGTATTCATGTAGGAATAGGGCTGTAAAGATCCACCTAAACCCATCTTGTGCTGTTTTAGGAGTTTCTGTCTGTTTTTCACGCATTCTCTGATGCATTAATATACAGCTCTGAAAAAAATTAAGAGACCACTCCATATTTTTTTAAAAATAGGCATTTTGAAATCCTGGTTCTGCTGGCAGAAGGCTACACTGAGCAGCAAGTTTCCAGGCTCAAAATATCTGACAGCAGTGAAGTCCTCTAAGGCAAGAAAGAAGCCCTTCATTAATGAGATACAAAAAGCCAAACTGGAATTTGCAAAAAATATTTTACAGAGACACATACCCATAAATTGAGAAATGAAGTGGAACTGAAATTTTCTGCTGTGGTCTCTTAATTTTTTTCCCGAGCTCTATGTCCTCACCATCATTTTATCTGCTGGTATGTGTCTATGAAGGATGGCATGAGGATTGCAGAACTCCCAAATGCATGGAAAGGGCAGAGACAAAAATATTCATGATACTGAGATTTTGGAAATCACCTAGAGTTACTTTTGTAATATAGTTCTATGTATAGAGCAAAGCAGAAGCTCCAATAATACCAGCGATGTAGAGAGAGGTGCAGTGGAGGTAGTCAGCTGTAATAAAGAGACACTGACGCAGTTCAGGGAAGCGTATTTTTGACCAGGAATTGGGAAGTGGTGGCTAGAACTGGGGGCACGAAAGGATCATGAAGCAGCAGTCAGGAGTGAGTAGTAGATGTGATGTGAATCAGGGGTGCATGAGATAAAACAATGCGTGGACCCTTTCACAAGTGGTCTGCTGGAGCGGGAGGTCACAGAAAAAATAAATTACCTGTACACTAATGTTCTGTAAATACACTCTACAATTATTCAAATATGTTTTTAGTTATTCAGGGGAGGGTCAATGCAAGTCTGGTGCTGATCCCAGAGAGCACACCCACATATAGATAGAGCAAGGTCAAGAGTCAAACACCTCCCCTCATCAGTGTCTGCTGCAGTGGTGCCTGCTGAGCCAATGCACTCCCACATTTATACAATCACCTCCCCTCAGCAGTGTGTGCTGCAGTGGTGCCTGCTGAGCCAATGCACTCCCAAATTTATACAAACACCTCCCCTCAGCAGTGTCTGCTGCAGTGGTACCTGCTGAGCCAATGCACTCCCACATTCATACAAACACCTCCCCTCATCAGTGTCTGCTGCAGTGGTGCCTGCTGAGCCAATGCACTTCCACATTTAAACAAAGACCTCCCCTCAGCAGTGTCTGCTGCAGTGGTGCCTGCTGAGCCAATGCCCTCCCATATTCATACAAACACCTCGGCAGCTTATAAAAACTTAATATTCATAACAGATCAAAATATATCCAGATTTTGAAAAAAAATAAAATGGAATTTGAGAAGAAATTGTAAAAATCCATGAGGCCCCTACTACTGTAGCTCAACATGCTAACATGTCTTTCTAGGTAAATTAAGTTTAATGGTCATAAATGTTTGTAAACCTATGTTGCCCCTAAAGTCCCTTAACATAATTTTTTTATAATTATAATATAATTTACTATAAATTCATATGCTTCTCTAATGACTTCAAATGCACACAGAGAGCATGTACTGGACAGAATTCAACTAATCAAGTTTTATTTTCACATTAGAATGCCATACAATGAAATACTAGCTGCTATTGTATTGTTCTTTTGTCCACGAAAACATAAAGACTTCACTTTCTTTCATGTACAGAAATCAAATGGAATGTTTATTTTGTCCTCTCCTGGAGCCGACACCTTATCGTGGTGGAGGGGTTTGCGTGTTCCAGTGATCCCAGGAGCTAAGTTGCCCGTGGCCTTATGCCCCTGGTAGGGTCACCCAAGGCAAACAGGTCTGGGGTGAGGAACCAGACGAAGTGCGGCTCACAAGACCCCTTATGAAGTGTTATAACATGAATCCACGATTTCCCTTGCCTGGACGCGGGTCACCGGGGCCCCCCCCTGGAGCCAGGCCTGGGGGTGGGGCTCAATGGCAAGCACCTGGTGGCCAGGCCTGCACCCATGGGGCCTGGTCGGGCACAGCCCGAACAAGGCACGTGGGTCCCCCCTCCAATGGGTTCACCACCTGTAGGAGGGGCCATAGGGGTCGGGTGCAGTGTGAGTTGGGCAGTGGCCGAAGGCGGGGATCTTGGCGATCCGATCCTCAGCTGCAGGAGCTAGCTCTAGGGTGAGGAAGGAGCCTGAGCTGGTGCGCGAGGCTGTGAGGTTCCCACTAGATATAGTCGGGCTCACCTCGACGCATGGCCTGGGCTCTGGAACCAGTGTCCTTGAAGGGGGTTGGACCCTCTTCCACTCTAGAGTTGCTCATGGAGAGAGGCGCCGAGCTGGGCTGGGCATACTTATTGCCCCCTGGCTGGGCGCCTGCGCATTGGGGTTTACTGCGGTGGACGAGAGGGTAGCCTCACTTCATCTTCGGGTGAGGGGACGGGTCCTGACTGTTTTTTGCGCTTATGCACTAAACGGCAGTTCAGAATACCCACCCTTTTTGGAGTCCCTGAAAGGGGTGTTGGAGAGCGCTCCTCCCGGGGACTCTCTTGTTCTGCTGGGGGACTTCAATGCTCACGTGGGCAATGAC
>JAODKF010000045.1:54810-67250 GCA_026779585.1 Mormyrus proboscirostris
GGGGTCAGCCCTGTGATGGAGCTGATCTTCCTGATGAGTTTGTTCGGGGTCAGTCCTGTGATGGAGCTGCCCTTCCTGATGAGTTTGTTCGGGGTCAGCCCTGTGATGGAGCTGATCTTCCTGATGAGTTTGTTCGGGGCCAGTCCTGTGATGGAGCTGATCTTCCTGATAAGTTTGTTCAGGGTCAGTCCTGTGATGGAGCTGCCCTTCCTGATGAGTTTGTTCAGGGTCAGTCCTGTGATGGAGCTGCCCTTCCTGATGAGTTTGTTCAGGGTCAGTGTTGTGATGGAGCTGGCCTTCCTGGTGAGTTTGTTCAGGGTCAGTGTTGTGATGGAGCTGGCCTTCCTGATGAGATTGTTTGGGGTCAGTCCTGTGATAGAGCTGGGCTTCCTGATGAGATTGTTTAGGGTCAGTCCTGTGATATAGCTGATCTTCCTGATGAGTTTGTTCAGTGTCAGTCCTGTGATGGAGCTGCCCTTCCTGATGAATTTGTTCGGGGTCAGTGCTGTGATGAAGCTGGAGAATGAGTAGTGTAGTGTGAATCTGCACTGTCCAATACACTGTGGGGGCAGTAAAATGTACTGTCTGGCAGACTGTGGGGGCAGTAAGCTACACTGTCTGGGAGACTGTGGGGGCAGTAAGCTGCACTGTCTGGGAGACTGTGGGGGCAGTAAGCTGCACTCTCTGGGAGACTGTGGGGGCAGTAAGCTGCACTGTTTGGGAGACTGTGGGGGTGGTAAGCTGCACTGTCTGGGAGACTGTGGGGCAGTAAGCTGCACTGTCTGGGAGACTGTGGGGGCAGTAAGCTGCACTGTCTGGGAGACTGTGGGGGCGGTAAGCTGCACTGTCTGGGAGACTGTGGGGGCAGTAAGCTGCACTGTCTGGGAGAATTTGGGGGTAGTAAGCTGCACTGTCTGGGAGACTGTGGGGCGGTAAGCTGCACTGTCTGGGAGACTCTGGGGGCAGTAAACTGCACTGTCAGGGAGACTGTGGGAGCAGTAAGCTGCATTGACATGAGGGTCTGCCCCATGAGGTTGCGTGGTGCTCAGAGCCAGTGTTAGTGTGGTGCCACTGGTGCAGATCTAAACCCATCTCAGATTGTGGCTCTCGATCCCCAATGCACCGACACAGTCATGGATCTTGGGAAAAATACTTAATAAATACTTGAACTGAACTGAGCACAAGAGCACTGTTCTCTTGATTTTATTTTTTTGTATTCATTTTTTTGTACTGCATCCACTGCATGTGCACTGATCTGTAGATAGGTAACACCAGTAACAAAGTAAATGGTTACCGATGGTGAATGGCCTTATATGATATGGACTTTAGTGTTGGCTCATTTAATTATTATTTATTTAGCAGACAATTCAAAGAGACAAATATATTTGAAAAAGTCAAAGAGTGCCTGGAACAATTGTTAGTTAAGGGCCTTATTTAAGGGGGGAATGGTGAAATCATTCTGTTGACTCTAGGATTTGAGCCAATATATCTTAACTGGCTGAGCCACAGACTAGGCCCATCTAAGTGTAACATTTTATCAGGCGGGGTTTACACACACTACTCAAAAGGCACAAGTAACTGGCACTTGGACAGAGAGCCGTTGTTTTACATAATGATGTAGACTAAAAAGAGTTTAGTGATATAAGCAGGACAGTCACAAGGCTTCATAAGCTGATCCAGATAAAGGTGTGTTGTGGTGTAATACAAATATGCCTGAACATTGCAGGTGAATTGCGGTGTAATACAAACACGGTTGATCATTGCAGGTGTGTTGCAGTGTAACAAACGTAGCTGATCGTTGCAGGTAAATTGAGATGTAAAACAAATGTGGCTGATCATTGCAGGTGCGTTGCGGTTTAATACAAACGTGCCTGATCATTGCAGGTGTGTTGTGATGTAATACAAACGTACCTGATCATTGCAGGTCTGTTGCAGTGTAAGAAACATGGCTGATCATTACAGGTGAATTGCGGTGTAACACAAATGTGGCTGATCATTGCAGGTGTGTTGTGGTGTAACACAAACGTGGCTGATCATTGCAGGTGTGTTGTGGTGTAACACAAACATGGCTGATCATTGCAGGTGTGTTGTGGTGTAACACAAACATGGCTGATCATTGCAGGTGTGTTGTTTTAGGAAAGTGAGAAGTTGGAGAGGGAAAATGCTGCACTGAGACGGGAGGTGAAGCAGTTGACAGAAGAGGCCAAATACCTGAGTGCTGTGCTGAGCCACCATGAGCCTCTGTGCTGCGCTGTGGATCTGCACTCCTCCACCAACCAGTGCTCCGCCCCCTTCAGGGCATTCCAGCAGGCCCATGTGACTTCACTGTGCTACCACCTCTGACCACCAAGGGGAGACATTTTTACCACACTGTCTCCTGGAAAGTAACATTAACAATTTGCTGGTACAGATGATCCACCACAAGGTCAAGATTAAATTAACCAAAGCAGAGTTTAATGTAAAATTACATTTTTGGGTTTACATAGAATTATCTGTTTAGGACCATTATATATATTGCCATTTGTAAATGATGGTTTCAAGAGTGAAAATGGAATTAATGTCATTTAATGTCTTCTTAGTATTTATCTTGAGCCCTTATTACCTATCCTAGCTTTTACTTATTTCTCTTCTTTACTGCTGAGTATAAGGGCAGCTCCACACAAAATCCCTGCCTACCTGTACTGTCTCTGTTTGTACAAATGACAAATAAATGTCTTTAATCTGAAAGCAGAAGTGGGGGGATGTATAGCCAGGTTGAAGTGTGTTAAAAGCCTGTTCAACAACTGACCACATTCAGCAATGGTCCCTGGTCTCTCCTATTGACTTGTCCTGCTGTCTACATATTAAAAATATAAGGGTGATATTTTTGGTTCAATCATTTCACAGGAACTCTAGCTTAAAGCAAATAGAATTGCTTTGGTAACTGTTTCAATCACTGAAACCATATAATGTGACTAATCAAAGTTTCTGCAGGAACAGTGAGTACACAGATGATGGTGAGGAAACTACATAATTCAACCGCTAGATGGCAAGTTTACCTAGTGTTTAGCTTTCTCTTGAAACGGCAACTTGAGTAAATTAATTTCTCAGAAACAGAATCAACCCAAAGTTTGAGTGCATCTGCTGGAATCCATTATTACTAACGGTATAAACATATACTTATCTCTTAACAGGAATGTATGTTGATGTTATAGTCTAATGAGTGTGTTTGTACGCATAAGATGCAGAGAGGGTGATTTCTGTAGAGCAGTACAGTCCTCTCAACTAAAAAAAATCAAAGGCATGCCAATCCATAAGGATAAAAATTATGGTTATCTTGAGCAATCCAAGATTCAGACAGTTTTCAATTTCTTTGAACACTGCTTTGAGAGTAATAATTTTTTGTTTTTCTATTGTGATGTATTCTTTATTTTGAAGTATTTACAGAAAAAAAATGTGTTAAATGAAGCATGAACAAACAGGTGTGTTTCATCTATGCTGACTACACTATAGACAGCAGTTATATTTTTCAACAGCAATTCCTCAAGTTTGTATTTTTGACGACTTGAACAGTAATACAATTTGTCAACAGTCAATCAATCAGCCTGTACATTAAATATTCTTAATAATCCATAATCAGAGAATTCAAAAGTCTGAAAGGTACTTTGATTAGAATTGATAACAGACATTAAGAATTTGGTGATCAGTGTTAACACACCACACAACAATGAAATGTGTCCTCTGCATTTAATCCATATGTGACATAACAGGGGGCAGCTAATTCAGTGCCCGGTGAGCAGTACCTTGCTCAGGGCACCTCAGTGGTGACTTGCTGGTGGGGGATTTAAACCTGCAATCTTTTGATTACAAGTGTGCTTCCCTAACCATCAAGCCAGCACTGCCCACACCAGCACTGCCAACAAAGATGTACTGTGTCAACAACTGTATTTAAGAACCATTTTAGAACCTGCTTTATAGTCAGTTAAGTAAAATGGCCATAAATGTAACAGGGAGCACATTTTAAAAGTTTCAGTGACATAAGTAAAATTGTATTTTGTGCCTTTCACTATTTGTTAGGTTCTAATTCAAAATTCACTCACTTTTAAGTTTGTTACATTGTTTTATATGTACCATTTTATTATATTCAAATGTGCAATGTATTTTTCTGTCCCCAAGTTATGTTTTTTGGATTTGTGAAATGTAAAATGTTGTGAAAATGATAAACAAAAATCCAAAATTTAGAAATGCATTTTCTATATGTGTGACATTGTTGGTTCACGCTTCCAAGGTTGGGGATTTAAATTTTGCATCTGCTGAGTGTGTGTCTGTGTGTGTGAGTAAATGTGCAAGTGCTGGCATGTTCTCCCTGTGTTGGGTAGGTGTCCTCTGAATACTCCAGTTTCATCTCACAGTCTAATGACATGCAGTGATATTATGACTGTGCGTGTATGTACCCTAACTGTGCGTGTATGTACCCTATGATAGTGTACAATCTGCTCCTGGGAATCTCTGGCATAGGCTCCAGCTCCCCGTCATACAGACCAAGGCTAATTGTCGGAAGATGGATAGATGATGTTCTCTCTGCATGAGCCTGAGTTTTTTTTTATTATTTTATTGTAGGCAATGTGAGGAAAACATTAAAAAGCACCACTGACTAAAAATCATGCCAGACGATAATGATGTAGGTATTTCATCGGGAAAATTATGGCTTTTTCATTATCAGGAAGTTTGCAAGTTATAGTCTGTTAGCTATTTCGTGTCAAACGATGGTCAATTTGATTATGATAGTCGACTTGAATATTATCTAAAGTGGCTAAATAACAGGCCATTTCACCATTAAAACCCAAACTTTCGAGGACCGAATTACCAGTGGGTGTTTTACGTTCTATGACGGACCGAAAGGCACGGAAGACCGCCCGCGCACACTCGACAGTTCTGATTGGACCATCCTCAGTGCTGTCTGACAGTGATTGGTGGATGGAATCAGAGTTCGGAAACCACGTGGATACTGGAGCCCGTCACTGGTTCGGGCACCGAGCAGGATTTGAAGCGGACGTGGGAGGGAGTGTTTTTGCTTTCTTTCGTTAAAATATAACCTTTCATTCTGAAAAGTCGTTGACTTTGAAAGCAATGTTGCGTCCAGGGGTGATGTGTGATCGCACACTAAATTGTAGTTGATTCAGCCTTAACTTCCTGAGGAAGTTTGACTTGTTGTAAATCATTGATCTAGTTTCTTACATTTTAAAGTTTTATATGTATTAGTGTATACCAGAAAACAGTTCTTTGTCGGTTGCGTGTTTGGGAAATGCAGCGCTTTCTAAATTAACACGTGTTGACCATTTTCGGGAGGTAAACCTTACTGTGGCTGTTTCGCCAGAGTGTGTGCCGAAGTAACCGTTCGCCACGAAAGAAAGATATCTTGACTTTAACGTTATAACCAAGGCTTAATACGAAATATTCTTTATTTTTACTTTCATGTTTCGAACATTAATCGTTTAACTAACAATCTTTACGATAACTCCGTAGGTTACTTTTAATTGCTTTCTGTTCAAAACCAAAAGAATTGAAATGCAGGAGAAATTGGAAGGTGCTGATTTTGAAGTAAAAGAGGAAGCTAATTTTTCGGTCTTACAAAAACGAAAAACATCTGACGGACATGGATTTTATGACCGCTCGGATGGAAACGGTACTGATAAACCAGCCACTCGTTTGTACAAACGCCGATGGGTTATAGTATTCCTTTTCAGCACTTATTCGCTCTGTAATGCCTTCCAGTGGATCCAATACGGAATCATCAGTAATATCTTCATGAAGTTCTACAAAGTTGACTCTTTCACTGTCGATTGGATGTCAATGGTGTACATGATAACTTACATCCCTTTTATATTTCCCGTAACGTGGCTTTTGAACAAGAAGGGTTTGAGGGTCGTCGCACTTGCAGGTACCGTAGCAAACTGTATAGGGACCTGGATTAAAGTGGCCAGCGTAAGACCAGACCTGTTCTGGGTGAGCGTCCTTGGACAGTTCTCCTGCTCCCTGGCCCAGGTCTTCATCCTCGGAATGCCGTCCCGGATCGCCTCGGTTTGGTTCGGCTCGGAGGAGGTGTCCACAGCCTGTTCAATCGGAGTCTTTGGAAACCAGGTGATGGTCAGACCAGCGTTTCATTATCACCTCCCCAAATCTTCCCTAAATGTTCTTTGGCAGTATACTCTGAAAACGCAGTGAGTATTTGTAGTTGTCATTGTTTAGCCTATTTATACCAACTTGGCCAATTGAATTCTTCAGCTCCACAACCTCACTGTACATTGGCCTTTATCATCCTGCTGCCTGGGATTAAAGCCATCAGTAATTTAGAGGTAGCTGGTATGTTTTTAAATGTGTATGTGTTTTTCTCCAGGGTATGAATATTGCTGGGGCCGAGCTGGGCTGAGGGGATGTCAGGAGGCAGTGCCCCCTGCTTATGTGTTATCAGTTGGTGGTGGTTAGTAGGATGGTCATTCTGTGTGTGAGGGAGAGAGATAGGGTGATGCTGCCTGTTTCGCGGGTGTTTTTGTTAAACAACATGCCACGTGTTTGTTGTCTCCTTCTGCAAAGGCACCTAGTAAATATCCTGCTTCTTCCTCTCGAGAAGGAGCGTGTAGGAGATGGACCCGTTGGCAGTATTTCTCAGTCTGATTTCTGAATCTATAGTTGTCTTCAAATGGAACAGCTGCCCTTCTGCTACTGGGGTCTGAGCCTGTATCCAGTTGTTGTGGTTCCTTAACTGAGATTCCATCTGCTTCATGTGTAGCACAGTGTACAAGATGTGGCAAAAAATACTGGGGTATTTATAAAGCAAAAAGTAGTTCATAAATTTCTCACAAACCTATCTAGGAGAGGATGAAAATAATTACAGTTGTCTCGGAGAACACATGCAACACTTGTGCAAAAGCAGGTAAAAACTGATTTTTAAACATTTAATAAATAATCTATAAAAGGAATAATTAAAATTGCAAAGGTAGGTAAGGTTTTTTATGACGGAGTAGTAATGTTTCCGGGAAACTTATACTCCCTGCGCTATAATGTCCATAAACAATTGAACGTAAGAAAAAGCCTGATCTTAATCCAGCTGACTAGTGATGTAAGAATTGTTATGTGCATAAAATGGGATGTTGCTACTAATATCACGCATCGTCCAGCTCTATAATATACCACAGCCATTTTTCATACAAAATACCCCGCTTTGTGTTGTGTTGTCATTCAGTGCTGGTACCAGTTTTTATGGCAGTCGAAAACCAACACTGTGAAGTGCCGTATTTTTGGTACTCAAAGTACCAAGAGTAAGAAACCTGGTGTGGTGGAAAAGCACCCTATGACTGACATGACATAAATATATCCATTATAATTAAGACACGAAAGATTTTTGTAGACTTTTAAAGTCAAACCATCTCTAATGATAGTATTATACAGTATTGTCTTGTATTGATGTTGGTTGAGAGAGATGTGGTCTTGTCTACATGAATTTGGCCTAAATTTAAATAGAGCAAAACTCCTTGCTGAACAAGTCTGCAAAATAGATTCTAAGTAAACCGTGAACTCAGGCAGCAAAGCTGCCTCTGGGTTGGGTGGGGAATAATAGCAGAAATATCTGCACAGTCTTCGAGTACCATCTAGTCAGGTGGTGTAAGAATAGCCTGAGGGTAAGAATTGTATTGTGCGTGTCAGTAATTTACCCCTCACCTATTTCTTATGTTGATGTTATGGCTAATCGAGAGTAATGCTATGTGTAGCTGAGAGTGTTTGTGTAGGTCAAAATTGTACATATTTCTATTAACTGGTGCATTTTGGCAGAGATTGTGCAAATTGAATTCCATTGAGTGGAGGAGGGATGCATTTTTGTCATCATAGGGAAAATGGAAACACAAAACAAGGAGCGGTAGGTTGTGCTGGTAGGGTTACATAGTGACTGGGAATAAGGAGCAGGTGAACCAAAACGTTATGATCAACCCCCCCCCCCCCACACATTGAATATCTTGTACAAACAGCAGGGCTGTGTTAAACACAGAAAAAACAGAAGTTCTGGTAATTGGTCCCAAGGATGCACAACATTGGTGGCCTTCCTACACAACAGAAGACAGTGGTCAGAAATCTTGGTTTTCTAGTTGATTCAGAATTATGTTTTGATACTCACATAAGTATTACTCGAACTGCATTTTATTACCTACGGAACATAGCCAAGCTTCGGAAGATGGTCTCTATGATGCAGAAAAATTAATGCATGCCTTTGTAACTTCCAGACTGGACTGTATTACCCTCCTTTCTGGTTGCCCCTCTGGATCCTTACATAAACTACAGCTGGCACAGAATGCAGCAGCCAGAGTTCTCACAAACACTAAAAAATTTGCTCACATTAACCCTGTCTTATCCTCCCTTCACTGGCTACCAGTTAAATCTCGGATTGATTATAAAATACTGCTATTGAGATGCTGGCCGCATACAACCCTCTGCGTTTGTTTCGTTCTCAAGGCGCAGGATTTCTGTTGGTACCCAGGGTAGAAAGAACTACAGCAGGCTGCAGAGCTTCCTCCTATAGAGCTCCTCAGCTGTGGAATGGTCTTCCACCGGATGTGCGGGTTTCAGGCTCACTCTCAATATTCTAGACTAGACTAAAAGTGCACTTATTCAGTCTAGCCTACAGGGATTCTAGTCCTAGCTTTAGCTAATTATTCACCCCCAGTTAGATCTGTAGTGTGAGGTTTAGAGCTGGGTGGGGATCGGTGCCACTGGCTTTGGATGAGCTGAACTTTCAGTGCTGTCACTCTAGCTTCACACGCCCTTGTGGAATTGGAGTGCTGACATTTCAGGGACTCCCCATGCCTGCATTCCCACCTGCCTCTCCCTCCTACTTATGCTGCCATAGCCATATCTGCTGGAGCTTGCACATTGCACTTACATATTGCACTCATCTAACTGTTAGCACTGCCTATTGTCTCCCTTACTTTGACTAATTCCACATTTTATTTCCCTTACTCCTCCTGGGGTATGCCGCCTGGAGACCCCAATTTATCAAGATATCCTGCACGCCCTGCTACATGCGACGTCTCCACTAGGCATGATGTCCGACTGTCTAGCTCGCCGTTCTCCCTGTGTCGTCCTCCATGTATGTCCGACTGCCATACTACTGGTTGCCCGGCGATCTGAAGGAGTGCCAACACCGGCTTGTCATCACCTCCCTGCTCCCTGGTTGTGACTGATATTTTATGTCTTAGACTGTGTGACTTGCCATCTCTCTGATTTGACTTTCCTTGTCAGCCCAAGAAGAATGGGCTCCCATTTGGGTCTGGTCCTTCTAAGGAGTTTTCCTTGCCACTGTCGCCTCTGGCTTACTCACTGGGGGCTTCGGGCAGGAATGCTGCAAAGTGCTTTGAGACAATGTAATATTGTGAAAACGCACTATACAAAAATAAATTTGTTTGTTTGCTTTGTGCACTGTGTCATGACCACCCTCAAAATGATCCACTATTTGTAGCACAGTAGCCCTCCTGATGGTTTGTGCCAGATGGGACAGCCTTCGTGCGCATCTTGTATTGATGAGTCTTGACCACCCAGCACCCTGTTGGCAGTTTGTTGTTTTGCCCTCTTTGGACCAATCTCAGTAGGTGTGACCATGAGCACCTCACAAGCCTTGCAGTGTAGGCAATGATCTGACCCAGTCTTCTGGCCATAATGATTTGATCCTTTTCAGACTTCCTCAAGCATTTACCCCTGGCCAATTTCTTCTGCATTCAACATGGTGACTATGAATACCAAATGTTAGCTTATGGTCTATATCCCAGACCTTGATGTGCTGTTTTTATGAGATAGTCAGCATTACTCACTTAATGTTTTGGCTCATTATTGTACATGGGTCAAAGGTTCCACCAAGTGTAGTTCAAAAATCTCTTATGGAAGAGATCTTATTTTCTCTGTAAGCTGTAAGTTATGTTTATGCTGGCTATAAGTGAAGAGCATTATGTACACTCAAATCAATACAACTTTGAAATTTTGTGAATGTAGCTCTTTGTGCGTGTATTACTCAAACGCTGTCCTGTTCCTTGGATTTGATGGTATGTTCTGGCTCACAGCTGATTCTCTGCCTCAGGGTTAAGAAATCTGTTAGATACATATTTCACCCAGCTATGGTGTGATTTTTAGGGTATAGGGAGCATATTACACAGCTAACTGAAACCTGCTATTACTTAAAAGTACCAGAACTTTTTTCTTGAATATGTAGACTACTGAATGGGGATGAAAATGTGTGAAAGAGCAGAGATGGAAAATTTTAGTCAGTCAAACAATGACCAAAGCTTGAAAGAGAGTCCACTCTTGAAGCACTTTTCCTCTATACCTCAACTGTAGTAAAATTGTTTAAACCTTAAATATGTTTTATTTTTTAAGCTGCTGAAATGCTATTGTTGCTCTAGTTTTGTGAAAGTTTCTTGACAGTTCTATTTGTTGAGAGTATGGTAGAATAGAGAATGCAAGAACGCATTTATATTAGTATTTATAGATCAGTAAAACGAACAGACATGTGTGCACACACAGCACATTCTTGTACCCCCATGTAGCTTGAAGTTTAGCTACTTTAGGAAGAGCAACAGCTTTTCCAAAAACGGCGTTATTTTAGTAGTCCACAAAAATAGCTTCAGATATAGTATACATTGTTCTGAATTATTTACTATAAACTTGTAATTTGCCGATTAACTGTGAATATGGCAACTCTGAAAGTTTTAGAATTCAGAGATCAGTGGTCATTGTTGACACACCAACACCACAGAACAATGAAATGTGTCCTCTGCATTTAACCCATATGTGACGATGTGACGTAGCAGGACTAATTCAGTGCCCGGGGAGCAGTGCTTGGGGGCGGTACCTTGCTCAGGGTACCTCAGTGGTGCTTTGCCGGTCGGGGATTCAAATCAGCAATCTTTCAATTACAAGTGTGCGTCCCTAACCATCAAGCCAGCACTGCCCAGGGCGGTATGAACGTCACGCCTTTAGATGAAGAATGCATTCCCAAAAGTCAGAAGAGCTGAGAGCGGGAATCATCATCTGTATGTCTGCTTTTGTTTTTGTGGCTAACGTTGCTGGTAAGTGAGCTGCAGGTTTATCATTAGGTGCAGGTGAACATGGGCACACAAACAGACACACGTGTGTGCACACACACACACACATGCTAGCTGCCTGGGTTCACTGTGAAATCCATACTTTGGGGGAACACATTTGGGCAGTGTAAGAAATCGTGTCATTTTGCAATTCTTTCTGAGTTCTTAGCTGCAACTAGGAAATAAATGACCTAATTGGGTGAAAAGACATAACAGTAACTTTGTTCCCAATCTTTGAATCTTTATTATACTGTTAATTGTAGGGTGGTGGGAAAATGCTCTGCTGTATTTCACTGCTGTGGTGACCAAAATCTGCAATGATGGTCAATGAAATGACATTAGCTTAAAACTAAAACTCTTTACGAATGCTGTAACTGAGCCATCATGGATAGTTCTGGCAGATTCCCACAGATGTTAATGAGGCGATCTTTAAAGCAGCAACCTGCTTGTTATTTAAGATGTGCTGGATACCACCAAGCATGACACAGAGAAAGCCCAGCTTGGTCTTTTGTCAGCTATAATCACTCAGAGTATAAAAAGGAAAGCACAACAACTCAGATAATAGGGCTGTCGCTGCCAAGCTGAAGCAGCTAAAATCCCATCTGGGTAGGCACGTGGAACGTCTTGTCTCTCCGGCAAGATGACCATCTTCCTCTGCTGTCGGAGGTACTTCGTAACTCCGCATTTCAGTGGTGACACTATGAGGTGCGTAGCCCGGGGTGCATAGACTCTCTGGGTGCCTTATCTGTTGTCTCAGTGTATGCTCTGACTGTGCTGAGTGATGTCTCAGTGAGGGGGACATTTTATTTTCAACTTCATCAGTGGTTGATGGATGCCCATGAGTTCATACTCCTCTACATACTGTAATAGTTTTGTCCATCGACCTTCCATCACTAGGATGTTTTACAGGGAAGGCAAAATGCTCCCATACATGTGGCTTAAATGATGCTGGTTCTTCTGCTCCTGTAGTACCTATGACTCTGTCAGCTGCTTGTAACACGTCACATTTACATGAACACACCTGCTTTTAACGTGGCCCGTTTATGTAAACGTTCACATGGATGGACTACTTAACTACTTATGAACTCTGCATCGTACAAAAGTCCACAGAGGACATCCATCATTATTTTATTTCTGTGTTTTATATTGAGATCACAACTTATTTTTCTCGTTTTTCCAAGATCACAAGTTAACTTATTTTCTGATCAAGAAAATATCTCAGGAAAACAATTTATTAGAAGTCATGCAAGCAGTATTTATCAAGAGGGAAGTGGATTCTACTAAACTGCAATGCTGTTGAATCTATGTTGATTTTTTTTGAAAATCTAAAATCCCCCC
>JAODKF010000045.1:83380-99788 GCA_026779585.1 Mormyrus proboscirostris
TAAACTAACTACCTGGGAGAACTGAAAACAAGGCCTGGATTTGGAATCGAGGTCCAGAGTTGAAGAGCCCTGGTTTAAATCAAGGAAGGTGATGCTATGATTAAACAATTCCTTGGTAACCTAGAATATTGTGTGCAGGTTTAGTTACCATACCTTAAAAAGGACATTGCTGCTCTTGGAAAGGGTCTAACGTATACCTACAAGAATGATTCCTGGTCTTAGAAGAATGTCTTATGAGGAGAGGTTAGCTGAGCTGAATCTGTTTGGCCTCAAGCAAAGGAGACTAAGGGTGGACATGATCCAGGTGTATAAAATTCTAACAGGTCTGGATGCTGTTCAGCCAAATGGCTACTTCAATATTAGCTTGAATACTAGAACCTGTGGCCGTAAGTGGAAATTACTGGAAGAACATTTTAAAATGAATTTGGGAAAGCACTTCTTTACACAGCGTGTAGTTAGAGTATGGAATAGTCTTCCTGCTAGTGTAGTGCAAGCTAAACCCCTGGGTTCCTTTAAATCAGAGCTAGATAAGATTTTAACAACTTTGAGCTATTACAGTAGGTAAGTTCTCCCCAAATGAACTTGATGGGCTGAATGGCCTTCTCTCATTTTTTAATTTCTTATGTTCTTATGTTTACAAACATATTTATTAAAAAAATGTAATGACGTTGTTTTTCTCTGTGCTAAAATAAGACAGATTTTTCTGTTCGTCTTTCTATTATTGTTTGAAGGTATATGAAATGAGGACTGTAAGTTAAGAAATAAACAGCTATCCAATGTTCATGTTAGTTAGAGTATAAATGGTAGTTAATAAACATTAAAATGATGAAACTATTTTCTCGTCATGTGCATATTCTTTATTGTATTGCCAGTGGTTCAGAGGGAAAGCACAGGCAAAAAAGCAGAGCCCACCGTGCATGCATGGTCCTTACACTTACATAAGTTCAGTATTTGAACTGGGGAACACATACACATAGTTCAAGAGTTCAACATGAAAGGTTCCTTCATTTATATAATGTGTGTTGGTTATAAACAAACGTCTGAAGGATGTGCTGGCCAGACATTTGAGCTAGTTGAGTAACGCAATATGCTTGTGAAGTTTTCCCATGTATGAAGGGAAGGACCTGATGAGCTGGCAGGTCTGATGGAGGCTGCACATGCTGCATATCCTTAGCGATACGTAAGTGTTGACATTTAGGGCCATCCAGGGAAGTGCCTGCATTTTAGCTTTTATTGACTATTTCACTAAATGGGTGAACATCTGCTTTGGCAACCGAGTGAATAAACTGTACAGGAAGTGGTGTGCCGGAGTATTTTATTTCTGTCAAAGAAACAAATAGAATTCAAAAAACATATGCCATATGGAGAAAAGTATTGGGACACCTGGTCGTTGCACCTGAAGGAACTTATATGACATCCCATTCTAAATCCATAGGCATCAATATGGAGCTGCTCCTTCTTTGCTGTCATAACAGCTGCCATTTTTCTGTGAAGGCTTTTCACAAGATTTTGGAGTGTCTGTTGGAATTTTGCTCATTCATCTATGCATTTCTGAGGTCAGACACTGATGTTAGATGTGAAAGCCTGGCTTGCAATCTCCATTCTAGTTCATCCCAAAGGTGTTTGATGGGGTTGAGGTCAGGGCTCTGTGCGGGTCAGTCAAGTTATTCCACCACAAACTTACCCAACCATACCTTTCTGGATGTTGCTTTGTAAACTGGGGTATAGTCATGCTGGAACAGGAAAATGCCTTCCCCAAACCCCTAGCCTAACCCCTGACAAACAATCCCATACCATTATCCCTCCTCCACCAAACTGTACATTTGGCACAATGCAGTCAGGCAGGTAACATTCTCCTAGTATATGGCAAACCCAGACTTGTCCATCAGAATGAAGGCAGAGAAGCATGATTCGTCACTTTGAAACAGAACATGTTTCCATTGCTACAGATTTGTGGCAACGTTCTTTACATCACTCCATCCAACACTTGACATTGTAGTTGATGATGAGAGGCATGGATGTAGTTGCTCAGCTATGGAAGTCCATTCCATGACATACAATAAAGAACTAACAAGGCGTCCCTCAAACGACTGAAAACTTGTTCTAAGGACTGCAGGTGTTGTTCCCACAAATTGGAGTAAATAACCACATCGTCTAAATAAGCTTCATAGTTTGGGTCATCACCAAGCACTATCTACATCAGCCCCTGAAAGGTGGCTGGGGCATTATGTAACCCGAAGGGCATGATGGTGTACTGGAGGAATACATCAGGGGTAACAAAAGCGGAGATTTGCAAAGCACGAGGGGTGAGCGGAACCTGCCAATAACCTTTCAACAAATCTAGTTTGGATACAAATTTGGCAGACCCGATTCGATCTACGCAATCCTCCATGCGTGGAAGTGGGAAAGTATACGATTTGGTTACTGAGTTTACCTTTCGGTGATTGGTGCCAAAATGGGATGTACCATCATGTTTGGGAACAAGTAAACACAGAGAACTCCAGGGACTACAACTGGGTACAGTGAGGCCAGTTTTCAACAAATAACTAGTTTCCTGGGATAACAAGGATCGCTTATACGGGTTGACACAGTATGGGTGCTTTTTGATAGGGACATGACCAGTAACATCTATATCATGTTAGGGTGAAAGCGACGGGGTCGAACTGGGCCATAATCACTAATACCACACCAATACTCCCCCACACAAGAAAAATCCGCCAGGCAGACTCTGACTTGACTTGATAGGGCTGCCGTAGGCCGCTCTTAAGTATATGTCTGTTTCATTGTCCTCTAAAAGCATTCACTGCATTTCCCCATGTAAGTTTGTCTTGATAGGACTTCTGTAGGCCGCTCTTAAATATGTCTCTGCTTGTGTTCCTCTAAAAGCATTCACTGCATATCTCCATGTAAGTTTTGCTCAGGTCATTGCACACTGCTGACCTGTCAGGGAAATTTAGCTGAGCAGACATAGAACAATCCTGTCTGCTGTAACCCTGCCACCCACCAGGAAAACCAACATTATTCCGCATTATCGGCATCAGACTTCCAGGCCAGACTCAGGCCCCCATCAAGCCTGTGCAACAATAACCCCTAACCCCATTAACCCCAAGCAGGAAGTGGGCAGAATTTGGCAGGTCTGCAAAGAACACACTCTCTTTCAATCATTCTTTTCAACTCTCTCAAAGCTGAGCACACAAGGAACTGTTATTCTATATTTTGTTTTACAAAGTCATTCTCAGTGCATTTATTATTAGTACTCAATGATGAAGTAAATGAATACCCATTAACATCATGTGACTGTTGGCAGAGGGAGCATTCTTTACTAAAAGTTTTAAATAAACAAACGATCTGAGATTTATCTAGATGAATATGTTTTGCAACTAAACAGAAATACGATTGTGTGCTACTGGTAGCTGGATTTGAGCATTTGTATTGTGCTTGCGTTAAAAAATAAGGTGTTAAACTATTTCTGTGTAGCTTATTGAGAGGTTCACCAAATGACAACCCAACATAAAAGGCAACCAACTGTTTGGTTGTTATCCTTAGCAGAAGTTGTTTAAAGACAGGATTAGAATTGATACACGACCGATTCAGACACTTACCCATAGAGGGCAGTAAACAACCTTCCCCTGTATTACTCTGTTGATCCATGAAGAAAAAAAAAAACTTTTTTCAATGTACTTAAAAGGCTTTCCAGTAAATAGCGGGAAAATGTATGTATACAGTCTGTCTATTGAATGTTTAGTTAATCATTTGAACAGATTTGATGAAATTGGCTTCACTTACAAATTAGGCTAGATTTCCCAACTATGGGATATTGAAGTTTTGTGTACTGTATGTATTACGTAAAATCTCCAGACACACTTGGCATATATGTATTTAAACTCAAAATAAAAAATGCAGGATGTAAAACTCTATGTAGCAACTGCAAACAATCTAAATCAATTATATTAAATATAATAGTGAAATATTGTTTTTACAATACATATTACTGTACATAAGTCTTAACATACTTTATAAATTGGTAATATATTTCAGATCATCTCAAAATCAAGAAAAATTAAATGTTTCTTCAATACTTATTTATATATTGTAAAACAGAAGTTCCAAATAAAAACACTTTTTGTGAAGGTAAACCAACAATAATCAATTAGTTTAAGTTGACTAAACTTATACATTAATTGCATTTACTCATTTACATACCCCTGATTTAAAGATTTACAGAAGCGCTTTTTGCTTGAATTGAGCATTTTTATGTAGATTTTCAACAACATAACTCCCTTACAGTTGCCCTTTCCTCCTCCCCGACCCATCCAAGCGTAGTCAGCTGTTAGGGAGACCCCAGGACTGCACTCTTCGGGCCACTTGCTGCATCTCAGTCGGACTGAGGTTACAGTTTTAGGGAGACCCTTGGACTGCACTCTTCGGGCCACTTGCTGCATCTCAGTCGGACTGAGGTTACAGTTTTAGGGAGACCCCTGGACTGCACTCTTCGGGCCACTTGCAGCTTCTCAGTCGGACTGAGGTTACAGTTTTAGGGAGACCCCAGGACTGCACTCTTCGGGCCATTTGCAGCATTTTAGTCAGACTGAGGTTACAGATTTAGGGAGACCCCTGGACTGCACTCTTCGGGCCATTTGCAGCATTTTAGTCAGACTGAGGTTACAGTTTTAGGGAGACCCTGGACTGCACTCTTCGGGCCACTTGCAGTATTTCAGTCGGACTGAGGTTACAGTTTTTTGTTCATACATAACATTTTGTACTGAGGCTAAGATGTTCTATCTTGGTTTTATCGAACCACAAAATACTTTTCCACATGGCTCCAGAATGACTTAAAAAAAGCCTCAAGGTGGGCTTCTTTGAGTAAATGTTTTTTTTTAGCGTCCTCCAAGAGAGCCTGGCTTTGTGCAGAGCTTGGGACGCTTTTGTAACACACACAAGCTGACCATTGTTTGACAAAAACGCTTGCAGCTCTGCCTCGTGTACCAGCCTCAGATAGCTCCTGTCTTGGTGGCCTCTCCGATCGGTCATCTGCTTCCTTTGTCCTGTGTGCCAACCTTAACTGGCTTTGGTCTTGGTGATGTCATACATCTTCCCCTTTTCATGAAATTTTTTCCAAATTATTTTCACAGTTTTACTGTGAAGATCTGCTGTAAGCCTTTGGTGCCCATTATTAAGTGTCCAGGCTTAGATGCTCCTTCTTCTTAAAGGAGCAAATGACTTTAACTGTGATCATTACAGCTAAACAAACCTGTGGGCAAAGTAATTGACGATTTCAGCTTATTAACAATGGCTGTTTTTTCAGCTTAATCTTATTTCACATAAGGTGTTGGATTTAAAGCATATTATACAGTGTATACAGTGTGGGTTGTGTGTGGGGACCCCTGGACTGCACATTGGTGTCTGGGTTTTGTTGCCTTCGGGTGGCAGGAGCCTTTAAACATATTAAAATAGCTATTGGTATATTAAAAATGGCTATTGCTATATTGAAGAATTCTGCATGCTGAATGGTTGTATTTTGTAGTTGTTTAAAGTGCAGGATAATTAATTTATTCATGACATCTGTGACTTCCTGTAGATGAGTCAGGGTTACAGGAGCATTTTAGGTTTGAGGATAAGCAACCTCCTTCATGGGGCATCCTTCTTATCAATAATCGTCAAGGTTGACTGGGTGAGATGTTTAATCTTATATCTGCCATGAAGCAGCCTGTTGGGTACATCAGATGATTTCCCCTCTGCCTACCATGGGCTCTGTGTTTCAGCAGCACCACTGTCAAAGTTGATATGTCTGCTTTCTGGAACAAAGAACTTAGTGGACATTGAGGTGATCTCTGCCTCAATGTGAAGTGACCTCTGCCGCAATGCAAGGTGACCTCTGCCTCAATGTGAGGTGACCTCTGCTTCAATATGACCTCTGTCTCAATACGAGGTGACCTCTGCCTCAATGAGAGGTGACCTCTATCTCAATACGAGGTGACCTCTGCCTCAATATGAGGTGACCTCTGCTTCAATGTGAGATGACCTCTATCTCGATACAAAGTGACCTCTGCCACATTGCTGCACTTCTGTTTCATCTATTAGCTCATACTGTAATTTTTGCTTGAAAACAGTAAGGCACAACTGTTTCACCTGAGTTTTATGTGTATTTTTTTATCCACAGTTCAAATCATTCTTTTATCTTACTTGTGGCAGCATACCAAATATACTGTAAATCAGGGGTAGGCAATCTTATCCGCAAAGGGGCATCATGTATGCAGGTTTTTGGGATAACCTTTACGTCAGCTGTTCAAACCCAGATGTGAGGACTCTTCAGCCAATCAGTCCTCTAATTAGTGACTTAATTAAGGAGTTCCAGGGAAAACCTGCATACTGTACACATCGGCCCTTTGCGGATAAGATTGCTACAGATGATCCACCATTTGCTGAGATAGACATCCAATCATGGGGAGGGCTTTCCTACAACCAGCTGTCTGCTTTGAGCTGGGGCTCTCAGCAGGAGTCGTTTGGGTTATGAAAACTCCCTCCACTGGAAATCCCGTGTACTGGACTGCCATATCCCAAATGCCAGAGAGAGAGCTGCAGTGAATTGGTCCTTTTACTCAACCCTTTGTTGTTGTGTGAAAACCTTAAATGTCTTATTCAGAGAAAGGGTTATTAAACCATTACATGTTATTATTGTTAACATGAATTATTTCGGCTGATTAGATGATACTTATATACTTACAAGGCTAGCTTACTTTTTTTTATTTCAACCTTTTATATAGCAATTTAAGTGAAATATTCAGAAGAAGACTGCTTGGAACACAAACCAGCAACCAATTTGGTTCACCTCTGTGGTACTCCCTGCTTTTTCTGCTAGTTAAGTTTTTTTGTAAAATACACTCTGTATGGGCACCGTTAAGATATACATGAGTAGGATTGTTGTTGGTACTGATATCAGTAAAACTTATAAAAGTGTACCGTTGTCCAGAGAGCCGAACTTCACTTGGTCCCTGAAATGGAATGTATAACTGTCATTCAGCACATTGCACAATTGTGTTAGACCTCAGGAAGGAGATGATGTCATTGGTCACTGAAATGAGATACGGCATTTTCAGCCCAAGTTTCAGGCTCCTTGTAGAAACAGCAGAGCTGCCAGGGAGCTGGAGGCTTCCAGGGATCAGCCTTCACTATATGGCGTAAGATTTGAGCTGCTCATTGTTAAAAATGGAACTATCAAGATGAAAACCAAGGGTTGTAAGTAGGTTTGTGTGTGTATGTGTGGCTAACATTGACCTTCAAACAGAAGAGTTCATCCTGATATTCAGTCAAGATTATGCTGTAGGTGCTTGTTGAGGTGATGAGTAGTAACCAAAAACCAACAGCATGCCCGTAATTCTTCTTTTATTCGAAACCAGTTCTGAGTACGGTCTCCACAAAGCCAGGCTTTGACAACCAGCAAACATCTGCCCTTCTTCACAGTTGTGTGCCAGATGGCAGCCCAAAATGCCATTTCACTGAGGGCACAGCATGCCACTGATAAAATAAAACCCATAAAAGTAACATGAGCAGGTTTTAAAATAGCCAAACTGCCTGACCACATGGTAGGAGAAAAGTCTATATTTCACTGAATATGCAGGCAGGTATCAGGTTCAGGCTGGATGCCGTGCTTTCGTACTGAGTGACTAAATGTGATGGATATCAGTCCCTGTGTTTCTGCTGCTAACTGCACCGACTGCATGTGAGCACTTCAGGCTGCTCTCTAACAGAAGCCTTCAGACCCAGTATGTCATCATGGATGGTGTTTCAGCCCAGGGTGGTATTCTCACTCCATCTTCTCCGGGTCATCATGAAGGGCATAAGACTGTGACTCTGTCCTTTTAGCTGAAACTGTCCTCCCAATATTGTTCTTATGTCCTAAAAACAAACAGGAGAACAGCACCTAGGAGGAAGAGTGCAGCTTTACAGACAGCTTGAGGCATTTATGTAGCAGCAAAGCTAATTAAGCTGCACAAAGTGTACAGTAGAGCTTTTTTCCTCCATGAAAATGAACAATGTAATTTCCGGCAGGTCTTTTATCAATTTCTATATGATCAAAGAACTTTAGGGCTCCTTAAAAGTACTTAATGCGAATACAATCTTATGTTCAAAAGGCTGTTTTAAAACTGTGAAATATGTTGTTTTTTGTGTATATCAAGATACCAGTGGAGTTATTAATACAAATGTTAATATGCAGCATTCTTTTCCTTCATTTCCTTAGGGTTTCAGTCCAGTATCCATCAAACCAGGTTCAACTGCATTACCATGGAGATTGTCACCTTATGTCACAATGATCATAATTCCACCACTTTTCTAAAATTAGTCCAAAAGTGCACTTGGAAGATTCAAACAACTCTGACAACTCTGATGAGGATTCATACAGAAGTTGATTGTTGTAAGTAGTTTAGTTTCACAGAAAGCAGTGCAAACATACACATTATTTTAATTTCTTTTTTATGTAATTATGCAATTGCTCTTATAGCTGCCTGCAAACATTGAAATCTCTAATCTCATTCATCCAAAATAAACATGCCATCAGCCTCACAACAGGCTTTACTCCACTTCCATGCACTTGGCACTAGTGCGTAGAGATCTGCTGCACTTACATCTTATTTGGCATGTCTGCTTTTATTGTTTGACTGTTTTCCCAAAGGTATTGCTTAGCTACGATTAGTCAGAAGGTCCTAAACATTCAGCTGAAGTAGCCACAACTGTGCCAAGGTAGTTGGCAAATGTCTTGTTTGCTTTCTGCTACCATTATGCCATACCATGATGGCTTTTGTCTTGAGCTAATTCTTACAGTATCTGAATGATTTACAAAGCCTTTTCATGGATTTGTTACATTAGCAACTTTTTCCTTTCACTAATACTTTCATGGTCCATTAATGATGAGATCTAAATGTATATATCACAACAGTATTAGGGTAGTGTAATGCAGTTAAACCTGATTATAAATACATTTGATATGTATGTTACCCTAATAATAAGAAAATATATCCTTCCATTTTTCCTGAACACTTTTTCCATGCAGTACTAAAATAGCATAGCAGTACTAAAATCTACCCCATAGCATTATTATTTATGTTGTTTCTCGCTGACATGCAGCAGAGAAAGTACTGTGGATGGTCATTACCAAGAGCCCATGTTATTAGCTTTTTTCAGTGTGATTAAATGATATAGATTAACGCTTTGTATTGTTATAAATCCAGTCGAAACCCAAATATATCATGAAAATCAATATACCCAAAGCCGGCAGCGTGAACAGGCTGAGGACGCCACAAGTAAACTTTTTGTTGTTTGCCGTCCAAAAATAAAGGGAAAAGTTTGACCACTAGATGGGGGAAAAACATTTCTTTCCACAACTGGCTAATCTTCAATGTATGATTTAAGCACCCTGATAGATTTAACATGCTAGAATTTTTCTGCATTTGAACCTTTTATGGGTATCATTAAAGGAAACAGTCTTAATTTTACATTTAACTCATTTATCTGACACTTTAATCCAAAGCTACTTACAGTTGTGAGAAGGATTACAATTAATGTGTACTCTCTGGGATGCAGCATACCAATGTAAACTGCTTTGTGGTGACTCAATTGTGAAAGGTGCTATATAAAAGTAAATTGAATTGAATAAGTGTTATTGTTGCAGGTAATTTATTTAATTTGTGTTCATTGACCAATACTAAAACTAACGACAACAAAAAAGATAAAAAATCCTTTAAAATATTCAATTCCTCCACTTTAGTGTGATGTTAGTGGTGGATATTGACTGCTCGTCAGCTTCTGCTACATACATGCCCCCAGTGAGCAAGCCAGAGGTAACAGTGGCAAGGAAAAGCTTCCTAGTGGGAAGAAATCTTGAGAGGAACCAGAAAGGGGGAGCCCGTTCTCCAAAATAGCAAAGTCGTATTTTATGAAGTAAAATTGTGTATAGTCCAGGTATAAATGCGGAAGGTCCAGTGGAATTACTGAAGCAGTAAAGTGATGGGGCTGCTTTCAACAACACAATGTGTGGAGGGATGTACAGGCAGGAGAGATTGGCAAGGGGGACATCACTGGCAGCTGAGCAGACAGGAAAGACATCACTGGCAGGAGGATGGCAGGAAAGATGTCACTGGCAAGAGGGTGGGCAGACAGGAGAGACATCACTGGCAGGAGGATGGCAGGAAAGATGTCACTGGCAAGAGGGTGGGCAGGAGAGACACCACTGGCAGGAGAGTGGGCAGGAAAAACATCACTGGCAGGAAGGTGGGTAGGAGAGACACCACTGGCAAGAGGGTGGGCAGGAAAGATGTCACTGGTAGGAGGGTTGGCAGAAGATACATCACTGGTGGGAGGGTGAGCAGGAAAGATGTCACTGGTGGGAGGGTTGGCAGAAGATACATCACTGGCGGGAGGGTGGGCAGGAAAGATGTCACTGGCGGGAGGGCGGGCAGAAGATACATCACTGGCGAGAGGGCGGGCAGGAAAGATGTCACTGGTGGGAGGACAGGGAGGAGAGGTGTCATTGGCAGTGGAGCTGATTAGGTCTCTGCATTATAGCTAAGGCCTACAGCAGAACCAACTCGGTACAACTTGGCTTTCAGTACAGATCATCAAAACTGTTTCTTTCTTATCCTGAAGTAGGTTTGTTTCTTACGCTGGCATCCTGTCACACCCCCCACCCCCGCCTCCCCGATCATCAAACTACCCTGGCTGGGAGCATGAAGGAACACCACAGTTCACTGAGATTACCTTAGAATGCTGCTTGTTAACACACAAAATAAGCTCTTCTGGTGTAGAGGTGCTGTTATAACCACAGGGTCCTTGATTCAGATCCCCCCTCTTAAGCAAAGACGCCATTGGAGGATCTCCAGGAAATAGCCAGTTGTCCACATGTGTTGTGTAATTGTGCTGTGTTATGATACTGGTCAGTCTTGGAAGATAACTTGCCAGTACCTATAATAATCTTCTGTTTAAGGCCATGTGCTCCTCTACGCAAATGTAGACATTACAGCCCATGAAGCTACTGTTTGTTCCTGCACCCAGGAAAGTCTGAAATGCCAGAGAGGTGCCTGCATGAAGATGTTATCTGGCCTGCCCAGACAGCATCTCCTCCTAAACGGGAGCTGGCGACCCTCACAATGCTGCCCACTTCCCTGGCATGAAGCTGTCATGACCGGGAAATGTGAGGGGAATGTTGCTGTGCCTGTGGAGGTGGGCATGGTGGGTAGGAGGGGTTTGGGGAGTAAAGCTGATAGAAGCCCCCTGCATGCTCACCCTGGGTGCTCAACAACAGAAAGCCCAGCAAAATCCTTCTACCCAATGCAAACAGCTCAGGATATGAGCTGATCTTTAGGAAATGGCTCAGGTTAGCCTGAAATGGATCTTTAATTCTTGGGCTTGTATTTTCCATCTAAAGTTATTTATAAGCAGGAAATAATTTTAAGAATGCCTAAGGTGCATTATATCTTATTAGCTATACTGATTGATGAAAATTTGTCCCCTGATTGTTATGCATTATAAATAAAGGATGACGTCCGATCACCACCTGGTGGTAAGTTGGATCCAATGGTGGGCGAAGATGCTGGTTAGACATGGATAGACCCAAATGCATATACTGTAGAGGGGGTGCTGGAAGCATCTGATGGAGGCCCCTGTCCAGGAGATCTTTAACTCCCATCTCTGGCAGTGCTTCTCTTGTACCCTGTGGGATTCAGGGGACTTGAATGGACCATGTTCTGAGGCAGCATTGAAAAGCTATGGCTGTAAGATTGTTAGGGCTTGTCGTGATGGCAAAAAAGTGGCTGACACGCCTCTTAAATAGTGCATAGAGGTTGGGGACAGTGCCCTTGGATTGGCAGACTGGGATTGTGGTCCCAATATTTAACTGGAGGGGGGCTGGACTGGAGGATGTGTTCCAACTGCAGGGGGATCACACTCCTCAGCCTCCTGGGAAGGTCTGTGCTGGGGTACTGGAGAGGAGGGTCTGCCCGTTGGTCTAACCTCGGATCCAGGAAGAACAATGCGGATTCCATCCTGGACGCAGAATGCTGGACCAGCCCTTCACCCTCACTCGAATACTGGAGGGTTGATGGCAGTTTGCCCAGCTGGCACACTAAGATGTGTGTCACTCTGGCATTCAAACAGCTACAGGGCTTAACAGGTTTGCATGTGGTTGCACATAAGCGCGTTTGTGGTTGCATGTGTGTATGCGCATCCGTGGTTGCATGTGTGTATTTGTATCTGTGGCTGCATGTGCATATGCACATGTATGGCCAGGTCTGGCTGTCTTAAAATTTACAGTCTTCAACGTGTCCAATGAAATATAGACATGGTGGGGAGGTCCCTGTAAGAACAACTGCATTTTTATAGCTTGTAAAAAGTGAAGAGTGCAAACAACTATAGTTTATCATCTTTCCCCTGTTATCAAGTGGTGGTGGCTGGGATCAGGTCCCCTTAATGACAGTGAAGTGGAACATCCTCAGAAATATATCTGCAGATAACTTATATATTTATATGTAACCTATGCCAACTTTACAATGACACGTTTAGAGAAAACCCCCTCCTGAAAACTCTAAGGAATTGACAAGAATGAAACAAAACACAAGAAGAAAGATACAGTCTGTATCCGCCTGTTTATCCAGTCATTGGGTCTCCTGTCAGGACATGTGCCAAACTGGGACTGTGAGGACCAGTGCACACTTCTTTCACTTGCCTCCCGTCGTGTGTGTTTCTTGTTGAGTTCTTTACAAATGGCAATGATCACTTCTAACCATGGAAGGATGAGCAAGAGAAGAACCCAGCCATGTATTCCAGCTGTGAAGGCCTCAGAGCTCTGGCATGGTGGAACAGCAACAGCCCCAATGTCCTTAATGGAGAAAGCATCTTCAGTTTCTACCATTGAGCATCGCTGATGTCCCATTTTAAGAAACAATGAAACTTGATTCTTTTTATTTATTTGTGACTTCAGCTGGGATAGAAGTCATTAAATCTGTTTGGCGGCAATGGGACATTTCTACAAATATAGTGTATAATGTACAGTGTGTGTGTCTCTGTCTACGTGTGTGAATACTGAACTGTGCACACGGATGCACCTCCCCAGAGGAAAGATGGAGAGAGCAGCCAGATGTGGAGGTCTACTATGACCCCCACAAAGCCATCCCCTTCCAAGCAAAACAAGTCACGCTCTCATTGTGCTGGGAGAGAATTTGGCCCAGGTTCACTCACAGTTTATCTTTTGTGTACCTCCCAGCACCAGTCAGTGGCCTCCGAATGGCCGAACAAAAGCTCCTGGAATGCCGATATGGCTTTTCCGGCAGCTTCCACATGCACCCTCTGCACAAAGTCGCTTGCCAGCATGAGCTCATAACTGTGTGTCTCGGATCCCAGCTGCCTGCTTTCTCCTCAGCCGGATATCAGGCTGTTCCATGGCACGGTGCAAACGTGGATGGGACTGAACAGCAAGGCGAGCTTTCGGCCGCTTTGCCCATGAGTTTAACGGGAGTTCTTTTCATTCCCCCCTGATGATTTGTTTAGGAATATAAAGCAGTGACCACCTGCACTCAAAGGCAGCCAGCTGGATCTCCCTCCAGTCCATTGTGTCATTCGGATAAAATTGCTCTCAAAGAATGACAAATTTAAGTGACCACATAGCTTGGACTTTTTAGAAGTTGATTTCTTTTTGCCACGACTGCTCCCTGTGGAAGGTCCGTGTGAACTCCTGCTGGGTTTGGCCCTGCTCCATCAGAATTCGGGAGTAATTCGTTTTTCTCTGTGTCCCCAGGACATAGCATAAGCTGCTGCAGGAACACCCCATGCCTGCTTCTCTGCTACAATATTTACATCATTTAGGGGAGACCAGGGACATCTGGTGATTTTTTTTTCATTTTCATGTTTACTAGATGAAGAAAAATAAGTTTTGTACATTATGCAGGGAGATTACTATACTCTTTCGAACACCTGACCCTGTACAACAATTGTTGAAGGGATCCCTAACTATCTAATACACGGATGTCTGGGACCTTCACTGACTGGTGAGAGCAGAAATGCAAGAAGGCACTGAACTACCAGCTTACGAGTGTCTGAAATGAACATGCCTATCTCACACAGGAAATGGCCGCATTTAATACAGTTCAGCACATTCCTGTCTATGGTGTCAATATACAAAGATCTTTGATTTTTTACTTTTTTATTTACAAATATGTTGCTAATGTGGAATGAGGTGTTCCTGTAGCCTTTTGAGTTGAAATAGACAAACTGTGAATGAGTGGAGTCTCCCCTATCGTGAGAATATGTCAAAATGCCTAGTCTTTTATATTAGCAATATTATGGTTTGTTTGTTGGTGAATTAATTTGAAAATACTTCTCACAATGAACAGGCAAGCCAAAACTATGAAATTTACTATTGCTTGCCAGACAGCCTGAGACGTAATAGTGAGATTGCTTAGAAAAGTATGTAAGATTGGGAACAAACTGGGCCATGGTAGATTTATGATGTAGCTCTATAAACAGTGCTTACCTGGTCATCAGCAAACCAAATAAACACTGCCATAATTTTCAGACAGATGGTCTGATTCTGATTTTGATTAAACGGTTCTTGTCATCAAAAATGTGCTGCCTTCAGTTTATCATGTCTTCATTCTATTTTACTTGTTTCAGTACTTTTTGATTGTTTCCGCCCCTCTGCAAAGCCCGAGTAAGTCTGAGGGAATTTATTGTCTTGAACGACAACATTATGCTTGGCTAATGTTGCAAAAAGGCAGCATATTCGACAAAGAAATATGAGTCTCATAAATGAAATACCAGAATAGAAGACAGAAAAAAGAAAATAAAAGTTAAATAAAGCACTACAAAGCCTGAAAGTTCTAATGTTTTGAGACTTTACTCTTTGGAATACTGACACTGATAAAAGAATCATCTCAGAACCAGTAACTGGGAGACTAGATTCTGCATCTGATCCAGGGGAAACGGGAACACAAGTGCTAGTAGAGATATGTTACTCCCCCACACAATGGTTTAATTATCATGGGGGATGGAGTTGTAAATGTTTTCCACAGCAACAACAGTGCTTTCTGTCAAGACACAGAGTTGATACTGGCGGTAAATGCAAATAGAAAAGAAGATTGGAGCATGAAGGTTGGAATTGGGTGTCATGGGGTAATGTGTCTTCATGCCCTATAGGGGGGGATGGAGTTGGATATCAGAGGGTAGTTCAGTATCAGGGAGGTCACATGCTTTCTGTCCCTGTTGGTAGGGGGGGGTGGAGTTTTCTTTTCCTGTTGTTGGGATCTTTAAGACAGGCTGCTATAGACTCATTTACTGCAATGTTAAGAGGGGGATTTTTGTCTTGTTTTAGTGACTGATTGACTGTCAAAAATGAGACTGAGCTTCACCTTGCAAGTGGAAAAATCTCAGCTTTTCTCCTTAACAACTACTGTTTTGGCTTGGAGTGCCGAGAGCCTACCCATGGAGGGTTTGGGCTGCTAGTTAATGCACTGTGCAGTGTCCAAGCATTGCATAAGTATGGTTTGCATGTGTACTCTCGATGAACCCAGTGACTCCATAAACCCTGGCCATATGGCAAGAGAAACACACTATACCAGATAATCAACAGATTACACTAGATTAAGGTAATATTCCGAAATCTCCCAATTATGGTGCATTTCTTAATGTAGGATAGAAAAATAATTATATATCAGAGAAAGAAGGGACTTTTTGAAGTTCAATGTTTGAAAGGACTATTCTCTCTGCGGTAAGGCAAGAATTTATAAAAATAAGCCCAAAAGCCGTGTGTGATTTCCCATTCCCTGTCAGGTCCAAGATGGTCTTTGCTTTCAGGGGTCAGGTTTCAGGCTTCTGCTGATTTCAAAGTGAATGAGACGAGCTGAGCAGTGGGCATTTGTGAACATTGGCAGCGATATCCTGCCTGAGACTGAGAGAACCTTTGTAGACCTAGATTAACATGAATGGCAGTAAAATAAATATCTTCTAGTATACAGGAGCATGAATTAACATCCACTTCTCCTGCTATTTTTCTGGGGTTGATTCGATGTTCAGTGCACCATGTGGTGAAGTCACTTCAGATATGGTTGAAATCTAGATCCAGCAAATCCAAAGCAGGCAGCAGAAATATGGTATGCCGGAGCATCCTTCCCTTGGCCTGGCATTCCCTGGCTCAGCAGTAGCCCCTCATCCCTTGAGACAGCAAGATGGGAAAATGGTAAACCCCTAATGACAGGTGTCCCCTCTACAGGGATATGATAAACCCCTAATGACAGGTGTCCCCTCTACAGGGATATGATAAACCCCTAATGGCAGGCGGTGTCCCCTCCACAGGGATATGATAAACCCCTAATGGCAGGCGGTGTCCCCTCCACAGGGATATGGTAAACCCCTAATGGCAGGCGGT
>JAODKF010000045.1:106325-132997 GCA_026779585.1 Mormyrus proboscirostris
ACTAGAGTCAGTTTGAGGGACAGGCCAGGAGAGTCAGTTTGGGGACAGGTCACTAGAGTCAGTTTGGGGACAGGTCACTAGAGTCAGTTTGAGGGACAGGCCAGGAGAGTCAGTTTGGGGACAGGTCACTAGAGTCAGTTTGGGGACAGGTCAGAAGAGTCAGTTTGGGGACAGGTCACTAGAGTCAGTTTGGGGACAGGTCACTAGAGTCAGTTTGAGGGACAGGTCACTAGACTCAGTTTGAGGGACAGGTCACTAGAGTCAGTTTGAGGGACAGGTCAGAAGAGTCAGTTTGAGGGACAGGTCACTAGAGTCAGTTTGAGGGACAGGTCACTAGAGTCAGTTTGAGGGATAGGCCAGGGGAATCAGTTTGGGGCACTGATTTGGATATTCATGATGAAAAAAATCATTGAAGACACATAAGGGCGATGAGTAAACGGATGAAATGCAATCCATAATGTGCATGGTTTTAATGAAATTATCTACCTGGGCACTAATTGTTTCTCCCGAAAGCGCCTGGAGCATATTCAAGAGGCGCAGGATGCCAAGAGTCGAGGTAACAATAGGAGCAGGCAAAACACAGGCTGACATTACAATGACTGGGGAAACAAACGGAAACACGGACTAAATACAATGGACTAATGACAACAATTAGGAACAGCTAGTAAACACGGGGATTCCACACGGGGTTAACGAGGGGGAGTGGCACATGGAAGAAGCGGACGATCAGGGCAGGACACTAGTCAGGACTAACTGACTATACTGAATGAGCTTCTACTTGGTAATGAGCTGGATTATGACTATCCAGGCCGCGGAGGTCCATCTTGGGTCAACTGTGTAGACATGTCCAGTCCAAGCAGCCATGGAAGAAAGACTGATCTGTTGGGGAGCGTGAGATCATGCATTTATGGGGCCCCTGTTTCCCTGTTATGTCAGGTGGAATAGAAATTAAGTGACGGCGCTCATTGGGATGGGGGACTAATCTAGTACATTTAAGAATGGAACATAAACAGAGAAGCTTCACTAAATACCAGCTGTAAAAATGGGCAGAAAGAATTTGTGTCTGGTGAATAAAACACATTATACACATTTTCAGCATCTGGAAGGGAGCCTGGGGGCTGGGCCTGTGGTTTAGTCAGTTGTAGTGCCAGCCTAATAAACAGGAGATCCATCCCATGCCTGAGTCCCAGCAATGCCTCAGGCCACCTGCCGAAGCCCAGGACATGTCGCTAACTTGGTTTTATTGACTGCCTAATGATCAAAAGATCCATCGGGCGCCGGAGTCCTAGCAATGTCTCAGGTCACCCATTGAATCCCAAGACCTGTTACTTAGTCAGTTGCAGCTTCTGCCTAATAAACAGGAGATCAATCCGGCCCCTGAGTCCTTGTAATGCCTCAAGTTACTTGCCGAGGCCCAGGGACTGTGGTTTAGTCGCTTGTAGAGTCTATTAATTAGGAGATCCATCTGGCCTGTGGCCTTTATCCTGGAACTCAACGCGTATGACTGGGTCTGCAGGCTATTTTGCTAAAGTACAAGGAGCACCTCTACCCTGGACACATCGATGTGACAATGCAGCAACCATTAGTGATGAAGTGACATCCCACCCAGAGTGTTCCTGCTCTCTGGTCTTCAATAAGAAGACCATCCTTTCATTGCCCCCATAAATCACCTTTCTGGATGAGTTTCCCCAAGATAAGCAAAGAAATCTGGTGACTCACCAAACATGCCTCGTCTAATTTTTGGGTATGGTTCCCTTTAACAAAGCTTGCCTCAGTGCGGGCACAAAGCAAAACAACAGGTTTAATCAGTGTCTGCTTCTGGCTGCTAACCCTTTCATCTATGAAGCAAAGCTCTGGCATTTCTCCAGACATGAAGGCACTCAGCTGAACGGTGAAAACCACACAAAAACAGGACACTGTGTAACAGGCAGACATGAGTTAAACCAGATTGCACGTCAAGCCAACATGCAAGACTGAAGTCATCGAGAAAGATTACGCAGATGAGCTGGAAGTCCCCATGTTAGCAGAGTGCAATAGCATGGGGTTAGTATGCTACGCCGTCTGCACTTAAAGAAACGGACATGGCATCCTGTCACAAAATCAGCTTTCTCCCACATATGAGCTGTGAGGGATATAAGAAACTGGTTTTTATGCCTGAATGAAAATGGTGGAGCACAATTATCACACCATGAAATCCCAGAATCTTACGTGCTAATAAAAGACAAATGGATGATGGCGTAGCACCAGAACCTTGGATGCACACAGAGTCTGAAGTTATAACATTGCAGCTGTATTGCATTTTTTCACCATTTTCATGAAAACAAAGGCTGTGGCATGATACTCTCTGCCAAGGGTGATGAAATGCGTTTGGGGCCACAGGGGGCAGAGACAAAACAACACGGAGAGATCTCAAAAATGAGACAGCAGCGGTTCTCACACACCATTACTCTGGCAGCACAAATGAAACAAATATCTCATTTCAAATTACCATGCTGGACATTCTGAAATCTTATCTGACGACACTGAGCTGTGCACAAAGAGCAGCTTCTAATCAAAACTGTCACATGTATGGCTGGATCTACATCTTGTGGCAGTTAACACTCCATCAGAGGTGAAACCTATCAGATATAATAAGAGCTATAGTTAACAGCTCTTTTTGTGTGTGAAAGGGTGCGGCTGGAAACCAAACTCATGAAGAGCTACCTCCAGTTCCACGTGAGTCCGTTTCCTCCATGGATCAGGTGTGGAAGGAGCACTATATTGGCATGAAACCCTGGGGAGCTATTGGTCGCATACACAGATGAAATCTTTCTTTTGTAATTTCAATTACAAACTTCTAACGGATTCTATCCATGTCAAGCAGTGAAGCTCAATTTCCCACAATTCCCTTGTGAACTGGGGCCATGTGAAAGGGTTACAGAAACCTCATTTATTAATCCAGAGAATGTGATTTTCTACAATGCTGTTTATACTATGTTTACAGTATGTGAATCATAATTATGCATTTATGTTTTTTTCTCAGAGACAATATGACTCCACTTGAGGTTGATGACAAACTGCTAGCCACATCTGGGTCGAAGCTTTGATCTGTTTCCATTTCCTTGACCATCTGCTCTGTCTCCAGGGAAAGTGAAAGCAAGTTAAAGCAGGTCAAGGCTTCACCCTGTAGGCACTGATTGTAAACTGGTACTTTCAAGCATTGACCATTAAAAGTTAAAATGTGTAATGAAGCAAACATTTCATGCTTGCGGATATCTTGGAACTCTTTTGTTTGTCTGCTTTGATTGGCATTTTAAAAGGCATATATTTTATCATTGACTTGAATATAATTGAATGGAGCAGCATTATTTAACGATTAGCAGTGAAAATAAGTTGTAACAATCTTATGGATGATTATACTGTAGCTACTTGAATGTCACAGTGGACAAATCTCATGAGGTGAAGGCAGCAGGTGGTAAAGTGTTTAAGGACTGGATCTATGCCAGTTAGGCAAGCTCACAACCGGAGCAGCCTGCGCAAAAAATCCAGCTGTGAATAGTCAATGGAAAAAACCCGGTGAAACACTCTAGAATGTGCTGTGGAACGTTCATTACAATTCTCATTACAAAATTAACTCCAATAACACTTGGCACAGAGTGAGAATGAGTGGGACTGATGTGGTCATTAATACTTAGATGCCCAGAAACTTCTGTTATGTTACTCTGGCATGGGGCAGGGAGGATGAGGGGATCGCAGTAGGCATGCCTGAGCATGTGTTGTGGCTCTATAGGTGCAGAAGCACCCACTTCAGCAAGTTAAACAGCAAATGACCATGCATTGTTTTTTGTATTAAAGTTACAACAATGCTTTTACAATAAGTGTAGTATTTGTAATCACTTAACTACAAATGCATACATAAATATAATTAACAAGCATAGAAAACTGTAGTTCACAGATGTAGATTTGAGCTGAATGCTCACTTCAACCACCAGATTAATACAGTTAGTCCCTGGAATTACTTCAAATGTCATGCAATTCATGCATACAAACACACACACACACACAAATAACTATATATACACATATAACTATATTGATAGCTGATAAGCAGTAAAAGTAGGTTAGTTAGATTTTACTGATTCTGCTGATAATGTTGCCAGAATGACATATTTACTAAAACAACAGTGTTTGTTGGCAGAACAGCAAATTGTTGCTTATAACACAATATACTCATTGGTAAAAATGAGGCAAGTAGTGCTCCTCAATAAATCTGCTGGTAGGACCAACTGTTACTTTCACATCATAAAATAAAGACCCAACATATTGAAAAAAACATTCTAAAAATAACAGTGTGTTCCCTAGATGCTGCCTACTTTCAGTTAGCAAGGATTTATTTAACTTATTTAAGTTCCATTCTACATTTCAAATAAGTATATAAATACAGTAAATGCTGCAAAAATGTACTATAAAAATCAGTGGGATAGTGGAGTCTTTTTTGCTCTGCCTGTGCAAATATAGAACACATTAATTAACTCACCTTAGAAGGCAGTATTCATGTCTTTGGTTTGGTGAGACCCAAAAGGTAGCCCTGATGTAGACAGCGAGCCAGTCCATCGTAGACAGCCTCTAAATGCAAGGTCAAGTTCACAATGCGATTAGTGAAACCCAAAAGGTAGCCTTGATGTAGACAGTGAGCCAGCCCATCGTAGACAGCTTTTAAATGGCAAGGTCAAGTTCACAATGCGATTAGTGAGACCCAAAAGGTAGCCCTGATGTAGATAGTGAGCCAGCCCATCGTAGACAGCCTTTAAATGGCAAGGTCAAGTTCAAAGCTGCAGGGATTTTAGAAACTGTAGCAGCTTGGATCAAAAACTGGTTAAAAGACAGGTAGCAGCGAGTAGTTATTAGAGGCACAATGTCACAGTGGGCCTGCGTTCATAGTGGGGTACCGCAGGGTTCAATTTTAGGACCACTATGGTTCCTAATTTACATTAGTGATATTGACACCAATACATACAGTAAACTGGTTAAATTTGCAGACAACGCCAAGGTGGGTGGTGTAGCAGATATTAATTAGTAGCACAGAGGCTACAATGGGATTTTGATTTAATTAGCGTCTGGGCTGATACCTGGCAGATGAAATTTAACGTAGATAAAAGCAAGGTAATCCATGCAGGGAGCAGAAATATAAAGTACAGATATTTTATGGGTTCCTCTGAAATAAAGGTAGCTGATTACGAGAAAGATCTCGGTGTGTATGTTGATGCTTCCATGTTCCACTCTCAAAAGGCCAATAGGATGTTGGATTACATCTCTAGGTGTGTAGAGTTTAAGTCAAGGGAGGTGATGCTATGTTTAATTAAGACCCCACCTAGAATATTGTGTGCAGGTTTGGACACCATACCTTAAAAAGGACATTGCTGCCTTAGAAGAGGTTCAACATAGGGCTACAAGAATGATTAACTAAGGTCAATTTCACAGTGCAATTGGTGAGACCCAAAAGGTAGCCCTGATGCAGACAGCAAGCAGGACTGTCATGGGCAGCCTCTATACGCTAGTTCAAGGTCACTGTGCGATTGGGGTGTCCCAGAATGCAGCTGGGGGTGTCAGTTAATAGCCATGTATAGGCTCCAGCTTGACTGATTACAAAGTAACTCGGTGTGATCAAAAAAAAAATGAGATTGACAGAAAAAGCAGAACATAGATAACAGTAGACAGGAAAAAGAAGCAAAGTTGGTTTTATGCAGCTGAGCCTCTCTGGGAGATGCTTTCAGATTGTGAAAGCTGTTAATGTGTTTTACACAGTGGGGGAGGGAATGTTTTTCTTCACCTTTGCCTTCTTGGGAATTCAAGGCGTTAGTCAACTGGCTTATCTCACTCTGGCCAGGGAATTTGGCACTTCTTAGGGGCCTGCTTTTGGATAACAGTGGCAAGATGCTTTCTTACTGTAATCTGCCTTCTTACTGCCAGAATGAACACTGATTTTGGAGAGACTCTTCTATTTTGGTTATAACAGTAACATGTCGAAACTGTAGAATTGACATATTTATGTTTTGAAGCATATTTTTTATTATGACGTATAGAGGTGGGTAGTTTAATAAAACTTTTTTTCAAAGTACATAACCTTTGTAATATTTTTAAAAGACAGGGTACTGTATATGTTACTAATAAATGGGTAATCTAATTGAGGAAATCCCTATAATTGCCTGTATAACAGTAGATTTTCTGACAGTCAGAGAAACCTTTTGGTAAGCGACTCATCACTTCAGATTTCACAAACAGGGTCATTCAAGTACAGTGTTGGCCTTTTGTCCTTTTAAGGTGTGACGCGTGAGAATTCATGTTTCACCAAACTGTGAGAGCTAGTGCATTGGTACAGTGCAAGCCTAGTGCCCTTGTAAGGCACAACAGTGTGAGAGCTAGTACACTGGCACAATGTAAGCCTAGTGCCCTTATAAGGCAAAGCAGGTATACTTGTACAGTGTAAGCCTAGTGCTCTCATAAGGCTGAGCTAGTATACTGGTACAGTGTAAAACTACAGTAGTGCCCTTGTAAGGCAGAGCTATTGTACTGGTACAGTATAAGCATAGTGCCCCTGAAAAGTAGAGCTAGTGCACTATTACAGTGTAAACCTAGTGCCCCAGTAAAGCAGAGCTAATACACTGATACAGTGTAAACTTACTGCTCTTGTATGGCAGAGCTGGTATACTGGTACAGTGTAAACCTAGTGCCCTTGTATGGCAGAGCTGGTGTACTGGTACAGTGTACAGAGGATTGGGATAAAGGCAATATTACCGGTGAGACTGAAGATCCCTTTCACAAAAACATTATGGTGTGTCTTCTCACTGCCAAAATTACAGGATCTGGATGAGACCTTATCTGATAAAAGGACAACCTTTGGTTCTCCTCCAGCTTCCTTCAGGGTGGGATCTAGCATGTTCTGGTAGATTAAGTTTTATTAACATTTCATTTGAACTCATCTGAAAAGTGTTCAGTCCAAGCTGTGTTCAAGAAAATATGCAGGATTCCAGCACTCCAGTTACAGTGTAATATAATCTAGCATCTATTTGCACAAGAAGAGCTATAACACCACAGTGACTTCTCGGCATTGATAATCATCACGATTTTTATGTATGACAGTGAGAATGATAAAGGAAGAACAAGTACAGGATTGTGACCAAAGCAATTGACGAACTTTAAAAAAGCAAAACCGATGGAGTTCTCAACATGTTTCCATTACAGTTTACATTTTAGACTGAATCCCAATGTCAGAATTAGACAACATGTGCTTAAATGTAATTTTAGTGTTTTATCAAAGTACTGTCATGTTTTTCATTTAGTTATACTTTATAAATAGGGATGCGCATAACCAAAGCACAAGTATGCGTTCACCACAAAAAGCAACACGTGCAGCAATGAGTATTTATTATATCTGCTTTTGCAATCTAATGTCTGGATAATTCCATGAATTTTATCTTTATGCTTCAAAAGAAGCACACATTGCCCGTATAAAGGTTTGAATGCACACTAATTTCTTGTTATGTCAGAGCAAAAGCACATAAGTATGTATTTGTTACAAAAAGACATTGCATCACTTTACAGAGTGAATGTGTACTTGCACACTAGTTATGTGCATTCATGTTTATAAATGCAAATTTGATAGAATATTTCTGTTTAGTATGGCGTGTGTGCTGAGTCACTCAGGAAAAGGTTTGTACTCCTGCTTTATGAAGGGCAGATGCCAAAGATCAACATCTGGAGCACCTCTTCACTGAGGTCTGACTGCCACCTAAAGCTCCTGGGCTTTCATTCTGCAAATAATTACTCCATCCAGCAATGAAGGGCTTTAGCTGAAAAAGCTGATCTTTTATAAAAATTTGAAAAGCAGACCATTTAGGATGTTTCTCTACAATAACATGAATGTTTTAACTTTATTTATTAATAAATTTATTTCAACCCAATTTGATATTGGGCCTTTCCCAGGACAGTTACTCAGTACTAGTAGTCTAGTGTCTACAGTACATTGCAGATACACGCAAAACAGAAATAACTACAGTATTCCAGGTAGGTTGAAGAAGCCTTTATACCATTAAAGTTTCAGATAAGCAGCATGAACACAGCCAGAAGGCAAGAGAGGAAGAAAAACACAAACTTATCATTTACATGACAGGTAAACAGCATTGGGATTTCTTTTTCCAGAACCAGCTGGCTAACCCTCCCCATGCAAGCTAAGAGCGGCAGCTAAATGCAAAAGCCATCTGGAACCTTAGCTAGAGTTAGCTAGCTGTCGCGTTGACGTCACTTCTGTTAAAGTCACCAGTCCTAATCAGATTACTGCAGCAGAGTGTAAAACCTTTACGATGTATCGCTCGGGTCATACGGCATGCTGACCAAGCATGGAGAAATTGCTTAAAGCAGAAAACCGCACGCTACGTCTGAATCATGTTACCGTAGAGTGATTCAGTTTGCCTGGGGAACACTGTCATATTCCATTTTTGAAATAGGTTTTTTATTTCTGTGTTGGCGATTCTCTGCACCCAGACTACCTCATTTGGAAAACGTTACACAGAACCCTCCACATGTGTCCTATCTACTGTGCCTAATTACCATTATGGCAATTTGCTGAGAAACTGAGTTTTATAACATTGACAACAACTAAGAAGCCTGGAGGGGCCTGAGTCACCACGGTTTCTAAGGTCCAATGGAAAGACTGGGGGGAAAATGTGGCGGCTGCACCGCGTTGGAAACAACAGCAGCAGGCCAGTGACGCAGCTGCATGGGTGCCCTCAGCTCCCTGCTAACGCTAAGCATGGTGCTGCACGCTGCCGTGGTGTGCTGGTGGTAGCGGCTGAGTCAGGAACACAGAGTAAGACAGAGTGTGGGTACTGACTCACCAATGAGCAGCATTGGAGGACTAATCAAGCCACACTATTATCCACCGTCTGGAATGTTGTTTGCTCTCCTTGTTGTACATGTCAACTTCCTAGAATCTTGCATAACAGCTTCTGTTTTTTGTCTAACAGAGCAATCAAGAGAGACTTTGTGAATGATTTTTTTTGTTCACTGAAAGGTTACTTGCTATCCCTTTATCATTTTCTCAAATCAACGAAGCAATTACAGTACAATTTGACTGTAGGTATAAAACAGTTGGCCTGAAACAATATGAACCAGTGCCAAACAAACCACATGAAGGCTTTCCAGCAAGATACAAAAACCTACTGTTGAAATAGCTTTTCTATTTTTTTTAATCCCATTTAGTGATTTTGATGATCTTTTCGTCAAGCTGCAGAAGATTTTTTTTTTTAGAATTTAGTGATTAGTTGTCACTCCACAACACAACAAAATGAGTTCTCTGCATTTACCCCTTATGTGACATAGCAGGGGACAGCTAATTCAGCGCACAGGGAGCAGTACCTTACTTTGGGTACCTCAGTAGTGCCTTGCTGGTCAGGGATTCAAACCTGCCATCTTTCAATTACAAGGGCATTTCCCTAACCATCAAGCCATCACTGCCTCTGCACAAGAGTTTAAAATGGATAGAATATAGCAATATATTTATTATAACTTAAGACAGATTTTGTTTGCAAGTTTTTTTCTTTTTCAATACACATTACCTGATGGTTTGAAGTATAATAATCCCACAACAACAGTTTTGAGAAATTAATTTTGTAATTATCTGATGAGTTTAAACGTTCTAACTTCATATCATTTAGAAAGCTGCTGGATTTCCTAGGATTATATGCTATCCAGGTTGTCGCAAGAAAGCAGGGCCAGCCCTACTATCCCCTTGGCTCCACCTGGCTCTGCTGGCCTCCCGCAGCCCGGGGGGACCCATGTCTTGAGGTTAACGTCCTACTTCCAGGGATCCAGAGGACCCCCTAGCTCAGCCCTGTTCCCTCCTGCCCCATTTTAATTTTTGCCCATATGTCCTGCCTTTCCTTTTCCCAGGTTTATGGTCTTCTTCTGGTTTTCTGTTTCTCTATTTCTGTTTCTGACTCTCCACTTGTCTGCCCTGCTTTGGTCGATGTTGTGTTCATTGTTTTCTGTATTACCCTTGGTGGTTCCCTGTCTCATCTCATATCTCTCCCGCTAGTCCCTAACTCTGCTTACGTCCACCCAGCATCTTGTCCCGTGATGTCACTTGTCAGGTGCCACCATTCTACTTGGTCTCGTCTTGTGTGGATGCTCATCTGATATCTGGTCCGGTCATGTCTGATGTCCTGTCATCCCTTATCTAATCTGGTGTCCCTCTTGGTCTCTTATCCTGCTGTTTGGTCCCTGGGACCCCTCAGTCTGGAGCCTGGAGTACACATCTTTTGGGGGAGCGGTACTGTCACACCCTGCATTCCTGCCCCCTCATTCTCTCCCTTTTGCTTGTTTAGTCTTATCTCTCGTTACAGCCCTCATGTGGATCGCCCCAGCTTCCTCTCTTCTGAGGATCACCTGGTGTGCTTCTCGTCTGCGGATCACCCAGTGTGCCTCTTCAGTCCTCCGGATCATTGACATCGCTCTAGTGTGTGCCCCAGTGTTTTTCCCTACTGCCAGTTTTGCCTCCTGTACAGTATGACCCTACGTACTCTACTTTTGTTTACTGTGTTCCGGTTCCTTTAATAAACCCCTTGATGTTTTGCCCTCATATCTACTCCTGCCTCCTTCATGTTTGGAACGTGACATCAAGAAGTTGTTCTGTGAAATGAGCTTCAAGTCAAATTGGCATTACTGGATAAAGTTAGTGTCAGATTAATAACATAATGGTATGAAATTGGTATTATTAGCTTGATAGGATGGACATTCAGTGTAAGGAATTCCATTACTCCCTGTCTTCTGGATTTGCTGGCTTGGGGAAGGAGGAGATACAGCAAGAACAATGGGTTCTAGAAAGTGAGATGATAAGAAACTGCAACAAGTGTGTAGCTGCAGATTATGTTTAGAATAGCGATAAGCATGTAGGGGCATGAAGCCATGAAATCTCTTCATCCTAAGGCAACCACCCCCCAAACCAAAAGTTAAGAACTTGTAGGACAACAGCAAGGGTGATCATATTATTGAGCTCAATAACAACCATCATATATCAAATATTTTGCAATATGTTAATAAAATACACACACACACACACAAGTATGACTGCATACTATGCTTACATATGACACCTGAGATATGAAGTCACAATACATGTGGAAGCCTACAAATTGCTCCTAAATTTCTCCCAGCTGAAGGATTTAGCATGTCAGTGTGTCAGTTAAGCTGAAGTTCGTGCTGGAGGACAGAAGATCGGAGCCTTGGGATGATTTTACACAGCCTGAGAACCTGTGTGTCCATATATCAGTCCCAACTGTTTCACATGGAAGCATACTGACCAGGCAGGGATAGCCTCAGTTGCTATATTTTCAGGTCAGCCTTAGCATGGTAGTCTCTGGCGAAGTCAACCGGCGTTCTGTCCAATTCTAAAATCTGTACCTAAAAGATCCAAGTCCAAGTGCATTGAGTACTTCGCTGCTGGCATCCAAGAGCACCACCGGCTGTAATATCATTAGGGGGAAAGCAAGCATTAGTCATCTGATTAAAAATGAAACAATAATAAGTCACAGGGCTGACGTCAGCCCCGCGGCTGTAATAGCGTTAGCAGTTGTTTTTCCAGCCGGGGTCACAGCGACCTGCACCGAAACTTCATGAAAAAGCACGAACTGCAGAGGGTTTACAGTGCTCTGAGAAGCAGCCAGTGTGAATGAACATGGCAGAGTACAGCCAGTCAGAATACACCATTATAAGAGAAGCATATTTGCATTTCGCTGGAAAGAGAGATATAGGCCACCCATTTTGTCTGCTTCACTCTACACTGGCCACACAAAGACTGCTGGGAAAAAGCGTTTACTATACTTTGGCATAAAAAAATAATAGCCCCTATAGCACTGAGCAAACTCAATAAACCTGCTAACCTGTTCCAGAATGTTTATATTCAGTAGTGTTTTATTTGTGCAGTTCATATCTTAAATCCTATAAATATTTTTACTTGTTGTTTCAGGGCTTTGCATTTTGTTCTACTGTCAGAGAAGAATCAAAATGCTCAGTGAGCACTTATCAGAGGGCTTCTATTATTACAGACAGTCCTGATGCATAACTGGCAGCCACATATGAATGTGAAGCTGTCACCACAAGTCATCGACAAAGCTGGAAAAAAGGCCATCTGATAGTTGGTACCAGTGGGAGGAGGGTCTGGCAAGCAGCAGTGTGATGGTCTGACAAGCAGCAGTGTGATGGTCTGGAGTAGCTTTACCACCCCTCCATCTCAGGGTTATCAGCATCTTTCAGATTTCATTAGAGAAAACAATACTGCATTCAAAAACATTAATCCTATATCTACATACATTTTTTGCTTAACTTCTCAAATTGTAGTTTATGTTACAATGTGTAATTCGTTTGAGATTAGATTAGATTAGATTAGATAAACATTATTGATCCCAAGGGGGCATTTTTTTGTGCAGGCAGGGGCAAGGTATGTTAGCTTAGCTTACAGCTAATGGCTTTCCCTCAAGACCAATCATGACGTCCACTTCAGTCTTGCGTGAAATCTTTGATGGCTGAATAGTACAGCCCTGCAGGTGGGACATGTGTATGTGATGGTAGTGGTAGCAGCAGCTATGGGTGTGTGCCTCCTGAATCTCCCTTGCTGTCTACTGGTTGTCCTTTCCTCCTCCAGTGTAGGGGTCCCATCAAGGCACAGCTGCAGCAACATATTCCCTGTCCTCAGACCTTCAGCTAACCCTTGTAGCACTTCCTCTGCCCTCCAGCAGAGCACAGAAAAACATACATCTAGCACACGTAAATAAATCCAGTGACCTGAGACGAAGACTGGACTTGTTTGGTACTGTGTCTCTTCAGAGAATCCTTACATAGCACTGGTCTGACACTGTGTCAAACGAGCAGTTGCTCAGGGAGACCCGAATGAGGTATATTGCTTGTATTGTGAGGGAGCGTCAGTTACAGCACTACGGCCATGTGGCGTGTTTCTCTGAGGGTGATCCAGCTCGCAGGATCCTCATTACTAGGGACCTGAGCAGTTGGACCAGGCCAACGGGACACCTACATAACACCTGGCTGCAGCAAATAGACGGGCACTTCTGGAGGTTAAGACTGGAACCCGAGGCATTTTGTCATGTGGTGTGCACAGCAATGCACTATACCAGTGTATGCTCTCCAAGCTGACCTGGAAAAATAGAATATGCTGAAAACAAAATGTGGTCTTATTATAGAAATAAATATTTACAGATGATAATCATTATAATAATTAATACACTATAGATTGCAATACAGTAGCAGCACCAGATTTGATGGGTCCCTCCCCAACATGCTATGGCTGGGGGTGGGGGGGTGACACGTTGGGAAGAGTCGCTATGGTGTCTGATGGCAGCAGGCAGGAAGGACGGCCAGTAGGGCTTCTTATCACACCATGGTGGAATGAGCCAGTGGTTAAATGTGCTCCAAAAACTACATGCTACAGTACCCAAGCATCCACGTCAGGGTTGGTACATGCCAGCTTTCCTGGTGTGGCTTAGCACCAACAACCCTCTACGTCAGGGGTGGCCAACCTTATCCGCAAAGGGCCAGTGTGTCTATCCAGTCCCTTTCCCCGTGCATATATACGACGAAAAAAAGTTACAAACAAAGATGTGTAAATGAAGGCACAAACAAAATCTTCACAAGTTTTAGCTTCAACTCCATCTCTTTAACATTTTGTTCCTCCCACATCACAAGCTGTTCATTGCGCATCACTGACTGACAGAAATTCCAACCAATCATGGGACCCAGCAGGTAACAAATGGAAAACAGAAAAAAATCAAAGGACCTAGGCCTACGTGTACACATGTATCACATGTGTATTAAGTAACCAAGTCTTAATTACATACTGATCTCATGTTTGTTCATCATGATGATGTCTTATCTCAAGCAAGCACTATATTTACTATATCTGTTGATACAGTAATCCATGCAAACTACTGAAGGAATTACTGAAGGACCAAGTCATGTATAACACAACTTAAATACTGATCCCATGTTTGTTCATCATTAATGAATCATAATGCAACTTTTATCCCAAACAATTACTATTTTTGTTACTACAGTCATGGGCAAAAGTTTTGAGAATGACACAAGTATTGGATTTCACAAAGTGAAATATATCTGCTAATTCTGTAAACATTTCTGAACTACTGAAGGAACAAGTCATGAATAACACAAATGAAATACTGATCTCATGTCCTTTATTGATGAATCATAAAACATCTTTAATCTCATGTAACTACTATATTTTTAATATATATTTTTATATTTGAGTTACTACTATCTGTGCCCCTGTCAAGTGAAGTGTTCCCAAATAAAGTTACAGGCAAATTCATTGCAGACAAGCTTCTAATTTTTAACCTTGGAGCACTTTACCAGTTCAAATGATTTCATACAGTTATGATACAGATTTTCCAAAAAAGCAAAAACATTTAACAAATATGTTGTAACATTAAAACAAGACAAAAATAGACATAATAGCAATAAATGTTAAACAATAATAATAAGTGTTTGAATGTGAAGAGAGAAGTTAAGGAAAAAAAAGTTCCAGAAGTACTTTCACTAGAAAAACAAATATCTGTCAGTACAAATGGTGAGGTGGCCATTTAGACTCAGACTGTAAATCCTCAGATTCTGCTGTTCTTGCTCACAGTGTTGCCCTGGAGCAGTGGTATCCAGGCTTGGGGAAATGGAATGACATATTTAAAGGGTTAGTACTGACAATGAGCTATGACAGATATTCATGCCGGAACATACACCAGCAGCTATATTTAATGTATTTAAGTTTAGACCACAACACTGAGACCAAGAGGTCAATCCAAAAAATACCTCTCCAAGATTTCCAAATGCTAGGGGCCCTAAATCTCAAGGCTTTACCACAAACAGCTTTTTATACAAATTGTTTTCACAATCGTGTGTTCATAGAGCATGTTCCAGATTGCACACATTCATCAGCTTGCTTAGATAAACATGGGCTAGGCTTTTCAATGCCTTATAATTAATAAAGTACAGGAAGTCTGCAGAGAGATGAGAGTATGGTTGTAATATAGCTATATTTTAAAATCCTGTTTACAGTTCTCGCTGCAACCTTTTACATTTACTATGGAGCAGGGGGTGTGACTGGGCCTCCCCAGTATGGGCCAAATGTGAGAACTGAATGAATTACATTGCGTTCATGCTGATTTAGCCAAACAAAAGTCTACATCTAAGTTCAAAGCTGAACAAAAATAGTTTCTTATCCCAGTTATACGTTCTGAGCAGCATAACTTCAGGGTTGGCAACTCTGGTCAGCTGGCTGGAGTGAGATTTTCACTTTGAGAGAAATCTGAACTTACATGTAGGTAACATCCTTATTACCCTGCGAGTAGTCTGTAGGTTTTACAAACTAGCCCAATGCTTTTTGATGTAGCTAATTTTAGGTTTATAATGGAATAATATAGTTTTTCTGTAAGATTTCTTGCGCAAGTCTGAAAGCACAAGTGTCACGTCTAATGCCTGATATTTGGCAACAACAATTTTTTTTCTCTTCATTAACCAGCAACCTTGGTATGAAAACAATGGATAGAGCGTAATTAGTTTTGATTTATGTATACAAATATATTACTTGGGTAGTACTTTTCTCAACGGCAATCCTTGTAAAACTCCATTTTTGAATAATTACATTTCCGGCATTTGGCATCCCTTAGCACAAGCGACTTCCATAAGTGCTTTGACATCTCATCAGTAAATAATTTCAATAGAACCCAGCTTAGAATACTATCACTCTAAAAAAAATACATTTTTTTAATAATAAATGTATAATCCTACAAGTGCTAATACAAGTGTCTTCCAAAAGAGGTGGGCATTCAGTCATCATTTGAAGGCCCTCAGTGACTCAGCTGTTCGGACATACAGTATAGGGGAAGTTCATTCCACCACATAGGTGCCAAAACAGAGAAGAGTCTAGATGCATGTCTTCTTTGTGCCTTGAGAGATGGTAGAACCATTTGAGCGGTGCTGGAGGACAGGAGAGAGCATGGTGTACTGGCGGGTGAGATAAGATTATAAGTGGGAGGATGCTGACTGATTTTTGCCTTTGTAGGCAAGCATCACTCTTTTGAATCTGATGCAGGCCGCTACAGGGTGTAATTAAAAGATCCAGCACTTATTGAGGATTTAGGGAGAGAGCAGTCAACAGAATACAAATGCAAGCAAAAAGCCTTTTCAGCAGGTGTGAAAACAAATAATACACTTCACAGAGTGTGGCAGTGAAGACAGTAAACTGCTCAGTAGCTATTGAGGCACTGTCACTGCAGCTAGTGAGAAACCAAGTTAGACAAATTTCAGATAATTTTTAGGGGACTCATCACATGACTCACTTTCCCAAGACAGCTGCGGTTACAACAAAAAAAGTGCAAAAGCATAAAAGGTCCTGACTCTCGAGGAGGGAGCTGTGATTCTAGGTAGTCCTGTTTTTGTACTCGTTTTGTGTATTTTACCTGGACTTCAGGAATGACCTTTACCTGCAAGGAATTCATGAACATCGCAGAATCTTTGTGTTCCTGCTTGAACCAGTTTGTCCATTCTTCTCTGTAGATCAGCAGTTTTTGAAACACTCATATCGACCTGTCTGGCACTAACAATCATGTCACATGTCACGTGAACCACCTTTCTTCGCCTTCAGGCGGAAGACGTATTCCCCCTCCTGGATACCAACCAAGAGTGGAGGAGTAACCCCACAGTTCGGAGGATCCCCAAGGCCGAGGCTTTCTTCCAGGATACAGGGAAAGTGTTAGATAGACTCATCATGAACGTGGAACCCCAGTAGGTGGAGTAAGTTCAGCGCTTACTGGCTGATGTGCTAACGATGGTTGAACATGAGACTGCTCAGCTTGCCGCCTCTCCGCTGCGAGAAGCTGCTAAGCCCACTCTCTCTCCGCAGGCCAACCCGCTGGCTTTCTGCAGCTAGCCGCAGCTCCGCCCACCGTCCCTAGCCCTAAGCTGCTGCCTCGCCTGACCCAGTGGCCCCTAAGTCTTGCCCAGGAGGGGTCGCCGCTCATCCTGAGCTCCTGAGCCTGACTCATTTCTGGGGCTAATAAACATTTGGTATAACACTTTGAGATGTGAAAACTTACTGATCTACATGGGGGTGGAGCTTTGTCAAAGGTACTTGGGAAATTGGTATCTTAGCTGAAAAATAGCCAAAATTTTGGGACCACAAAAAATACCTATGATCTTCCTCGGCTGGAATAAAGATTTTCTCAATTCACCAGAAAAACCCCTTGAAGAATGCCTGCCTTCAGGCCATGTCCCCTTATAAATAATGATAATGATAAATCATGTGATTAATGTCATATTCAATCACATTACAATTGGCTGAAAAAACACTGCAACTATGCTCAACTCCAGGAAAACAATTTATTGCTGGTCAGATTAACACATTATCAAACAAAAAAGGTAGAAGCTTGCTACTGTTAAAATAGTTGTTCAAGTGCAACATCACAAGAGGATAAAAGGATTTTGCCTGGCAGACAATCAGCAGGCTTGACTTTGTACAGTATATGCCTGAAATAAAAAAATGGCAACAACATAAAATTACTATAACTAAGTAAGCAGGCAACTATCGGTTTAAGAGAAAGAAAAGGGCTGAGGAAGTTGCAGAACACATTAAAAAAAATGCCGTGCAGAAGATATATGAGAAACATGATAGCTAGCGATGTGTTATGAGCCGGGACTGACATTACTGGTACGTAAGCAGGTGAAGGTGCTACAATGTGCTAAATATGACATTTTTTTTTATCATAACAGCACAAATGCATTCTTTTCCCACAGTGGGTCTGATTCCACAGGAGACCTACTGGAGCACAAATAGCTGAAAAAGTTAATGCTACCTATGATAGAAATGTGCCTAGCAGAGACAGTGCATGGCGGCTTGCTGCGTATGGGGCTGCACAGCCACAGACTAGTCAGAGCACCCATGCTGACCCCTGTCCACTGGCGATGAAGGTAAGCCGGCAGCGGCAGTGTGATGCTCTGAGGGATGTTCTGCTGGGAAACCTTGGGTCAAGGCATTCATGTGGGTGTTACTTTGACATGAACCACCTACCTAAACAGTGTTGCAGACCAAGTACTGTATACCCTGTAATGGTAACAGAATTCCCTGATGGCAGTAACTTTCAGCAGGATAATGCACCCTGTCACACTGCAGAAATTGTTTGGAAATGGTTTGAGGAACAAAAAAAAAAGGTCAAGGTGTTGACTTGGCCTCCAAATTCTCCAGATCGACAATCCAATCGAGCATTTGTGTGATGTCCTGAATAAACAATTCTGATCCATGGAGGCCCCACCTCTGAATTTACAGGACTTAAGGATCTGCTTCTAACGTCTTGGTGCCAGATACCACAGGACATGTTCAGAGGTCTTCTGGAGTCCAAGCTCAATGGATCGGAGCTGTTTTTTCATCGGTATGAAGGGGACCTACACAATATTAAGCAGATGGTTTTAATGTTATGGCTGGTCGATGTACACATAAATGCCCACTTTTTTGATATGATCAAGAAGTCAAGGAAATCCTTTCATTAATTTAATAATGTGTCATCATCAGAAAAACTGAGTTGCTACACTTATTAAAAACAAAGCCAAACAAATAGTACATGTATGAAAACATGTTTTAATGCATGTGCTACAAATATGAGATATTTGAATAGGCCTGTAATGTTTCAGCAGAATTATGAAAAAAATAGTTCTCTTCATTAACTGGAAGTCAAACAGAAAACTATATCATACTCCATCTGTATAACCAAGTGATTTCAGATAAACCTTCATTCTAAGAATGGAATATGTTTACTGTAAGTTCTACAAAAAAGGCAGAAATTTCCCAGTTGGGGGCTTTAACCTTGTAAAGGGTTGACACTGTGAAATTAATTCAATTAGACTTTTATTTGACATGTTGCTGTTCTGTTTCACATGTGAAGTCTTAGCAAAGCCCCCAAACAGAATTGGCATAAACAGCCATAATGAACAAATCACTTGTTTCTTCATTCATTCATATTCCACTTACACACTTGAGGCTCTACATATAAAGAAGCCAATACATCTTCTTTCTTTGCACAAAGCAGTTTTCAATCAAATTCCCAAACTCACTGCATTTGATATTCCTGAGGAAATAATCTTGAGGAAAAAACCATGGTTTGTCAAAATCCCTTTGTTAACTAGAACATCTTGGCACTCATGTGTGCTCTATCGTCAGTGGCCTGGGGCTCAGATTATCTCCCAGTTCTGTTTATATATCCAAATTGTATAAACAAGTAATACTACAAGGGAGAGACAGAAATCAGGGTGCCTGTGAAACAGAGCTTCTCTCTGGCCATGTTTTACATATCATTGGGCTATTCTGAAACCTTGACACCAAGTGGCATGCTTTCCCGGTGAGTCATGTATTTCAGTTCATTTCATTTCAGTGTGTGTGTGTGTGTGTGTGTGTGTGTGTGTGTGTGTGTGTGTGTGTGTGTGTGTGTGAGATATAAACAGTACATCACCTCACTGCTGATTATTTCCTACAGCCATTCCTGCTTTCTGGCAGACCTCTCGCTGCCGTGGTCTCCTCAGTCAGAGCTCCACAGTGCCACACATAGCAACAGACTGTTGTTTTCTGCCACTTCATGCTCACCTACAACTGTAAAGCTTTTTTGTCCAAACTATGTATCACAAAGCAGCACAGCTCCCCCCATGTGATGACACCTAAAAGCAAAGAAAAACAGAAGGCAAGTTAAAAAGCTAGAGGGAAAAGTTTATAGCACAGAGATAGATTAGGGGTTGCTAATAGCATGTTAATGAGTCACTAATAGTGCTGTAATCCCCTAGCACAACCATGGAATGGTGATTTTTGACTTTTTATCTAAACAGTAGATCGCTTCCATATTTTAACACATTAAAAAATGTACAGTATATTACTGCAGGTGAAGGGCAAATGGGCAGGGTTTACATATCAGATTTCAACAGTTAGTACAGGTTGCTAGCAGGGAAATAATGCCTTCCAGTCACTGAACTCCATATTACAGCTGCTCATCAACACAAGAGCATCATATCTGTAGGTATTACACTGTTTTCTAAAAGGTAAAGCAGGCAACAAAGTTCTGCTCTTCTGCCAAGTTAGAAACCATACTAGAATATGTCAAGACACATGGACTACATTGCAACTCATCTCGATGCTGCTACTGCGCTCTGTTTGGTATTAGGTGGGTGTAATTTAATTTTGATTGCAAGGTCATTGGTTTTGATAACCTAGCATGACCTGTTCCAAGTAAAAAAAATACACGACAGGTTTGATTTTCCATCACTGTCAAAAATGTATAGTATGTATATACAGATGCAATCAGAAAAATTCAGCCCCTTCACCTCAAAAGACATGACAGTGATGTAGATGAAATGAATGACAATAAATGACAAAAAAACTCAAAAAACATTTATTGATACATATCTGAGTTAATTTGACAACAGAAGTTTGCTTAACTTTGAAGATCAAATGAAAAACATAATACTTTTAACACATGTGCATGTGCACCCCCAGCTTCAGTTCTTTGTGGAGCACAAATGTTTTTGGTAACTGTTGACAAGCTTCTTACACCTCTCAATTGGAATCATTGCCTATTTTTCACATGCAAAAGTCTCTAGCTCAGTGATGTCTGATGATCTCCATGCTGCAACTGCCTTCGTTAAATCCCACCAAAGATTTTCAATCGGATTTAAATCTGGTAACTGAGAAGGGCACTCTAGGGTGTTCCACGATCTTTTTCTCAACCAAGCATTGATTGATTTGGAGGTGTGCTTGGGATCATTGTCTTGCTGGAAAATCCAATGATCACCAAGGTGCAATTTGTCAACAGAAGGCATCACATTTTTCTTTAAAATGGCCTGGTATTTCTGGGAATCCATGATGCCAGGTACACGATCAAGATTCCCAGTTCCTACAGCAGAAAAACAACCCCAAATCATCAATGACCCACCTCCATGCTTGACCGTGGGGATGGTATTCTTCTAGTCAAAAGCCCGGCCTTTCACATGCAAGACATACTAGACGTCCACATGTCCAAACAGTTCCAGTTTTGTTTCATCAATCCGTAGAACTGTCTCCCAAAACTCTGGAGTCTTATCCAAATTCCTCCTGGCATATTCAAGTTGACTTTTGACATTCTTTGTGGTCAAGAGTGGAGTGCATTTTGGAGTCTGGCCATGAAGTCCTTGTTTATTCAGTGCACATCTTATAGTTGCCATTGAAGCATTTGTACAAGCCTTCATCAGGTTATCCTGTAGGTTTCTTTCAGTCACACGGGGGTTTCTCTTAGTTGTCCTGACTAAGATCCTAAAGGCCCCTAATGAAATTTTAGGCTTTTTTCTATGGCCAGGCAGGTTTGCAACTGTTCCTGGAGTTTTAAACTTCCTTATGATGCTCCCAATGGTGTCTCTTGGAATGTTGAATGTTTTGGAAACAAGGCCCTTAAGGTGTGATGAAATAATCACCTCTCTCAGCTTTTGTGGAAGCTCCATTGTCTTTCCCATTATTGCAACTCACCTTGAATACCTTCATGGGTGGGGTTTATATATGCATCATAGCTTAAGCAAATGAAGGATCATTATAGAGTTCCCAAAGGTTTAATTATGTTTCAACTCCACTTTGACCCATAAAAAATTTCAGAAAGTTTTACAAAATGACAATTTTGTGTGGAGTTGAATAATTGTGACATGGCTTAACAAAACACACTCCAACACACAAATTCTTTTTCATTTTAAGAACAAGAACATAAGAAATTTACAAACAAGAGGAGGCCATTCGGCCCATCAAGCTCATTTGGGGAGAACTTAACTAATAGCTCAGAGTTGTTAAAATCGTATCTAGCTTTGATTTAAAGGAACCCAGGGTTTTAACTTGCGCTACACAAGCAGGAAGACTATTCCATACTCTAACTACAAGCTGTGTAAAAAAGTGCTTCCTCAAATTTGTTTTAAAATGTTCTCCCGCTAATTTCCACTTATGGCCACGAGTTATAGTATTTAAACTAATATTGAAATAGCCATTTGACTGAACAGCATCCAGAACGGTTATAATCTTATATACCTACAGTAGATTATTTTATGTGTTGATTTTATGTTTCACTCAACTCATAAAGATGTCATCCAAAGCAGAATCAAGTAGTGGGCCTACACCCCTCTCGCACTGACATTAGGACAGTGATTCCCCCAGTGAACATCAGAGGAGGGCATGAGGGCAGAGTAAGCAAGTCAGCAGAGGTAGGACAGTATGACCCTTGGGGCAATCGCAGTGGACTTCAGTGGGACTATCCACACATCCCCAGTGGCCTGCAGGAAAATCTGACTCTCCATACCAGCTGCAGGCACCAGGTACGCTTGTAGTTGTTCTGATAGAAGCAGACAGTCCACAGGTGATCATGTCCACACCAGGAACAACTCATCAACTTCCAGTCATGCCATGTCTCCAATTACAAAGCATCAGGGTCCCCCGACCTAATGAAGAACAGTCCATGTAAGTGACCCACACAAAGTCACATCAATCACAATCTGACATGCCATGCTACCACTATGGTGAAGTTGGGCACATTGTGCGGAACTGCCTCAGCCCAGCTCCACTGGTATAAGTCTCAGAAAAATCTGAACAGGTGGAGTCGGTGCCCTCACACTTGTCCTCCCTGATACTGATGAGCTGGCCCTACCAGGAAGGTAAGCAACAGGGTCCAGGTTGTATATATTACTGGTGTGTGCATGCTGATGAAAGGGAAGAGGCAGCTCAGCATCACGGTGGACAACAGGGCAGGTGGTGGGTCTCACAGATATCCAAGACCCTTGTATCATAGGACTTCACCTGGTGTGCCATCTGGGAGCAGACATCAGCATGCCCATAACTATATTCTATGTCAGTGTCAATGCAGTGACCCTCCACCATGATTGCAGCAAGACTTGAAACTAGCAAACATAGCAGCAGACTATTGGTAAAGAGATCACCAGGCTCCAAACTGTTCTGGCAGGCTCTGACATGCAGCCAACCCCCCTGATGCAACATAAGAATGACAGCATGATGGTGGAACCCTTCAAATAGATGGTTGAGGCAATCCACAAACTACTGTATGGCAGCAGAGCAGCATGAGCCTGATGGAGGGACAACAGTACTGGTTGAGGACACTACGAGATGGACACCTTGACATCTTCATGGCCAAGGATGATGAGTATAAGCTAACCAGATTTACCCAACACCATATTGACACTGGAGGTATCCTGCCCATGTGCCTGCAACTGCATAGGCTGGTCCTCACCAAGTATAGGTAGGTTCTGTGTGGATTACCAGAGCCTGAACTCTGTAACCTGGAAGGACTCATATGGACTGCTCTGGATTGACATTGCACTGGACCGCATCAGCAACTAAACATGATTTAGTTCAGTGAACCTCTATAATAGCTACAGGTCGAACTAGCCCCTGATGCTCCACCCAACACCATGATCACCATCGGTCAAGGGCTGTGGCATTTTTAGCTAATGCCATTCGGCCTGTGAAAGTCACACTTCCCTGTCATAGACTCAGGGGGTTCTGACACAGAGGCGAGGCATAGTGCAGGCTGGGAAAAAGGTGGACGATTCACTGGCAGCTCACAGGAATAAAGAGGTTTATTAGGAGAACAGAAAACACTATGAACACTATAAAACAAAAGACCACAAAGGGTCAAAACTAAGAAGGGGTAGAAAGTAACTAACAGAACAGAAGAATCTACAAAGGGAAACTGGTTACGCAGGGAACAGGCTGGGAATCCAAAACTAGCAAAAACACAAGCAAGAAGAACATCCACAACAACATCAATGACTCCAGGAGGAATAGAACAGGATCAGGAACTTAAATACAAAAGACTAATAAGGATAACGCAGGGCAGGTGAGAACAATTGCAAGGGCTGTCAAAACAGGCAACGGGTGAAGTAAATAATTAAATCAAGGAACTCAGAATCTAAGAACTGACAAAGAAACAAGGAAACAGAATCTAAACACTGGAAAAATAATGAAAGCAGGTAAAACAGAACTAAGGCAAAGCAAAATACCAAAACAAGGACAATATGAGATGTGTGCATCATTAATTTCCTGACCGATAGTAGGTAATAGAAGAGGGCACTCAGACTATAAGCTTTACAGGGTTACCCCGGAACATGCTCACCACGCTCCTTTTCGGCGGTCATTTCCATCGTCAGACTTCTGGTTCATCCGCAGGTTAGTGGTCGGGACATTTTGCATCGGTGCATTAGGCAGCACAAGTATAGCAAGCTGAGACAGGATGCTTGACGCTGGGAATAATACGACTGGGTTTTCTCCCAAGGTATGAGTGGAACGTCTTTCCTGGTTTGTATGTGGTTAGACAGCGTTATATTATAATTAATCAGCCCTTACCTTAATGCTCTATTACCACAGGGCCCAGTGTGCTGTGGTGTGGCCGTGATTGCTGCTTCATCTTACTTAGAACTACTGCTGCTCTGCCTAGGGTGGTTCTGCTCTGCCTACTGCTACTGTTTAGTGTTGCTTGCACTGTTTTGTGCTTTGATCGCTCCTTGTTTTTGTTGTACTCTGTCCAGCCTGTCTCTGGTCTGGTAACTGGCCGATTTCATTGGCGGGTTCTTAGCCGGGGTACTGTTTGGCTGGGGAGTGTGAGTCAGCGTGTGGGCATATGCCAGTCTGTTAGAGGGGTTGATTGGTCCCCCGCTTTTCAAAAGCTTGTGTGTTTTTCTTTTGTTGCTTAATTGTAATACTGTATGTTTATTTTTGTTTGGTATATTTTGTTTCATGTTTTGGATGGACAATATGCATTTTTGCTGTGTCCATTAATGTGAATTTTCTTTTGTGGGTCATCTTGCCATGTACCTTTTTTTGTTCTTTATTGGTTAATTTTGTTTGTTTAGAGTGCATTGTTTTCTTTTTGGGTTTTGCGGTTATTTTTCACCTGTGTGACTGAGTGAATCCTTTGGGTTCTTCTGCACTTAGGCTCCAGTGCCAAGTCTTAGACCGGCAAGAGGTGGCTGCTTGTATCTGGGCTGTACTCTAGGCCTATGGTGTTCTGGTTGACCAGTTTTTTTATTTAATTGTTTTAGATTTAATAAAATCTGTGTTTGGAACAGCACCTCCCCACTCTTATAGTCAACAGACCAGTGTGCCTTAGTTCGGTGGTGGGGCGACCTAATTTTCTCTGGGTGTAATTCCAGGGGTAGCATAGTTGAGCTTGAATTATGGCCATTAGTACAGTTGTTTTTGGTACTATTTAGTAGCATCCCATTCTCCTCACCAGAATGATATGTCACGAAACTAGAAAACTGATACAAATGAAGCACTAGGGAACAAAATCTACAAAAATGCAAAAAACACAGGAGGCAGGGTTTGAACACAGCTATGTGGCTGTCTGAGGAGCAGAGAAAACACTTAAGACTGGCAACGGGGAGGACAGGATGGCCAGTGACACCTGCTGGCCAAACAGGGAGAAGACACAAAAGACAGGGTGCTCACCCTGACATTCCCAAGGAAGCAGTGCACCTTCTACCTGAATGACCCACTCGTTTATGCTGCTGACTCTCAGAAAGCCCTAAAAAACATGCTCACCGTGTTCACTGCCATGTCACCGAACTCTGCACCTTCCAGAGGTCTAGCCTCATATTACTGGTGGTTTACGAAGAACTTCATTAAACTTCATCCAGCACCACCAAACCATTCCACTAGCTCAGTGAAAAGGGACAGCCCTTCAAATGGTTGGAGGATTGTGCCACTGACGTTGACTGCCTCTGGACTATGCTGACCAAGGCCTGAGCCAGCACTCCCATTCAGCATGGTAAATGGATTGCATTTATATAGCACATTTTTGCTACTCTTTTGAGCACTCAAAGTGCTTTACAGTTATGCCTCATATTCACCCATTCATACAGTACACGCATTCACACATCAGTCATGAAGACAGACACCAGCAATGTGGGACTCAGCACAGTGTTGTTGTGGGTGGAGCCTCAGAGCAACAGGATGGTGGTCTACTTCAGCCGGACTCTGAATTTGGCGCAAACTCCTGACCGTGGTCCAGGCCTGCCACCATTTCCATCCCCATTTCTGGAAATGGTACGTCTAGCTGTGCACACCACATGTCCTTTACATGGTTGTTGAGTTTCCAAAACCCCAAGCCACCAGTCCCAAAAGCCAATGCTGCAATATCACATGGGGGTACCTTTAGAGAGGGTTGGGATGGATGCTCTGGGACCCTTTAGCTTTACATACTTGTAGCCATAGCTTAAGTGACCCAAGGTGTACACAGTTCTCCTGGTGCCAATCATTGTAAATGTGGCAATCTTGTAAATAAATGCGTGTATTTATGTTCATGTGTTGTGAATAGTTAGTGTCTAGCCCTTTATTGTATAAATTGCTGACTCCTGTCTCTGCCACTGCTAGTTTACACTGGCAGATAACTGTCAATAAAGAGATACATTCTTGTCAGGGTCAGCCCCTGTGTCTCACTGTGTCCCTTCCCCGTTTGGCCAGCAGGTGTTGCTGGTCATCCCGTTCTTTGTGTTCTGTCTGTTCCCTGTTACCTGTCTGACCATGTGGCGCAAGGTGTTGAGCCATGTGGCTGTCTGTTAAC
>JAODKF010000045.1:133097-148737 GCA_026779585.1 Mormyrus proboscirostris
TTAGTAACGCGCTACTTAACATTCTCAGTAACGATAACGGCGTTACAAGTATGGGAAAAATAATTAATTAGATTACTTCGTTACTGAAAAAATAACGCCCTTAGTAACGCCGTTATACTTAAACGCCGTTACTCCCAACACTGACGCTAACTATGACAACCTCTTAACCCTTACCCTGCCCTAACCATAACCATAAGTAACCAAACAAAATACAAGAATTTTAGTTTTTTTCATAGCAGTCACCGATTTTTATAAAATAGAGTTTTCAAAAAACTCTATTTTATAAAAATCGATGAAGGGAAAAAAACGGATATTTATCACATTATGGGGACACTGCATATAGCAATATAGCTAAACAAGTATAGCTAAACCCGCTTGCACACACACACACACACACACACACAGCCAAATTGATTACTCTAATTAGCCTCAGCAGGTTCTTGGACTGTGGGGGGGGACCAGACCTACCCGGAGGTAGTGAGAATCTGCACATTCTGAGTCACTCTCCACTGCAGCTGAGGTGGCAGATGGGTGGCCATCAAAGAGCCTCAGTATTTGCTTGAATTGCTACCAGTTTCTCCACCTGTACATTTCTGAGCCTGTCAAAGACCTTTGTGTATATATTGCCATCGGACCAGAGGTAGCTAATGTTGGGTGGATTTGTAAGATAAGTGCGACATCTGATAGCAGGGCCTCAGAGGAGCAAAGACCCTTTAACCAGGCTAATGCCAGGCTAGATCAGAACAAAATAAAACATCAGTGGCATCAGTTCCACCCTTTTGGAACCTTATTCATGTGTGGTTCTTTATTTAAGGGAACAGTATAATGGAACTTAGGTAGATGTATTGGTAAGATGGGATGGTGATAGCTCAGCATGACAAAGGGATGGGAGGAAGTATTAGTGACTTGGAGAAGGGTTTAACGACAACAGGGAGAGCATCTCTGTGAGGAAGGTGTGCATGGGTGGGGTGTGAGTCAAAATTACAGTTAATTGGACAGTGCAACATTGCGCATGTTCTGCGCTGCCATTTTGCACCTTGGTACACCATGGGGAGATGTGTGCATGAGATATATGCATTAAGACATAAGATAAGCAAGATCCCCCAAGTGCAAACAGTGAATAGGAATGATAAACAGGAAGTGGAAGTGTGGGCTGCCGTACCACACCTGAGGGCATCCATGCCCCTCTACAAGCTGCAGCTTTAGGCTCCCAGCTGGCTATTCTGGGGTCACACATTCTAGAACATTCTGGAAACTTTGGCTGTCAGGGAATAAGACGGCCATGTAGTAAGAGGACAGGTCAGACATGTGACGTGGCAGCGAAGGATCAGGGAGTTTCAGATAGACAAAGAAGGAAGCCAGGAGTGCTAGAGCAGCGCTTCATGTGCGGTCTCATTATCAGATTCCCTGCAGGGGAGTGCGCCTTGCGTTGACATTTAAACAGCAGTCTTTCTTGGGAGTGGTAATTGATGCTTATAAATGGAAGAATGCACAGGATTGGTACAGGGTGGCCCTGCCTGTTTGCTCTGCCTCCCTTTTCTCCCTGTGCAAAAAGTGACGGGCCCCCCGCCCCCCACCATCTCCCAAACGTGTGCTTGCGAAGGCCCTAGGACCACACATGCTCATACTCTCACCATTGCCCTCAGGTGAGGTGCTGTTCTCTGTAATTCATTAAGTCACCTAATCCCTGTCCGATTTGATTATGTTTTAAAATGGGTGACAAATGTACACATTGGCTCTTTTCAACCTGCTTTGGGTCCTTTAGCCAGATGCCAGATTCGGACGGATATTGTGACCCCTGCGGCCACTTCTGACAGCTGTCTTGAGAGAATTTTACATTAGCTTCTGTGTCCTTCACGTCGGTCTCCCTCAGGCCCACACAGCGCGCTTACAGTCACGGTCTCCCCCATGATATAACAGACACAGGTGTGTTACAGCCTTTGATATCAGCTCGGATGGCAGCCTGTCAAGCTGTTATGGGGGTGGCCAGAAAGAATAAACCATCCATCAGGAACCCCTCCCTATGTGTTCTGTCTGCCAACGAGGCAGCTCAGCATTAGGAGATCATCCGGCTTTCTTTTGTCTTCTCCCATTTATTTAACCGGCACGTCCATGATCAGATTTTTTGTATTTTGTTAGATTTCTTTTCTTGTCTACTTGTTGGCTTTGAGCTGCAAAGTTGGGGCCATAATCCCTGTAAAAGTAAATCCCACAATGAATGTAAGTTTAGTTTGATATATCAGTAAGATTTTAGGCTGCTACAGGTGCTTTGAAATGCAGGCCACAACATCCACAGGGTGCCACAGATGTAAGGATGATGACTTTCTGGATTGTGGGATGGGACTGAAGGCCAAGCATGGAAATGAGATTGGACACGATGAATGGGAGAAGGACTCTGTATGATACTCACCAATGGCGAGCCCTGGGAACACTGATAAGGTAGATCAAACAGATCTGTGAAGCAAGGCTGGCATGAGAATGCAGAACGTAGAGCATCATGGGCCAAAGTACAGCATCATGGGAAAAGGCAGACAATGGAATGAAAGTGTCTCCTCACCATTTCTATACCTGAGCAATCGCCAATAGGGCATGTCAGAAGAACAGTCTATAGGAGAATCTATGAAGAAGCTGTTGAGTGAGGGGATTTGTGGCTCTGGTTGGCCAAGCACTCATCCATCAAGTGATGAAATAAACATGATTATTTCAAACAACATAAGAATATATCACTATGTGGAATGGGCTATGCAGTTGGGTTAGATACCCTCTTGTCCTGAGTATGAGGCTGGCTTCTTGGGGGTAAAGTTGGATTTTTTTTGTATTTTGTAAGCCTCCTTGTTAATTTTATCATCTTGTATTGGTGTGTTTCTGTATTGGTTCTGGGTTTTGTGCTTTTGCTTTTTAGTTCCCTGATGATTAAGTAAATAATTGTCATTATGACACACCACAGCACACAACAACAAATTTGCAACCTTTCAATTACAAACATCCATCCCTAACCACTGAGCCATTGGAGTTCAGTTTCATATAATGCCCTGTTCTGTAGACATTATCCTTCACGCCCTGCCGTGACAGTAGACCTGGCTGTAGAGCAACGGATGGGGCTCAGATTAATTTAAACTGTAGGTTTTTGATAAAAGGCCATAGAAAGTGTGTGCTTATGTATGACTGAGAGCTGCTTTCTGTTCTTTCTGGCCTGAGTCTGGCTCTCAGCTCTCCATCAACCTACACTGTATAAATAGTTCTTGGAAAATATTAGTCAAATTTTTCATTATACCATGAGGTTTTATGACTTTACATAATTTTGTTGCATTGTCTTCTATAGTGATGCTATGATATCTACATGTTGTTAGAATCTTCAGCAGCCACGCAAACCTAGTGTTCCCCCCTGGGTCGATGTATAAACCTTTCCATTATTATTATATATTGATTTTTATATTGAATAATTCATTAAAGTCCGTGAAATGCTGCCTTGTTATTAAAAATTGTTCTGGCCCTCTAACCTGGAAAAAATTTTTGATGCAAACCACAAAAGTTTGAGAAGTTCTGTTAGTTTTCATTGTTGAAATACATCACTTAATATGTTGAAAAGGCTCAGATGCTTATAGCCGCAGACCCCAGAAGCACGTAGAACACAAGGCCACTGACTGTCACTATGCTTCCTGGGTCTTTCCTCTTCATATAGTCATATAGTTGATATAGGTTTCTGCATGGTATTTGTCCATTTGGAAGACTCTGAAAACCATTTGGTGCATTGCAATCTCACTGGGGTTCATTGCCAAGGCAAACACCCATTCCTCACTGAGAATGGGATCTGTGAAATGTAAGAATGCTGCGTGTAATCGAGAAGAGCGGGCTGCATTTGGCCTTAAAGAAACGGGCCTGTTTTATTTAAAAACTGGGCTTCGTGCCACATGGATGGGATTAGCATATCAGGCAGATAATGTGGGTCAAAGCACCCTTGCAATGTTTGTGTTGAAGGACACGGGAGTGTCTCCCAGCTTCGAGTCTTGCCATGTTATTTATTTGGTTTTACAGACTGCGATGTGGACACCCGTCACTGGTGGACTCCTATTATCTTTACCACTAGATTTAATTAATTCTCTTCCAAAATTCTGTGTCCAACATTAATGCTTATCAGACAAAGTCAGTCAGTCTCAGTGCTTTTATGGACAGCTATGTAAGCAGCTAAAACATAGCTCCAATCCTTTTCAAAATCTATGCAGCTAAAAAGCCAAAATGCTTTTCATCTTGCATTTATTTATTTGTTTTGTTTAAATAGTTAATCTATCTATCCATCTTCTAAATGGTTATCCAGTACAGGTTTATGGACTGAAACTAAACACACTTGACATTTAATTTCATATCCAGTGTTACTTTGAGAAATTACAAGGAAAATTGAGTGCTTATGTCTTTAAAATTATAACCTAAAATAATTGTCTAAAGTAGTCTAATAAGTTGTTCATTTTTGTTGTAGTGGTACTTTGAAGCACTTATTACAGTGTATTAAACAGGAGCAATTAGCCCTCCTTATTCTCAATTACATGCTTTCTAAGTATACTCTTATAGGTCTTAATTGCACAAGTACAGTAGCAGCAATATTTGGAACTACCTTGTACATTAGTATTATTGAATATAATTTTTTACTAAAAAAGAAAAAAACATTTATATTTTGTAAACATTGTTTTGAATAAGTGCAGTAAGAACAAGAAAAAGAGTCAAATGTTACCAGCCTCGTGTGGCATCATAAAATCAGGTGAGACCCAACTCTGTCTCTCGCCCTATAGTGGAAAAACCTTTAATTGCACTTCAAATACCAGCTGAAGTAAGCTTTTCACTTGAAGCCTTGCACACTTCTCAGAGAGGGAACATTATATCACAGAGACAAAGATCTCTTTTTGTGTGGCACCAGAAAAGAGCCGTCAAGAGACAAGAGCTTAATTTAGCTCTGTAAGGGAATTAGCAGCTCTGGCGTGAAAATCAGCATTTAACAGGTAAATTAACAATAGGGGAGAGTTTCTGTGTGATCAGATCTGAGCAATTTAACTGGCACCCAGTGCATAGTGAGTAACAGCAGCGGAGTCTGGTGACTTCAGGAAGGATCTTTGAAAGAAAACAAAAAGGGGGGGGGAAGTTAATGTGTTCTTTGGAAGGGGGCTGCCTGAAATGGCTGTAAAGGCAGCTTTAGCAAGTTTCTTTTTATAGTACCTGTAGGCTTGAAAAGAATATCTTTCTGGCCCAGAGAAAGATGTGGTTTAACTGTTCTTGTGTAAGCGGCCGTAATGAGGGGGTAGTACCCTGGGCTGGGGGGTCCTAAGGCAAACAAAGGGCTTTTAGAGGTAGGGGGCAGCTGATCCTCCATGTCACCCACCTCCAACAGCACTGCCTCAGCTATGCAGCTGTCCATTCCAGCAGCACAACTCCTGTTTCCCACTGCACAGATATTGTCTTATGGATTGATTTAATTTTTGTGCCCTGCATGTGCGACCATGTATGGGCATGACCCAGGGAGGGTCTTTGGGGCAAGCAAGCTAAACCCAGAAAAACATTTTAGCTGTTGCATTGCTATCCTATTAACAGTGTGTGGCTCAGTGGGTTAGGCCTCTGTATCTGCAATCAGAAAGTCACTGGTTTGAATCCCCAGGTTGGCAAGCTGATGCTGATGAGAGTTCTCACTTACAACAAAGGTAGCCCTGGCTTCTCCCACAGTGATGTCACATTGGCCAGTGATCTCAACACATTTTTTTGCCAGTTTTGAATCCAGCAACCCCAGTCCTCCTGTAAAGGTTACAGCCACAGAAGATGTAAGGTCTGCCACCTTCAGACTAACCTTATATAATTTACAGTGCATGCTACAAAAGGTCAATCCATGCAAAGCTGCTGGACTGGATGGAGACCCAGGACAGGTGTTCAGGAACTTGCTGAGCTGCTGGCTGAGGTATTTACCAATATCTCTGATTTCTCCTTGACGTTAAAAATATGTCCCTGCCTGCCTTAAATCAGCCATCACTGTGCCAGTGCCAAAGAAAATAAACATCAGTTACATTAATCACTATCATCCAATCACTCTGACAAGAATAATAATGAAGCACTTTGAAAGGCAGGTTCTCTCTTACATTAAAGCCACCATCATCTCCTCCCTGGACTCCAATGTTAATTTTCTTACATAGCTAATAGATCTACAGAGGATGCCATCTCTCTAGTTCTCCACACTGCCTTGACTCATCTGCAGGGACAGGGCACAGGATACATCAGGATGCTATTTGTAGACTATAGCTCTGCTTTCAATACTGTTATCCCCTGCCAGTTCATCCAAAAACTGCACCAGCTGGTCCTCAACATACCACTATGTAATTGGATCCTCAGCTTCCTGTCAGACCGCCATCAGCTGGTATGGCTGGGTCCTCATTTCTCCTCTACCATTACCCTGAACACACTGCAAGGTTTTGCCCCATACTGTACTCCTTTTCCATTCACTTCTGTGGACTTGCATTCACCACTAAAATCCGCATAAAATTTTCAGATTGTGATTGGGCTGATTTCCAGTAATGATGAATCAGCCTACTGAGTGGAGGTGCAAAGTTTGGTGAAATGGTGCACAGTGAACAATCGACTTCAGAAGATCACAGGATGAGGATTATGCTCCAGTATTCATCAGGGGGGGCAGGGTGGAACATGTATGAAACTTAAGGTTTCTGGGGATATATGTCTTCAAGGATCTCTCATGGACAGCTAATACCACGGCACTGCTGAAGAAGGCCCAGCAACACAGTAGTTACAGTTAGTTACAGTATATTATGGTGTGTTAAGTTGCAGGTAAGCTAAACTGAAGTAAGAGGTCTTCAGTCAAGATTTAAAGACTGAGACAAATCGGCATTCCGAACATAGGCTGGTAAACCATTCCACAATACAGGGGCCCAGTAGCAGAATGCTTTACTGTCACTTTATTAATATGTGGAACAAGAAGGAAGCCAGCATTATGTGATCGAAGTGGATGATGCAGCTTGTAAACTTGAAGTAATTCTGTCAGGAAGGCGGTAGCTATAAATTAAATTCTAGTGACATTGTCTAATGCCTTATGTGTAAGTAGCAGAACTTTGAAGTCAGCTCTACACCTAACAGGGAGCCAATGCAGGGAACTAAGAGCAGGGGTTATGTGGTCAAACTCACTGCACCTGCTGACAATTCGAGCTGCTGCATTTTGAATATGCTGCAAGGTATTTAATGTGCAGTGTGTCTCCCAGATAACAGAGCATTACAGTAGTCTAACCTACTGTACACAAAGGCATGTATCAATTTCTCTGTGTCTTGGATAGTAAGAAATTGTCACAGTTTGGCGATTTAGCGTAGCTGTAAGAAGCACGCCTCCGATACTTTATCCCAAATTCATTTGAATGAGAATTTTGTATCTAAGATGACACCGAGGTTACGGGCTGAGCTGCTGAGGAAAGAGTTCAGCCCTTTGGAGTGGAGTGTGGAGATAATAACATTCCTACCTGCAGATCTGCCTCCAAACAACAGAATCTAAATTTTCTGAGCATTTAGTGATAAGAAGTTTTCCACCATCCAGGTCTTAACATAAGAACGTAACTTCAACACCGTTCCACACAAGCACACCTCAGATTTAATCTTTGCAATAGGACCAAATTGTCAAATGCGGCACTAAGGTCCAGAAGCAATAGAACAGTCACACTGTCAGCATCAGTTGCCATTGTTGTGTCAACTTAAGTCAAGGCAGTTTCAGTGCTGCATTCTGGGCAGAAGCCCAACTGGAAACAATGCAGTATGTTGTGTCTCTCCAAGTATGAGTGAAGTTGAGCAGCAATTATCCGCTCCAGAATTTTTTACAAAAATGGTATGTTAGATATGGGTCTGTAATTGCTGAGCTTCTGTGGATCCAAACTGGGCTTCTGCAGTAGTTGTCTGATTACTGCTAGTTTAAGTTGGTCAGGAACATCACCTGATAACAGGGACGCATTCAGTATGGCAGTTAAAGGTCTTGCCAGAACTCCTAGGGATTCTTTAAGAAGCTAAGATAATCCATACGTAGAACACCAGTATCTCTGTGCATTTCGGCCAATCAAATGATGACGCTAGTAAGGAGGGCCATGTCAGCATGATTACGACAGTGTTATGGCTTCAGTACTGTTCAGACAATTTACAGTGGAAACCGTCAGTTCATGGTACGGCTTGGATACGATTCAGTGCTTTGTGGCAGTGGAAAAGCACAATAATGGCAGTTCAGTTTGTGATGTAACCATAATCTCTCATTATCTCAATATCATTATGCTATATAATCTCTATTCCTTGTTTGTTACTCATTACTTGCTCATTATTTGGACACTTCTGGTGTAGGCTTTTTTTAGATTTTGATAGATGTACATATGACAGTTAAGACTGGGTTAAGTCAATAGTTTTTTTTTGGGTATGAAAATTCATGGATAACCCAATCTCAGTTTGAAAAACATGATAGTTATTTTTTTAGAAATGAATATTTTATTAGTTTACTAATAGTGGTGTCTAAAAGGTTTAAGTAGGCTTATTGTAAATGTACAGAATAGCTTTCCATTGCCCATCTCTTTCCATTGTTGGGGTTTTAAAAGTTCCATTCATTATGTATGGTCTAATGAAAGACCCAAATGAACCTGTTATTGTCAGTTATCCAAATTTTACTGAACAGTAAAGGGTAATTCCTGCTAAAAAACACTTGTTTTGTTCCAGTTACAGAGACAGAAAACCTATCTTTGTAAAATTCTTATAAAGATTATGACTGTCCCCATTAAAAATTATGACAGGAAGCAAGGCGGCCAGGCACTGCAGCCACTCTGCTGCCACTGTATTGACTCTCAGAAGCTTGTGGTATTTAATTTTTGTATCAGACATGCATCATGTCTGTTATTAGCTGAGGAATAAAGCAGAAATGTGAGCTGTGTTTTGAATGTGTTAATGCAGTGGTCCCCAACCTTTATTTCGTCACAGACCAGTTTAATATCAGAAGCTATTTTCACGGCCTGGCCTTTAAGGAGCGGCAGATAAATATATGTATGCGTATTGATACGAATAAATGATACGTATAAAAATGGGGATATTTTAAAAATATAATAATGGGGTATCTTTAAAATATAATGATAAATGTAAATCCAATGTGTATTCGCAGCTTTTTTAACTGCATCCTCATAACATCGAGCCAACAACATAACACGGGTAACATCAACTCAGCACGCTAATGCTCTCTGGTCGCCATGGTAAACTTTGTACATCTTGTTAAAATAATTCAAGATTTACCACAAAAACACAGTACATAAAAATATGACATCACCACAACGCTGAATCACTGAGAGCCGAACGATCAAGAGACATTTGCTTTTTATACATCTTACTAGCTTGTGGGACTATTTTTAGCGGTAAATATCACGTGACCAAAGTTTTTTATTTTCTCTGTGCAGCCCGCGGACCGGTACCACATGACCCACGGCCCAGTACTGGTCCGCGGCCCGGGGGTTGGGGGCCACTGTGCTAATGAACAAAGAGCATCTTTGCCGTATTTTTCTTCTTTTTTTCTCAACAGTTAGCACATTCATTGTTAATCTCACGAAAGGAGAATGAAAATATCCCCTGATTAACACTGCATATTCTGTAAAGAAAACATAAAACCTCATGAGTGATGAAAATGGAAGGGAAATCGCTTTCTGGATTTGGTGTTTTCCATAAATCAGAAAGTTATTATTCAGTTCCATTGGTAGCAGACAGAGGGAGGCAAATGTGTGTCCTTAGGGGGATGACCACTGTGAATCATTGGCCTGTTGTCCTGATATCTGCTCACCCCCGTATCTCTCAGCATCTCAGTCAATCAACCTTATCCAAAGCCATTGGCACTGTTGTCATGTTAATTTATTTTCTTAGTTCAAAGATTTATCCACCTCAGCTTACATAGCATGTACAGAATATGTTTGTCCATTTATGCAGCTGAAATAATTTGCTTTAGTGCTGTCTGAGTTCAAGTCCATGGCCATGTAGCTTTCATAAAGTTGGCCACGGAGAACATAAGAAATTTACAAATGAGAGGAGGCCATTCTGCCCATCGTTTGGGGAGAACTTAACTAATAGCTTATCTAACCTTATCTAGCTCTGATTTAAAGGAACCCAGGGTTTTAGCTTGCACTACATTAACAGGAAGACTATTCCATACTCTAACTACATGCTGTGTAAAGTAGTGCTTCCTCAAATTTGTTTTTAATGTTCTCCAGCTAATTTACACTAATGGCCACGAGTTCTAACAAAACTAACTTTAAACTAATATTGAAATAGCCATTTGGCTGAACAGCATCCAGACCTGTTAGAATCTTATATATCTGGATCATGTCCCCCTTTAGTCTCCTTTGCTACGAGGCTAAACAGATTTAGCTCAGCTAACCTCTCCTCATACTGTAAGACATTCCTCTAAGACCAGGAATCATTCTTGTAGCCCTACATTAAACCCTTTCCAAGAGCAGCAATGTCCTTTTTAAGGTATGGTAACCAAACCTGCACACAATATTCTAGGTCTTACCAAGGAATTGTTTAATCATAGCATCACCTTCCTTGATTTAAACACTACACACCTAGAGATGTAACCCAACATCCTATTGGCCTTTTTTTATTGCTTCCCCACACTGGCGAGAGTGGGACATGGTAGCATCAACATACACGCCGAAGGTCTTTCTCATAATTAGCTTCCTTTATTTCAATGGAACCCATAAAATACGTACTTTATATTTCTGCTCCCTGCATGGATTACCTTACTTTTATCTGTGTTAAATTTCATCTGCCAGGTGTCAGCTCAGTTGCTAATTAAATCCAGATCTCGTTGTAGCCTCTCTGTTGCTAGTTCAGTATCTGCTACACCACCCACCTTGGTGTTGTCTGCAAATTTAACTAGTTTACTGTATGTATTGGTGTCAATATCATCAGAAGCCGCGCTTCCTGCCATGATCATGTCCAGTATTCATACAGCTCAGCAGCAATGAATGCTGTGAATGGTAAAAAGGGTATTGAAATAGTGCGGCAAGTGAAGGGCATATTCTGACCGCTCTGCTTGGAGATCAGATGGCATTCCTCGCCACATGGAAGGTTGCGGCCATAAATGAGGCAACTCCTCCCATCACCAAGTCACAAAACTTCAATGGTATTCCCATGTCAGAAGCATTTCAGTGACCATCTCCATTTCCTTCTACCCAAGTCCTTCCATCCTGAAGTTTCAAGCTTGCTCAGATAAGGCCTAGAGGTAAGTGTTGAGGACTAAAGACAGCTTTTGAAATATTATCCCGCAAATCTTGAATTTGTTGAAAGGACACAGGAAGACTCCGAGCCTTTTGTCTGTAAAGTATGACCTGATTTATCCAAGTAAAAAGGTCCAAAAGTTTTTTAAAAGAAGTCTGAAGCTCAGTTTGCATCATCGATGCACGCTTGAAGGTTTTGGGCTGTGAGGAAAGGACTGTAGAGCGGGATCTGCTTGCTTCTACTCCCAGCAAACGACTCAGGGGTTAGCGTGTTATGCTGTCTCCTTCCATTGCTAAGCTCTGGTACAGCTTTCTGCAAACTGCTCGGAGAGCGCAAAGCTCTGCTCCCTGCAAACGGCTCAGAGGGCCGCCGTGTCGACGACGTCGCCTTTCCTCACAGAGCTCTGCTGCCTGCAAACGGCTCAGAGGGCCGCCTTGTCGTCGGCGTCGCCTTTCCTCACAGAGCTCTGCTGCCTGCAAACGGCTCTGAGGGCCGCCGTGTCGACGACGTCGCCTTTCCTCACAGAGCTCTGGTCCCTGCAAACGGCTCAGAGGGCCGCCGTGTCGACGACGGCGCCTTTACTCACAGAGCTCTGCTCCCTGCAAACGGCTCAGAGGGCCGCCGTGTCGACGGCGTCGCCTTTCCTCACAGAGCTCTGCTCCCTGCAAACGGCTGAGGGCCGCCGTGTCGTCGGCGTCGCCTTTCCTCACAGAGCTCTGCTCCCTGCAAACGGCTCAGAGGGCCGCCTTGTCGACGGCGTCGCCTTTCCTCACAGAGCTCTGCTGCCTGCAAACGGCTCAGAGGGCCGCCGTGTCGACGACGTCGCCTTTCCTCACAGAGCTCTGCTCCCTGCAAACAGCTTGGAGACCTAGCATGTTACTCCTTTTCTTGTTGAGCTTCACTCCCGCTCCCCTTTAAAACAGCTCAGAGGGATAGTGTGCAAAGGCAGCATTGCCTTTCCTCACTGAGCTCTGGTCCTGCTCCCCTGCAAATGGCTCAGAGAGCTGGTGTGCAAAGGTGGCATCGCCCTTCCTTGTCGAGCTTCACTCCGGCTCCCCTTGAAATGGCTTGGAGGGCCAATGTGCGACGATGGGGTCATATTTCCTTGCTGAACTACGCTGCCACTTTCCTGAAGTGGGTCAGAGGACCAGTGTGTGATGGCAGCAGCTCAGCACCTCCTTCAGCAGCAGCAAAAACAGGATTAATTTTCAAGTGCTTATTCTTTATCCCTGTCTGCTTCTAGTACTGTATTTATATGTACTGTGATTTGTCACCAGAGGTTCGCTGCTTTTTGCTACACCCAGCATTAAGTCAAAAGTTTTTGATGAGGTGTCACTGAGACAAATCGTTGTTGGCCCAGACAAAGAGCCTTGTTTCTTCTTACTCTGTTCAGCGGCGTCCCCTTAGGGTGACATGCAGTGTGTATAACATGTCTCAATACTGCCTAGCTGATATGGAGACAGAAAATCGAGCATATAGAAGAGATACTGTTTCCCGAACAGGGGACTCAGCCAAGGCCCCTCTGACCTGTGAGGGTTCATGTGCATTTCTGGATTTGCGCTGTTCGTTCATCCTAACTGATGACACTGTTATTCTGACCTTCTCTGGTGTTACGATAATACGTGTTTAGAGGTGCTCTGATATTTTATTATGTGTAATGGTATTCCATGCGGCTGCTTGAGGCAAACACTGTGAAGGTGAAGACCAGAAGCCAGGCTCAGAGAGTGGGAGGCTGGTGAAAGAATCGGTAATGTTGGTCTAATGCTGAAGCGAATGTGTGATCATGTGCAGTCATGTTAAGCCTCAGGGACACTGGACTGCAGGAGGCCAGAAGTGCATAATCTGCACCCCAGAGGAGAGATGAACAAGCCAGTGCCAATGAGCAAAAAAAAAAAAAAAAATTAAAAATACCCCCCCTCGGGTGCTGTTAAAGCTCATTTCGAAAGGAGTCATTAAGGTAAACACAAGCCCCAGATTCAGTTACCGGAAGTTTCCTCAAGGCAGAATGTCCACACAGCCATCCATCATCTGGTAAGCTGTCGGTTCAGCCCAGGTGGTGGTGATCCATGGCCTCTTCCGGTAGGCGTGGGGTGCAGCACAGGGTCACCTAACATGGGGTGCCAGATCAGCACTGGGGGCCGACGTGGAGGAAATAAAAACAGTGGTGTGTGCACGATGGCAGCAGAATCGATTCTTACAGTAGTATGTAGAATGATTTTAACAGATGGCATCTTTTTCTATGCTAAGCACATCTGGGACTCCTTCAGGGCCATGGTTCCACTGCAGCATGCTGCAAGCGGAGAATGCTCTAGTGTATCGTCTGCTGCGTGCATGCTTGTGTGTGCATGCCTGCATCTGCATGCCATGTGCCTGTGAGCGTTATTGTGGTCTTAGCATGTTGACGTTCAGGCGTAAATGTGAGTTTGTGTAGATGTGTTTGTCTTACTGTGTACATATACTTGTACGTGCATACTTGTGCATGTGTGTGTGTGCATGTGTGTGTGTGCACATTTGACACACTCCCTTCCCCTGCCACCTGGCTTCCTGCCATCTCACTCTGATGTGGAGGTTCAGCTGCTCGCTCATCAGAACTAAACTCTCTAAATATTCTACGTTCTGCTGCTAGTGGGCCTTGGAAAGCCATTGCTTGGAAGCGGTGGCTGATTAGCCTGGTAGATAGATATATAAAGTGCAGCTATATAAAGAGCAACTCAGACATGAGCAGTGGAAAGAATGTGAAAGCAGCATTCCCACCAACAGCAATCAATTGAACAGTAGCTTTTTGGAGAAAAGGAAAGAAAAAAGAAAGGAAGAGGAAAAAAACACAGTTTACCCCATTCAGGAATCTTGCAAAATTAATACAGTCCAAATAACCGCAGCGCACAAGGAATGCTCATATTTATATTTTATAAACGTTGCCTGATTGATTGTAGTGATAATCTCCCTTTATGTTGCACTGTACCGTGCCTGTTATTTCTCTGTTTATTTCTCTTCAGGGAATACTTCCGAGCGCTGTACTATCTTGGCACAGCGAGTTCTATAATAAGTGCCCTTAAATGCTGCATTCGCAGGCAGGTTTGCGTGCGCGCCGTTTCCCTGCCGCTCATGCGCTCTGCTTTGCCTCATTAAGTTCAGACATTAGTGGAGCTATGCTGTCCTTGACGGGACCTTTTTTCCATGGTCTTTGCACGCATATCGAGGAGTCATTATTCAAAGCTCTGCCTACTCATGCCTGGTGCCCACGGTCACACAGCATCTCTCGGCCAGGAGGTTCAATAAAGACTCCACCTACCATTCTGTCCACCCATAGTGTACAGCCTTACACTATAACCAAGTGGACCCTACCTGTTCGCACTCCCTGCTTTGGAGCTTAATATGCCCCAGATGTGTGTGTGCTGGTGTGGGGGTTGGTACATTTTAGGGCAAGACATTGATCCAGCAGGTTTTCAGTGCTGCCTGCTCTTTCAGGGACCTTGTCTGCATCCCATCATGTATACATATCGATGTTTACTGAGGCAGCTCATTTGTCCAAATGGCCAGTGCCCTGACCAGTGAGACTATGAGGTTATAATAAGGTTATAACAAGGTTATAATAAGGTTTCCTTGTGGCTAAGCGCCTGCCTGCTCCTCCAAGTGAATCTGCAGGTTCTCACTGTTTACCTCTCAGATATGGGATGCAATGTAATATTTAACTGGATATGCATGCGTTACATTGTATATGATAGTATTGTTGTGGGATATTTCAACATATTTTATTTGAATATCTTGTATGTTGGGCCATGTGCATAGGTATGAGCAGGAGCATGTGCTGAACAGCAGGACAGTCATCCATGGAGAGGGAGGAACGACAGAAATGCAGCTGTGGATAAGGGTTAGGTGTAATCAGCCAGGTCTGTGAGCAAGTACAGACGTGCCGGGAGACAAGGATGAGCAATTCTCAATAAAAATGGCTGCTGGAGACTGAGAAGAGCACAGGGTAAATTTAAAAAGCTGACTTAAAGCATACATAGGCATTTGGTATATATGTGTAGGCCACACAGCTATTTGTTTATATTTCATTACACATTTTGAGGGCCTACAAAGGCAGCTTTTGACCAGAATTTTGTTCGGGGTGCCCCAGGGAAAGCTTTTGCTAGAGGTTTAGGGAGAGTGGAGGTATAGGCTATATAACCCCTAAAGAGAGTGGAGGTATAGGCTATATAACCCCTAGAGAGAGTGGAGGTATAGGCTATATAACCCATAGGGAAAGTGGAGGTATAGGCTATATAACCCCTAGGGAGAGTGGAGGTATAGGCTATATATCCCCTAGAGAGTGGAGGTATAGGCTATATAACCTCTAGGAGAGTGGAGATATAGGTTATATAACCCCTATGGGAGAATGGAA
>JAODKF010000045.1:152085-163759 GCA_026779585.1 Mormyrus proboscirostris
GGAGCCAAAGAGGGCGGGGCCGAAGAGGCGACGGACGAATGGCGAGTGAGCAGGGCGTCCGAAGAAGATGCACAACATGAATACAAACTTACGGCACGTAACACACCCTAGAACTGTTATTAGGCTGCTGGGACTACCAGATCAATATCAATTTGACATCCGTGTGACATCAGTGTGACATCCATGTGACACCTCTGGCCCAATAAGAAAATAGTATTTATCAAAGCCAAAGTGATATAATCCAGTATAGCTAACAACACATTGCTTTAGTACTTCTTCTGCCACATTCAAACAGCAGTGCTGAATGTAAACCATATTCCTGAAGGTCATAGTAACTGCATCCTGGTGCCTGCATCACTGTTAGACATCTTCTGAAACACATTGGAATATTTTTGCTGTGATAAACTGATGCAGATACAGTAGCTGCCTTGGGTATGTCAAGGGCTGCCTGGGGCCTTCTTCCCCCCCAGGGGCAGAAGGCTGATGTTCGTCACCGTAATCTGACAGCCCAGGGGCTCGCATGTCTGGGCGGCCTCAGCTGCTGGGGGGCCTTACTCTGCTATTTTGTCTGTGGCACCACAGATCGGTTTACTATTGCCCACCCCCCCACCCCAGCACACCCCACACACCTTTCAAACTGAAGAGGGTGAAATTGCAACATAAAGCACATGTTGAGCACTGGCTGTGAGTGAGAGATTACCCTGAATACCTTACAGGCTGGTATTGCTGTATTCTAAAGCAGACAAGGCTTCCCCGTGAAATGCTTTAGGTACTGTATGGGAAACTGGTAATAAAACTTACAAGTGTATAGCATGTAAGTAAGCAGAAGGTTTTCGAAGCTGCAGTCACATGATTCCTGCACCTCCAATGGATGTTCAGACAGGCGTGCCTGTATCAAAGAGCACACCAGGTTTATTGGCATGTTGCAGGTTTTTGGAAGTTGTTCTGTGCAAAGCTTGAATAACTAATCCATCCATTCATTATCTATACCCCTTTATCCATTTGGGACGCGGGGAAGCTGGAGCCAATCCTAGCATCTTCAGGCGAGAGGCGGGGTACACCCTGGGCAGGCCGCCAGTCCACCACAGGGCCAACACAGGCAAACATAGACAAACACACTCGCATTCACACCTATGGACAATTTAGAGTAGCCAGTTTACCTAACCCAAACATTAATTTTCTTATTCAGTCATTCCTGGCTCAGTGTGTTTTATACAGCAGGTAATTTTAGTTGACCCAAGATAACAAAAAACATTTATTTCTCAACCAAATAGTATTACTAATGATAGTTCTGGCAGACAAGGTTCTTTTTATAACTGGTAGCTGTTTCTCCTCTCTCTTTTGTTCAGCTCTTTCTAGTCTGTTGCCCAAGAAAGGGACCCATTAACTTTATTGCAGCAGCAGAGTGATGTTGAGATGTCTGTCAGCCTGATATGGAAACTCCAATCCAGCAGGACTGCAGTGCTCTCCAAACATGCATTTTGCGAGTGGCCATCGGCACAGGCTGGGTTTTCCTGAAAGCTGTCTACTCACAATTTGGGCCCAGAAGATTGGGATGCCACGCCTGTGCAGTAGGCCTTCCTGACTGCTGTCTAGCCACACCTCAGGGCAGTAAGGCTGGGATGCCACGTCTGTGCAGCAGGCCTTCCTGACTGGTGTCTTGTCACCGCTCAGGGCTGGAAGGCTGGGATGCCACGCCTGTGCAGCAGGCCTTCCTGACTGCTGTCTAGCCACACCTCAGGGCTGGAAGGTTAGGATGCCATGCCTTTGCAGCAGGCCTTCCTGACTGCTGTCTAACCATACCTCAGGGTTGGAAGGTTGGGATGCCGCATCTTTGCAGCAGGCCTTCCTGACTGCTGTCGAACCAGATCGGCTGGTCACTTGCTTCTGGAGGTGCCGAGGACACAGCGGAAGTTCAGGGGGGATAGGGCTTTTTCCATTGCAGCTCCCAAGCTCTGGAATTCGTTGCCAGTTCACATTAGGCAGGCATCTTCACTGCTCATTTTTAAAGCTGCTCTCAAGACCCATCTATTCTCCTTGGCTTTTGATCCAGTGTGAGTGTTGTTCATTTTCATGTTTGGTTGTGATTATACTATGTTCTGTATGTTATGTTAATTTATTTCATTTTATTTTATTATATTTATTTTATGATTTTATGCATTGTATATCCAGCACTTTGGTCAGTGGTTGCTGTACATAAAGGGCTTTATAAATAAAGTTGACTTGACTTGACTTGACTTGACTAACCACACCTCAGGGTTGGAAGGTCGGGATGCCGCGCCTGTCTGTACAGCAGGCCTTCCTCAAGGCTGTCTAGCTGCAGCCTAAGTGAAGACCCTGTACGCACATCAGTGATTGAAAGCCCATCTTCACAGAGCAACCTCTGAAATACATTTCATAGCACTAGGTATTGTCTTGGCTCTGGATTTATTATGCTTCAGTATGAACTGGGCTGGGGGATACTTCAGGGGTGGGGGGGTTACGGTATTCTTTGGGGATAACGGGCCAGCAGGTAGTATGAAAAGGCCAGGCTTCTCTTAATGCTGTTTACAGAATGTGTGCGGCCCATGTGCTGATCAGCAGACATGGCACTCATGGATGCACCACCTGCGTGGGGCCCAGCTCAGATTAGGGGAAAGACAGAAGTACTGACCCAAGGTCATTTGTGAAACAGGTAGGCTGGGCTCTGTCCTGCCAAAGCTCAACAAGACAGGAAAAAAGATGAGTGCATTAATCTATAAATTCCCAACTCAAGGCATCAGGCATAGCTGATGTATCTAACTTATCTCAAATCTGGTTCCTGATATATATGCAGTGTTTACTTTGCTGGCATCAAACATTTATTTAAAATGAGGCTAAAAGAAAACAATAATGACGGTGTTATGATGCCAGCGGATACAGAATAATAAATGCAGTATTGTTCACTAATCCAATAATATAGACAACTGAAATATTTAAGTTATATTTAAAATTCAATTATTCATTGCAAAAAATATGCATAAATACATAAACATTTTTTTCAAACTATAAGATATTTGTGTACACTTAAAAGGTATTTAAAGGAAAAGTATTTAAAACCTGACCTTTAACCAGCATAATTTGCCATAAATAAATCTGCTACGAATATAAAGCAAATGATGGCAGCTGATGAGGGCATACCTGGGAAATGCAGGGATGTGCAGCAGATCAGAGGCCAGGCAGCTGCCGTTCTCTCCGGCTGCACTGAAAAACAAACAGGGCCCAGGAAGGCCTATGAAAGGGGACACTGTTTGGGAGCACAGACATTAGCAGCCTGTCCGGACCGGGATTCCTCTGGCGCTGGGCCAGCTCAGCGTACGGGGAGCGGAGAGGCAGCTGTATGAGATGTGAGACTCCTGGAAAAAAGGGCCTTCCTCTTTCAGCACTCAGACAAGCAGCAACAATTACACTTCTGTGATCTTTATGTTCTTACGGAAGACATTTATCCTTAATGAAGAGATACAACAGCAGGTAAGAAGACTAAGCAGACCTTTTGATAGTATGTTTAAATCTCTCATGCCCTGGAGCCCCTGAGGTGCAGCACTGGTGAGCCCCGTTTGAAGCCGCCCCCCCGTCAGGGCCCTGTGAGTGCTGCCGCCTGGCTGGCTGACCCTGCGCACCCTCTGCTTGTCAGCTAACTTGATGACAGGCCCCAGCCAGCAGCCGCTCAGCCCTCTGGGTAAAGGCTGAGGCAGAGTATGTTGTGAACTCCCTGAACCTCCAATAAAGCAGCTCTGAAAAACTCTCTGCCAGGCATAGGACCCCGTGTTAGGGCCTGTGTGGTGCCCCTACCATGCCAACGTATGTGTCATGCTTATATGCCGAATGATTGTGCTTTTTTGTTTACTGCAGTACAATCATCATATTTAATGTAAAGTGTCATTATGATGAAAATCTTTTCTTGAGATCTCCATCCAAGACACTTTCAAAAACAACAAATTTGAAAGCTTGAAGACTAAATTTCTAGCTTAGGCTGTCATATTGCTGCTGCTGCTGTAATACCATGTCTTCTTGCTTCTTATTTTATATTTTATTTTTGTGTTTACTGTAATATAATGTAGTATCCCTGTAGTATACACTTTGTCCCTATAGTATACACTTTAACAGCTTCATATATGTTTTTTCCTGCCAAAAAACAGTAGATTGTTCTGGTCAACATGCTGATACTGTATAACTACAGGATCCTGTAAGCTGTGGCAGTTTGAGCCGATGCTCTTCCAGTGCCATAGCATGTGGCCGGCTCAGTGAGGAGCTCTGTCTATAGCCTCACAGTTCCAAGGTTGTGGGATCAAATCCCAGCTTTCCCTGCATAGCCTCCCTCTGTGGCCCTAGTTTAGCCAATGATGGAAAAATGTCACAGCAATGTGTCAAAGATCAGATTTTAATATAAAAAGTGTTTTCTGGGGTAATAGCAACAAAAAAAAACAATTTGGAAAAGTGAAACATTCACAAGGTGACATAAATTGTACAACAGTATACGCCTGCTTTTATTTATTAACTAAAAATCCCTAAAAAATCTGTCACAACAGAGGTAATCTCAACAATGACAACATATACAGTTTTGATTGTGTTTCAACAAATGTCTTTTTCCAGCATGTTGCATTTTTTCCTAAGACTATTAGAGTCCACCAGATAACCTCACAGATGAACAGTGTTTGGCTCTTGGATTACACAGTGCTGGTGGTTTCCAGTTTGCTGACCCCCTCTGCACACACAGGCTTTAAGTTAGCGCTCCCACAAAAACAATTCTCCTGTGGCTGTACCACGCTTTGGTCGAAGAGCAATCACCTTCGCCCCTTCGTGTAGATTCAGCCCTGGGGGTGCTCCTCTGAAGACCTTCTCCTCTGAAGACCTTCTGCTCTAAAGACCACAGCAATGCTCGTAATCCAGCAGCTCTCCTGAGCAGGGTGGTGCAAACATTTTCCCCCCATTTTTCTGATTTTTTGTAGTAAATGCCCAGAGTTTGTCCAAAGGAATAAAATACAGTTATAATACTTGGCAACTGTAAAAAAAAAAGAAACCTTTGAGAATGAGGATTTGTGAGTTGGGGACAAATCCTCATGCTGATTTCTCACTGAGGACCCGAGCGCCTGTGCAGGGAGGTCCGTGTGTGAGCGGAGCAGCTGGCGATGTGTCATCTTAAGGTCGGAGGTGGGGTGCTACACCTAATAGATAGTGTTAGGAAGGGGGAAGGCTTGGGGTGGGCAGGGGGCATGTTGAGGTAATCATCTTGCAGTGGGTCCAGTGCCCTCAGCTGCACTTGCAGGATCTGACAATCATGTTGGAGAGCTGCTCCACCTTGGGCGTCCGACCCAGGTAGTAGAGGATGGTGAGGGGCTCCAGCTCATGTGGCACGCAGCAGGGCGAGGCCGAAGCCTCGGGGTTCAGGGTGCTGTACAGGCTCAGCAGCTGCAAGGGCATCACCAGCACAAGAGTTCATTTACACATGTGAAGCTTTACGGAATCACAACCAGGGGCTTTTCTGTATGTCCAGGAGAGCTGGACAATTCAAGTCTATAAAGTAAAACTCCAGACAACATTTTGTTACAGCCAACCATTTGAGTATAAATGTCACAGAGTACTGGACTGGACATTTACTTTATGAACTTGAAATGTGCACCTCTGATGTCTAGTGAATATAGTCAGGTTTATTGAAGTTTTTGCTTCAATAATTGGATCTCATCCACAATCCTGAGCATAAGTGGTGAGAAAATAAATGGATGGATGTACCTCGTATTAACCGTAACCTACATTTCAGAGGCTATTACTAGGTAGCAAAATGCAGAAAATGATGTTTCTTAACCCAATAGACTGGAATACGACTTCTGCCCTTCACGTTGTTCTTCGTGGGAAATTCCATGTGCTTCTGTTACAATGCTTTGTGTAAACTCACTTAATGGATTGGAAGATGCAATAAAACTGAAACTACGTTGAACTTACTCCTGCTACATTCACTCGCGCTAACTTATTGCGCGTAAGACAATGGTGTAAATTAGCAAGAGAAGATACTGAAAGAGATAAGTGTGCTGGCTTGGAGATTTGTGAAAGGCCTGCTGGAGGTCTGACCGTGCTGTGTGTGCTGTCGGCACTCCGGAGGTAGGGGCAGGGACCCGAGCAGAAGTTGGCATAGTAGCCCTTGGGCTCGTGTATCCACTTCCAGTCCAGGTCTTGGCGAAAATCAATGTAGAGGGATCGTACACAACAGTTCTCCTCGTAATTCCTGCAGACAAGAAGAGAAATAAAACAATGAAATTCTCCTGTCTGTTGTAAAAGCAAGCGACCTCATTTACATTCTTGGGGGCCTTTTGGTGATCATTGAACACTCCCAAGTGCCACGGCTGAGTGCATAAACATGACAGACCTGTGGGACCAGGTGCATAATAATTCTTGCTAATTTGACTACGATGTGGGGGTTGCTGATGCTAGATTTATGGGCCAGCACAGAAACAGTACAATAAAGAAGTCTCAACTTGCATGATGTCACTCAACTTGCACAGTTTGATGCTCGTGGTTCAGACCCAGTTCAGGTCCCTCATTTAGTCTGGCGTTTTTATCTGCATCTCCATTTATCTTCATAAGGTGCATACATGCCACATCTAGTGATTACACTCAATGGTCCATTAAGGCACTTGATATTTTAACCTGCAAAAACTGTAACGCTGGTGTAATTTGTGGCTAAACATGCAGATGAAAATAAAATCTGAATATTTAGCACACAGTCTGTCCAGTGCTTACGAGAAACAGTAGTTGGTGTCCAGGGCACGTTTGCCCCTGCGCAACGAGGACCGGCTGTCCAGGCGGTGGGGGGGCAGCATCATGAGGATCAGGTGGGGTGAGTTCTGCTCTTTGGACCGCTTTAGCTGGCCCAGGTCACTGTGCTCATCGTAGTCGCCCTCTACCCCTGTGTGACAGCAGAGAGCGTCATGGCCGCCGCACTTTCCACACATAGACACAGAAGCACATTTTTCTTTGGGGAAACTTTGGGGACAATGATTTCACTTTAATGCAACAACTGACTTCAAGCCTCAACCCAGCAGACATCATAATAGATCAAATTTGGCAAAAAAGATGCAGTTTTGGCAGTATCAGTAAATAGGGAAATAGTGTTGCTTAAAAAAATTATTTGTTTTGTAGAGACATCTGTTTTTCATGACCTGCTATTTTTCTGGGGATTTATGTGCCACACTCACTCGCACGCACTCACTCAAAGCCACCTGTGACCACCCCCTCCGCTCATAATCATGGGTAGCCCCGCCAGGGAGGGAGAGGGATGTGGCAGAGAAGCCTCAGTGATCAGCAAGCAGCAAGGCCTCAGCAGGGCAGCAAGCAAAAAGACTCTGCAGATTTGTAAGAGCTCTGCAAGACCTTTGGAAAACGGAATACAGACGACTGTTTATACCAGGGCGGATCGGCAACATAAAGTAGCTCAGGAATTTGCCACTGACCGGAGTGGGGGTCTCCCTTTGGAATATAAAATATGGAGCGCTGTTTGTACCAGGAGCGAATCGGCAACATAAAACAATTCAGGAATTTGCCACTGACCGGACGTGGGGGGGTCTCCCTTCGGGATATAGAATACGGAATACTATTTATACCAGGGGTGGATCGGTAACAAAACATCTTGAATATTTGCCACTGACCGAAGTGGGGGGGGGGGGTTCCCTTAGGAATATGGAACACGGAGTACTGTTTATACCAGGGGCAGAATGGCAACAAAAAGCAACTTGAGAATTTGCCACTGACTGAGGGGTGGGGGTCTCCCTTGGTACATTTTGCTGCTGGCAGGGGGGTGAGGTCCAATGAAATTCAGCATTATCCATTAATCTCCTGCAATTGACCTGGAATCAGATGAGATCGACCAACGGGCTGGCCAGCCCTGGTATAATGGCTATATAATGCCAGGGTTGGGGTAGAGAGACCCGCCCTCACTAGAGAGACCCACCGATGGCCAGCCCTGGTATAATGGCTATATAATGCCAGGGTTGGGGTAGAGAGACCCACCCTCACCAGAGAGGCCCACCGATGGCCAGCTCTGGTATAACGGCTATATAATGCCAGGGTTGGGGTAGAGAGACCCGCCCTCACCAGAGAGGCCCACCGATGGCCAGCCCTGGTATAACGGCTATATAATGCCAGGGTTGGGGTAGAAAAACCTGCCTGATGTATAATGAACAAATGTAAAAAAGTAGTAGAAAGATTAATGGTTAAAAAATGCATCATAAAAATAATGCCTAATAATAAGGTCAGTGTCGGGCACAAAACTGTATTATGTTTTAAGACCAAATTTGCATTCCAAGTCCTGCTCGGCGCTTGTGCTGCCTGGATCTTCCATTTGTTTTACTTGATTGAACAATTCATATTCAAAGTCTTAGATGATGATTAATTTTTCAGTGAAAACAAACAGACAATTAGAGCTTAAATCATTTATTCTGATCCGATGACACGGGGGAAACATGCAGTTATTTCAGAATTTAGTAATTATAAACTTTCTGTTATTGCTATTCCAATTTGAGAAAGTATTTGTTAAAATACTAGAGATGAAGGCATCACTGATGAGGGCAGTGAAGCCCACGGTCAGGCTGTAATAAAATACACCATATGGCCAAATGTACATGGATACCAGCTTGCCCAACATCTCATTATGAAATCAAAGATATTAATATGAAGTTTGTCAGTTTATTGTTGCTTTAATAGCCTCTAATTTTCTGGGAAAGCTATCCATTGGATGTTGGAACATCGCTGGTAGAATCTGCTGCCATTCAGTTTGGGTATAAATTCTGGGTAATCAGGTCCCTCTCTGTGAGTGTGTGGGAAATACCACTTCACAGCTGAACTTGCTCCCAGATGTTTTTTCTTCATAATCACTTCACTTGTGTGGGACAGCTCTAGCAGGGTAAAAATGTGGCAAACTGACTTGTTGGAAATGATGGTGCTGAGGAATGTCACTAACCTTTCTCATGCAGCAACCACACATTCTGTTGATAATGATTTTTTGCATGAAGAAGCTTAATTATACATGCGTGTCAGCTGGAACTTGCTCTGATTACTTGGGGAGTTCCCATGCTTTTGGCTGTATTCTGGACCACAAACCATTAGAGTTTGGACCTGATGTCCATTGTTTTGATCCCTTTGCATATGAGTTGGTAGAGTGCAGCATTTGATTTTTTTTTCTCAAAGTTTAATAATTTAATTTACTAAAAAAAAAAATTATAAAGTTAAGGAGAAGACATTATCAACACAAATTCTTTTTGGACAGTTTTGGAAAAATGTGTGCTTCCTTAGTTTAATGCATTTTGATTGATGATAAATGAACACCTCAGAAAAGCCCGTTCTCCGATATCAGAGCAACATGTGCTTTTCTGTTTTCCAGATCATCCTTCACTTATCACCCCATGAATAACAGTAAAGAAGAAGAAACTGTTTGCTGATTGCTAGGAGCTAGAAAGCTGACAGGGCTAATCCTAACCCTAACCCTAAACCTAACCCTCATTTATTATCTGCTTTGTCTGACCTTTGAATTTGACATCAAGTGCTTCCTTCACGTTCTTGATGATGTTGCCGTTGGGGTCTAAGGTGTTGCAGGGGCAGTGGACACTGATCTCCAAGCCCAGATTAGTTTCTGGAGGGAAATAGGAGCTCTGATCATCATGGGAGGACACTCACATTTCCACTCTGCTGCTTTCTGGTTTTCATTTTAGGGCAAAAAATGACAAATTTCTCAAATAGTTCAATACAATTTCCACAAATCACTCCCCTAGTTATACCAGTAAATATTATGGTGTTATAACACATAGTAATCTAAGATGAATGATTTGATCCTTTTTACATGAGCGCTCATGAGAGACACTCCACGAACCTCGATGTTTCAGCCACTGCCGCACTGTCGCAGTCACGTCGAAGGAGACCCACTCTGGGGTGCCCTTGGTCAGCACGTTCTTGCCCCCGATGTAGCGCTGCTTAGCGATATGCTCATCTGGCTTTAGGATCTGCATCATGAGACAGACAACACAGTTATCTGAAAATGGTACAGAAGAAGCACTTTCTGGATACACTGTATTTGTATACAATTAAATCAATTAAACCAGAAGAGAAAAGCTCACAGCACCAGCCTTTCTTCAGGCTTCTATATGCAATGCAGTACATGCAATCCTTTGCTTTGCCCTAGTGGAATATATAATGTTTAGAGATACTGACAGCTCATTCGTTCATGTTGCTGCCAGATGCACTCTCCATATGAGTTAACAGCAGTAGAAAATTACCCCGATCTATGTGTGTCTCACTCAGCCTTTTCCCCTGAAACGAGAGGGATCACAGCAGGCTTACAGCAGAGGTGTTTCCATAGCTGCCCAGAAGTGATGACTGAGCCCTGAAGTTCCTGAGACGGTTTGCCATCCCGCTAAACTGTACAGGTAAGTACTAACCTACCAGAATAACACACTCTACCTGTAGATTTCAGTAAAGGGAGCAGAATGATCCTTTGGTAAGACTGCAAGGATCCTTCATAACACCTTCACAGCAAATCCAGACCACCAGAGGATACATCCGCCCCACAAACAACCTGAATTCTACATGTATAACCAGGACCAATTATAGATTGACAGTGAACTGGTGCTGTTACTGCTGCCATGTCTAGAATCAGTGATGTTGCACTGTATCTCAACACACCCATGTACTGTAAAGCACCCTGAGGTGATTCTGTTGTACAAGGCACTAAATAAAAACATAATGATCTGAATTGAATCCAAGATCTAAGCAGGTAGATTCCTTTTTCCATGTGGTCAATTTAAGCTTCCTAACATTAACACCTCTAGTATTTTGCATCCATTCTGCCATGAGAAAAAAGAAAAATTGTATATTTTGTCATTCAAATATTATTATTTACTGCCAGTCAGAATTCGATATTCAATAAATCATCAGGTCATGTTTATTTGTGTAGCACATTTTCATACACAAAGATCATTCAAAGTGCTTTACAGAAAAAGACACTAAAAATACACATAAGTAAATGCATATAAATAAATATGAAACGTATAAAGATTATTAAAAATTAAAATAACATAAAACATTTTTAAAGAAATATTAAAAATGCTGAAGTGCCAGCTGTATCTACAATGTGAAAGTAGTAGAAAGTAAAACATTTTCATTAAGGGCTTAAAACTAAGTGGTAACATTTGGGGCATTTTTATGTTCGCAAGAAGGAGGTTCCAGCATTTGGCAGCGAAACGAAAGTGCCCTTTATCTCACCCTGATTTGTTTCTTTAGTCACTAGGTGACTAGTTGTTGCAGATCTAAGAGACCTACCTGGCTTATATTCTTGAAAGATATCAGCAATATAATTTTGGGCAAAACCTTTTAGTGATTTGTAGACCATACTGTAAGTAGCACATTGCAATCGATTCAGTAGGAGACAGGGAGCCAGCTTAAGGATATGAGAACAGGAGTAATGTGCTATCTCATCTCGGGGTTAGTTAGGAAACAGGGAGCCGGCATAAGGGTCTGAGAACAGGAGTAATGTGCTCTCTCTTCTTGAGGTTAGTTAGGAAACAGGGAGCCGGCATAAGGGTCTGAGAACAGGAGTAATGTGCTCTCTCTTCTTGAGGTTAGTTAGGAAACAGGGAGCCGGCATAAGGGTCTGAGAACAGGAGTAATGTGCTCT
>JAODKF010000045.1:196261-209128 GCA_026779585.1 Mormyrus proboscirostris
ATGGCTTTCTGTCTCATACACCTCATATATGGCTTTCTGTCTCATACACCTCATATATGGCTTACTGTCTCATACACTTCATATATGGCTTACTGTCTCATACACCTCATATATGGCTTTCTGTCTCATACACCTCATATATGGCTTTCTGTCTCATACACTTCATATATGGCTTTCTGTCTCATACACTTCATATATGGCTTTCTGTCTCATACACCTCATATATGGCTTTCTGTCTCATACACCTCATATATGGCTTACTGTCTCATACACCTCATATATGGCTTACTGTCTCATACACCTCATACTGTATATGGCTTTCTGTCTCATACACCTCATATATGGCTTACTGTCTCATACACCTCATACATAACTTACTGACTCTTCCTGCTGCCTGTCTAGAATTACTGCAGTGAGGAGAGGAGCGACTTGACTGAGGAAAATTAAACCTACCTACTGAACAAGGCAGTTTGTGCACATTTATGTGTCAAACATGTTCATCATTCACAGTGATTTTAAGTAACGAATCCCAGAAAGCCCTGAATCACAGGATGAGCCAGCTGGATACAAAAATCACAAAGAGCCAAATCACAAACACACCCAGCACACATGAGGGCACAGGAAGGCGACGCCATTGGGGAGGAATTTGCTGCTTGGTGACCACGAGGCGAGCATAGCCGGGCCTTGGTAGTACACCTGCAACATGAACACCCCCGTGCTGATAGGTATGCATGGTGCTCCCTGAGCGCAGGGCGGACGGAGGCTCTGCAAGGCCTGATAACAAGCCTTTCATCACGCCTGGCATTCCCCAGCTAGGCCCCGCGGCCCTCTCTGTAGCCATTATTACACATGCGGCTAAGCACTGTCGACATAAAGCGGTTAATAGCGTACTAGATGATGAATATCGGGATGGTTTATGGAGTGGAACTATCCCTCCTTACAAACCTAGAGAATCAGCTCTGGCCTTGGGCCAGCTGGAGGTCTCACTAATGCCCAAGCAAACATCTCTGCACTTGAAGGCCTTTAACACATAATGAAATGTTGATATTCACTTATATACTCTGCACCCCTATTTCCAGACTGTTTTGCGGAGGCATATCACACGCTTCATTACTTTCATATGTGTCTGCTCCATATTTACCCACAACAACAAGTGTTTTGATAAGTAATGAAAAGTATTCCCTTGTTATTCTTTGACACCATGGTGAAGAAATATTTCTACTGAAGTTCTTGCAACATTAATATGGGAAAAAAACTTTTAATGAAAGAATTGGATGTTGACGCAGACTTATTGAGATATTTAGCATAAAAGACTGTCTCCAATATAAATCAAGAACTGCATTAAATCACAATTTACAACACAGCTTAGCAGAGGTGGAAATCTCAGGCCCAGAAAGTAAAAAAATTTTGCTTCAACCAAGCAGCTGAGTGTGTCTGTGACTCTTTATGCTCAAATGGATGGGTGAAACATAATCTTGGACTGGATTTTTACTTTGTGGACCTGAAATTTCTACCTCTGCAGGTAAGTGAGTAGTTGTGGTTAAAATAGGCTCTTTGAAGGTGATCTGTGCTTAAGTGATGAGCTAATATAAAAACTTAGACTTAACAGTATTGACATTTTGCAATCTGGTTGTTTCAGTTATATTTTTTAATAATGTGTCCTGGTTCTCGTTCCAGATCCCAGATCTCCTTTTTGGATATTACTCCGGAGTTTCCCATCTGGGTAATGGTCCCAAGTCTCCACAGTTTCCTGTTTCCTGCAATTTCAGTCCAGACTTTGTAGACGGCAGTATGGACAGGACAGTGCCATGCTGAATATTTTACATCTGGGTCTGTCTGATCTTACAGCCATAAAGCCCATTTCAGTAAATTGCTCAGATTGCTCTAATATGACGACTTGTTGAAGCTGATGTGATGTGACATATTAACTATAGCATTAAAATTACAGAAACCATATTCAGAGTGTTTTGTTTTATCTTTGTATTTAATTATACAGACAGATTTTTAAAAGCTAGGCAGATTTTGAGATAAAAACTCTGCATCTGTGTTGTCCTCAATACATGCTTTCTGGGTGGCAAAAGGACCATGATGACAGAGACTCATTTTTCTTGCAATGCGAGCATTATCATACATCATTGGTGTTTCCAGACAAAACAAAAGCAAATACAGCTGATGCAGAATGCAGACAAACGTAACTACTCAGAGACGTTACTGCATGCCTGTGACTGAACCACGCTTTGAATATAATGTCCTTCAAAATCAAATTATGCACCACAAGAGTAGAAATTATGCATTTGAAAGCATGAGTTAAATCAATCTGTTTCCAATGCAGGATGTGTAATTGAATTATACGTGTCCGTGATTGCGGGGTATATGTAGGTCCGGGGGGTGACAGACTGCCTAGTTCAGTGCTGTGAGTAACACTGCTGAATTGACGACCAGCACAGTCTGTGCTTGTAGGGGTGTATGTGAAGTCTGAGGGATAACAGACTGCCTAGTTCAGTGTTTTGAGTAACACTGCTAAATTGAAGACCAGCACAGTCTGTGCTTGTGGGGGGTTCTGTTTTACCTTGAGGTATGGTCAAGAACCACCCGGCACATTCTGATTTGCTTCGAGGTATGACCAAGAACCACTTAGCAGGTTCTGTTTTACCTTGAGGTATGGCCAAGAACCACTTAGCAGGTTCTGTTTTACCTTGAGGTATGGTCAAGAACCACCCGGCACATTCTAATTTGCTTCGAGGTATGACCAAGAACCACTTAGCAGGTTCTGTTTTACCTTGAGGTATGGTCAAGAACCACTTAGCAGGTTCTGTTTTACCTTGAGGTATGATCAAGAACCACTTACCAGGTTCTGTTTTACCTTGAGGTATGGCTAAGAACCACTCAGCAAGTTCTGTTTTACCTTGAGGTATGGTCAAAAACTACTTACCAGGTTTTGTTTTACCTTGAGGTATGGCCAAGAACCACTTAGCAGGTTCTGTTTTACCTTGAGGTATGGTCAAGAACCACCCTGCACATTCTGATTTGCTTCAAGGTATGGCCAAGAACCACTTAGCAGGTTCTGTTTTACCTTGAGGTATGGCCAAGAACCACTTAGCAGGTTCTGTTTTACCTTGAGGTATGGCCATAAACCACCCAGCACATTATGTTCACCACAGTACAGTAATGAGGTCCCCATCAGCCCCCCATATAGTTTATCAAAATAACAAATTACCCCCCAACCCAATTGTTGCAGCTTGAGGCAAAGGCAATTGCTTCATTCAAAAATCCCAGAGAGGAGCCCCCACCAGCCATAACAATCTCATGGAACAAGTGTTGAGAAACAGGGCAAAAACACAGCAAGGTCAGGTTGTTACTGGGGAAGATGGGGAAGGAGTATAGTAAGCCTGGCAGGTGACTTGGACGGACAGGGAAGGGGTATAGTAGGCTGGGGGGGTCACTTGGAAGCACAGGGAAGGGGTATATCAAGGCTGGGGGTCACTTAGACGGATGGGGAAGTAGTATAGTAGGCTGGGGGGGGGTATAGCAAGGCCTGGGGGTCACTTGGAGGGATGGGGAAGAGGTACTGTATAGCAAGACTGGGGGTCACTTGGAAGGACAAGGGAAGGGGTATAGTAGGCTGGGGGGTCACTTGGAGGGATGGAGAAGAGGTACTGTATAGCAAGGCTGGGGGGTCACTTGGAGGGATGGATGGAATGGATCCAGCAAGGTTGGGGGGTGTTCTTGCTGTGTGCTGATTGGTCAGTCTCCTATAATCATGCACGTGTCACTAATGTTAATGTGAAACAGCTGGATGAGTCTTTCAGTGAAGGAAACAAACCAGTCAAAGCAGAACAGAACAATTGAACTAATTAGCCAAGCATAGGAGCCTTTCAGTTTTAAAGTAGTTTAAAAGAGCTGAAGTCTCATGAATTATCTGATCACCCTATTGGGAGGTCACTGGACGGGATACGGAAGGCGTGCGGTAAATAAATAACATGCAAATAAACAGCATGCAGATAAATAAATTTGGCTTAATAAATCTGGCCCAATATACACGAAACACTTAATGTCAGCTAATCAATAAGTAATTAATAAAATTAAATGGTCCTATGTTTTGCAGATATGAAATGGCCAAATAAAGTGAAACTAGAAGTGTTTAATAAAACGATTGATGAATTGCATTTACATTTTGATATTTAACAGTGAAATATTCTTTTAGCTGCATTTAGTCAAAGATATGGACAATTTTTTTCAAATACTTTTATTTTGTACTGGAAAAATGATATGTGCAGAGATGCTTTTCCTTTGAATCACAGAAGGATTTATTTGTCTCACTCAATTCTTGGCCTCTCAGATCAAAAACTAAAGAAATTAATCTTGTGCCCCAGTGGAAAACTTAAGTTTACCGTTAAAAGGCTAATGGTCTCCTGGAAAAGGAAACATTTCCAAGAACCTCACAGGTTCCTTTTAATTTGTGATTTATTAAGTTCTGGCAGAGTCAGCCCAGATCAGTGTATGGTAACAGGACAAGAACTCAGGGGGTTGAGTCACTAGTATTTTCACTAGGGGTCCATTTGGATTTTTCAAATGGGTATAACAGTAGGAGAACAGCAGATGAATTCCTGGAAATGGGCTGTTCAAGAATATCAAACCCCCTAGTCGGATTTAGTCAGAATTGTGTCAGTACAGTAAAGAATCAGTAACACTGCATCTATCTTTAAATAAGTAATAATCCTGTTATGGTGATGCAGGGTACACTATATGCACCATCACATGTAACAAGTATGGGTTATTCTCCATTTCAGGTGGATACATTTTTAAAAAGCAGTTTCCTTAATCCCGAAAGTAAAACACCTTAATGTGTGTATTAACATGTCCTTTATTAAGCGCTTAATTCTAATTTTAGTGTACATTAATGTAAAATGCAGAGTTTTGTCACTGGCATCATCACATCATCAGGCATTCATTTAGCTATAAATTTGGTTACTTTTAATTAATTAATTATTCATTAATTTGTCTGTATTTAACGAATATATTCCTTTAAAAAAATCAGGTTATCAATTATCTTTTATAGATACATTTTGTCAATTAATCCAAAATATAGGGTTCTGTTATACATTTTATCTTCATGTCCCACTCTGCAAAAATTATGTTCTTGAAAGACAAACATGCATTTTGTTAAAAGATTAAAAAAAAACTGATCCATAAGAGTAAGATACTCTAGATAAGAACAATATTTCATCAAAAAGAACAAAATTTGTGACAAAACAAAATCATAACAACAGTCACACCATGTATCACCAGTGATGGAATAAGTTATTTTATTTTATATTATAAATGGCAAAATGAACAGACATACTAACAATGATATAATTTCCATAATAATTAGCTTTTTAAGGGGCTCATTACAATGACATAAGTCAGTGATGTCACTATTATGGCACAACAGCGATGACTGCAACACCGGTGCCATTGTGATTAAAATGGAAGATTTTTTACAATGACTGACTACCCATGTAATATGAAACACGTATGGGATTATTTTGATAACATTTCTATTTCACAGCTCTTACAGTGCATAACACTAGTGACGTGTAGAAGTTATGCTGCTTGAGAAACTAGGAAGTAAGTAAAGTGATCGAGTATGGACTGACCTTCTCATTGCTGGAGATGTCATAAACACTGACCCAAGGATGAGTACAATAATAGTTGTAAATAAATAATAGGGTAATAATAAATAAGATGAAATGCCCAATGATACCAGTGAGCAAAATCTTTGTGACAAATGTATTTTTACTGCCTGAAGACCTAAAGCTCAGGTGAGGTTGGGAAGTATGCAATGGTACAGCATGTTGCTGCACCCACCACATGACGAAACTCAGGATCCCAGCTGGAGCCCCCCCGGCTGACACCAGGTCCAGTCCCACCCTCCAAAAATGGCCATCTATCTGTTGCAGCCAGGTGTTATGTGGGTGTCCCCCTGGCCTGGTCCAGCTGCTCGGGTCTTCAGCAATGAGGATCCTGTGACTAAGATCTGCTCTGCTTTGTTATATGGTGCACAGGCAGGAACCTTGCCGTGTTATACAGTGTAGAGGCAGGAACCCTGCCCTGCCCTGTTATACGGTGTAGAGGCAGGAACTCTTCTTTACCCTGTTATATGGTGTACAGGCCGGAACCCTGCTCTCTTATATGGTGTAGAGGCAGGAACCCTGCCCTGTTATACTGTGTAGAGGCAGGAACCCTTCTCTAGAGTCCATCTCCATCCCATTTTCTTCAATACTTTAATTATGCAACATTTAGTATCTAGTTGTGATTGATTTAATTCTTTTGATATTAATACTATGCAAACAGTGGATAAGTGTTTTTAAATGTAAGTGATGCACCCACTGCATTATTGACCGGAACAAATAGTTAATTTTACAAATCACTCACCCACTGTTCCATAGCTATTGGATCATTATTTGATTCTTTGTTGTGTGACACTTTGATGGGAGCAAGTATCACTGTTATGTATCTGACCTTTAGTGGCATCTATCTGTCACAGGTGGTGGTAATCTATTTATTTTGTATTTAGATTTTATATTTTTGAAGTTTAAGATTTTTATTATTACTGTAATACACTTTGCTGGGCAGATGGTGAGTTAATGCAACATAATTTCGTTCTGATGTGCGGTAACATGTTATGAATGACAATAAAGTAGCTATTCTGTTCTATTCTATTCTATTCTATCATACACCAACTGCTGCCCACTGCCATGCCGCATTGGTTTTTCCAATATAGCAGGCACAGGGTTTGACCGCCAAATTGCCCAAGATTAAACGATTAAAAGGCAGAAGGAGGACTGATTAGTTTTAACCCAACTATGAGTGAATTTTGATACTCAACTATGTAGATATAATAATAATAATAATAATAATAATAATAATAATAATAATAATAATGTCGGAATATCCAATCCGATATTTAGCGTTTTTATTGATTTTTTTTTTAAGCAACTACATTATGTATGGCAGTATGATATTTTTGTAAGACAGGGTGCTCCCTCTAGCGAGAAGACGCCAGAGGACTTTACTATTTTGACGCGACATTCATAATAATAATAATAATAATAATAATGATAATAATAATTATTATTATTATTATTATTATTGTTGTTGTTGTACTCGTAATAATTCATATTTTATGTCTTTCTAGTTAATAATACACTCCATAAAACTTTAGTATTCCGTTCAAGTGGATAAAATAACGCATGATATATTACATTATATATTATATACATGCGATTTCGTGATCCATAGTAAAAAGAATTTAAACTTAGACTACATTTTGTCCCGTTATATTTATTTATTAGTGCTGAAGGAGAGTAACCTTCACAAAAGCACCAGCAACGAGCACCGCGACACCTTCTGAATGATTAAAATACGGATAAGCACCAATCGCAATCTTACGCGAAGAGAGTAACAACACAAATATTTTTACCAATAGTATTTTAACAAACAGTACTTGTTTCGTGGCGGCGAGCTAACTAATCCAAATGCTGCTACTACGCATAGTGACTACAAATCGAGATATAGTCACTGTCATGCACCTTACATCTCATCTTCTCTTGGGGTGCAGTTAGCGATGGATGTAAGGGGGGAATCTTTCCTTTTTTGGGGGGAGGGGGAGCATTTTAGGGGGGCCTAAGCCCCTAAATTAGGCCTAATGACGCCCCTGCTGATAAACAATGTGTAAGTAAAAACCATCTTCACGTTAAACTATCTTAAGATCTGGATGGGTACTGTGACTGTTGCCATTCGTTTTTAAGGCATTTCATGTATTGTACCGCGGTAAATTAATATTTATTAATTAAACTAAAGTAACACAGAAAGGACACTTAATCTTCTTCAAAAGTTTCATGAGACTTTCTGTAATCCTCAGTGCTCATTAATTGCTATATATATGATGATGTAAGTAGGCTTAACATAAAACGTGATCTTAGATTTATTAATGTACTTGCTCGCTTGCGTTTGTGTTACTTTGGTAACCGCAGCGGATAAATAATGGACAAGCGTAACTGTAAATTAAAAGTCAGTGAAACGAAACATTTCCCCACTGTATTCAGAGCCCTACACCCTCTAATATCTGCACATTTTTATAATTAGCTACACGGGTAGAACATTCCTGCTGTACTCAGGACGATCCATTGAATGTTCTACCAAAACCAGCAGTGATAAAAAGCTCTTGGTACGGTTTTGTGAGTGCACGTGTGAGATACCAAATGTTTCTCTATGGTATGGTATGCAGACTTCATGGAATACTCTGCACGTCTGTGAAAGGCATCTTGCCTTTCCCCCCCATGAAATGGGGGGAGGGGGATTAAGAATCCATCAAGAGAGCATCACTAATGTTTTTCCATTGACTGTATTGATCAGGGAAACGTGAGCTGGTGACGTGGACATTCTCAGGTTCCATTAACAACAAAAAACACTACCGCCTCTCAGAACAGAGGACGGGAAAGTCAGCGTCTATCTTCTTTCGTTATGACATCATTGCCTACCCTCTCTGTACTTTTCTATACTGTGTATTTTTTCGCTGCAGTGTAGTTTTCATTTTTCACAGTCTGATGGAAAGGAACTGCAGGAAATTGGCTCATTTACTCCATTCTCGCAAAAAGACGAGTTTTATCTGGTACCCCCTTGAGTTTAGTAACAGAGAATCCGATCTCTATGAAATTAATACTTCCAATGCATTTGGAAGAAAATGTATGTAGTCACTTCAAAAAAAAAATTGCGCAAGGAGTTATAATAGCGCAATCTCAGAGCTATCATGGAATCATTGAGTTTTCGGTGTGTGGTACTTTATGGCACAATTCAAGCTTGCAGAAGGTCATACAATTGCACATATATGGAGTTCTTTTCCGAAAGTGCTGACCAAATGAACGATTCTGTAGTTATAGCTCACGTGTCCTGCAGTCAGTTTTATGCGCTCAGATCGCTATTTTTAAAGCACTGCCGGGACTTAATCAACAGCTATGTATAGCTTTAACATGCAGTCATCCAAATCTCTGCTTTTTAATTTCATTTATCATCCATCCATTTCACCTTAATCATTATTTGTTGTGTAGCACCTGCTATGATGCTGCTACACTTGTACCCTAGGCATTCACTAGAAGCTCAGCCTAGCCGCACTTACACCTAGCCGACTCCTTGACAGCATGTATGTTTGCAGTTGCTGTTTGCCTTCGCTTCGGACAAAAGTGTCCGGTAAATACAAGTAAATGTAATAAAATAAAGAGCTGCCTAGAACAAAAAATAATCACCTCACAAGAATATTGGAAAAAGTATGCATTTAAACATAAACATTGTTTATAAATATAATAGTAGTTAGTGCTTTGCAGGCACATACTTGGGTTAATTAATTGTGAAAAATGTATATACTGTTTTCTCTATCTGCTACATGTATTTCAACAGAATAACAAATAAACTAATATGTATACAGAAAACGTTGATAAAACGATCAATGTGTATTTCGGCAGCTACGTGCCTTGTGTGTTTGAGCCGCCCCATGCTTTAATTTCAAGCCCCGCCTCCTTTTAAAGCCAACCGACAGCAGCTGTTCCCTATTCATCAGCCACGAAGCCTTAAAGAGCCCGGTTCTGGCCACGAGCGAGTCGTTCCTCTCGTCCTCCTCCGCCTGTCTCCCTCCTCTCCCTCCCTCCCTCCCTCCACTCCGCCTGAGTGACTTCGGTTTCATTGGGCACCCCTTCTCCTGTCTCCCCTCGTCTCCGCATGTCAAGAAGGGGCACACCACTGAGCGGAAGGCAGTAGCGACTGTGAAATATCTGTCCCCGCGGGTGGAGGGGAGGAAGGTGCTTGGGGTGGGGGGGTCCAACTTGGACCGTTGGCATCCTGTTTTTGGGGGACGTCTCTGCTGCCTCTTGTGGAATAGTGGCACAGCAGTGATGGATGTTTCAGAACTCTGCATCCTGGACCCTCTGAACTACCATAACCAGTAGGTGCTACTCTCTATACTTCCCTGTTCTGTCCATGGGGTAGTGAAGCAGTGTAACTGTCCATGTGATTAGTGAAGTGCTATAATTGTCATTGGGAATAGTGAAGTCTTGTAACTGTCCATGGGATTAGTGAAGCCTTGTGACTTTGTATGGGGCTAGTGAAGCGCTGTAGCTTTATATGGGGTTGGTGAAGCACTATAACTTTCTATGGAGTTAATTGCTGTAATTGTCATTGGGAATAGTGAAGTCCTGTAACTGTCCATGCGGTTAGCAAAGCGCTGAAACTTTTGCACTGCACTGCACTTCTGCTCGGACAAGGTAGACAAGACCATTTGCAAACCTCAAAGGAGCTTGATGGGCTGGGTGGCCTCCTCTCATTTGTAAATTTCCCTATGACCCCATGCATTTACTGGGGGTGGGTTTAGGGTGTTGTGTCATTCCTTGGAAATTTGAAAACATCATAAATTCATCTTCATCTTTTGATTTTTATACTGGATAAATTATTGGCATTTTTAAAATACTGCACCATTTAATATTTATGCTAATAATAATAATAGATTCAACCAAAATATCAATATACTTAATGCATATGCAATACATGTAGGGAGCTGCATTTAGTCTCAAATTTGTAAATGTATACATACATACTATATTGTGTTTTTGAATACTTAAATATCATTTTTAAAAAGTAGGTTACATTTTTTATGCATGATAGTAATGGACAGGTGATATAGGTGCAGTTGTGATTGTCCTCCACTGATTGTGGCTGGAATCTGCTGGTAAATCGCTGTACTATTTTAAAATGAACATCCATTGCACAAGTGCAGGTGGCAGAACCCACTGCAGGTTCTGTGCAGGGCAGAAGCAGGAGGAGCACAGCGAGCAGGTGGGGCGCGTCTGCTCTGGGCCGGGACCGTCCTGGCCTTCGCCGCCCCATCATGACAGGACGGCGCTCCTTGTGATTCTCAAACCTTGCAGGGGAGCCGATCGTAAGCCTTTAACTGTGAGAAGGATTGTCAGCGTTAATAGAGCTCTGGAGCTCTGCTTTGCTGAGTGGGCCTCCTTTGTCCTTTCTGTGCCCTAAAATCCACTTTTCTGCTTACGCTGGTGGCATAGTTGGAACAGGTAATTGTTGCATTATCCTTATGTAAGACATTATGTAATGATATCTTTATGTTAAAATACATTAAAATACAATACATTAAGCCACATGCAGTCATCCATTTTATATATATATATATATATATGGTACAAATAAAAAAAATATGGAATATGTATGTATGGAAAAGTATAAATGAAAAATGAAAGCAATATTAATGTAAAAATAATTTTTAATCATTTTTACATTTAATTTTACATATTACATTATTGAAAATTTAGTCAAGCATGTAATTTCTAAATCGTTAAGTTAATTGGATAATACAATTTTGTATTAGAATTTTTATCTGCATATGATCCATAAGAATTTAGTCATGTGATCACCTTACTATTCATTGTAAATACATGTTCTGTATGAGATAAGAATTGCTCTGTGAGCCAGTTCATGGTCAACCAAGCCATTTAAATTAGTACGGCACTGCAGTGCCGTTCTTCAACATGTTGAAGGATTAATTTTTCATACGAAATTTAGAAATAACTATTTGAAAGTGCATTTTAAAATTGCTATAAACTTAAAAGTATAAAGCAATTTTTCATATGATAAACAGTTCAAGATCCACAGAGCATCATTCAGTAAGAGTGAAATTTAAAATTTGCTTTTTACACAATCATCTTTTGCTCATTAAAGGTTTCCTGTGATTTTTAATTGGTGGGAAATCAAACTTCAGAATGCTTAGAGACAATGCAGTCACCCCCACAAAAGCAGGGTGCCTATCAGAGTCCCTGAAGCTGTATGCTTTTCGTAAAGGTGTACAGCCTTTTCAACACTCCCTTCTTCCTTCTCCTCCTACCTTTCCGTCCTTTTGTTTGCCTTCTACCTTAATGCGGCTGAACCTGCAGAATCGGATGTTTGACAGCTGCATGATGCATGTTACTGCTGCCTGCATGCTTCAATGGCAACTTGCCTATTTCACCCAGAAGTTCAGAGGGACCTTGTGCGCATTTACACACCGATGGGAAATGGCTCAGCCCTCTGTGATTGACAGGCTGCGTGGGAGTTCAGCATGTTTAGCATGTTCACCCTACAACATACTTTTCTCTTTGCTCCTAATGCTTCCAATATCGTTCATTGGACAGGACAGGAGGAACACTGGAGAAAGCGTGGTGTTATCCCCTGGTTACCTCCTGCTGTTGTATGGTGTAGTGTGAGGTGTTGTAGAAGTAGCGTGGTCCAGGGTCCGAAACACAAGCCTTTATGGACTGAATTATAAGCTAATTACAGAACATCAAGAGTCTTTTGAGAGGTTAGAACAGCCCAGCTAACGTAATACTGAATCTAATTCGATTAACATGATAGTCAAGGATGTCAATTGGTGATGAAGAAACATACCCTTAATTAACCATTTCAGTTTATCAGAAATATTCAACTTTACTAGTGTGAAAGATAGCACTTTCTGAAGATTACCCAAATTGTCCACATTTATAGCTCAAACATAGCGATGACCTTACATAATCTCTATTACCATCCACTTCTCCACTAGGTGGAGCTACTGTCTCTGTCGGAATTTGGATCAATAAATTTCAAACTAACATATTTTAATTTTCACAAAAAAAAAAAAACAATTGGACAGATATGAATCCTTGGCTGTGCGGAGTATGAGTATAATTTTTCATTTATGCATTACCAGACTTAACATCACAGCTGCAACAACGTAAGAACATAAGAACTATACAAACGAGAGGAGGCCATTCGGCCCATCAAGCTCGCTTGGGGAGAACTTAACTAATA
>JAODKF010000045.1:240583-262339 GCA_026779585.1 Mormyrus proboscirostris
AAGGAGCTACCCAGTATGAGACACGATATCAAGAATAATAAGGAGCTACCCAGTATGAGACACGATATGCAGAATAATAAGGAGCTACCCAGTATGAGACACGATATGCAGAATAAGAAGGAGCTACCCAGTATGAGACACGATATCAAGAATAATAAGGAGCTACCCAGTATGAGACACGATATGCAGAATAATAAGGAGCTACCCAGTATGAGACACGATATGCAGAATAAGAAGGAGCTACCCAGTATGAGACACGATATCAAGAATAATAAGGAGCTACCCAGTATGAGACACGATATGCAGAATAAGAAGGAGCTACCCAGTATGAGACACGATATGCAGAATAAGAAGGAGTTACCCAGTATGAGACACGATATGCAGAATAAGAAGTTACCACTGGGTACCACCACTGCCACTGTGTATCAGGTGCTTCAAAAAATAACAAAAGTATGAATCTTCAAGGTGTTGGTTCTCCAATGGCGTAAAAACTGGTTCCAGCACCAAATGACAAAATGCGAGGAGGATATTAACCCTAAGGAGGAACTAAATTTGAAAAGCAGATATAGTACATTACAGGGCTGGGCAATGTGCAATATTAACACAGAGATCACATATTATGCACATGCAATTCTAACATCGCTAGTCAGGTAGATTGAGAGCAGATTGTCTCGTACCTTCATACTGCACAGACATTATAGAACAGGGGGTTTAAGCTTTGCTAAAATAGTTTTACTTGGTCATATCTCAGTTTTTATTACAACAAAATAACACTGCGATATTTGAATTTTCCATTATTGTGTAGCCGTATTATATTATAGCAAATACTTGTTTATGTCTTGTCATGCAGTCCAGATCACCTTCTGCTTCATCAGACCAGATCACATTTAAAGCTTCTGTCGCTTCATTTGTCCACACATTCATTATTATAATTTTTTTTTTTTACTTAGTGTATCATTGTTTTCTGAGTTCGTAACTTTTTTCAAGATAGCGGTTGTATTGTGTTTCAGCAACAGGCTATTTGCATAACTAATCAACAAAGAAAGCATTTGCCAGTCCCACCCCAAAGGACCAAGTACCAAAAAAGTACTCCAGCTGGATTGGTGCTTTGAGTACTGGAACCTTTGGCACTGGTATCCAATACAAAAGGAAAATCAGTTCCATACCAAAAGAACTTTACTACCGCACCAGTTACCATACTTTTGGTAAAGCGCCCTTTTAATAATCCAAAGAATATGCAAACAGCAAGCATACCTTGCTCTTAATACAAGACACATTTATATTCCACTCCCCTGCTTCTTCCAAAATGCATAGCAAAGCAATGAAGCTAAAATATCATGGATATCTGGGTTCACGCTAAAGAAAAGAACTGGTGCTGCACCCTGTATTCAGGACTGAGGCAAACGGATCTGGGCAAGAGCAACGAGGGAAGCCCTACAACCGTCAGCATTTAGCATTTAAATATTTTCATATTAATGGCCTTCCTAGAAAAAAAAAAAAGAAAAGACAATCTGGATCTCCCTGATTTGAATGTAACAAAGGGAAGCTTTGTGTGCTGTTCTTCCGGAACATGAACCACCCCCTGCCATCCACATGAAAAGACCCCACAGGTGACCGTTTGATGTTCTGAAGTCTTGTCATCAAAGACGCTTCCCAGGATCCTGCAGGTGTGTCTGTGCCTCTCCTTCATCTACAAACAGCGGGCGGCACCTCTGGCTTCTGCCTCACACGCTGGAGGAGTCTTTGGTCTCTCAGCATCACACAGCACTCCTGTCATCCTGCAGCATTGTGGAATATTTTTTTGAAATCCTTACAGACTGTAAAATTGCTTTGTATGACTAATACGCTGCTGAATATTCATCACAACAATGATATGAAATTTTTTTTCAAATATTAATATTACTATTTTAACAATGAACAAAGTTTTAGGATAAGCATTAAGGATTATTTGATAGAATTAAGATGTCACAGATTAGCATGTTTACAGGAGAGAAGTCGACATGAAGATGTGTTCCATGAAGGAAAAAGCTGATAAACACCAACACCATACAAGTACTGCATTCATGTGCCCAACTAACCACATATATTTGGATTAATATATTTACTATTTACTTTACACATACATACATAGCAGACCAAGACCAAGGCAGGGTAAGACCGAGACAAGACCGCGACCAAGACCGTTAGACCAAGTCAAGATCAGAAACAGAGTATATAACACAACATATACCTATGGCTTAAAAATTGTCACAGTATAATTTGAACCATGAATATTTTTTCTTAAAATTTCAATATAAATGCTTCTGTACAAATGTAACAGTTTCAAATAAGAGCATCTTATTGGTTGCATTCGAATTTTGAAGCAGGACATTTTACACCCAATCACAGTACTGTGTTAAATATGGATGGGTTCAAAGGGGTTAAGTGTTTTTCTATCCTTTTGATTGTAGGCTTCAGACATTGCATGTCCATGAGTTGGCCACATACGCTGTATGTTTTTGTGTTTTGGACATTCTAGGCTACGTAGATATGTCATAATTTTATGTGTAAATGCTGATACACTCTTGATATCATCCTTCTTGTGATGGAAAAGTTTTAGTTTAATCTAATATAAAAATTTGCAGGCACAAGAAATATAATCTTATAAGTGTTGAGGTTAGAGTTTCTATGATGTATGAATGCAGGGTTTTCATTGGGGAGCTTTCTATGGGTTGCCTGCCTGCCAGCAAACTTGGACCCAATTTGCTTACAAGGCAAAGAGATACACAGAGGATGCTGTGGCCACAGTCCTTCATGCTGTACTGACCCATCTGGAGCAGCAGGGGAGCTACGCCAGACTGCTTTTTGTAGATTTCAGCTCGGCGTTTAACACCATCCTCCTACAACGACTGACGTCTAAACTGGCAGATTTGGGACTTCCATCATTCACCTGCAGTGGGATACTGGACTTTCTGTCAGGTCGCTCCCAGAGGGTCAGACTGGGTTCCCACACCTCTACTGCTCTGTTTCAACACTGGGTCGCCGCTGGGCTGTGTGCTCAGCCCGCTCCTCTACACCCTCTACACACATGACTATGTCCCCACTCACCTCAACAACAAGATCATTAAGTTTGCGGTTGATACAACGGTGATCGGACTCATCTCAGGCAAGGAGAGTGAGCTGGCATGGAGGGACTTTCAGAAAAAATAAAACTGACATCCAGCCACTCAATATCGCTGGGGCAGAGGGGTCATTCTGTGGAATCGGTACATTTTGCGTTGCAGAGAAATAATCTGTCATACAATCACTATAATACCAGGTACATGCATAATTTGAATATATAACATTAGCATGTCTTCTATCATTAATACTACCTCAAAATTAAGCAAATTAAAGATTATTGTCCATGGTTAAACTTACATTTACTGTATGTTGATAAGGCTGGGATTTTGGCCTGTCCCTCACTATGAAAGTTATTTTTCAGCAGGTCTTAATGGCAAATTGTTGAGAAAATGATCAAATTTTCACATTTGTATATTGTTCTAAAAGTAATCTCATTGTTAAGCAATGTTTTCAGCATTAACATCTCTATAAAATTTAAATAATTTTATCAGTGTCCCCTGATTTCAAGTCAATACTGTTAATGACACAAAAAAAGCCCTGTAAAATAATGGCACATTCCAAGAGTGACATCATTTACAGGAAGTTACATCATTTACAGGAAGAGGACTTCCAACATTTAAAACACAAGTAAGTTTCTCTCTTCTATGTTTTTTGAGATTGTTGGGGGTGGGGACATCATACCGCATCGTTACTGTTACCAATTTTTAACATATTAATTAAAATAATATTTTTTGTATCTTGATATTTACATATATATAAGTAATATCCTCTCAAACTGCATGACAGTTGCTCTTGTGACCTTGAACATTGGCTAACTAGGGGCAAATTAGCTTGAAATCGTCAACCCTGTTACAACAACTGGCTGCCCCCCCCCACCCTGGAATGAATCTACACCTCCCGATGCCGAAAAAAAGCTTCGGACATTTCACAGGGTTCATCACATCCTGGTCACTGTCTCTTTCAGCTTTTACCATCATACTTGTCAATGCAGTATTCAGTGCAATCTGTATATTTTGTAATATTGTATTACTCTTTTTAATGCCTCACATTGAGTTGAACTGCATTTTCAATTTCGCTGTCCAAGTGACAATGACAATAAAGATTACCTTTAGATAGACAAAATATGAGACACATTATCAAATAATACAGGACAGAAAAGCTGCTATTACAATTTGTAACATGTAAACTATAAAAGCTATGGTTCACTCAATTTCCAATGAGGTTCACACTCGTAATGTTTGATGTGACAGATGGTCACTTTCAGGTTTGGACCGCATGCTTTTAGCTCATTGTTACGTTCCATTTCCAGTTGGACAGTCATGTGAAAAATCAAAGTTCAAAGACCACAAAATTTATTTCAACTTGTTCATTGAGTATTGCCTCATTCCAACTGATAATTGCAGATAAGATGTAATGGTGAAATCAAACTAAATATTAATATACTGTATTACGATAATTTAAAAGACAAAATATTTGAAAAGGTAAAATGGAAATTGGCTGAATTGTCATGTATCATGTGTGAAACAATTTTAGGTCTCAACATCAGTTCATCATGACTAAGATTTACCAGCATCTAGGTGATGCATTAAGGCAAATGCATTTTAGTCGTTTAAATGATTCTTATATCGTTGAAGTCGTAAGCTTCTACTGATGTGGGCCTCTTTATTGTCACAAATTAAACGATTGCACTTATGAAGGGAATGCAACTTCAGTCAAATTCAGAAAACTCCAGCAGTGTTTGTCTTCACCATTATGCAGCAGGTAGTGGACAGGATGTGAGTATGGGGCCCAAGCCCTCTGTAATCAAGGGCACCTTCAGTGCCCCCCCCCCCCCCAGAAGAGCAAAAACCAACAACAGCCTATAAGCAGCTATCGAGAGAAGGGCGTGTAGGGACACCCTTAACCCCTGCGTATCCAGGCACGAGCACCAGTGCTCCTTGATCCGGCCAAGCAGAAACAATGATGGAATAATTTAGGTAAATTATCCCTCTGAAGAGTCTAATGAAAATAAATAGGCATCTTCTGCAAACTATCCATTACAATTCTCATAGCTTTCATCTGGCTCTACACAAAGCCTTGAAGGCCTCCTCATTTACAGGGTCTGATGGGATATTCACATCTTGTGCCAAATATTGAGGAAACAATTTTGGGGGGAAAAAAGAAACCCACAGATATCTATGGACCTTTCTGTTGCACATACAACACATTAAAATAATCTCCGTCCTGCTAATGGAATCTTGAGTGGCAATAAAAGTAAATAAATAAATGAGCCCCCCCACGTCATTGTCCACCCTATTCATGCCCATTGAAGCTTGCTCCATTCTTATGGTAATCTGCCTGAGCCGAGTTCCTGTGCCCATAATGAACCCCATGTTTCTCCTCTCAGTGGTATTGTTTTCCGACGCTGGCAGTGAAACAAACATGTGCATTAGGGGCCATTGTGCCCCATGATTATCAAAGTAAACGCAGTGGTGAAGGAGGCCAGAGCAGCTGTGCCCACTTGAGCGGGCATTCGGGGCGAAGATGGCACCATTGCCCCCCCCAACATTATTCAAAGTCTTGGACAGAGAGAGACGCAGGGAGAGATGGGGGGGTCACAGGATTCTCCCCGGTTTCTTGCCATTGTCAGTGCTGATCAGCCAGCTTGTGAACACATAACGGTCCACTGGCAAAAAGGCAAACCTTGAGTACAAGCTCACTGAAGCCAATTTGCATTACATTTTAAATCTCTATAAGCCTAATTCCAATTTTGTGCTCCAAGTCCTCATATTTAGGACAGAGACTTGGTATAACAATAATGCTAGTATGGCCTGGGGGAGGACAGCCAGGTGACCTTGGACCCCCAGAGGTTTCTTTTCTCCTTACTTGGGAGATTTTGGTTCCTCTCCTCCATTGTCATCTGGCTCTTTATTTAATTTCTTTCCTTAATTCTTTCCCCCCCATTCTGTATTACTCTGTCTAATGATGTTTAATGCATCACAGCACATCCATGTAAAGCACCTTGGTATGACTCTGTTGTGAAAGGCACTATATAAAATAAAGTGAATTGAACCGAATTGTATAACTTAATATGTATCCAAAAATAAATAGCATAACATGGAATAAACAGGACATTACGGGTACAAAGAAGAAAAATGGGTCCTTGTATTTCAAGAATCATCATATATATGGATATAAACCTATTTTTAATGTTACCGGAATTTTTATTTGCAGGGTATAACATACTATACACTGAACTGATGATACATTTTCCAGCTATACACAGGTACTGAAAACCAAAAAACGTCTCTTACCTGATCATGTTTCTCCATGTCTCTTGAGTGTGTTGACTGTAACACAGTTGGTAAGCTTAGTGTTATGAGTGTGTTGCTGGGGCCATGCAGTTTAGCAGAACAGCAGTGAAATGTTACTTTACTGCACTCCCCAAGGAGGGGGGGGGGTGGGACAGCTGAAGGGAGAATTAAAGGGCCTTTGTGGAGCCTGAAGAGCAGCACCTCCCTCTGGCTCCAGCGGGACCCCAGTGATGCCATCAGGTGGAGAAGGCCCCCACAGCCAAAAAATGTCAAACCCAAACCTGACTCCAAACCAAAACTGAGAAAACATTAGCCAGACACATCTATGGAGATATTTGCGTGCTTTTATGGTATTTCTTCCATTGCTAGTGAACTACTGGCTACGTAGTTGGTAGACGAGAAAGAAAAGGAGGGGTTGGTATGGAAAATGCAAACAGAGAACGCAGCAAATGCAGAAAGAGATTTGCACGTAAAAAAAAACACATTAAAAACCCTGAGCACGATCTGAGCCCCACAGTCCACATAAAATCCTGACCCAGAACCCCATCTGAGCCCCACAGTCCACATAAAAATCCGAATCAGAACCCCATCTGAGCCTGACGTTCCACATAAAAACCCGACTCCGAACCCCATCTGAGCCCCACGTTCAACATAAAAACCCGACTCCGAACCCCATCTGAGCCCCACAGTCCACATAAAAACCCGACCCTGAACCTCATCTGAGCCCGACATTCCACATAAAAACCCGACCCTGAACCTCATCTGAGCCCGACGTTCCACATAAAATCCTGACCCCGAACCCCATCTGAGCCTCACATTCGACATAAAAACCGACCCGAACCCCATCTGAGCCCGACGTTCCACATAAAAACCCGATCCCGAACCCCATCTGAGCCCGACGTTCCACATAAAAACCCAACCCCGAACCCCATCTGAGCCTGATATTCCACATAAAAACCCGACCTGAACCCCATTTGAGCCTCACGTTCGACATAAAAACCCAACCCCGAATCCCATCTGAGCCTGACATTCGACATAAAAACACGCCCTCAAACCCCATCTCAGCCCAACATTCAACATAAAAAAACCAAACCCATCACGCTTGGGTTGGGCCACAGACCACTAGCCCCCAGGGGCTGGAACCTTGTCAGTGAAAGTGATTATCATTGCTGACACACCCCAGCTCACAATGCAACAGAATGAAGGGCACGGCCTGGCAGGACTTGGAATGGGACCAGAAAGCGCTGAGGAGCATATTAGCCTGGGGAGGGGAGACTTAGCCGCAGATCTGATAGGCGGACTGCTAACCAGCTGAAAGGCCTTTAGCAAGAAGAGCGGCAGTATTATCAGCTAATAGCAATAGTTAATTATCAAAACATTTATTTCAGAAGTGGACGGCGCTGCCTGCTTGAGTGGCCTGTTGCGAGGCATATTTACCCTCAGAAGCTTTATTACCCTCAGGTCCTTCTGGGGCATTATCATCTTCTGGATGCTGCTCCGCCATGAATTGCTGATCAACTCATTGATATTCATTGTGAAACAAAGCCTTCCAGTTCATTGAGATGGGCGAGACAGAGTCCCTGTGTGGAATCCTGTACTTCTAAACTGAGGAATTATCAGTTCTGAGTTATTAAGGAGCAGATTCACTTTGTGACTAACCATGTTTCATTAAAATTAGGTCACGTTCAATAGTGCATCTTGGACCCAGAACACAGATGTATGTGAGAGGCCACTCTAGCCTTATTCGTAACCCTCTTCCTCCTCTCTGTCCCAAATTGAGGGTTAACAACCTTGAAGACGACCAGAAGATGGCTAACGCCCCTAAACAAACCTCTCCAGTGCAGTGGAATTAGGCTGCCTCCAGGTGGACAGCTGGTGACCACAGAGATTCTCTTCTTCTGGGTAGTTAAATCATAAATATCTGTTAATGAGATTGGCTGAGAGTTTTGTGTCACATGCTAGATTGGCAGCTGAATTCACTCACCAGATTCAGTCTGTCAGTCCAACATGCATCTCCCCTAAAAACGGCAACACAAATACCTTATTCAGCATGAATTTTAATTATACATAATTTAAGGTGTGTGTAAACACATGCGCACAAAACATGCTTTTTAAAGTAACAGGTAAATGCAATTCTGTTAGCCAATAGATGTTACTATGGCTGCTTGAAAGCACATTGTGATATAATTGCAATATATGCGCATATACAATAATCACCAGGGTTTTAGATGATGGGCATAAACTCAGTACCATACGGGCGTTTATTTACTTATGGCTGCAATTTCATAAGCAGATTGCTAAACACCCATATAGCACCCAAAAGTCAGTGACACAGCACATTTTTATACTCTTCATCTAAAATGCTGCAATCAGCGGCACTGATGTTTGCCAACTTGCATCCACACCACCAATTTATCTGACACCCTCCTGGTAGATAATAGTAAGTTGTGTTTGGGTTTTTTGGATTATTTCTGGTAGACTTCATCTCTTTTTTTGTTTTATAGATCACATAATATTAAGCGCAAATATTTCAAATATGATATCGTGCAGCCCCAAGTATTACTAAGATTATAGTTCTGTCTTTTCCCCACTACTACAGTAATTGAGATATTCAGTGGTCGATTTCAAGGATTTTTCCATTCCATGTTTTCATGGGGGAACTTTTTGGGTATGTCAAGGTCATCCGCTCATCAAGGCTGCACTGCAAAAAAATAAGCTACAAATTCAGGATTGATTTTAAACTTATATGAGGTAACAGCAGTGTGTGCAGCGTTAGCAGCTGGGAAGAACCAGTATAATGCTTACCTAATAAGCTTGGCTTGGCAGCATAATTGCCATCTATTTTAGAACAGTCCATGTGTATTTTAGTAACAATCTATACTGCTGCCAATATGGCAATAAAACATCAGAGAGCTGGTAAAACATACAAATGAATGTGAAGAAAACAAAGGAAATGATTGCGCCCCCCCCCCATCCTTTCACATCGGAGATTTTGAGGGGGTCTCCTCTTTTAATTATCTGGGAGTACACGTCTTTGACAAGGTCATCTGGAGCATGATCAGCCTTGAGAAGGCGGCCCACCAACATCGCTACTTGGTGAGGCACCTGTAGCGGGCTGCCCTTGGCCGCTCAGCCCTCACATCCTCCTTCAGGTGTGTGGTGGTGAGCATCCTCCCAGTGATTAAAAGGAGCACTTCCCCATGTCCAAGGCCTACCCTCCGTATCAGCGAGGCCTGCCCCACACTGACTATGTAGGTTGGTGCATTCAGATCAGAGGTAAAGGTGTGGAAGCTCAGTAACAGTGGCCCTAGAATTTTGAGCATAATTTTATAATCTTTTATTAAACACTCGCTGCAATGAGTTTTCACAATGTGTTACTGTTTACAGAGTAAATATTTTTATCTTTTTTCTTTTTCTTTACAGACAAAAGCAAATGGGAGCAGCGTGTGGCTCAGGGGGCTAAGCCTCTGTGACCGATCAGAAGGTCGCCGGTTTGAGCCCAGCCTCTGTTTGTCTGCAGGTCCTTTGGCAACCCTTAGCTCCCAGGCTGCTGCAAGTCGCAAGGCAAAAAGGGGATTTCCCACAAGGATCAATAAATTATCATCGTCAAATGCAGTGTCTTCTGTACTCACTTTCTGTTTGACCCAGAGGGAATCATCCCAGCCTTTGCCCTCATGACGTACTGGTTAGCCAGCCAGCCTGCATTTAAAGATCTTCACATTATGTTGTTTTTGGCACACCATTGTTTTGGTTAAAAAAAGCTTTAATATTTGCAAGCTATTATAGCATGGGTCAAGAGCCAGAGGTAGTTAAGTAGATAGCTAAGGAAAAAGTAATGCTTGCCCTAGAGATGCACAACATATTGGTATTGGCCGATATTCATTAAAAATCAAGATATCATCAGCCCAGTATTTCAATCTCAGTCAATACTGCCGGCTGATACTGAGTAATAATAAAAATCAACTATTAAAATAATGGAGATGATGCATTGAAGAATAATCCATTTTCAGTTCTGGAGGATAGGGGATTTTGGTCCATTCGCCACCCACAACAGATATCTATATGGATATATGATGCAGGTCATTATTACACATTCACTGTTGCATCTACAGTCCTGGTGGATGACAGTAAGCATCAGGCTAAAACAGAATACGTCATTTCAAATGTACAAAAGCATGTTCGAGGTACAAGGTACTTTATGGTCATCAGCAGCTGCAACATACTACAACATATAACAAGAGCTCAACGTGCGCCTGCACCACAACTCTGAACACTGCAACAATAGGTAACATCGGGCCATGGGGCAATGGGCATTTCTGTTCATAAATACAAGATGAAATGACTGAAAGTAGTGACCCACAGCAGGTCTATAATTCATGATCACACATTCACTGTTCCATCTACAGGCCTGGTGAGTGCCAAGAATCAAGCTAAAACAGATTATGTCATTGAAAATGAGCAGAAGTATGTTTGTTCATCCTACAAGAGACCAGAGACCCCTGCTTTATGGAGTTTGATTTTTTTCTGTACAGTTCAGCCTTTGAATAATCTTACAAAATAACAAAAAATTACACACTCGCGGTACTTTTTACTTGGACTGGGGAAGCCCGGGTGACGCTGGCCAGAAGTTCTGATTTGGCCCGGCGCCAGTACGAATCAGACCTCAGACTCTGCGGCCCCGGCGTCCGGCAGCCCTTAGACGGTCCCCTTTCTCCGATTGCGGCGAGCGAGCACCCGAAAAACGGGAGCGGGACAGCGCGGTGAGTGACGAGCGGGACGGACAGGGAGCAGTGAGGGCCGGACTAACGGGAGAACGGGGGAGTCGCGCCGCTCGCTGTCACTCATCCATTCAGTGAACAAATAAAAATGCTCTTATTTCCCATCCATCCATCTATCCATCTAATCATTACTGCTGTCGGTGGTGTTCTTAGTAGTAGCAGCTGAGGCATTAGTAATAAACTACAAAGAAATATTGTTGACAGGAGGGACATGTCTTGAGGTAATTCTGAAATACGTTAGCCTTCAATTAACAAGAAAAATAAAATTTTCTCAAAAGTTGCCGGCAAATTCCCGTCGTTACATATACTTACCTATTTGTTTTGTTTTCCTGTGAAACAAGGTACAGAGATTTTATTAATTTCACTGCAAAACATTTGGTACATATCTAATGTATCAGTCACAGTACACTCACAACGGAGGGAGGGCACTTAATGACAACTTCACTTCTTTCTGCATTTCTACGAGATTATAATGAGCTTGCTGAGCACTGATTTGCTGCGTCTGGCCACACCGCTCCGCCTTCGCTGGCTTCCTCCGGCTAAATAGCCGCCTTCGTTCACCGGAGGCCGATGTCACCGCTGGCACGGGCGGACAGGTAAAGCTTCTTCTCCGTACCGTCACGTACTCTCTGTCGTTGGTTGCATGTTTATGAAATCTGTCGCTTTTTATTCTTTATTAATGTTAGGTATGTTACATGTTTTTCTTAAAATACACAAGGTAGATCTTAATTTTTTATAGTATCATGCATTGCTCATAAAATACTTGAAACTTACTACCAAATTTTAAAAAGTACTGTATAGCCTCCGTAGGGCAGAAATCACATTACTAATATTAAGATTGATTACACAAATAAAATTTTAATTTATATATTTTTGCAAATAACACTTGGCTTTGTCGAGCAAAATAGCTGACACAAAAGTTTGCAATTGTTTGTCATATATATGAAATATTTTTTTTACCGATAGATTTCAGTTTTTTCGGTTGTGATCCGTTCTGAGAATTATAATGCTAAAGTACCATTCAGTCTAATTTAAATGAAAATGAATTCTCAAACTCAAAACTGCTGTGTATTGCCAGTTACATTTTAATAAACCTAGAAGGTAATGTTAATACACAACAAAATATGCACTTAATTTCATATTTATTTTAATAAACCATAAATATGGCAGTAGGAATACACAGATTATAGGTCAAGGTTTAAGTAAGCATTTTCTTAACATCACACTTTCATGCTAAACTAAATAGCTGTCATTTGTTGTGAGAGCACAGCCTTGCAACATGATCACCGATGGACAGGTCAAGCTTTCTGCATGCATAGGCTACTGTACTATTTTAACCTGCACACCAGGTACACAATTAATATCTATAATTCAGTTTCTATCAGTTTATATTTTCTAAACAGCAGTTCAAGTAATGTGGTTTAATGGGTGGCCTTGGGATTGCTTGCCATATGTATTTACTACAAGATAAATAATATGTATAATAGAACAGCAAGATGACAATATAACACTGCTACCTACATATAATCAGCAACAATGTTTGTCATAAATAATTCTACTATTTGTGTTCTGTTTGTACTATTGAATGCTTCATGTTGCCTCTGTTAGCACCTGTATTTCCCTATTGAATACTAATAATCAGTCAATTATTTTCAAGCACATACATACTGTAAAGCCTTTTCTGTTACACACACTACACTTGATCAATATGTTAATAGAATTTAGCTTCCTAGTTTTAGCAACCAAAAATACTCAGGCAGTTACAACTCAGACAGTGAATTTGAAATGAAACTTTTATTTAAGGTTTTCCATGAAACAATTATGTAAAATCGACACAAAAGTGACATATTCTGATCAATATGGCGACATTAACATGCAGTGCATCATTTTCATAGGAACATTAGTGTGATGAGCAACAGCATGGATTCTTCCAGTGATACTTACCTGAGGAAGAACAAACCAGGGACTCTCCATTCTTGCTTTCATGGAAAATTGTATAAGGACTCTCTGATATCCTATTCAAATAGTTCCATTATCTCCCAGCTCCTGCGGAAGACTATCCAAAACAAGGCGGCTTTGAAGGAAGGCTTCCTCTACCTACCCGCTGCTGTTCTGCCCAGTTCCCACACTGCAGACTGCAGCCAAGAGAACTGGAGCTGTAGCTCTTTCAAGGAGGGTATGTCTCTGAAGCAAACTTCCATGGCAGCTGGTTCTGAAGACGACCCAAGACACGATGAGCACCACCAGGCCAAGCGTGCAAGAGTAGAGAACATAATCCGAGGAATGGGAGGATCACCCAAGGCACGACCACACCACAAGTGGGAGATATCAGGCACCAGTGTCAAGGGACCAAGGGAAGAAAAATGCATGCAAATGTCACAGACTCTGGAAGGGGGCTGTATGTCTAGAAGAACCAGCAGCATTAAGGATGAGGAACGTCACAGTCTTAGGCAGCAGTTACAGACCATGCAGAGGCTCCTCAAACATCTCCAACAGAGGGTCCTCCAAATTGACAATCTAAGTGAAACTCAACAGGAGGATGGGGTGGAAGAGGTTCTTCCAAGCATCATGTATTGTCATAACACCTTATTGAAGAAGGAGTTTTTGGAATGGCCAGATTGTTCACTCCGGGGGGACCCAGACATCGAGTTTGAAAGGAAAACCAGGCATGTCAGAATGAGTGAAAAACAAACGGTGCCGAAGGGCAACGTTCAGATCATGCACAATGAGGAGGATCGGCAGCTATTAGAGGTACTTAAGCATGAGCTATCAAGGGCTGTAAGCAGAAGTGTGGATTTAGTCTTTAAAAACTTCTCTGCAATATCTAACCAACACCCACAACTACTTGCAGGGTTAGATTGCAACTCTGAGCTTAGTGGTTCCTCAGAACCATCACTTGGAGCAGATGTGATTATAGCTCAGTCAGCAGAGCTTACCAATGGGGCAGACATGCAAAATTCAGAAAATCAAACTGAAGCACTGCCTCTAGTCATTCGCAAGCCACATCCTGGTCGGCCATGTTCTATGAACCAGGTGTTGAAACAACCCCATGATATGACACAGTTGCCACTGCAATTCAAACAGCGTGTCACTTTTCAGAATGAGATTCTGGAAAACTTCCTCAAATATGGACCCCATGATGACCTCAGGGATCCCCTCCAAAGGATTTTGCCCACAGACGCGTCCTCTCCACAAGCTCTGGACTTACCCTGGTCTTCCAAAGTATGTCCCAAGCTGGGCTCCAGTCACATAGACACTGAAGCCATGGAGACCCAACCAGCATCTCTGGGGCAGGAGACGATGGAGGCTGCTTGCTTCTCTCAGGTGAAGTTGGAGCATGGAAATCTGCAGGGTATGGTGGAGAGGAACCCATATCTGTCACTCAACATATCCTTTAAAGACACCACGGTCAAATTATTCCTCATTCTGATTATGGGTTTTTAATAATGCTTGGCAGTTTGTTTGAAAACTAAGTGTGTCTTCAAGTTTATATCAATGGTTTAGTTTCTGAGATTCAACTAGCAGTCAGGGTTCATACTCAGTGAGTAATGTGGGCCATAGTTTAATGTTTTAGAAAATGCCAAACCAAACATGCAAGTCTTCTGTTCAGCCACTGCCATATAGACACATACTACTATAAATGAAACTGGCAATGATTTTGAAAACAAAATTCAATATTAATATTGCATTTATGCACTGTTTTGCAACTTTATATTGACAAACAATGGTGTGCTGAGATCTATATGGCTTTGTTTTGATCAAATGCCTTTGTAAACAAAGGTAAACCAGAAAGATTACACATATTTCCTCCCAGGCCTTGATGAGGTCCGGTGCAATATCAAGCATACAGACCTCAAGGAGAATGATACCTTTGATTTTGGTAAATCTAAAGAAAACTACAGCAGCCTATATAATTAGAGCAGAATGATTCGAGGAACGTCAAAGGCAAATGAACTCAGGGCATCTGATAAGGACCTTGATGAACAAACTCCAGCTACATAGTTTATATTTTAGGTAACAATTGCAAATCCATGCAGGATACATTTGAAAAAAGTACAGCTACAGATGGAAAAAACCCCTCTGTCAGTATGGACCTTGAGGAACATCCTGAAGGAAAAAAAAAAAAAAAAGTGTAACATTGAAAACGGTGGCAGATGTTCTGTTTTTATGCAGGTGATGTGTGTGTGTTACATTGTGGGAACCAAATGTACCCAGCAAATGATAAAAACCTGTCATTTTGATGTAATGGGAACCATTTTTTCAGTCCCCACAAGGGGAAATTCAATTTAATAAATTATGTATGGCTGCAATCAAAAAAACTAAAGATGTCAAAAGACTTTGTTTCTTATGGTTAAGGTTTTATAGGATTATTATTTAGGACTAATTATATTCAGGATTAAGGTTTTTCCCTATAGAAATGAATGGACGCTCCCCTCAAAGATATGACCATGAACACGTGCGAGTCAACAGGATAGTGAGAGGATGCTTTCTCATGAAAGACGACAGAATATAAATTGGTGCCATTGCACATTAGCCTGCATGCAGAACCATCAAGTCTCTAATTAAAATCCCTTAAGTCATTTCAAAAGCTATCTTGCAAATAGGAGTCTTATTTACTACTGAATCCTTTGTGAATTCACTGTCCATCTATTGTGTTTTTAATTAGAGACCCAGTCTCATCATGCTGCATTCTTCAAATGAGCGACCATGGGTTTGATGCAAGTTTTAATTCTTGGAGGCCGCATCGCAAATAATTCTTCTTTGACTTCGGGCTCGATAAGTCCCAGAAGCACTCAGTATTTGTTGTGTTCCAGCACCCATTTGCTTAATTAGCATAATCGATTCAAGAGACCTATTCAGGTAGAAATCATCAACTGGCTGAAATTGGACTGAAATTACAGAATCATTCAGACCTGCAAAAGGCCATATATAAATCGCTACAATTTATTGGACTGTGTTTAATCCAAAAAGTCATGTTTCAAAATATAAAACTATAGTCCTTAACTTTGGAACATTCAGGAAGGTCTAACCCCCAACCATTTGAAGAAGGCGAAGTTAATGTTCTTCTACACTCGCTATCCCAGCTCCAGTGTGTTGAAATCTTTCTTCCCTGATGTGAAGGTAAGCAGTCATACTTTTCCCCTTTGTAATAAAAATGCACAGAGTCACTGACAGTGCATGACCCTGCCCCTTTCGGCCCGTCATTCTGAAAGCTTGAGTGAGCGAGTTCCTGGTGAATAGTTAATGAAGGACCAGGTCAAACATATGTTGTGCCTTCTGGCCTTTTTACTCATCATTCACCAAACTTCTGGCCACATTAAAAAGGGGAAAAACATGCAAATGTTAGCAAAATGGCCTTTAACACTAATATTGAGCCGGCTCCCAGGAACACTTCCACACCTGAAGGCCAAGACTTGTATGAGTAGAATTCTTGCCCCTTTGCCCTATTCGGTTGGACTTTATTGCAAAATAGTAAATTAGACTAGAATCCCAAAACGTTGAACTTTATTGTACTCTAACGTTAATTTGAAAAGTTTGTAGTTAAATTGCAATCTTAAGGGGAAAAATATCACAATCCGTAAGAGCCAATGTAAGCTGTGCCATTAGCAAGAAATCCTTATGCATTAATGCATTAATCAAAACATGAAATAAAAATAACAGTAAATCTCAAGCCAGAGATTACACAGTATAAAAATTTTATTTTTACCTTTTCGGTCGGAAAAATAAATTGCAAATGTCATGGAAGGCTGTGTAACAGGCAGCGGCGTCAGGATTTCCGGTAAAATGTTTCAGCAGGTAATTTCATACTGACCTGAGCATGCTTCTTCATTTCCTCAGTTTAATCGCTGCATTACCTCCCAGCTCATCAAGTGGTTTAGCAATTTCCGTGAATTTTACTACATCCAAATGGAGAAGTTTGCCCGCCAGGCCATCCTGGATGGGTCGGGCGGCGTGAGGGGCCTGTCTGTCACCCGGGACTCCGAGCTGTTCCGAGCCCTCAACACGCACTACAACAAGGCCAACGACTTCCAGGTTGGTCGGATATGCACCTTTTGCATGTTCATGCTAACTGATCGTACGTAAGACAGCAAAGCACAAGGCATGTATGCAGACATAAATGTAGCAGTTAAGAATCTCTTTTTCCCCCCCATCTATGAAAACAGTAGAAACAGAAATTTAACTTTTGTAAAAAGGAAGAATGGCAAGAAACAAATGTCAGAGATAAAAACCCAGAACACATGTCCTCGACACTCTTTACTGTGCAAAGACGGTACGGTACTGATCATCTTCCCAGAGAAATGCTCATTTCTCAGTAGTTATAACCCCAGTTCTACTTATGAACTGCAGATATTTAAAAATTGAAATGAGCCATTGGGACTTTTTCACTTTATTACCCTGTTTAAAACATTTATCAAATATAACAGGTTACTATTTGATGAAATCATCAAACGTTGCTTATTACAATTTTAACAGGGCAACTACTAATCTGTAACTGTTATCACGTTTCAAGAAACCTTCCCAACACTGTTCATGAGCAGGCTGTTTCTCAGAGAAAAAGATTAGGACTCCGATTCCACCCCAAAGGAACATCAAAAAGCAGAGGGTGAAGCCCGTTGGTAGAGACAAGCTGGAAGCTGATCTTCCCTTCAAAGCTTAATCAGTGAGGCACATGGCACCTGTGCCAATGCCATCATTTACTATATTTTCTTTCTTTTCAACACAGGTTCCTGAGAGATTTCTAGAAGTTGCTGAAGTCACACTGAAAGAATTTTTCAATGCCATTTTACAGGCTAAAGACACAGACCCTTCATGGAAGAAAGCAATCTACAAAGTCATATGCAAACTGGATGGAGATGTGCCAGATTATTTTAAATCATTTGCCTGCTCTTAGATATTGATTTTGCATACAGTACTGTGAAAAAGTCTTAAGCAAAAAATGTTTTTAACCTAAAATGTTTAAATGATCTCTGTGTTGGTGTAAAACTGACATAACTGTTATAGTGTCTCAGCCATTTCAAAACATCTCCTAAAATTACCACAGTATTTGCAGCATCCATCCAATACATTTTTTTAAACAACCACTACACCACCTTGCTTGACTAATCAGTGTCTTACTGACTTTTCTTGACTAATAAATAAATTGAATGAGTTGGTGGTGAAATTTAATAAATACACAGAATGACTGAGTTTCTTCTGAGCAGAGGTTTGGGAACTGAAGTGGTGTTCATCTAGCCATCCAGAAAGACATCAGTGACTTTTTGGAGAATAGATGAAATTCTTGGTCATTTTTTATCATGTCACTGTTAATTTGTTTTCCCCTGAGCAAATATACACGTACTACCAAGACAAGCACACATTTTTCTTTGACTAAGACTTTTACACAGTACTGTATATATAAAGCTGCCATTTCCTGCCCACAGCTGGATCAGTTCACTGAAGTACTAAAGTAACTTTTCATGAGGCATAATTTTGACAATTTACATTCTGTGGCTTCAGAAAGCAACAATGATTCAGTAACAATATTTAGTTGGTTGAAATGTTTATGATTTTATCCTCAAGGCAAAGCTTCTACATGTTAAGGATGTATAAGGCAAAAAATACAAAAATAACTGAAATGTGTAACTCATGCTAGTCATTTATAAATTACATCCAATGTGAAATTCAATGTACTGAAAGTATATATTAAAAGATTAGAATGAAATCTTTAATTAGTTTATCCTAGTTTATTTTAAACCCTTAAATTTAACTGAAGTAGAACTATTTTCCCATATGCTGAGTTGTGTTTAGCCATTAAAGTTTATTTTCCAGTTGCTGAATTTACACAGATGCAAAATCAACGTGCATGATTTCAGTTGAAACATTAAAAACTGCAACCGTTTAATTACCCTGTATAAAGCGAAAGTATATGATCTATGAGTCGTCTCTATAGCATCGTTTCGTGGTCATATTCAAGGCAGACCATGTCTTAATGTCGCAGCCAAGCACCAGTGTCACAGAATCCAAACCCCTGTGAGTCTCTTTCCTCACACCACCTGATGAAATTCACGGTCAGGATTGAGGTCAGAGTTGATCAAGCGCAGAGGCACCTTGTTTTGGTCCAGACCGGTCATCAGCACCAATTAAGACATTTTGTTTCTACCGATTGTTTTATATTCTGAGAAATGGCAAGTAAAACCATGAGATTTTTCACAATTTTAGTATTTGATGCATATTGTGATGTTGCATTTTTGTTCCCCACACAAACACTTTATTCTGTTTTTATAAGTTTCACATGGAGAGAAACCTGAAGTTTGCACTAAGAAAAGATACGAAGCCACACGATCTCCCACAAGCTGCTCCTGAAGGGGTTTCAGACATTTATTGTTTTATGTTAAAACAGGCAACAGTACTCACTGGTGTACATACAGTACATCAAGTACAAAATGAAAAGCACTAATTCACCGCCTAATGAGACCACTGGCATTACTGTAATTAATTTTAAAATTGTGAAATTGGGTGTGTCAGGGAAAGCAGACTGAAGAATATCTACTTGGGAAATCCGGGGACAGAATTTACAAGGGTACTGCAGTACATGGTCATTTTCAGTGTTTGCGGGGGGGGCTCATTTTCAGTCAGCAACCTGTAAGAAAGACGACACCAGCTGAAATACAATATATACGTAGAAATATATTTGGAGGAATGTAGGATAGCATAGCGTGTAAAATACACTTTAAAAAAAAAAAATGCATGTGCGGAATAACCAAGATTTTACCCATTTGTACAAAGAAATGGACGTCTGAATAAATGCTGAAAAGATTCATATCAATTAGTAACTAAAAATAAATTGAAACTCTGCCAGTGCTGTGCTCTACACGAAATTGTCCAGTATGACTGTCCAACACAGAAGCAGCTTAAGCTCAGAGTATGAAAACTTGCCTGCAGCTTCCGACTGATTTGGCTGTAAAATCCTCTTCTTAGAAATACTTTGTGCGGTTAAGAGCTCTCTGAGCGAGCTGTCCGCTCTCGTCGGTGATTTTCTCCCAGTCCGTCTGGCCCACTACAAAGCCGATAGCGCGTTTCCTATCCGCATCCTTTTTCTCCTCCAGATCGGCCCACCGCACCTATGGCAGACGGGGAAGAGGCCCGGGCGGGCCGTGTCACCAGCAGACAGCTACCACCGATCGCCAGGGGCGCCGCCGAATGGTCGGGCTGCCTGTGTCACGCAGGAGGAGCGTTCCCGCAAGTGAAGGAGCAGGCCATTACCCTCTTCTTGCCTGGCTCGGACAGGCGCGTAGCGTAGTCGTCAGGGAGCTGCAGGAAGTCCTCCATGCCGGACACGCCGTCATAGCCACGCTTGCGCTTGCCGCCGCTCACCAGTCCGTCGAGCTTGTCTGCAAAGAAACACCGCTGGCCTGGTAAGTGCCGACCCGAAAAGAGAGACCCCCGCATCCGGAACTCAAGACAAAAGCAGTCTGCAGCCCTGGCCTCAACAACAGAATAAACGAAACTCTACTTACACTCCATGAGAATCCATTATTCCCTGACAGTGATACTTCAGCACTCGATCTGCCAATGTTTCAGCATCATGAGTCGCAAGTGCAGATATATCCGACCGAACCTCGATTTGTTGTATCGTTTGATAATAGCTTGGTGATGAGCCAAGTAGAGCCAAAATGCTTCATCAATTCCCAGAAATGCTTCAACCGAAGATTGTTACCTACTCCTCATAAAATCCCAATTAAACGCCCAACCAAATACACAATCAGACATAAAAATAATAAACCCATGATCCTTAGGATACTACAGCACAACAGAGTTCCTGGTTTTGAAACTGAAGACTGCTTCACACGCATTATCAAGCGAGTATATGGCAGCTGTCCAACTTCAAAACCTCAATGATTTGCTTTTTAGGGTTTATGGGGACACCACGATTTGGCTGGAAATGCCTGGTGTGCGAGATTCACACTGTTTCATTAAATCCTGGACAAACCGTTTTTCCCGTTTGGTAACACAAGGAACCTAAACTGATGCTTTACAGATGCATTATAATGACCGGCTGGTGGTACATCGTGCTTTGTGCTCTGGGCATCTGCAATGTGTATTTGTGGAAAGGAGTGAGATAAGGGCACCTTTCCCCAAATACCGCAGCCGCTGAGGACTTGGTCACACAGGTTATTGCTCCTCAATCACCAAGTGTAACCCAAGTGGCTTTCCCTGCTCTGCGAGCAAAAACATTTGCCGAAAGCAACCGAGCCGCCCCTGGAAAGGGATCGCGAAGTCTGCACGAAACAAAGAGCAGCACTTCTGTTAAGTTTTTAAAAGTTATTTATTTAAAGACAGTGATCATTTAAACACAGCATTTATTTATGCACAGTGCAAAACTGCACAACACCATATTGGAAATCTGGGGAATTTACACATCACTCTGTGCAAAGAGTCATCAACCTGAAACTGCAATGCACAGAAGGAGTGGTGCTAAAAGGACAAGAAAACAAAAAGACAAAAACAGAAAACAAGCGATACCTACCGAGCTTGGCCTCAGAAGTGTCCATCTCCCATTTGCTTTTTGGAATGTAACCCTATATTATACATAGAGAGAGACT
>JAODKF010000045.1:275382-288297 GCA_026779585.1 Mormyrus proboscirostris
GGGGGCGGTGTGCTCATGGGGTGGGGCGGGGGCATGCGAGTCTCCGAGGAAGGGGACCGGTACTGCCCGTAAGGTGGCATGCTAATCATTCCCCCAAAGGGGGCGCCACCATACTGATGCTGCATGGCCCGCAGGGTGGTGACCCTTTCCTGCAGGTGCACGGATGTGGACTTCATCTGCTCCTGCCACTGCTTCCACTGCGCCTCGTACTCTTGCAGCTGGTCCCGGTGTGGGTACGACTGGAATTGCTCCTGCCACAGCTTGAACTGGCGGTTCCACTCCTGATAAACGGGGCCAAACTGCTGCTGCTGCATCTCGAAGTGCCTCAGCTGCACGTCCACTGGCATGTTCTGGAAGGCAGAGAGTCAGGGTGGCATCTGGAGGCTGCTGGGGATAAGCAAAGGCGTCAGAGGGACCCTACCTGTAAGTGCGTCGGCTGCTGGACAAACTGCTGGTATTGCTGCAGGATCTGCTGCAGCTGCGCGTGCTGCTGCATGAGTGCCTGGTACTGGAAACCCGCCCTCTGGTGCTGGGCCTGCTGCCACTGTGCGGCGGCAGCCTGTAGCTGCTGCAGTCGAACGACTTCGTCTGGATCCCCTGGGGCAGTGACGAGGGACTGCGGGCGATCACAGGACACGCACATGTGAGGTCGCAGGACGGTATAAAGAAAGAAAAAAAGTCAAAATAAAGGAATAAAAAGGGGGCTACATTCCTGCAGCTGAAAGAGCTGCTCATGGCATTTAAACAAATTCAGCTAAAGATAGGCGACCATGTGTGATATGAACATAAGCCTGAACAGAAGATTTAGTTCATTAAGATGGTCAGGATTTAGTATTTTCAATGATTAAATTTTATATACTTTTTGTAATATGCAAATAAGCATGTCAAGCAATTAAAAAAATCCTGACTTAAGAGGATACTGCACACAGGAAACTGGAATATGATACAAGACCATCAGATACAAACTACTTTTTATAAAACTTCTTACACAAAACAGAAAACAAAACAGAAATGTATCCTGTCTTACTATACGTTTAGTTTTGGTGTAGAAAATCTGCTTGCCCTCACTGGCATGGTGGTAAGTCAATATTAGCCTCTGTATATAACTGCAAATTCATTTCTGCAAGCACGCATGTATCCTGCAATGCACTTGCAGTGTCAGCTGCCTCAAACTTCACCATTACACTTCTGTACTCGGGAAGTCTTTACATGTGTGTTAGTACAAAGATACGGACTAGGACCATGTGATATTTCAGACAATAGAACAGCGATACTTTATTAATCCCCATGCATGTGAAAATTCTCTTGTTTCCAACCCCATCTTGCTCTCAGTGAGAGATAAGTGACAGCAAGCTTGGGGGTCACAGTACACGGTCAGCCAGCATGCAGCACCGCCAGAGATGTCAAGGGCCTCTCTCAGGGGCCCACAGATGTGTGACCAGACCACTGTCAAACAGAATCTTCATACTTCTAGTGTGTCAAATAATCTGGTGCTGCTTCTGCAAGTTGCGCAGACAGTATATATCCGTCGTGCACTGTTCTGCACATCATTTACAGTCTGGTTACATACAATGAAATGAATGAATTCAGTTCTTGACATGGACAGAACCTAAAACAAACAGTATGCTAGTTGTGGCTGTGAGCTGGTTATGGCTAAAGCTGGTTACAGGTAGTAAGGCACGCAAAAATATTGTTTTCTCGATTAATCTTTTTTTTTAAAAAAATTGTCCAATTTGATATCAATCTGTAAAACTTCTGGATCAATCTTTTAGTCTAATATGCATTTTTTTCTGGTTCTAATGTCACGACAGGCAGAAGTGTCTAATAAAATATGATTTATCACCAGAAGGGTCCTACAATGTGGAAATGATGGTGAAAAAAAAACCGACATAATGTTAAGTACAAGAATTTCTGTTTACTCCAGGATTTGCCTCACAGGCTGCAAAAAAATAACATGATGTATGGTATAATTTGAGGAGGGGGACAGGGGACACGGGCCGAGCGTGCACCCCACAGGGGACACGGGCTGAATGTCTGCTTAAGGTCTGAACAATGTGAAACCTGCCATGGTAGAAAACTACACCCATTGACTAGAAAAAGGAACAACACACTGACATTTATGATGAACTGGAGTAGGTTCCGAAATTACTCCTTTTAAACTAAAGCGATACCGGGATTAAACCAACATAAGGACTTCTACTAAATTTAAGAACAGGAAACACACACACACACACACAGAATAACTGCAAATAACTAAAAAAGTCTGCATTGAGACATGACTCAATGCAAGTCATGAGCACAAATTACAGAGATATCTTTCCTTACCTTGGAATCCTCGGGCGGAGGAGGAGGTGGCGGCTCCTCTTTGGGAGGAGGTGGAGGGGGTGTGCTTTTTGGAGGCTCCACCGGCGGTGGAGGGGCAGCGGAGCCCTGGTTTTTGGGTGTCTTCTGGCTTTCACCATTGTTCTGGGTCTGTTTGGCCTTTTCAGTCTTCAGCCTCTGTAGATTCTGAAGGTGCTGCTTGTACCAGTACTGCTGCTGCTCCTTGTTATGAAACGTTTCAGAAATAACTTGTTACTAATGGATGCTCACAAGACACAAGCAAACCTAGCTTAAACCTAAACCTAACTTGGTAGTATAAACCTAGAAGATAAGCCATTCATGGAGACAGGGACCACACCACAGGTCCTTCTCGGCAAGATGAGCCGAACTTATCTAACGAACTATCCAATTAGTTTACCTTGTGCTTTCTAAAATTGTAAATGCAGATGCTTTGTTCTTTATAATAAACATTTAACAGAGGCGATTGACTTCAGACAGCGTACGTCCATCGAAAACGGTCTGTCCAGATCTGATATAGATATAACCATAACATCCTTCTCACACAGAATGTAGGTAAAGTCAGACAACAGAGCCTCTCACCTGTAAGGTCATAGTGGAGAAATCGGGCTTCTCGTCCTTCTCCGAGCGGGCAGAAGCAGCGGGATCCGGTTGCGCGGTGCTTTCATGCACACTGCCCGGGGTACTGGAGCCGCTCTGGTGCACTAACGACGGCGCCGGCTCAGGTGGTGGCGGCTGTGCTTCTTGCTGCACAGGGAATGTGGGCCCTCTGGGGGGCTGCTGGCCTTGATAAGCTGAAGACGGAGCACTGGAACCAGAAACCGGATAACCAACGCCACTACCCTGCCAAGAGCCGCTGGCGGAGCCGCTGCCGTACGGCCCGTTGTTGTGCAGCACTGACTGAAGTTGTTTCTGATGCAGCTGCTGCAGCTGCTGCATTTGCTGAAGATGCTGCTCCCGAAGGCTGGAGAAATTGGATGCTGGCGTCGCGGGCGCAGGGGTGCCGTAACCCCCGAACACCCCTCCGGCAGGCGGCGGTCCCCGTAAATGAGGAGGTCTCATTCCGAAATGCTGCGGAGGACCCGGGGGAGGCTGATGACCACCGCCATAATTTCCCCAAGAGGGGTACATGCTTGAAGTCGAAATTCAGGCTTCCGGGGGGTCACAATAAAGCCGACCCGACAGCAAGTACTTATTAAGCGAGTAACTCGTTTAATCACGCCTTTCATGTAAGCCTAGTCCATCACCAACATGAATTTCATCTTACCCATTTCCTTCAGCTACTTCACCCGCTGTTCTGCTGCACCTTGATTACGTGCACAAGCACGCAGACGTCATTTTGTCTGTGCGCATGCGTATGTTTGAATAACTTTATTGACAACAAGCTCTGCCTCTGACTAGTACATACAGTACATGCAAGTGCTCTGGGTTCCCAACCGCCAGTCCGCGTGCCAGAACCAACCCGGTCCAGAAATTTAACCGCCAGCATCCCACCCCTGGGTGGGCAGATTTTACCGTTTATTGAATGGTTAGGGACCCCTAATATACACGATCGCATATATCTCGCAAAAACTGCATTTTTTTATTTTCGAGGTGAAAACGAGAGAAAACATTATCATGCTATTATCAAGTAGAATTTTACCAAAGAATAATATGCCCGTGGATGGAAAGCAGTAACGGCAAGTGACACTCATCGATATAGGGACACTGACAAACAGGGCGGCGTGACATTTCTTCTTGCTTTGCTTTTTGGACAGCATGTGTTTAGTGATAAAAATCCTTAACGTTGTTGTTGCAATATCTGTTAGCCTTTTTAGGCCATATATATGCATTTGAGAGAAATCATTTCAAAAAACTAAACATAAATAGTTATGTTTATCATACGAAAATGTTTTTGCTTGTTAATGTAATAGAACTAGATTGTCTTCCTTCAAAGTGCACTTGCAATTTGCAGTTTTGAATGTGAATGTCTTATTGTATTTTATTATAATTAGTGTATTATATTTTTATTTGTCAGAATATTGAATATTCAACATTCAATCTGCAACATTTATTTATTAGTATTATTTATTTTGTTGTTCTGTGTGTTTTTTTTAAATAAACTGCAGCTAAAAATATATAATTATTTTGTTTTATTTTGCTTCATTAAGTATTGCATACCGTACAGATCCATGACTGCGCATCCTTTCACATTTGCAGCCTTCCCTAACCTACCTGGGGCTGCTCTATCTGTGCCCAGCATGCCTTTTGGTTTGCATTTTTTCCTGCTTACACTGCCAGCAGACACTGACTAGAAACAGTCTGAGTACACCAGCTGATCGAGTCCTTCAGCAGCCTGAAAGGAGTCTTTCGCTCTGGGAGTAATCTTCAGATAATAGTTACAGCAATGCATCAATGCCAAACTCTCCTGAGGTGTTTGATGTGGTTTGTTACGTATCAATTTTCCATTCTCTTTGAATATCTGTCGCTGTGCTCTGGCAGTTTATGCTATAGTTGGTACTCTAACATCTTGCCCCTCTGAAGGTCTCTGCTCAGCCCTGGTCAGCATCAGTATTTCATTATATATGTTTATATTATTGAGTCTGTGAAGGTAAATGAGCATTACTCCTGGAAACTTTATTAAAGATATGAATAACATTGCACACTGTAGAGTCCTTTGTGGTAGGAGAATAAATTCTAATTTACGTAAGAAATGTGTAAGAATACTGGATCATTTAATTTTCATTATACTGTATAAACTGTGGAGATCTGATTATTTGGCAGGGACACACCTGATATATACAAAATAGAAAGAAAAAAACAGTCCAATGCCTGACCGCACAACAGAACTGCCATCCATTGTGTGGATGCATCATTCATTTGTTTTGATTTATACTCAAACTATTGAAAAATGCTTTGTGCATCCGTATTTCATAATCTGATCTAAGACAAACTTGCAGCTTATGGCATGAGGCCCTTCCATCCTCAAATGCTTACGTTTGTTTAGATGCCTGAGTGGTGCCCCACAAACAGTAGTCTTGAACGGTAATACATGCTGGATAATCATAAACATTAAAGCAAAAGTCAGCAATTATAATGAACATATAGGTGAATATAATGAGCTGCTATAAAGCAGATGCTGTTGTCCTAATGTTTTCATACTCTTTCCCTGTGGAGAAAAAGAAAATTGTTTTTTTGCACAGTAAAATCTATGGCAACATATAATAGTTTGAAATACAAGACTATTCTGCATCAAACACTGTTCTGTGACCAGGTTTCACACATCAATGCAATTTAATGTCACGTTGTAGCTGCACAGAATAGGTGTCACAGATTTAACCTTCATCCCGTGGCGTCTCGCTTGTGGAGGGAGACACTCCTCACCTTCTGGAAGCATCTTCCTCCTCCTGATGTAATGGGCGGCACCAATGATGGGGGGAGTGATTAGGGCCAGGAAGAAGACTGTCAATCTCACTGGAAGCTCTGGGAGAAAAGGAGGGGCTTGTTTTCACCCTCCTGCATATACATATATTTTTTATGAATTGTACAATTTATTACCTTTTAATAGCTGATACTGTGATATTGTTATAATTTACTGTAAAGTATCAGTTGAAGGATATTTGTAATGTACAGATATTTGTTTATAAACAGAAATGTCCAGATGGTTACCTCACCATACCTATGTCTATAGCAGCCATCTGGCTGTAGCCTGAGTTGTCTGTCAGTCAGATAAAAGACAAAAATTTGCTGTTAGTAGCTTAGCTGAATAATTCCATCCGTCTTCTCATACAGTGTAGGGTAGCAGAGGGGCCTGGAGCCTGTCCCTGGCTGCTGAGAACGGCAAGCAGGGGGACACGCTGGCTGGGATGGCATGGGTAAGGATGTCTTTATAATAAACAGAATAATAAGAAGGTCTTTCCTCTCACCACCTCACTGTGCATCATTTATGTTTATCATATTACCAAAAGGCACATGTACATTTTCCTATAACCAATCCAAAATACTGGATACATCTATACTGTGCAATTAAATATGGCATAAAGTTAGATATAATACAGGCCTAAATATTACATTTCACGTGTTATATTTTTTGTATGATTTCCTACCAAATGTATAGCTGTATGTGAGTTTCACCTCCCCCGTATTCTTATCCAGCAGCTGACATCGCCATTCCGTCTGGACCTTCTCTGCCCTCCGATGGTTAATCAGCAGAGTGGAGTTACAGGGGCCTGTGTGTGTCTGGGAGCTGAGATCTCTCTGCTCTGGGGGGTCTGTGTCACTAACCCACCGCAGAGTCACAGTGAGAAATGGGGCACGATCACACCGTCCGGGTCCTTCATGGGTGTACAGCAGACACTGCAGGGCTCTGCTAGCCTCCAGCCCTGGAACTGGAGCAACTCGAGAAGAGAACATGAAAGTTACATATACAGAGAAATTGCTCTGTCTCAACATCATGTTCATCTCACAAATTTCTTTGGCTTTGTTTCTATATCTTAAACTGAAAATAATATTTCAGTTGAGCTGCACTTATAATTTGGTGACTTTTATTGTGATACTAACATTATATTCCTGCTGTACCAATGAATGATACACCCAGCTGTTCTCCCTTACTGCTCTCCGCAAATTTTGCTCTGTGCAGGCTTGTGACTAGAAATTACATAATTCAGAAAAACACAAAGGAGAACAGGCCGACATTATGTCCTTATTGCTTCATTAAATATCCGAACAGATGTACAGCTGCTTGTGTGGAGGAAGTATAAAGATGTAGAACAGTAGCAGTAACGAGATTTTTCAGGGAAAAAGCAAACTTACTGGTAAGAACAGAGAGGTAAACTTTGGCATCATCTCCATGCTTAAAGACGGTAACAAACTGCTGACATACATAGAGCCCAGCATCTCCAGCGCTGATATTTCTAATGCGCAGAGAACAGCCTGCTTGCAGCCTCGCTTTCCCATCTCTGTGCGAGTCTTCAATTTTTCCACGATTAATCAGTACAATGCTTGTTTTAGTTTGTAAGGGGTAATATATCCATGTAGTGGAGGAGCAGTCAGGATAAACCACATTGTGACACAGTAGAGTGACATCATCTCCCTCCCGGGAGTTTACAGCAGCTGACTTTACACTGACACCTGCGAGAGAAGCATGGCAAGCACGTCACTCGTAGCCTCAGAGGCCTGGCCATTCACACCTTTCCTCAGAACGCTGGTCTGTAGTGACCGAATCTGCCACGAATGGGAACAGTGAGCAAAGCTTAATACACCAAAGCCTGTGTCTTACCTGAGAGGAGGAGCACAGTCACAATAAACCCAGTCAAAAACATTTTCCCTTCAGATGTGTCCTTCATGCTGTTCCTGGTGCTTCTCAAACAATAGGTGATGTGTTCAGTGTTAATCTGAGCCACTGTTTCAGTGTTTCCGCAATTTCCCCAAATTGAGAAACAATTTCCAGTTTAAGAAACGAAATACATCTGGGAGCACGTGAAATGCAGAAGTTGGTCTAGGTCATGTTCCCATGGAGACTCACCAGTTCAATTCAGTTTATTTTCTTATAGTGTTTTATTAGTGGTTTTTACTGCCTTATCAATTCTTTATTAGTGTATAAATCATGGCTGAAAATTGTCATTACTAACTAATAGCTCAGAGTTGTTAAAATCTCATCTAGCTCTGATTTAAAGGAACCCAGGGTTTTAGTTTGCGCTACACTAGCAGGAAGACTATTCCATACTCTAACTACACGCTGTGTAAAGTGCTTCCTCAAATTTGTTTTAAAATGTTCTCCATACGTACATACATGTTATATAATGAGATATTTTTGCTTCCATGTAGTCATGCTATTGTTAAACTGATCTGCTTCAAAAGAGAGCAGAAAGAGGACCTCTGAAGCATTCCAGAAACTGTTTTTGTGCAAAAGCCTGCCTAAGCTTCTCTTTAACCATGGCATAGTGATTGCACCATACCGTCCAATAACAGAAAAGCTGCCCCACTCAAGTGGGGAGAATCCTCAGTAATTTGCCATAATAATCATGGCTACTACCTGACAATGCCTTAACAGCCACTTCCATTTGCCTCACCCAGTGGAGGAAACTTTAGCTCCCGTCACTAGTAGAAGATGCAGGTAAGTCAATTCCAGAGGTGAAAAGTTTCGCTTCAGAAAGTACAAATCCAGACCAGGATTTTGTTTCAACCAACTAGGTCAGCGTAAAGAGTCTCAGTCACAGAATACTTAACTGGTTGGTTGAAACAAAATCCTGGTCTTGATTTGTACTTTCTGGACTTGGACTTTCCACCTCTGGTCAATTCTCACGTTGATTCTGTCGGTAGATTGACCGGCTCTCCCTAGTTGAACTTTAATGAATCCCCATTGTTGAGCCACATGTTGTGTGAAGCAATTGATAATAATTAAGAGAAACTATTGTTATGTATGCATGCACGTATATATAATCTGTGTGGCTGTGCTATTTATGCATGCATACAGGTGGATATATTTATCATCCTAAATATTTTATCATTTGTATGTTGGGTGTATGATTGTCAGGTGAGAATAATGACATGATCAAGGAGTCTTTTTAGAGTTTTATATTTTCTAATTATATTTACCACGTCCACAGTTGTCTGTCCATTATTTGGCCCTTTAACCTACCAAGGCGGAGTTTATGAACTTAGATGAAATGTTAAATGTAACAAAAAATTTAGAGGAGAAAAAAAGATGTGCGTGTGCTGTTTGCACGTCTCCCATGTTCAGCAGAGTTCCTCACACGAGTCAAGTGGTGAGTTCGGCAGAAAGAAAGAAAGAAATGAGATAGAAAGAAAGAAAGAAAAAGAAAGAAAGAAAGAAAGAAAGAAAGAAAGAAATGAGATAGAGTTCAACATGAGTATGAATTGAGTGACCTTCTTTGAGATATGAAAGTCAGCAACCAGGTAACGTAAACACCCAGTTGGGCTCAGACATGCTGCTGCTGGAGTTTCACATACTTGTGATGTGTTTTGTGATGCAGCACAACAGTACAATGTGCCGTGTTCATCAGTATTTACCCTTAAAAGCAGTATTAATATACAGTCGGCATGGCCATCAAACAGCCACACTCATCCTTTGTAACTCTGCATGAATCAGATTACAAATGCAGCTGAAGGCCTTTCGCATGTTCAGTATCCAAGTCCACTAAAGCTCTTTATCAGGTGCTTTTATGGAAGCGAGATGTAAAAGCTGGATCTCAGCGGCTTCTCCGCAGCTCACGCTTTCAGCTTGGTCAGCTCCCATCTGCCGTCTCCACAGAGCCTCAGTTTGATGTCGTGATGCTGCAGAGCAAAGGACAGACCGTGACTTCTGTGATAATCACCTACATCTCCTCACCATCATGTATGTAGCCGTGCACCAGTGCCACGGGTGTAACTTGTAGAGCAGGGTGGTGGCATCTGGAGGAGAATGACCTTGTCCAGGCTGCTGCGGTGGCCCAGGGTCACAAGCGTCATGCCCAGCTGCTTACAGGCCCGGTAGAGCTGTCCCTCCGCCTCCTCAGTCAATGCGCTGGTGGCCTCGTCCAGCACTAACGTGAGACTCCTTAACATCAGCACACATGTGGCAAGTGGCCCCACACGCTAGTGCTGGCTAACATCTCCCATGGGCTGCACACGGGCTAAACCACACATTAGCTCACATTTCGGCCATTTTGCCCAGACTCTGCTAGAGACTCGGTAACGTTAATGAGAGTCAGGCTCTGAAAACACTGACCCTGACCTGCGTATTTGGGCTGCAGGTAGAAGAGGCGGGCGAAACACAGCCGCTGCATTTCCCCGGGCGACAGCACATCGTACCTGTATCATTAAACACACACAGCTTTACAGACAACAGCACGGACTGATCAAACAAAGGCAGAGTCTTATCCCACCCGTCTGTGGAGACAGGACGGTGTCTGTGGACCCAAGAGGGTCACCCTACCAGTTCCAGTCCACTTCCTCATCCAGTCCCCCTGTCCTCTTCAAGAGACTGGACTACAGGATAATGACAGTGACTGTAAGCAGAATGCAGGGCCAGCATGGACCATGAGGAATTACACTCTAACTACTCACAATGCCGGCCAACTCCAGGAACTGAAAGATTCTCTCGTCGTCCACAGAGCCTGTAGAAAAAGGCCTGTCAGGTGCCTCTCCAGAAATTTACTATCAATATAATGAGAGTTCATCTCTGCACAAGGGAAAAAGGCCTTTCCAATTAAATAAGCACATCTTACCCGAGACTGGGTATGTGTCCTTTAAGGGGTAGATAACCTATCAGAAATGGGAGGGAGACACGACACAGGGATCAGGACATGATGATTTCTTATTCCTAATGGTGAAACTGGCATAATCTCATGAACCAAGACACCTGCTCTCTCAACGTTCCATCAGTCAGGTACGGCTTCTGAGGGAGAAACAGGAGGCCACGGGGTCCAAAGAACGTGGTCATCTGGATGAAGCCTGAAGAACAGCAGCCAGAGATTTACTTCAGAACTGGTAAGTCACCTGCACTTCAAACACAACCTCCAGCATTACAGGGAAGCACAGCAGTTATATTCCTGTGGAGTTTATACATGCTCATTTACGGTAATATTATCCTTTAGCAGTTGGACTACAGTAACTCACGACAGGCAGAAGCGAGTAGAATTTAGAAAGGATATATAAAGTGAATACACAAAAGCGGTAAAGGTGACAGACTAACCACTGGAGGACTCCCACAGCCTGTTAAGAACCCTCAGGAAGGAGGTCTTCCCAGTGCCTGTGTCGCCCACAACCAGGAGGTGCGTCCCCTGGCTGATCTTCAGGCTCAGGTCTTTCACTAGGAGATTGTCCGACTGAGGAGACTTGTAGGATAGCCGGTCCACAATGAAAGCTGTATCTACGTGGCAATGTGGGGCATCCAGATCACTGCCAGGGAGAAAAGGATACATCTGTAGGGAATGTGACGGGAATATTCCACGCACTTCCCTGACAAACATACCCCGGGTCTCACCTGTCAAAGTCATACGAATCCCCGGATGTGGGATCGTAGTCACACTGCTTCCGGATGATGTCGTCCATCACCTCCATCAGTTCACCAATCCTGCAAACGGGATTGAAGTCACAGGGTCACGTGACACTCGTGCCTTGGATGAAACTTGGGCGGCTCCATGCCGTACAGGGTGATCAGCCATGCACGCATACCTGTGGGTGTATCCAGCCACATCAGACAGTGTGGTGGACAGGTCCATCAGCTGAGTGAAGCAGTTTATCAAGTAGATGCAGACAAAAGCATTCTGGGAAAAAATTACAGAGCATAACGATTGACAAGTAAATCTGTCAGTGAAAGAGGCACATTACGGACAATCACTCGGCCTGAAACTTGTGGAGTAAAGATGCATTAACGCACTGTGATCGGTTATTAAGGTCATGGTCCAACATCATTGGTCTGAATTGGTTCTAATCAATTCTGGGGGGAAATTCCTTCTTAAAGATAATCCTATTTCTGGATTATGCACTATCCCTCCCGCCATGCAGGCAGACATGCAAAGAAACCGGACGGCAGGAGAAGGTTTATTAATATTCATAAAGGAAGCTCTACCGGATGGTCTTTGCACAGTGATGCTTTTGGGCAATGCCTCTCTTTCGTTGCTCAAATATCATTCAAAGTTACCAGCACACCTACTCAAATAACAGAGATGACTGTACTGGAGATCAGCCCTTTTCTGTGATGGAGGATAAGATCTCATTTGCACATTCATTACTTATATGAGGTTTTTAAGCACTGACCTGTCATGGTTATTAAATCTGGACCTCAAACCAGTTTTTCATTTTCTACTGAATAAAACTCAACGTAAACTCATTTCTCTCCCCCCGCCACACACATACACACACACTTAATACATTATTTGTATTCCATTAATAATGTGTAATTCCTTTCCACTGGTAATAGTTGTATATTTTTGAATTTTCAGCAAAGTTTAAAAATCAATTTATCAAAATACTTGAATAATCAATTAGTGAAATCGAATTGTAGTAGAAATTAAAGATTTACAATTCATCAAATCTAAATAATCATAATAAACTCAAATCATCAATGATTTCAGAATTAGAACCAGAATACTTTTATTATCCTGAAGAAAACTGCTGAAATTGCTTATTTACATCCCTAGTTGGAACATCTCTTAAAAGTAATGGTGGTATTTCTGGAGGGAGGGAGAGAGAAAGAGAGGGAGAGAGTGAGCCATCGTGCACACCCACCCTACTGATGAGGGCGCTGAGCTCCCCGGGACTCAGCCCATCATACACCCCTGCGAAGATGGGCATGGCGATGACTACGTAGCTCAGGAAGCCCCCCAGGTAGTCGAAGGTGTTCACCCCAACTGCATGGAGGAAGGGCCACAGTATGGTCAGCATCCACAGTTAGTTGATGGAGACCTGAGTGCCATTCTAGAGTGCACTGCCTCACTGGCCGGTCACTATGCCAGCAGACAGATGCCCCAGTGCCGCTCTGGAGTGCACTGCCTCACTGGCCGGTCACTATGCCAGCAGACAGATGCCCCAGTGCCGCTCTGGAGTGCACTGCCTCACTGGCCGGTCACTATGCCAGCAGACAGATGCCCC
>JAODKF010000045.1:315743-330077 GCA_026779585.1 Mormyrus proboscirostris
CTGCATGATCTATCAGTATATTTCTATCAAAGGACACAAGGCTGGGGCACATCCTGCATGATCTATCAGTATATTTCGATTAGTTCACTATATTTAGATCTGTCACAGAAGAAAATAGTTTCTTTGTTATTGCTAATATTTACTTTTGAATTTTCCACTTTATTTTAGCCTAATGATCATTATTCACACTAATGAGGCAAGTACAGGGTATAAATTGCCAGTTAAAACCAAAGTGAAACAAGTGAATGTCCTTTGAAGAAAGAAGATGGTGCCACTGATGGCTGAAGCAGCAGAGCTGGTGACCCAGGGTAGAGGAAGGAGACGTGATAACTTCCATCCCAGCTGTATGTGAAAATGGAGACATTTGCTATTCCAGTTATGGTTTACTGCATACTCCTGGCTACCAATCGAAAAACTTAGTGCGTCCTGGGTATATTGAGACGAATGCTGAAAACTGCAACAGAGAGCTGATGCCGCTGCCTTTGGAAATTGACAATCTTTTCTGTTCTTTGTAATTTCATGTGATTTTTGTAAAAAAAAAACTGTGGAAACGGTGGACTATGTGCAAAGCGCTTGGGGTGGCTTGAGTCTGACTGGGCATATACAAATCGACTGTCACATCTCACGGCGCACAAAACGCAGAAAGGGAGGCAGGACACCAGGAAACGGGAAAGCGCTGGGTTTAATGAATGAACAAGCAGCAAACATATGTTGATAATACAATGACCAGACTGGGGAAACAAACTGAAACACGGACTAAATACATTGAACTAATGACAGCAACAGGAGACAGCTGATGAACACTGGGAATCCACATGTGGTAGATGAGGGGGCGTGGCACACGGGAGAATTGGGCATGACATCGACTCCCAATCCGGGTGTCTTAGTTTGACTTCATGAAATTCCGATTTAGTATGATTTTAATTGGATTGACTTGTTTGCAGGTGCAGTTTTAATCGAACTAACACATCCATCCATCCATTTTCTACCGCTTTTCTGGGTCGGGTCATGGGGGCAGCAGTCTAAGCAGGGAAACCCAGACTTCCCTCTCCCCAGCCACTTCATCCAGCTCCTCTGAGGGAATTCCGAGGCATCCAGGAGGCATCCTAACTAGATGCCTGAGCCACCTCATCTGACTCCTCTCAATGCGGAGGAGCAGCGGCTCTACTCTGAGTCCCTCCTGAATGACCGAGCTTCTCACCCTATCTCTAAGGGAGAACCCAGCCACCCTGTGGAGGAAACCCATTTCAGCCACTTGTATTCGCGACCTCGTTCTTTTGGCCACTACCCACAGCTCATGACCATAGGTGATGGTAGGAACATAGATTGAATGGTAAATCGAGAGCTTTGCCTTTTGGCTCAGCTCCTTCTTCACCATGGCAGACCGATGCAGATCTCATAACTGCTGACACCGCACCGATCCGCCTGTCGATCTCCCGCTCCATCCTTCCCTCACTCGAGACCCAGAGATACTTACACTCCTCCACTTGGGATAGGACCCCCTCCTTGGGATAGGACCCCCTCCTCAAGAGCACTCCACCCTTTTGCAGCTGACGAATATGGTCTCGGATTTGGAGGTGCTGTTTTTCATCCCAGCCACTTCACACTCGGCTACGAACTGCTCCAATGAGAGCCGAAGGTCACAGTCTGATGAGGCCAACAGAACCACATAATCTGCAAAAAGCAGAGACCTAATCCTGAGGTCACCAAACAAGACACCCTCAATGCCCTGGCTGCGCCTATAAATTCTGTCCATAAAAGTTATGAACAGAATTCGGTGACAAAGGGCAGCCCTGGTGGACTTATTGCCGACAATGCGGACCAAGCTCTGACACTGGATGTACAGGGACCAAACACCCTTATAAGGTAGCCCGGCACCCCATACTCCCGGAGCACTCCCCACAGGACTCCCCGAGGGACATGGTCAAATGTGTTCTCCAAGTCCACAAAACACATGTAGACTGGTTGGGCAAACCAGGACCTTGCCGAGTATATAGAGCTGGTCCACTGTTCCATGGCCAGGGCGAAAACCACACTGCTTCTCCTGAATCCGAGGTTCCATTATCCGATGGACCCTGCTTTCCAGAATCCCCGAATAGACCTTACCAGGGAGGCTGAGGAGTGTGATCCCCCTATAGTTGGAACACACCTTCCGGTCCCCCATCTTGAAGAGGGGGACCACCACCCCGGTCTGCCAATCCAGAGGCACTGCCCCCGATGTCCATGCGATGCTGCAGATGCGTGTCAACCAGGACAGCCCCACAGCATCCAGAGCCTTAAGAAACTCCAGGAAGATCTCATCCACCCCCGGGGCCTGGCCACTGAGGAGCTTTTTAACCACCTCAGCGACCTCCGCTCCAGAGATAGGGGAGTCCACCCCCAAGTCCCCAGACTCTGCTTACTCATTGGAAGGCGTGTCAGTGGGATTGAGGAGGTCTTCAGAGTAAATAGTGTTGATGCCCACCCTGAGCTGCCGGATAGTGGACCAGAATCTCCTCAAAGTCATCCGGAAGTCGTTCTCTATGGCTTCAACAACCTGAACAACCTCCTCCTTTTTGCCTCAGTGAGCACCAAAGCCCTGTTCTGCTTGGTGCGCCGGTACTCGTCAGCTGCCTCTGGAGTCCCACAGATTAAAAAGGCCCAATAGGACTCCTTCAGGGCTTCTTCAGCTTGACGGCATCCCTCACCACTGGTGTCCACCAGCGGGTTCGGGGATTGCCGCAGCGACAGGCACCGGCCAACTTACGGCCACAGCTCCGGTGAGCCGCCTCCACAATGGTGGCGCGAAACATGGCCCATTCACACTCAATGTCCCCCACTTCCCCTGGGACATAGGTGAAGTTGAAGGTTGAAGCTCCTTCTGACAGGGGATTCTGCTAGACGTTCCCAGCAGACCTACATATACGCTTGGGTTTGCCAAGTCTGACTGGCTTCCTCCCCCACCAAATGGTGATCGGTTGACAGCTCCGCTCCTCTCCTCACCCGAGTGTCCAATACATAAGGCCGCAAGTCTGATGACACAACCACAAAGTCGATCATCGAACTGCGGCCTAGGGTGTCCTGGTGTCAAGTGCACATATGGACACCCTTAGGCCTGAATATGGTGTTCATTATGTCCCCAGGAGAAGCACTCTCCAACACCCCTTCCAAGGACTCCAAAAAGGCTGGGTATTCTGATAAGTATGCCCATCCCCGCTCAGTGCCTCTCCTCGTGAGCAACTCCAGAGTGGAAGAGGGTCCAACCTACCTGAAGGAGGCTGGTTCCAGAGCCGAAGCCATGTGTCGAGGTAAATCTAGTCGGAACCTCACAACCTCGCGCACCAGCTCAGGCTCCTTCCCCACCAAAGAGGTGACATGCCATGTCCCTAGAGCTAGCTTCTGCAGCCGAGGATTGCCACCAGGCGCTCGCCATCAAACCCCACACCCAGGCCTGGCTCTGGGGGAGGGGGGGGCGGTGACCAGCGTCCGGGCAAGGGAAAACATGAACCTATGTTTGTATTCATCATAAGGGGTCTGATGAGCCGCACTTTGTCTGGTTCCTCACCCATGACCTGTTTGCCTTGGGTAACCCTACCAGGGGCATAAAGCCCGGGCAACTTAGCTCCTGTGATCAGTGGAACAAGCAAACCCCTCCACCACAATAAGTTGTCGGCTCCAGGAGAGGAGGACTGACACAATAATTGGATATTTTCTAACATACTGACTAATATCACTGGATCCAGTGGCTGTAAAGAATGAATGAAGGCAAAAATGATAAATGAGTCTTGAAGGGATCCAGGTAATTTATAGCTGTTTCATAACAAATTAACCATGCCTCACTATGGTCCTTTTTTACATAGAAGCATTTTAAAGAAAAAGTCTGGATTGTGCTACAAAAATGATGAATATATTTATCATGAACAATAAAACAGCCATTACAATGGAGTTTGCAAACATCATTTATTATTTTGATCTTTGAAAGTCCATTTGTTATATTAATTTAATTATCATTACTTCTGGTATTCTAATATGCCAATGAGTCACAGGAGTTTTTTTGTCTTACTACTATACCCCTTGGTGCCTTGTTCATTTCCTGAGCGGAATAACCATTGCAATCTTTTTCATCAGGCCTAATCATGCTGGCTGCACAATGAACCAACACAGGGCTTTGAAACAAGTAGGTATTCGAACCAAATGTTTCAGGAGAGAGAACATCCATCGCTCCACCATGTTATTCTGTATTGCAGCTGTTAAGTGGATTAAGCCCTGTCTGCCAGCAGTATTTTGTTTCTCTTCTCCCACATATATGCATTTTTAATATTTGTGTGGTTTGGCTTTAGAGAAAACGACAATCAAACAACTAAGGAATACAACGAGTGCCACTGAGGAGCAGTGCTGGTCACAGGGGCTGCTGTGCATATTGGGAGATTGATGGTGAACGTTCATCTGCTGCTCCTAATTATAACAGCTTGAACCCTTCATAATCCAGACTGCGGGCCTTGATGTGTGTTTTTGTCTTTTCATCCCAAGGTAAAGAGGGAAAAACCCTCTGCACCAATTACGATACAGCGTGCTGCCCAAGTCCAGATACAGAATCAAGTCTTTATGTGTCATGACCTGCGCGTACGATCCTCCTGTGTGCCACGCCCCTTCATTTACCTCCTGTGAAACCCGATTGTAACCAGCTGTTTCCTGTCATTTCGATTTATCCTGCATTCAAGTCTGTTTACCCAACTGAAGTGTACTGAAGTGTTGTTACGTGTTCTCCATATTTCTGTGCTTTGCCCGCAATAAACCCCAGTTTCTGGATCTCTGTCTACCTTACCCTGATTCCTGACTCCCTGCTCGCTCGTCCTGCGCACGGACCGAATCATGATCGTCACATTATGTTTATTCAAGGCACGTTACGCAGCGCTCCCTGTGCGTTTTATGTGAGGTATGTCACAAATATGTACTGCCTTACTATTCTTAGCATCATTTTAGAAAATACTGTGCCAGGCCAGAAGGTTCACTCACTGTTTGGCTGAGCATTAGAATGGTTAAGATATGCAATTTACATGATTTTGAACGCGATATGATTTTCGATGCCAGATATTCCAGCATTTCAGAAACCTGACCCTGTTTCTGGGATTTCCACCCAATGCTCAATCAAACAAATAAACAAAAAAATATCCAATCAGGGGTCTATGGCGGAAACCCCCATTTTAATTGCAGAAGTCAGACAAGACTCATTAAAGCTATGAGACAGCCAGAAGTGTAAAAATAGCAGCTCATTACAGCAGTGGTGTGCAGAAAGGTCTCTCCGAATAAAGAATACAGAATAAAGAAGCAGTTCTGGAGACACCTAGTACCTGGTACTAGTTAAGTAAATCTAATGAAGTGGCCACTGAATTTATATCATTTTAAAAATTTGAATTAAGTTCTAAGTGAATTAAGTTATATAATAAAATCACGTTTCCCTTTATAATTATTACCAAAGGAAAGCTGGTAAACTCAGAACTGAAACTGCAAGTAGAATTTTTCCCAGTTTAACCATCAGTATGTCAGAAATGCAAACAGTTTGAAAACATAAGATGGTAAATTTAATATGTGCTCTCGTTTGTAAATTTCTTATGCTCTTATGTTCCAATACTATCTGCCTCATCAGTACTGTATTCTGTGACATTACAAGCAAAGCCTAAACAATATACCAAAAAATCAGACAATATAAATAATGATTATCAATAAACCTGAATGTGAGCAGAAAGAAAAGTTCATAGTCTGCATCACCAGCATATATGAAAAATGTTTTATCACGGTGGCCACGAGTTACACTGTAGCAGGCACTGAGTGTCACACCGCTGAGAGTTACACTGTAGCAGGCACTGAGTGTCACACCGCTGAGAGTTACACTGTAGCAGGCACTGAGCGTCACACCGCTTTGAGTTACACTGTAGCAGGCACTGAGTGTCACACCGCTGAGAGTTACACTGTAGCAGGCACTGAGCGTCACACCGCTGAGAGTTACACTGTAGTAAGCACTGAGCGTCACACCGCTGAGAGTTACACTGTAGCAGGCACTGAGCGTCACACCGCTGAGAGTTACACTGTAGTAAGCACTGAGCGTCACACCGCTGAGAGTTACACTGTAGCAGGCACTGAGCGTCACACCGCTGCGAGTTACACTGTAGCAGGCACTGAGCGTCACACCGCTGAGAGTTACACTGTAGCAGGTGTTGAGTGTTTTATTAGTATAGCAAACAATCCTATAGCAGATGGGGACCTGAATGTATGCGTGTGACTGTATGTGTGTGAGTGTGTATGCGTGTGTGTAGGACTGTATGTGTGTTTGTGTGTGTGTGTGTGTGACTGTATGTCTGTGTGCGTGTGTCTGTATGTCTACGTGTGTGGGTGTATGTCTGTATGTCTATGTGTGTGGCTGCATGTCTGTGTGTCTGTCTGTGAGTGTGTGACTGTATGTCTGTTTGTGTGGCTGTCTGTCTGTGTGTGTGGGTGTATGTCTGTGTGTGTGTGTGTCTGTGTGTGGAGTTTTCATGCTCTCCCTGTGCCACAGAGGTTCCCTTCTGCAGTCCAAAGATAAGCAGTCAGGCATTACCCCAGCAAACCCTGAGCAGGATAAGCAGATCAAACATGTATAATAGATTCAAATTCACTATGAATGAAAAAAACAGGGAAAACAAATAATGTTCCCAGGTAAAGCAAAGTATATATATAACATGTATGTATGTATAAAATGTATAGACTGTATAGTATAAAGTAGGTTCCTTCCTTAGGGTCAGCTTGTTATGGAGAACAGCATTTATTAAAAGACTGGTGCAGAGGCGGCATGCATCATGCTCATCTGTGGAGCACTGCCTTATTTTATCTGGGAAGTGATGGTGCTATGCTAATATCCATAATTGGGACACCCATTTATCAGAGTCCACAATGGAAATAGCGATGATGATGATGATGAAAAGTGCACTTTCTCAGGTTATTGCTGATGTCTTGGCTGTTGATTAATGATTCGGTTTTGATGGATTGTGAGAACAAGGAAGCCATCAGTTGGAGAGGAGAACGGTGAGTCACACCAAAGCAGAGTCCTGCTCTCTGCTGTGATTTCTGCCTTTCCTTGTTCCCCTCAACAATTCAGTTTAATTCAATTTTATTTATTTATTTGTATAGGACATTTTCAGGACATACATAGTCTCAAAAAGCTTTACATTATCCCTGCCCAAAGTCCCCAGTGGCAAAAAAAACTCCCTAGAAGGAAGAAACCTTGGGAGAAACCAGACCCAAAGGGGGAGCCCATCCTCCAGGGGGCAGCAAAGGAAGCCCTAACCCTAACCAGACCCAAAGGGGGAGCCCATCCTCCAGAGGACAGCAGAGGAAGCCCTAACCCTAACCAGACCCAAAGGGGGAGCCCATCCTCCAGGGGACAGCAGAGGAAGCCCTAACCCTAACCAGACCCAAAGGGGGAGCCCGTCCTCCAGGGGGCAGCAAAGGAAGCCCTAACCCTAACCAGACCCAAAGGGGGAGCCCGTCCTCCAGAGGACAGCAGAGGAAGTCAAATGAGAAAGATGGCAAAGTCACAAATCGCATTGTCCCATTTTTAACATTTGAATCATAAAAAAGAATCAATTTCACAAATCATAGGTAGCACAAACTGACCCTGCTTGATGCTAAGCTGGTACATTACACAGTAAGTTTTAATACATCACAAATGGCAGGTCACAGCCTGCTCCCAGCACAGAAATGGTTATGATGTGTGCAGCTGTGAATATTGTACAGAAAAGCTATATTAATGCCTGCATAAGCCAAATATCAGTTATGAATGTTTGTGTAGTAATCATACTATATGAGATATGACACAGTCACTAAGGCAGCCACCCTACCCTCTCCACATTTTATTTATAGTTAGAGATTGCAATAAATATGAAGTAATATTGCAGGTATGTTTTCTGAAAAATTTCCTATTTATATAAAGAGAGGAAAACTATTAAGAGAGGAATTTTAAACAAATCGAAGAACTTTATAAAATTGCGAGCCGGTTCTGGAGTTCATATGACCCAGTGGATCTGTGAGTTGGTGTGCTGCCAGATGACTAAGAAAAAGCAGCCGGACTGGATTATCATATCTTACTGACTAGCCACCGCTCCTTACACATTTCCTCATGTTTAATTCCTCACCCAGCTGACCTGAGAATGGCAGTTCACAATCAATGAAGAATGAAAGGTTAGCATTTGCCTCCCAGCAGCTGGGGGTCAAAGGAACACGGCTTCATAAAAAATAAAAATAATGTTACTGAGGTTTTTATGCTCTATTATGTATGTATTCCTAAAACAACAAATAATATATGTTTGGTTTATTTAAAATTATTTCAGTTATTTCTACATTTCACATTTCAATGGTTGCCATAAGCTTCTCTTCAGTCGAATTCAGTCGCACGTCAGACTCAGCACTCAGTTTAGCCTATAACTGAACCCATCCCGGAGCATGCTCAGTTTAGCCTATAACTGAACCCATCCCGGAGCATGCTCAGTTTAGCCTATAACTGAACCCATCCCGGAGCAGGCTCAGTTTAGCCTATAACTGAACCCATCCCGGAGAAGGCTCAGATTGGCCTATAACTGAACCCATCCCGGAGCAGGCTCAGATTGGCCTATAACTGAACCCATCCCGGAGCAAGTTCAGTTTAGCCTATATCTGAACCCATCCCAGAGCAGGCTCAGTTTCGCCTATAACTGAACCCATCCCGGAGCATGCTCAGTTTAGCCTATAACTGAACTCATCCCAGAGCAGGCTCAGTTTAGCCTATAACTGAACCCATCCCGGAGCAGGCTCAGTTTAGCCTATAACTGAACCCATCCCAGAGCAGGCTCAGTTTCGCCTATAACTGAACCCATCCCGGAGTAGGCTCATTTTCCTTGTTAATGTCCCTGACTGCTAGACCCTACCCCACTCACAATCCACCACTGAACTAAATCTAAGACATCCCATGCACTTTGCACCCTGCATGTTGTTTGCACTTTCTGTTCATTGTCTGTCTCCAAATGCGATGTCTTTTATATTGTATTTAATCTGTACTGTTTTGTTCTATTGTATTGCAAGGTACTGATGAGACACCAACTGCTGGAAAAAAATTCCTTGTGTGTGCCACACACACACTTAGCCAATAAACCTGATTGTCATTCTAGTTAATCAAAGACAGGTGGGACAAATTCTTATCCTGAATGGTAAAAGGTACAGAGGTAATATATCAGTCCATTCCAGTCCGACACAGATACCCATACAGTGCAGGGGGTAGGTTGTACTGGAACATTTGTACCCACCTACAGAAAGCCAGCAGAGAGATGTATGGGATCTGTTCAGTGTCTATGAGGGTAGGAAAACACTGCAGCACATGAGAATAGGCCTCTCCACACCTCATCAGACAGGAAGTGCAAAGACAGAGCATTTCAGAAACACTTTAGCAAAGACACAGGCCAGTGGGGACACATCCTTATGCACGCAGTTACCCGAGCCCCCCGTTATACACATACAGTAGCTGTCTTTATCTTTTTTTACTTTATCTCCTACTGAGGGAATTCACTACCACTATTATTCCACAAACATACTGGCATCCGCTTTCGGACAGACAGCTAACCTTACCTGTGCTATAGACTTACCATCCTGCTGTGTTTAGCAAGCTTTTGAACAGACTGCCTGTGCAGTTACTGCATGTTCAGACAGCAAGCTCACCTCAGATATGACGTCTATTGTTCCGGATCTCTCTGACAGTATTAATCAACATTTATCACTCTCTCCTAGTCTGAAAAGAGGACAACATGAAAGAACCTAATATGGCAGAAGTATGAATGACATCTTTGCAAAAATTGCAGTGTCAGTAAACGCAGCACAAATATCTACTAATCATTATGGAAAATGTTGTCACAGAAAGAGGACAGTTCTAGCATTTACATACTTTGATGTAATTTAAACCACATCCATCTACAGTGGCAGATGTGCAGGAAGCCCCAGAAGTGAAGAAGTTTATTTAGGGAAGTAGGGAAATGGGAAGGAATGACAGAGGGCTGTAGATGCTGATTCAGGAGGCAGCACAAGTCCCTGGCTGTCGGGTTCTGTTGAGTGTCACAAGGGCATGAGGCCATCAGTGTTGGGTTCTGTCGGGTGTCAGGACGGCGCAGGACCCTTGGTGTCAGGTTCTTTTGGGTATCGGGAGGGCATGTAACCCTCAGTGTCAGCTTCTGTTGGGTATCGGGAGGGCATGGGGCCTTCGGTGTCAGGTTCTGTTGGGTATCGGGAGGGCATGGGGCCTTCGGTGTCAGGTTCTGTTGGGTATCGGGAGGGCATGGGGCCTTCGGTGTCAGGTTCTGTTAGGTATCGGTAGGGCATGGGGCCCTCAGAGTCAGGTTCTGTTGGGTATCGGGAGGGCACGGGTCCCTCGAGTATTGCGAGAGCACCGGTCCCTTGGTGTCAGGTTCTGTCAGATATCAGAAGGGCACAGGTCCCTACATGTCACGTTCTTTTAGTATTGGAAGGGCATGGTTCTCCTCAATGTTGGGTTCTTTTACGGGCTGAGAGGGCACAGGTATCTCGATATGAGGTGCTGTTGGGATAGTACGGGTCTCTCTGGTTCTGTCAGGTGTCAGGAGGGTAAATGTGTAAATTTTTTTTTTTTCAGGTTGAGGAGCTCCTATAAAGTCATGAATCTGCTAAGTTATCCATGGCCGCCAATGCCCTTGCTCACCAAATGTGCTTCTCTTCCGTTATTAAATCTATGGTACATTTAAGAAATTGATCTATTATACAGAATTTAAAAATTTTATATGTTGAGAATTGGTACTAGATTTTTAGTCCATATTTTGCAGAATGTATATGTTCTGTCATGTGTTTTTCAAACACTTCCAATATAACAGAAATGCACTTTAATTTAATGTGGATAAATAGGTGTGGATTCTAAAATTGTACTGAAATGTATGACTTTGGTTCTTTGCAGTCATGAAAGCCCCCTGAAAGTGTCTGCCTGTGCTAACAGCCTGACCCAGTGCTCTTCTTGCAACCTTCGGATCTGTAATCTCCCCCCAGCCCAGATTCTCTGGGTCCAGATGCCTCCCAAACCCGGTCAGAGTGCATCAGTGTGAAGCCCTTCTTCCAGCACATGGAGAGCTGAAGCAGTGCTTCAGGATGCCATAAAGGGCCTGAGTGAAGGGCCCTCTGGAGCGTGGTGTGACAGCTCCATCAGCTGAGCTAATAGTGCACCAGTTTAATGGTGAGCACAGTGCCTGCTGGCTTGCTGGGCTGGTCCAGGGCCCCAGTTTCCTCCATCCATAGCACCAACATTGTCTTTCTGCTTCTTTCTTCAAAGTACCCTGAGGAATTCCACAGCCAATACTTCCCACTCATCCTCCTACTAGGAACTCAGCAAGCCAAGAGAACATCCTGTTTTTGTCATATACACTTTTTTGTCCAAGCTTTAGCAGTCATTCACCCTAAGCTTTTTTTTCTTTAACTATGCTGCAGTTTCTTCTTGCAAACTGACAATATTTTGGCAAAAGTCATCTATAATTTTGTTGAACAACTGGCCCACTTGTGGACCTCTAGGTTGGCTTGCTGACTCTGTTCTTGGGCTGTGATATAACCGTGTCATTAGGTGCATCTTCTAGGCTCTGAGCAGGAGGAATCAACAAAGTGGGAAATGCAGGCTCTGTTGGTCTCACACATTTACACCAAAAAAAAACAGCAGTCTTAGTACATGCACACTGACAAACACCTCTCACATTTCTCCTGCTAAATGTCCTCTAGATGTATGTGGATTCTATCTGCTAGATCAGAGCGATAGTTTAATTGCTTGTTGCCAACACTCTGCTCCAGACTGACTGAATTCAGTAGCTGGAGGTGCTGGCCATTCTCTCCCCCATCAAACACATTTGTTAGGCACATTAGTAAGATGTTCATGGATTTTGCAAATCCTATTTTAATACTGGCTAGTGTGCCTGTATGGAGGTTTGCACTGCATTCAGAAAATTTGCACCATATTTGATGATTATGATTATGGGGGCAACAAGCTTGTTTTGTTTATTCTCTGACCCCTCACTGCCTGCTTCATCTGAAAAAACCGCTAGTTCCATGTATGACAATTGTCAGCATTAGCTGTGTGTGTGGAGTTTGCATGTTCTTCCTGTATTTCTGTAGGTTTGCTCTGGGTACCTCATTTTCTGTGAGCCCTTTCCAAACCCCCCATGTCTAGATGCTGACGTGCTAATGGTCAGACAGTGATGGAGCAGTACTCTTAGGCCAGATAATGGGTTTGCTGAATCCCTGTAGGTATGCTCTCATCTTCACGAGCTGCAATGCTGCGATAGTGATGATGATGACAACGATGATGATGACAAGAACAACAATAACATAATAATAATTCAACTCATATCTGTTCCCCTGAGAATAGAGCAACAGGACTCGTCATGTAAGTAAAGAATATAAAGACACCAAAAACTAGTTCTAAAAACTGTTTACTGAGATGCTCCATGTACTTCACTGTATTTTATGTAATTTAAAAGAGATACACATTATCATCTGTTATGCAGAACAGTGCCGTGAGGAGACTTGACTGGCTGATGTTTTTTTGCTAGCTGGGTGTTGGTGGGTGGTATGGGTTCCCCTCAGTTAATTTTGAATGATGGTTGGTGATTGGTGAGACTTTACTGGGGGTAAATTTTGTTGGCTGGAATGTGTCCCCCCGAATGAATCACCCTAAGTAATTTAAAAGTGGGATTTAAAAGTGCACACTTAAAACCTCAAAAGGAGGTACTCAAAACTTTAAAAGGCAGCACTCAGAACCTCAAACGGCAGCACTCAGGACATGAAAGGGGGCACTCTGGACCTCAAAGGGGGTACATAAAACCTGAAAAGGGGAACTCAGAACCTCAAAAGATGGCACTCAGGACTTCAAATGGGTAACTCAAAACCTCAAAATTCAGCACTCAGAACCTCAAAAGGGGAACTCAGAACCTCAAAGGGGCTACTCAGAACTCAGGCCTATCCCTGACTATCCATCATATCATAATACCTAACAAAAAGAACAATTTTGCTGCTTCACTGATAAAATTCAACGTGCAAATGTTATTCCCTAAAAACTGTTCTCTGTGGAGTGTGGAATGCCATTAACTGGGGTTAACTTCTGAAGAAAATCTATTTAACTTACTGTATTTGGAAGCCATCACTGAACTCAGTTGACTTCTATGTTCTTTGGCAAATAGATGAATGTACAAACAGTGCACCACGAATAAAAGGCTACGATGTCTTTCTTTGAAACCTTGTAATTCAGTTCATCCACAGTACAAGGTCTTTGTGCAGGACTGACTGTGCATCGTCCCCAAACCTTCACCTAAAAATCCCAGCATTTTAACTATGTACTGTATGACATATCTCACCGTTGAGAGAGACAGCTGGGTCGGCTCTATTGAAAGGCCGCGGTGCCGAGAGAGAGAGCCATGTCGGCTCTAGTGAAAGGCCACGGTTCCAAGAGAGAGCCGTGCCAGCTCTAGTGAAAGGCCGCGGTTCCAAGAGAGAGCCGTGCCGGCTCTAGTGAAAGGCCGCGGTTCCGAGAGAGAGCCGTGTCGGCTCTAGTGAAAGGCCGCGGTGCAGAGAGAGAGAGATGTGTCGGCTCTAGTGAAAGGCCGCGGTTCCAAGAGAGAGCCGTGTCGGCTCTAGTGAAAGGCCGCGGTGCCGAGAGAGAGCCGTGTCGGCTCTAGTGAAAGGCCGCGGTGCCGAGAGAGAGAGATGTGTCGGCTCTAGTGAAAGGCCGCGGTGCAGAGAGAGAGCCGTGTCGGCTCTAGTGAAAGGCCGCGGTTCCAAGAGAGAGCCGTGTCGGCTCTAGTGAAAATTATTCTGCCTCAAACACATATCTACTTGATTTAGTAGTACATGTTAAGAAAATATTATTGCACTTCAAGGCTTCATGATTTCATATTTTAACAGACGCACTTTGGATCACAGCTTGCAGGGGATCTACAGTGTGGGCAAAGCAGTCGCTGCAGGCAGACAGAGCGTTCAAGCTCCATTAATAATGCCCTCTGTCACTAACAGACGGCTTTACAAGCTGTGTAGCTGCTGTGGCTGCAGAAACCCTGAGGACATTCTCAGTGAACAGAACAGCTGGAATGGAAACTCCTGATTGTGCTGGATGATAAAGTCATACAAACGGTGATAGTGATTTTTTTTTTTTCACAGCATGTCATGTAAATGCAATGCCTGGTGTCTGTTAAAAATGGCCAGATGTTGACACCAGTCGGTCTCCGAAGACAAAACTGAAGGGAAAATGCCCCAGGAACAAGCAGGAACTGAAGACTGTTGCAGTAGAGGCCTGGCAGAGCA
>JAODKF010000045.1:350058-364311 GCA_026779585.1 Mormyrus proboscirostris
TAGCCTGCTGGGTCACTCACCACCAATAGCCTGCTGGGTCACTCACCACCATTAGCCTTCTGGGTCACTCACCACCAATAGCCTTCTGGGTCACTCACCACCAATAGCCTGCTGGGTCACTCACCACCAATAGCCTGCTGGGTCACTCACCACCATTAGCCTTCTGGGTCACTCACCACCAATAGCCTTCTGGGTCACTCACCACCATTAGCCTGCTGGGTCACCGACCACCAATAGCCTGCTAGGTCACTGACCACCATTAGCCTGCTGGGTCACTGACCACCAATAGCCTGCTAGGTCACTGACCACCATTAGCCTGCTGGGTCACTGACCACCAATAGCCTGCTGGGTCACTCACCACCATTAGCCTGCTGGGTCACTCACACCCATTATATTAATTCGTAAACCCGTATCACCAATACATCAGCTCTCTATGATCTGAGCTATTCTGAGGGCCATATCCCTTATAAAAAGGTGTTTATTGGTTATTTTGAAAAACAATGATGTCATTTCTGCAAAAGGGAGAGTAATTCAATATTTTTTCCAATAATATTAAAGAAGTGAATTCATTTTGTTTGTAATTCATAAAATTTGATCATGAAAAACTGAATGAACTCCCAAGCATACAGGCAAGATATTAAAGAAAACAGAAAGTGACCTAAACACATTTAGGTGTAAAAGGCAAGACTGTTACTCAGGATGAAGTCTTGAAAGAGAGGAAGAGTTGTCACCTTTGACAGCTATTCGAATGATAGGTATTTGCTCTTTAGGTTTGCAAAGCTGTGAGCCACAAAGAAGTATATTTGCTACACGTTATGTCTCCATTGCATTCCAGAGTAATCGTATGCATGGATAGTGCCCAGTTTAAGCTTTTAAGACACTTTAAGACTCGGATTAACCTGCATAAGACCTCACTCCCCACCAGGAAGGGAGACCCCCCCCATCTGTCAGTCTCCTCTGTCAGCGGCACGTTTCCCCGCCTCCTCACATAGCATGGCCTGAGGAGTTTCATAACGCACCCGTGCAGCGCTGTCTGTCATTTGTTTTCCGCGTCCTATCAGGTTGACGCAGCGCAGGAAGTACGCGCCGAGGGTGTGCTGCGCTATTTGTGGATGGCGGGCTGCCTGCTGAATGATGTCCAGCAGGCTTCCCAGAGCCCTCACACTTCCTGTCTGTCACAGTGGCACATAAAGAACTCCGCTTCCTGTTTCTCAGGCAGGCGAGGAAGGAGCAGAGGCCAGGTGTCTTAAACTGTCGGGGCGCATTGCTGCCCACGGCGGCGGGCTTAGGGAGCCTCACTGCAGGTTCTTTGTGATGGTGAGCTCCCTCTCGGGAACGGCTTTTATACTCTGCAAGGAACGCAGTGCCTCTCAACTACAGAGAACATATTAATGGTTTTAATATTCATACAATAAAGTATCATATCAGCAAGCTATTGCTAAATATCTACATTTAATTCATTTCTGATTCTCCTTTCATAGATTCATAAGTTAATGACAAGAGAAAATCCTAAAAAGATTGTTGTTTAGTCAAATTTTAGGGTGGGCCTTATGCTTAAAGTATTCTTAGATAAGATGTCACCTGTAGATAACGATGTACAAGTGTGGAAAAGGAATGATTTCAAGCATTGAAGGCGTCCCCATGTGTCATGCGATGGTCCATTTCTGCCATAATACCAGCCTCTGTGTCTGACATGGAAAATCTGTAATCTGTATGGAACTGGATGTGTTGATGGCACAAGACAGCCTCCCAGAGGGGGGTGGGGGGAGCCCAAAGTGTCCATTTAAAGCAGCAAATCTGGGGAAACTGCCACAATTTATTGCTACATCTGAATTTACTGGAAAACACAGGGAGTGGCCTGTTTCATTGCTGACTATATGGGCATTTATTTGTACAGAATTCTTTAAACTGCGCTTGGTTGAACCTCGAATCCAGGAGGAACAATGTAGTTTCGATCCAGGTCGCGGAACACTGGACCAGCTCTTCACCATCACAAGGACGGTTCATGGCCGTTTGCCCACCCAGTCTATACAATCGTGTCCCTCGAGAGTTCTGTGGGAAGGGGGGAGGGGGCTTCAGGAGTATGGGGTACAGGGTCCATTGTTACAGGCCATCAGGTGCCTGTATAACTAGCGTGAGAGTTTGGTCAGTAGTAAGTTAAACTTATTCCTGGTAGGTGTTAGACTCTGCCAGAGCTGCCCTTTGTCACCAATTCTGCTCATAACTTTTATGGAAGAAGACCCTGGGGCAGAACCAGAACACACTGGAGAGATTATATCTCTGGGCTGGCCTGGGAACACCTTTGGATTCTCCCGGTGGAGCTAGAGGAGGTGGCTGGTGAGAGGGAGGTCTGGGCATTCCTGCTTAGACCGCTGCTCCCGTGACATGACCCCGGATTAGTGGGAGATGGATGGATGGATGGATGCAGTTTGGCTAAGCCTGCATAAAAGCTAGTGGTGAACCAGTTGGACGTTTTGTTGCTTAAAATACAAATAATAGATAAAGTTTATTTTTACAACTTAAAAAAAAAAAAAAGTAAGCATAATAATTATTCGTAATTGTTTTCTAGTTAATATTTTGGAGTCAGTGGGAAGTCTTTGCGAATGTTGATAAAAGTACCACGTAAATCTGCTGCTCCCACAACCTGAACCCAGATGTATGGTAGATGATGGATGGATAGCATTTCTTAAATTAAACTATTATAGATTAACAAGCCACAATCAGCTGAATATGAGTATAATGTAGTTGCTATGAGTCATTCCCATTATGCCTAATTGTCGCATCCAATCAAGAACCAAGTTACCTGCTACAGGCATGGTCCTGCTCCATGGCCACACCCACCTCCAGATGGTTTCAGTTTGTAGCCAATAACCATCCACATCTGAAGTCAACAATCCATTCATATGCTCATAATTACTATTTTATTCTTTTTTCCTTCAGTCCTGGTGGTTTTATTATGCTCAGCCGTTGTAGGCAGAGTCTTAGGCTTGTCTTCTGATTTTAACTTACTTTTTTGGTTTTGTTGAGTTTAGTGGTTTTGATTTCTTGATTTGTTCAGGTTCTGACCATTGGTTTGTATCTGTTTTGTGACTTTGCCCAGCATTTGCTAACTGCCTGCTACATCACCTTTGTCTGGCCACACAGGTCTCTGCAGCTTGCAGCTTAGCCTTTTGTCTGTGCCCCTTTTGTCTGTGTGTCATTTGTCTGTGTGTCATTTGTCTGTGTGTCATTTGTCTGTGTGTCATTTGTCTGTGTGTCATTTGCCCGTGCCCATTTTGCCTGTGCCCATTTTGCCTGTGCCCCTTTTGTACGCACTAAGCTCCAATCCACAAGATCCACAAGGTTTGAATCAGCTGCCATATTAAATTAATTCTGTGACTTGCTATATAAAAATAAATAAACTAAAAAATAAAATACAAATATGACATTTAAATGGAATTTTAAATGTAATTGCTAAAGCTATATTAATCAAACTCCAGTATGTTCCCCATAATGGATAATGTAATGCAAATAATATTTACCTCCAGTTTCCACCCGACCATCTAAAAACATGCTGAGGTTAACTGGAATTGCCAAATTTCCCATAGGTTTGCCAGTGAGAGTGAATAGTGTGTGAGCTCTGTGATGGGTTGGTGCACCATCCTGGGTTGTTCTCTGCCTTGTCCCACAGGCTCCAGACCCCTGTGACTCTGAATGTGACAAGCAGTTGCAGAAAATGCATGGATTTATAACAACCCATCTCAAAATGATACACCTCTTTATGTATGTACATATGAACCATCACAAAATGATACACCTCTTTATGTATCTATTAAGCATCCCAAAGTGACTTTACTCTTATTCCAGATGTAGACAAACCAAAGGGCTTCTGAAAGCTCTTGACAGCACTAAAGTATAGTGAGGACGGAGGAAAAGTAGAATAATGTCTGCAGTCATTTTTGGAATCTTCCTCTTTATGACTAGTAATTTTTTTGGTTAGGGCTGGGTAGTGGTTCAGGTCATTATAGCTGGGATTAGGGTTTTTCTAATAGAAATGAATGGACAGTCCCCACAGAAATATCAATACAAATGTGTGCGTGTGTGTGTGTGTACTTTTGTATATATTTTTTCTATTTCTAAAGTACCAATGTAAAGTTTATATCTGGCCAGCACAGCACAGACACAGCAGAGGACACTGACACACTGCATTGATATCCATTAAGCCTGGTGACTGATTTCAGGCTCCATATTGCGCAGTTCATGTTATCAGCCCCAACTTCTTAAGGCGTCTACAGGAATAAGCAAACTTTTGAACTGGCAGACTTACAATGGAAGAAATTGTTTAGTTTTCTCTTTTGTGGCTGATTCTGTCATTATGGGTCACTGGAACAATGGCACAGGAACTATGGCAAGCATAACGGCTCCCTTGTGGGAGTAACACAACAAATTCTTAATATGAGGAAAGCAACATTCAGTTGATTACTTTATTGCACGTTAAACTAGAATGTGAAAACCAAGATAAAATTTTATATCAATGTTGACCCAAACGTGAACTTCGTCCAGTTTGAGATGTTACATAAATCAAGAAATGTTCTATGTTTTCAGCCCATTGTGAGGATGGTACAGTTATTTTGCCCTCAGCAAACAATTTTGCTATATGTAGATTCATAAATGCATTTATATTTGCATTGACAGATCTGCCTTCAGCAGCTAGAACAAGAATGGTGTGCTGCAAAGATCCTTCTTTAGACAGCTACAGGAACTAACTACTGGAATAGTTTTTTTTGTCTAGGACCGATATTGATAGCCCATTCGAGACACCATCAGTGTTGAGTACTAGCAAAACTCCTTAATTACAGCACATTCTGGGAGAATACAGTTGAGAATGGTGTTGAACTGGCGATCTGGGACAGGAGCATAATACTACACCTGAAAATCACTTTATATATTTGCTTAGCAAATCAAATTTATTATTATTACACATTTTATCTGTTTTTTATGAAGCCACTTCATATTGGAAAAACCCCCCCAAGAGGTGGCTGCCCTTCACGGACAGCTTGCTCTATAAAGAGCAAGTTAAGGGAGGCGTAAAAAGAATTTCCCCACGGGGATCAATAAAGGTTCAATTATTATTATAGCTCTACTTTGTATTCAAATAATTAGTTAAATTTGATGAAACTAGAGGCATTTAGAATCCAGTAATTGGTAAGGACTGGAAAGAATTACAGCTAAAGCCTGTAATTCCCTGTAACCCACAGATGGCCATGACAGGGGGTCTGCACATTACTGCAGACAGCGAGGCATGAAATTAGAAATTACCAACCAATTAGTCCACATATTTAACCAACATGGTACAACGTCTTTGGGGATTAAAGGACAGCTGTTACAGTAAAAGCGCTGCATTAGCACGCCAAGTGTTATGTCTGTGAGGTCAGCTTTAATATTTCAAGATCTTGTTATTCTCCAGTTTGAATTGTTGAGTGATTCTTCATCAAGAGGAACATGGCTAGAGAGGGCTGGGCTGGTGAGTTTTGGGAAGAGATGGGAGAATGTTAATGAAATTCTCTACAGGGCGTTAAGAGGGAACTTGGGGGGGGCAGAACCCAACACTCTCACAACAAGCAAAATGAAGTCTCTGTTTGCCCTGTATACAAGTTAACAAACTATATAACATCCATTCATTCATCCATGCATCCACTTATCCAGAGCTATGCTGTTCTCCTTAGAAAAAGGCAGGAACAGCCTGGGGAGGGTGTCTGTCCATCAGAGGGAAAAATCTACGACATCAGAATGAAATTTACTAAAAATGAATAACAATAAACATTATGTTGGTGAGGACCTCCGTAAAGGCAGTTATTTCATAAATATCTATAAATTTGATCAATTTCCAAGCTCTATTGCAGTTAAAATGTGACAAAAAAAATGAGCAAGGAAGAATATCTGATTAATAATATCTGAGTCAATTATCCGCACACTATAGAAAGGTGAAGGGCAAATAGTAGTAATCAATGAAATCTGACTCATATTTCATTTAATGGTGAAAAATGGCCCGTTGCCCATATTTCTCAGAGTATGGGGGGGGGGGGTTCCATTAGTGGAGGGTGTGAGGAGGTCAGGGGGCCCAGCCACAGGGCACCTGCTATAGCCGGCCAGGTGCTTCCTGAGTGGCTGCTGTAGTAACTCAGTATCTCACACATTCCTAGAGCCCAGTCAGGAAAGTCTTGACAGCGAAACCTGTTTTTTCTTTCTCCACAAATTTTTGCTCACACTCCAAAATACTCCTGACATTCAACAGCCGTTTCCCTCTTGAGTCAGAGGGGGTTGCCCTTCTTAACAATGTCCATGAATCAAAGGGAAAATATCATAAGGAACATTTGGTACATTAACTTTCCACTGACATCAAAATCAAAGATTTTTTAAATTCCCACGGATCCACTATCTGATACATTTCATGGTGAAGAATTTCAAAAGGGGTTGGAATACATGCAGAAATTATGTTCCGAAGTGGTTTCTCTAGAACATTTTGTTTTTTGTAATCTTATGGAGCTTAAATAACAAAATCGGCAACAAACTGGAATTACTCCAGTGATGGAGGACAGGAAGTCTCTATACAGCCTGACGTATCACAGTCACTGCATGTGTCCCTCTGTGTGCCAGGCAGCAAAGTGAGTCTTGCTGATCTTCTCCACCTGCTCAGTCTCAGATCGTTTGGAACCACCCAGCGGGAAGGAAGCTGCTGTGAGAAAGTGCCTGTGTTTTGGGCCGGAGCAGGAAGCACCTCGTCTTAGGCATCTCCCCCAACAATGCTATGGCGTCACGGCTGTGTGCTGGAGCTCCGCCATTCACATGGAAAGCTGCACCTAGAATTCCATTCCCAGGTTCGGGCTGCCGCTGATGTTGGAAGCAAGGAAATGACAAGGTGGGAAACTGGCTGAAATATCCTACACGACCATGTTCATGGATTTGCTGGAACTCAAGAGTTAGGTACTGAGATAAAGTATCTGCATAGAGCACAGCCCCCACAATGCACTCATAACTTTGGGGTAAAAGTCCCTGTGAACCTGTGGTTCTTATCATACTGTAGCTTATATATATACATATATAAAGGGTTCTGTGAAGACCTCCAGCATTAGAACAAGGGGGAAAAAATCCCACATCTGCACCTTGGAAAATACTATTAGTGTCAAGGGCATCTTGTGCTGCTTTGTTACCTTCATTAGGCCAGTTGGCCTCTTCCAGTTCAAAGCAAATGCCGAGGATGTCTGAGGCTGGCTGACTTTATATTTAACCACAGACTACAGGACTGCTTACACCACAGAAAAACTATTAGAAATCAGGATTCACATTTAAAAAATGATTTTCTGTACCCAGTTTCTGATGGCTTTATACATATTGAAGAACTTCTCCTCGTATAAAAATGCCAGTTTGTAGGACATCACTAAAGTTAACTTCAGTCCATGCATGTGAGAATGCAACAATACAGTGAGCACCTTGGACATTCAGGATGGGCTTCCTGAGGAGGTGTTTTGGGCATGTCCAACCAGGAGAAGACTCTGAGGCACGCTGGAGAATGTGCAGGAGGGTACGGGTGTGTGGGAGTATGGTGGGTGTTGGACTCATCCAGAGCTGCCTTTTGTCATCGATTCTGTTCATACCTTTTATGGAAGAAGACCCTGGGGCAGAACCAGTACACACTGGAGAGATTATATCTCTGGGCTGGCCTGGGAACACCTTTGGATTCCCCTGGTGGAGCTGGAGGAGGTCCCTGCTTAGACCGCTGCTCCTGTGACAAAACCCCAGAATAATGGGGGATGGATGGATGTACGGATTCACTCTGAGTTTGGCTAAGCCTGCATAAAAGCTAGTAGTGAACCTGTTGGACGTTTTGTTGCTTAAAATACAAATAATAGATAATGTTTATTTTTACAACTTTAACTGCCTAAAAATAATTGATTAATAATTATTTGTAATTGTTTTCGAGTTAATAGTTTGGAGTTGGTGGAATCCTCGCGATTGTTGATATAGCTAACAGGCTCATGTGGAGAGTGGGTGTGTGTGTTTGTTAATGTTAATTATTGTATTCATTATTGTTAATCTGAAGGAAAAGAACAGAAAAAACTGCAGTTCTAAACAGCTTTCAAAGAATCCCACAGAGCTGAGGCCATTAGGAAGGAGCATGAGTATGAAACCAGCAGGAGAGGAAACCAAATCAGTCCTTCAGTTCCCCCAAAGAAGGGCCTCAGCTTATCTGCCCCCCCCCCCACACACACTTAGCAACACCTATAATGAGCTGCCCCTTCTGCAGTGGAAAACTGAAGTAAGCTGGAACAGTGCTGTAACTAGTCTCTCTGCACGGTATGGTGGGTCGGTTCCTGTTTGCCGGTGGAAAAGCACCATTATTTAAGCAGAGCACTGGGTAGTTCCTTGTCATTGCTTTAGCAGCAGAGGGCTCAGTTGCGTCTTAGTCAGAGAGTTGTTTTATAGCCCTAGATGGAGTAGTTCTGTTTTCTGTATTCTTTGTGCCTGTCAGATGCCAGCAGGTACTGGCTTGATGTTTTGCATGGCTTGGGGGTCATAGTTCTTGTCAAGTGGCATCTTGGTTTAAGCTTCTGGTTGGCCAGTTTTTGGTTTGAGGATCTATGGTTCCTAGTAGCTGGCATCCTACAGCTAGTATGCTGTGCCTCTGGTGTTGTCACGCACCCAACTCCGTCCGATCCTCCTGTGTGCCACGCCCACCTCGTTACCTCGTGTTGATACTCACCTGTGGCTTATTCAGTTTAGCTTGTCATGTGTATTTAGTCCGTGTCTCAGTCTGTATTCCCCAGATCAGTCATTGTAATGTCTCGTGTTCGTTACCCTGACATCCCAATTAAACCCTTACCTGCCCGCCCGCCCGTCTGCCTGCTCATCCCTCGCTACGTGACAGGTGTCCTCTCTTTTGGCTTTTTCTACGTGTGTGTCCTGGTTTTTGAGTACCTAGCCCTTTTTAGCTTCCCTGGTTCCTAGTCAGGGTTCTCCGGTTCTCTGCATTTAAGTCTGCCTTCTGGTTCACCTGATCCTGGAGCCATCAATCCAGTCAGAGGCCCAAGTCCACCTGGTTCCCTGTGTCCAGCAATGTTTAGAATGTTGGTCACAGAGGCGAGGGAACAGAAGACCTGGTGTAATGGATGGATGGATGGATGGGTCGATGACCTGCAGGGTGAGGTGTTTTGTCATCGACCTTCTTTATGAGGGCTAATAAATGTTTTTAACCAGTAAAATGCAAAGTCCAAGTTATTTTCCTGTTATTTTCTTCATTTAAGCTCTATGTAAAATATACTGTAAAAGATGGATTATTTATCTGTCCTATTCTTCTTACGGGGCTCAGAAGAAAAAAACAACTGGTCCTTAAAGGCAGTTGATGACCACATAATGGCTTTATTCTCTTGCTTTCGAAATGGCAGGTGGCGCTAAAACATGGTAGCATTTCTATAAAACCTGTGACATAGCTCAATAACTATAACTAATATGATAACATACAAGATCTGGAGCCTTTTTGATGTCAATGTGTAAGACTGCTATTCTGATAAGCATTACCCTCCTGCAGGCCTGTCTTCCACCATATTTATCTTCATTAGTGTTTCATGATGGGCAGCTGGTGATGTGGATACACAGATGAAACATTTCAAAATCAGCAACAGTTAGTCTCAAGCTCTCTGGCATCAGAGCCAGGCAGCAGTCTGTTAGATGGTTATGGTTTCAAAGAGGGTATCAAAAGCCTGTCCATTTCTTCTAATAGTAAAGAGACACAGGGACAAAGCAAGACCTCATTACAGAAGATAAAAGCACTGAAGTCCACATAAAAATGAATTTTCTGCTTTAATTCAGTCTTCAGCTCACTTCTATGTAATAAGGCATGTTAACTAGGCTCCAGCTCACAGCCCTAAGCAGAATATGGATGGATGGCCAACATGCCCATCCAATCACGAAGCTACATCATAACAACAGAGGAGACATAATTATGTACTCAAATAACTTATTTAACTCTATACTTATTACAGAAGAAAGTAATACGAATGATTCATAATGTTAAAATATGGAGAACATACAAATGAATTGTTCATAAAATCGAAATTAGAAGATTTAGTGAAATTACGGACATTACTAATTATGTTTAGGGCTAAAAATAAATTATTGCCTCTCAAGTTACAAAGATTATTTTCAATGTGTTTAGGAGATGAGGACAGCAGAAGGAAATATTATTTTAAGCATCAGTTCGCTAGGACTACACAAAGAGTATTGAGTCCAGCGGTTATGGGTATACGATTGTGAAGCTCTCTTCAATATAATCTTAAGAGTTGTACAAATTTATATTGTTTTAAAAAGTGATACATGTTTAAAATAATAAATCAATATGAAGAATTTGAAAGAAATTAGTTAAAAAAATTGAAGGAAATTTTTTCTCCTTATTTTTATTTTATTTACTTTTCTCCTTGTTATTATGTGATGTGGTATATTGCTGATTGTATTTTTGTTGTTGGTTTGAGCTATGATTTGTAGATTAATGTTAATGTGTTCCTAGGTTTATGGTGACTCCCTGTAATATTATTTGGAATGTAGATATGGGGCAGGGTTTAATAAGAATGTTTTCTTCTTCCTGTTCCTTTTCACTCATGGGTGTAGTGTTATTTTAAGGGAAATCAGGTTTGTTTGTATGAATTTGTTTGTATGATAAACTGTTAAAACTGTTGAACCAAATGTCAGAGTGCGAGCAGGCAAGGGAGGCGAGAGCAGCCGGATTGACGGGTGAACGGGGTTTATTAAAGGGAATCGACAGGTCGAACAGACAGGACGAATACTCACACTACGCATTGACGATGACAGATCTGGGGGAAACTAACTGAGACACGGACTAAATACACATGACAAGCTGAACTCAACAAGCAACAGGTGGTAATCAGGCATTAATATGAGGTAACGAGGTGGGCGTGGCACACAGGAGGATCGGACGGAGCTGGGTGTGACAGCAAGTGTGAAATAGATAAATAATAATAATAATTATTATAATAATAATAAATAGTTCCATCCATCCATCTTCTGTAATGGCTTGTCCTATTCAGGGTGGTAAAGGGTTCAGAGCCTATCCTGAAGGCTTTAAGTGCAAGACAGACAACAACCCAGGATGGGGCACCAACCCTTCACAGGGCGCACTTATACATGCACACCTATGGGCAATTTGGTAACTCCAATTAGCCTCAGCAGGTTTTTGGACTGTGGGGGGAGACCAGAGTACCTGGAGGAAACTCCATGATGGCATACAACATTCAACCTCCATGGCACAAGCTTGAACCGTGGTCCAAGAGGTGTGAGGCAATAATGCTAACCACCTGTACTTCTGTGTAGTATCAATGCCTGTAGTCACATTTTTGGGGAGGTGCGCGTCAGTCTAGGGTACAGACTAGGGCATGGTATAGGGCATGGAGTAGGGTGTGATGTAGGGTACAACTTAGAGTATAGTATAGGGCATGGAGTAGAGTACGGAGTAGGGTATGCTGTAGAGCATGGAGTAGGGTACAGAATAGGGTATGGCGTAGGGCATATAGTAGGGTACAGAGTAGGGTATGGAATAGGGCATGGAGTAGGGTACAGAGTAGGGTATGGCGTATGGCATGGAGTAGGGTACGGAGTAAGGTATGGCGTAGGGCATGGAGTAGGGTACGGAGTAGGGTATGGCGTATGGCATGGAGTAGGGTACGAAGTAGGGTATGACGTATGGCATGGATTAGGGTACGGAGTAAGGTATGGTGTAGGGCATGGAGTAGGGTACGGAGTAGGGTATGGCGCAGGGCATGAAGAAGGGCACGGAGTAGGGTATGGCGTAGGGCACATGGCTATGTGGCTACCTACAGCATAGATTCTATGCAGAAGTATAAACCAGCAGTCAGTTGTGCTGGTTTTTTGTCAAATGATCAGACAATACACATAAGCAAAGTTGGACAGCACTCAAATCCATTGTATAGGGCACTGTACAAAATAGATAAAGTCCAGGATTTCGAGCTACTGACTGGACATGAGAATCTGAAACAATATGTTATGTGCTAGAAAAGTTTTCTGTCGGGAACTCAGAGGTTTCTATCATGGACTTGGGGCATGGTACAGACAAGAAAGGAAGGGGAAGTTTTGCTTGTTGCTCCACAAAAACAGGGGGATTATTGCAGGAACTGAAAACACTGGAAGCACTACAAAGAAAATAGACCACTAGGGGTCAAAAGTAAAAGGGGGTACACTGGGGAACAATATCTAATAAATATGAAAAAAGAGGCGGCTAGAGTCAAAATCATGACTGCAAGATTTCAAGGAGCAAACTCAACCCATGGAACCATGTGACAGTTTGGGGAGCAAGGGAAACACACTAAGGACAACAGGGAGGACAGGATGGCCAGCGACACCTGCTGGCCAAACGGAGAGAAGACACGAAAGGCTGGGACAGATGGGTGCTCAACCTGACAGGTCTCAAGTATGAATAGTTGGTGGAGCTAGAGGTGGACAAGAACAAATGCAATGTATAACACAAATACAGTTAGCACAAAGCACAGAGAACAAAGCAGCAGCGCAATGCATGGTCTGTGGTCAACGTGGGATTGCTAGTCAAACAGAAAATGCTGAAAGGTCAGCTGAATACAGAACAACCCGCCCAGAGCCCAGGGTCCATGTGGACATAACTTCACACATAACAGTATGGAGGCACTTTCAGTTGAACCATGGACATTTTGCTAGCATTAGGAGTGATGGGGTCTGTTTACAGGACTAACAAAAATAAGCATCACAGTGCATTTGAAGGTGTCAATGCTAAAGAAAGGTCATTCAAAAAAGAAAATAATACTGAGGTTCCTCACTGTTTTATGACTGAGAGAAACGAGAGACTCTGCCCTCTAGTGAATGGGTTCTGCTAGCAGTAGCATTGGTATTATTTATCCAGCATCAAATTTTCTTCTGTGTGGTTTATCATATTGACATATGAATTTACAGAACATTTAAAAAGTTGGAACAAGTGGTGATGGCTTGCTGGAAGGTTAATTTGCCCAGCAGCCTTAGACACTGTGAGGTTTTTGTATTAAATACAGTCATATATTTGAGTTTAAAAACCAAACCACTGTGAATGATATTGTAGATGAAAGCTGTATCGTCAAACCCATTTACCTGTTTGACCACTTTTGGTGTGATGGCTTAAGAGCATCTCATTGGCCTTGGTTTCAGTGAAGAGCTGCAGAGTGAAGAAAAACTACAGAAAACAGAAGGAGAACTGCAAAAAGCAGAGTGAAAAAAACTGCAGAAAACACAGTGAAGAAAAACTGCAGAAAACAGAAGGGAAACTGCAAAAAGCAGAGTGAAAGAGAACTGCAGAGAACAGAGTGAAGAATAACTGTAGAAAACAGAGAGAAGGAGAACTGCAAAAAAAGTGAAAGAAAACTGCAGAGAACAGAGTGAAGAATAGCTGCAGAAAACAGAGAAAAGGAGAACTGCAAAAAGCAGAGTGAAAGAAAACTGCGGAGAACAGAGGGAAGAAAAACTGCAGAAAAAAGAGAAGGAGAACTGCAAAAAGAGTGAAAGAAAACTGCAGAAAACAGAGAAGGAGAACTGCAAAAAGAGTGAAAGAAAACTGCGGAAAACAGAGAAGGAGAACTGCAAAAAGCAGAGTGAAAGAAAACTGCGGAGAACAGAGTGAAGAAAAACTGCAGACAGCAGCAAACAAGAGCAGACTTGAGTCGTGGACCAATGAGACATTGAATGCTTCAAGAAATGTGGACCCCCTTCTGGATCATCACATGCAATGTTTAACATTTAAAATGAGATCCTGGATCCTGCAAATAGCTTAAAGTAAAGCTGCCCAAACTCTCAGGGTGGATCGTTTGCTTTCACAGAGACAAATTGAGTTCAAGGTAAAAATAAAATCTTCGTTCATGAGCTTTTTAAAAAATACAGAACCGACACAATTGCACAGATAATCTCACTGGAAAGAGTATGGTTCTCACAATTTTTAAGTGGATCACTATTTTATGCATAATTTATATAACTGGAGGATGTTAATGATTTCTTAGCTTGATTTCTTAAATTGTTAATTTCATCATAATACAAACTTAAAATCACAGCCCAATTTGTAGAGGTGTATTTGTTCAAACATTTATTCACAGCTAACTTACAGTTACTGAATAGTAACATCCCAGATAGCAATCGTTATTGATTCAACGTTGAATTATGGTCAGAAAGGTTGTTTTGTGGTTGAAGTTACAACTT
>JAODKF010000045.1:372918-402658 GCA_026779585.1 Mormyrus proboscirostris
GACAGAACGGTGTTTGAGGGGAGCAAATGTGTTTAGAAGATTATGGAGGTTGTCATTGTAGTGTGAAACAAGTTCTTCAGGGGTTGAGGAGCTGTGGATGGGTGGGAGGTCATTTATAGTAAACAAGGTTTCTCTGGCAATTCTTAAAATAAGAGCTATTATTTTTTTCTGAAGTCCTTCACTTACGTGCTCATGACTGTTGTCAGGCAGGCCTCTGTAGGAAGGTGGGGGGCAGGCCTTTGTAGGAAGGTGGGGGGCAGGCTCACCATTTTGGTCTTCCTCTGCCACAGACAGGCCTCACTGTGACATCCCCACCGATTCTCTTTACTGTTTGCTGGGTAAAAAGTGTCACTTGTACTCATATGTATGCAGTGCTTCCTTTTCCTTTTGTGACACACTGCTTCCACTCCCTTTCTTCAGGTTTAAACTCAGAAGGGCTGAATAGAAGAGGCACCAAGGCGATGGCCCTCAGACCTGTTTACATGTGCGAGTGTGTGTGCAAATACTGTATATATCGGAGATGATGGAGTTAATAATGTATCGCTGTTCTTAAGGACTGAAGAGAATGGACATGTGTCACGTTAAGGCGACGTGATTTATTCATGGACAAAAATGTCCCAGAGACTAAACAAGAAAATTAATATGGGTGATTTTGGCCTAACAACACCAAAAGGATCAAAGCGCTAACAGAGACATCGCTGATTGTGAACCCCTCCTATGCAAAATTGTACCACGGTAAACTGTTTAACCAAATATACGGTTAATCAAGTATGAGGTCTTAGGAAATACTTTGGACAGCTACCCATACTTTAGACTTTATATAAATAAATCAAACAGTTATAATGCTCAGTTTCCCTGCTTTTCATGGATCATATGCAAGACAGTTTGAACACTCCAGCCTGAAAGGTGATGGCGATCTTAAGGAAACCATAGTGCAGTCTGTAAGCACTTCGGTGATTAGCTAATAATAATGTACTGCAGCCTTGCATTGACTTACGTTTGGAATCGGGACCGGGCCCACTGCACTCAAGTCAATTTGGGGATCTCGATATTGTAGCTGTCCATCACGCATACGTTACTGCATGCGTACTGTATTACAGGTTAGACATGGGCAGTGTGTCAATGTATGGCTGGCAGCTCTGGCCTGCACCTGTTACTCTATGCTATTACTCTGTGTTGTTACCCACTAACATCCTGTTACATCCGCTTTCAGGCGTCTCTTGATCAGTGTGTATTATTTACTATGTACCTCAGAATTTAGACGTGACTCAGTCAGGTGTCATTCCATGTAAGACTAATTTCATTTCAGTACTTCAGAAGTGTTTTAACAGATGATTTTGTATATAGTGCCTGTTTATAAGGAACATGTACCAAATGTAAATGTTCAATGAAATTTCAAACTCGTAATCCCATGCTCTGGAAAAGTGTAATTGTTTTTGTTGTGTTGAAATTTTTGGACTATGAGTTTAGTGGCACACAGCCCCTCCCCTGCAGCATACAGTTTGTTCAATGCAGGACACAACCCCTTCGCTGTAGCACATAGCCCCATCCGTGCAGCACACAGCCCCTTCACTGTAGCCATTGACCTTCCCTTCACTGCATTGCCAGTGAAGCATCATGATGCCACTGACAATCAGGATGTGAAGCAGCACTGGCACAGTAATCCCACACACACATAAGACAGATGAGCTGGTGTCCTCTGGACTATCTACAGAAACTGTTCTGCATTAAGTTGTTCATAAACCAAATAACGAATTTTTCTTTTTTAAGTACAAAGTACATAAGTACAAATCAGCAAATTAATCTTAACCATAAAAGAGAGACATTTATACTGCAGAGGCATCTACTTCCACCACAAAAGATTTTGAGGGGTCTGGTTGCTGGAGGACGGGTGCAGTACTAAATACGACTTTAAGTATCTCCAGAGTTGCCTCGGCCATGGATGTGCACATCCCAGAGAATCGGTCTATGGTGGTCAGAGTTGCTGTATGTCCCTGGGACTGAGGAATGTCAGTGATGAAGTCCAGGACCATGTGGGATGTGGCCCCCCCTGGCCTTAAGAACAGACAGCTACAGTACTGAAACCATGAATGAACCGGTGGTATAAATTGCCAAAGCCTAAGACGCTTTTCACCATGCAGGGTTTAGGCCGCTCCCACACAGCTTTTGCCTTCCCCTCATCCATCCCCATACCTCTGTGTTGGATCTGGTACCCCAAGAACTTAATGGCAGGGAAATGGAATTCACACTTCTTGCCTTCCACATAGAGGTGGTTGTCTTGATGGTGTTGTAGCACCTGTCAGATGTGTCCCATGTGGACATTAAAAGAAGGGGAATAGATGAGGATATTGTCTATAACAATATAATGTGAACTATAACAAAGCGATGGAGCATGTCAGCCAACACCTGGCATATAAAATTCTGGAAAATGGACAGGCTGTTAGCCAGTCTGTATGGCATGACAAGATACTCATACTGCCCTTCATCACCACCACTGGATGTTTTCTATTCGCCACCCACTCAAATGCGCACTAGATTGTAAGTGCTACACAGGTCTAGCTTGGTGAAGACTCTGGCCTTCCAAAGTTTCTCCAGAGCTGGAGGAACTAGAAGCTGAGGCTCCCAATGCTTGTGGGTGATGGCATTGAGGCCCTGGTAGTTGATACAGGTACTCAGACTCCTGAGGAGATGGGAGAGGTGGAGGAATGGATGGACTTGAGTGAGGGCCTCCTTTACATACATCCTTATGGCCTCCTCCTCGGGTTGGGACAGTGCGTAGAGCCAGGTGGCACCCTCATCTAATTTGATGGCACAGTCCGAACTGTAGTGCGGCAGTAGCCCAAAGGACTGAGATTTACTGAAGGAATCAGTGAAGTCACTGTACTCTGGTGGAATCTGGGCGTGTCCTTCTGGAAGGGGGCTTTCTACGGATGACACTTGACAGGGTAATGTGATACAGTGGGTGAAACACAACAGGGCCCAGGTAAGGATCTCTCCCCTCCTCCGATCTATGTGTGGGTTATGGCGTTGTAACCATGGGTGGCCTAGGATAAGCCCATCTCATGGTAGACAAAAATAAGAACTGGATCACCTCCCAGTGGGTGGTTCCCACCTGCATCCAGAGTGACCTGGTATGGTGGAGTACCTGACCTGCAGCAAGACGGGCACCATCAACTCTGTAAACCGATAACGGGGTCTCCAAAGAGATGGAGTGGAGCATCACAGGTTGCTAGTCAATGAAGTTCCCCACTGCACAAGAATCCACCAGGGCCTGCCAATCAAACTGACCGCCTGACCAGGAAACGAACACTGCCATCTGCTTGGCTGAAGTAGTGAGAGGACCCAGCACACCTACCTAAGTCTGAGGGTACAGGGAAGAGCCTAGGCGAACTGGACAGGCGTGGCCAGCCTTTCCACAGTATAACACAGGTGCAGCTGCATGCAGCATTGTTGCTCTGCAGGGTAGAGTGGGGCGCAGCCCAGCTGCATTGGCTCCTCTTTGGCGGGACATTATGTGGACAGCGCACAGGGAGCTTCTGAAGCTGACTGACCAGCTTGGTAAGTTGATCAATTTACACCAGGGTGTCTTGTAGCTGGTGTTGAACATCTGCTGGATCCATTTGTGAGTCAAGGTATTCTGTCACACCACAAAACACTCGAAAAAGCACAAAGCGTTGTGGCTGCAAAAGGTTTATTAAGCAAAGGGCAAACAGAAACGGCAAGCTAGATCGTGGTCGGGGCAGCGAGCGAAGGGTCGAGGAAGCCAGGGGGGTCAGTTCGACGAAGAAGGCACATGAGGGGGAATTACACATGGTGTGGATCTGGGGAGTTGAGACAGGAATAGGACCATGACAGGAAGGCTGGGTCAGGGCTGCATGGAAGACAAGAGAGAATCACTCAGTATGTTGCATGGAATCAACAATACCTCGCAGTGGGGCAAGCTCTTATGTGATCTCCACTGATCAGCTAGTGAGCTTATGAGGGCGTGACACAATGCATTTGGAATTTAAAGCAATTTTAGCATTTGGCTCTTTAAATGCAAGAACATTGCCTCCTCCTATGAAGAACAATAATAAATACAGAACTATAAAAAAAGTTCATGAGGCAGCAAATAAAAATGATCATAAAAACTGTATAATGCAATAAATTCTACTATTTGACAAACTAAAATAAACTATTACGAAGTTCTTTTAAATCTTACTGTCTAGTTGATTTTCAAGATATTTGCCAAACAGAAAAAATGTGCCAAGAGGAGCAGCAAAGCTAATTTTAGAGGCAATAAATCCAGAAGCTCAGTTCACACATCCTGTTTATTCTAAGATCCCTGAGTTTCTGTGTATGAAGGAGGCCTCACGTACTCGGTCACACATTTTGTGAGGAAGTTGGGCTGTGGCCTGCCCCAGCACCCATCCGTAGACGCCGAGCATTGCTGACTGAGGCAGCCCCAATGCTCACCAACAGACAGTGAGCGTTCCTGACTGAGGCAGCTCCAACACCAAGCAACAGACGGCAAGCATTGCTGACCGAGGCATCTCCTGTGCCCTCCAACAGATAGCGAGCATTCTTGACCGAGGCAGCTCCGGTGCTCACCAAAAGACGGCGAGCGTTCCTGACCGAGGCAGCTCTGACACCTAGCATCAGACAGCGAGCATTACTAACCGAGGCAGCCTGACGCCCACCAACAAATGGCGAGTGTTCTTGACCAAGGCATCTCCGGTACCCACCAACAGATGGCGAGCGTTCCTGACTGAGGCATCCCCAACACCCACCAACAAACGGGGAGCGTTCCTGACTGAGGCAGCCCCAGTGCCCACCAATAGACGCTGAGTGTTCCTGACCAAGGCAGCCCGGGCACTTACTAACAGATGACGAATGTTCCTAACTGAGGCATCTCCGGTGCCCACCAACAGAAGGCAAGCATTCCTGACCGAGGCAGCTCCAACACCTAGCATCAGACGGCAAGCATTACTAACCGAGGCAGCCCGACGCCCACCAAGAGATGGTGACCGGTCCAGACCAAGGCATCTCTTGCGCTCACCAACAGATGGCAAGCGTTCCTGACTGAGGCAGCCCTGGAGCTCAATAAAAGACGGCGAGCTTTCCTGACTGAGGCAGCTCCAACACCTAGCATCAGACGGCGAGCATTAATGACCGAGGCAGCCCCAGCACTCATTAAGACACAATAAGTATTCTTGACCGAGGCAGCCCCGGCACTCACTAAGAGACAAGTTACTGTGTATGAAGGAGGCATCACGCACTCAGCCACACATTTTGTGAGGAAGTTGGGCTGCGGCCTGCCCCAGTGCCTATCTGTAGATGGTGAGCGTTCCTGGCCGAGGCAGCTCCGATACCTACCAACAGATGGCGAGCGTTCCTGACCGAGGCATCTCCAGTGCCCAGCAACAGATGGTGAGCGTTCCTGACTGAGGCAGCTCCAACACCCAGCAACAGACGGCGAGCATTAATGGCCGAGGCATCCCCAGCGCTCACCAACAGACGGCTAGCGTTCCTGACTGAGGCAGTCCAATGCCCACCAACAGATGGCGAGCTTTCCTGACCAAGGCATCTCCGGATGCCCACCAACAGACCGTGAGCGTTCCTGACTGAGGCAGCTCCAACACCCAGCAACAGACGGCGAGCATTAATGGCCGAGGCATCCCCAGCGCTCACCAACAGACGGCTAGCGTTCCTGACTGAGGCAGTCCAACGCCCACCAACAGATGTCGAGCTTTCCTGACCAAGGCATCTCCGGATGCCCACCAACAGACCGCGAGCGTTCCTGACTGAGGCAGCCTCGGCACCCCCAAAAGAAGGCGAATGTTCCTGACCGAGGCAGCCCAGACACTTACTAACAGACGATGACTGTTCCTGACTAAACCAGTCCCAGCCTTTGGGTTCCCAGCACACAGCCAAGCATTTTCATTGTGTTACAATCACAGTATCCTGTTTGTCACTGCATGACATAACTTTCTGCATCCGTTCCAATTAAAATGCTGAACACACTGGCCTGACTGTTTTTCCTCATGCACTGCTTCTCAATGCTGTAATTCCCTTCATTCAGGAAATTCCCTCATAAACAGCAAACGGGTCATATTTTCTTCCTGAAATGTGTGCATATAATTAATAACAAAACATTGTTATTTGTGTTTATGGTTAGCATGGAAACATCCCACACTTAATGACACATATTTCCATCACTAGTCACTAAGACTCAAAAATCCCAATAACACTTGAAATGGTATGTGATACTGAGTGCATGCCCTGAGATGGACTGGTGTGTCCTATGCAGGGTGCCCCTCCCATGTGAAAACTGGTTGTAGAAAAATTATTATTACTATATTATTTACATTTACATATTTAGCAGACAGTTTTGTACAAAGTGACATACAAGTAAGACAAATAACACATACAAACACAAATGCTGTCCTTGGATCAATGTGGCTTAAGTATGGATAAGCTGAGCTTCCAATGAAAGCCCAAGCAGAGGGGTGAACAGGCCTGGAGCAGGATCAAGGGCCAGTAACCGCAGCATAAGAGCATTCAAGGAACAATCATGTTGCCAGAAGAATTCCAAGGACAGACGGGTCTTCAGACATTTCTTGAAAGTGTACCATAATACCTTTGAATAATCTCTCAGATTAGCATAGCATACAAAGCTTTGCAACTTTTTAGGGACATTAGATGGCAATGACAAGCAAGACACAGTAACGCAGACATGAGCAGTGTGTTAGAAACAATGAGGAAATCACATGCAGTGACACAGAGTATCATAAATTAGAATAGTCTATCAAAACAGCATATCTTGAATCACTTTGAAACCTTTTGCGACATTTAGATAGCAATGACAATTCAGTTCAATTCAATACATGTTTTATTGTCATTAACACAATGTGCAGGCATGTGTTTACAGACATGCGGCGACAGAGAATGGAATGTATGTAAGTATACATACATAACATGCAGAAATTAGACATATGTGTCATGTACATTATACATAAATTATATATGCATATATGCACATATGCGTGGACAGTGCTGGCTTGATGGTTAGGGAAACACACTTCTAATCGAAAGATTGCAGGTTCGAATCCCCCACCAGCAAATCACCACTGCGATACCCTGAGCAAGGTACTGTCCCAGGGCACTGAATTAGCTGCCCCCTGTTATGTCACGAAAGTCACATATGGGTTAAATGCAGAGGACACATTTCGTTGTTGCATACTCTGTGCTGTGGTGTGTTAACAATGACCACTGATCACCAAATTCTAACATGCATAGATAAATTACACATGCAGGTTGTGCATACCGATATAGATATGCTTATCAAGTAAGTGATAGATGTCTTTTATCTTTGTGATAGATGTCTTTTATTGCAGGGAGTTGGGTACCGATACCGTTTGTGTAAACAGGAAGTTGTTTTTAAAAAGTGGGCGTTTATCACTACACCGATGTTGGCTCCACAGTCCACGGGTAGCCTAACAGAAGCAGCAGCCTTATTAAACTCCACGTCCCGAAGCACTGTTGCGCCGGCCCAACGGGAAGAGCGACGCAAGGCGATTGTCCACGGTGTTCACAATTGCATTTGCAACAATCGGTTGCTGCCCGACTGTTCTCGCTTCTGACAAAGTTCTGATGGTCTCTGCTGAGGCCAATATGCTGCTTAATAAGGCTGCTGCTTTTGTTAGGCTACCCGTGGACTGTGGAGCCGACATCGGTCTAGTGATAAACGCCCACTTTTTTAAAAAAACTTCCTGTTTAAGTGAAATGCCTTGCACACATACTGCTAAAACTGTATCATATAAATAAAAATCTCTCTCAAAAACTAGTTTACTTAGGTTACCTTTGACGTTACATAGTACATTGCAATTTTCAGTGTACTATGTGAAGGTTTTTGGTTCCATATATGTTTTTGCATGGTTTCACATATGTATATGCATGGTATTTCTGAATAAAGTCCCTGTTTGTAACCATTTACAAATTAATTACATTTTAGCTGTGTACACAAAAAAATAGGGCCAGTGGGACTTGATAAAATCGAACTTCATTTAGCTATTAAGTTTTATATCTCACTACAGTATAATTACGATGTCTTATTAAACCATCCCTACAGCATACGTATTAGTTTGTCGCTTTAACATACACAAAATATAGTTATGCTTGAAAGAATTTCCATGCGAAAAAGTCCATGTTTCGGTTTAAAACCGTTTTACCACACGTTTCAAGTTGCTTTCATTTTGTCTACAAGTATTTGGAAACTTACATTTCCATGTATACCATTAAATATTAATATTCGCTCATCCATCAATCTATACACTGCAGTGTTTTATTAAATTCCGTTATACATGTAATATAAAGTATTCGATCAAATACTATATTAAATTGCTAGTATTGTTCTTTAAAGTAATATCTTCAGATGGATAAATCTCATCTTTGTTATTTCTGGAAATGTTTCTTTTTAACACTGCAGTAAAGTCAACTGATGCAATACTTCAGGTCATTGCCTGCTTTCCACTGATTGAAACACTGCGTCTTGTTGCATCAGCCGACCGCAAAAAAAAGTATTATAAATGACAGTATTGCAATCCAATCTAGAACGAGCTCTTTTGACTGACACTTGCTTTTACCAGTAATGCCCTTATATGTTCATGCTTAGTATGCCCAATAGAAATGCTTAAAATCCTTGGGACACGTTGTTCTCAGTTGGTAGAGGGATTTGATTGGTGAAACTTAATTCCTCATCTCAATTTCTGTAATATGATTGGTTTAAACTTTACATAGACGTCACACGTTAATTCGGAACCCATATATATAACAGGATATCGCAAACCAGCCGCAGGAAGAGACGGTAGCCGGTCGAATTACTTCGTATAGTAGGCGTGTAATGTTTAGGGTACGTTGTCTTAAGACCGAATAGACCGCAGTAAGGGAGATTATAGACGCTTAAGATTTATCTAGCTACTGGTAATTATTGTAAGCGGTTGGATAGTAACAGTTATTACTCTTTTAATTATTTTTTGCTCGAATTAGAGATCAAAATGATTCTGTAGTTGGAAAATGCGGTAACACTATTGCATCGGCATGCATCGTACAAGGCAAAGCTGCACCGCTAAAACTGCTCAGCAGTTAGGCTCAAATACCGTCCGCGGTATTTCTGCGAGCCATCCAATACCACTACTGCTCGATCGAAGGAAATATTCAGCACCTTGAATTTGCCACCTAGTCTGTACTCTACTCCATTAACACATCTGTAAAACCTAACCACAATGAAGTTAAAAGGCATCCCGTCGGAGAAGAGCCTGTGGATATTCGGATACGGTTCCTTGGTTTGGAAACCCGATTTTAAATACAAAAGGAGCGAAGTCGGGTATATCCAAGGCTACAAGAGACGGTTTTGGCACGGGGACAATTTTCACCGTGGAAACGATGAAATGGTAAGCTGCTTTAAAAATGGCTGGAATGCGAATCATTGATCTTGCACTATGTAATTATTAACAACGTCGACTTTTAAATACATCATTTAAAATATGAGTTTTAAATAAATAGGAGAAACATCGCGGTAATTTTTTTTTCTCTGACGTTCCTATTTCCAGCCTGGTCGGGTGGTGACTTTGGTTAAAGATGATGACGTAAGTGTTTTTCCCTTCCAGCATTGTCGTAATGGCATGACGGCAGCCTTTATTATATAATTTATTTCCTTCTGCCTCATCACAGATCATGCTTTTGTAGAGTTCACAAATTGTCAGTGTATTTATAGTAAAGGTAAATGTTTAAGTTTACCTGATATGGCATGATTCCTTTTTCCTGACTGACCTCTTCTTGGTTTTGCCCTGTAGGCCTGCACGTGGGGAGTGGCTTATGAAGTGACCGGCTCCCAAATCGAGGAATCCATGAAGTACCTGAATGTTAGAGAGGGCAAGCTTGGTGGATACGTCACCAAGGTGGTGGAGTTTGTGCCTCGGGTTGAGAATGAGCCCCGCCACCAGGCGCTGGTGTACATCGCCACTGTAGATGCAGCCAACTACCTGGGACGTGCAAGCCACAGGCAGATCGCCGCCCAGATCGCAGTCTGCAAGGGCAAGGCCGGACACAACATCGAGTATCTCCTCCGTCTGGCTCAGTTCATGTGGCAGCAGTGCCCTGAGGTAGAAGACCGGCACCTCTTCTCCATCGTGGCCTGCACCTTATACCAGGTGTTCCAGCTCTTGGCTTTGAAGTAGCCTCCAGCCTCTGCAGTCTGGCTGTGACTAGCCACATGTGTCCAGTCTGTAGAGAACAAAGATATACTGCTGCTCTTCATTAATAGTAATCATGATTGTTGTGTGTCACCCTGAGCACATGTAAATGGTGCTGTAGCTTCAATATCAGTGCTGTTCAGCAGTTTTGTGGAGTCTGATGCTGAGTGTCTACTGTGGCACCTGTGTGCACATATCTAATGGAGGAAAATAAAGTGTTTCCACGTGATCACTGTACATCTGCTTCTGTTTTCTGCTTGCATCTTACAAATGCTGTTCTGCACTTTGGTTCACCAGTGGCCTGGGTTTGTTTTGCTTGCCAGTTGTGATTCATTCATTGTTGAAATTAATCAAAATATAGGCCTTTAAGAATAGCATTGGGGCCAAGTGTTTATTATTTAACTATGATGCCTACAGATTGGTTTCACCAAGCAGGTCAGTGCCAGCCATGACCCCACATTGCAGCCAGCTGACATTAACCACAACGTATGGCAACCCAATTAATGTAGTGTTTCTCCTCACAACAGAATTGACTATGACCATTTATTAATTTACAAAGAGACAGAATAAAACAGGAAAAAAAATCCATAATGCTTTTTCTTGTATTTTATACATTTTTCCATTATGAAAATTTGGAGAAACCCTACAAAGATGTCACAATTCAGAATATATATAACATAAATATAATGGAAACGGTGCCCATACCCATAGTTTTTGATAGCAGTCATATCTATTGAAAGAGGCGCTGTTTGTTTCATGTGAAGGATCGTTGGTCTGATCAGCCCAGAAGGCAGTGCCCCCTGAGGTGAGTGGGCTGGCGTAGCGGAAGGATCATATATGGAGAGTTACCTTGTTAACATTCAAGCATATTTCAGAAAACTGAAAGCAAGATACTAACCTGACCCTGTGCTCCTGCCCACCCACCACCCTAATTATTCAGACACCCTGTTTTCATTCCTGAAGCAGATATTTCACAATCTTCAGTCTGATTATTAATACACAATTTGAATGTGGATGAACCACTGAAGCAGCTAGATACTGATCCATTCTAGCTGCAGTTCTGTCCATTATCTCTTACACACAGTGTAATTCAATAAGCATGTCTCCTGAAGTGTGGGACAAAGGAAATCAGTGCTTAACTTGTGGCACCGTCACTCACTTCTTTGTACAATGTGGAGTAAATACTCTGCAAATGGATACGTTTAATTGTATTAGTTGAGATCTTAACTTTTTACAGAAAACATTTTTACAGCAAAAATATAAAACATAAAATATGAAACAGATCAACAGTGATGCAATTTACTAATCAGGGTCCGATCTGTAAACAGTTTAAGTGGCTCAGCAAGAAAAAAAAAGTCAACATTTTTCAATGATCACTATATAACAACAATGATCACAATGCATTTTTTGTTCTTCCCCTAAAAGGAGGCTGAGAGACCTCCAACAGGGAATCAAAAAAAAGTATTTAGCCCTTAAACTGTTGTACTAAATGGGTTTCTGTATTATGCCAAATGAGCACTGCTCAGGTGTTACTGTGTACTGCTGGCGTCCCTGTCAGTATCCCTCTCAGTGTCCCCTTCAGCGTCCCCTTCAGCGTCCCCCTCAGCGTCCCCGTGTCCCCTTCAGCGCCCCCCCGTGTCCCTCTGAGTGTCGCAGGTCCTCCTTTCATTCATGTTGCTGGTCCCTGCAGCATAACGTCTGGGAAGAGGGTTAGGGTTTGGCACAAGTAGACCTCACCGTATTAAAGTGCAAATACAGTGGGGGGGAAATGTACATTTCTACATTCGTTTTGAATTACAAAGCTTAATAATAATAACAATAACATCAACAATAATAATAATAAAGCACACCCCCCTGATTCTCATGGATATTTAGTAATAGGAAGTGCTATCAGACAAACGTATCTCTGACTCGCTGCTGATCTGCAGACAAAAGCAAGCGGTGTCACAGGGACACCTCAGCTCACTGGGCGGATCCCTGGGAAACGCGACACAAAGGAACCGGACGGGTATCTGCTGAATTTCACTCAAAGCTACGTAAACTGCAAAACTGGCATTTAAAACCATCTAGACTGTTATGTTTTAGCTCATATTACAATAACCTAAAATCTTTAAAAAAATCACCGATTACAATCTCCTTAACTTACTTACAAGGGACAGTCTGCTGAAAGTCGTCTCTGCATCTGAAAGGGTAACTGGCCCTCCACCATACGAAGGCATTTACGGACTGACAGCAAATGATTTGTTTTTTTACATATGATCTCTCAATACGAGCTGGTGAGTGGGGGTTTATTCTGCCTGCTACCCCCCACTCTCCCTGCCCTGAGTCCATAGAGGAAGATAAGGGACAATAGGACCAAAAACGCCGTGACAGTTCAGCGTTTGCCAAAGGTCGTGCTCTTGTTTTGGGTGGCGCTCAGAGCGGCAGACGTCCCGCTGGGCAGGAAGGTGGCGGCTGTGGGACGGGCCAGCGAGGGTGGCAGGGATCCGGACGCCTGCATCCCTGAGGGCAGATAGCAGTGACAGGGTGTTGGTATACAATCTCTATCACACAGACTGTAGGGTCAGGGTCACCATTCCCGTACCTTTTGCTACGCTGTAGCCATAAGCCGCGTAAGCAGCCGCTGATGCTGCCGCCGCACCCGCCATGGCCCCTGCCATTGCTGCTGCGCTGCCTGCTGTGGACTTGCGGCCACGCCCTTTCCCCCCCGACTTCCCTCCTCCGCCTGAGCCCTTGGGTCGGCCCCGACTCCGGCCCCCCCTCCCACGGCCTGGACTGGAGGTGTCCTGAGCAGAAACACCTGGGAAGGAAGACAAATTTAGAATAGGGTTAGTGCCAAAAGATGGACAGAGAGACAGGCAGGCAGGCAGAAAGAAAGAATGAAAGATGGACAGGCAGTTAAAGTCAGGCAGGAAGACAGCCAGACAGGCAAGTACACAGGCATAGAGACAGACAGGCAGATAGGTAGACAGACAGAGACTGAGAGGCAGACAGACAGACAAACAGGCAGAAACAGATAGACAGACACTGACAGCCGGACGGACAGGCAGGTAGGCACACAAACAGACAGGCAAACAGACAGGCAGGCAGACAGACAGGCAGACAGATATAGACAGGTAGGCAGGCACAGGTAGTCTGGCAGTCAAACAAGACAGGCAGGGAGGCAGATAGGGACAGGATGACAGACATAAAAAGACAAGCAGACAGACAGACACAGGTAGACACACAGACAGGCAGATGGGCAGGTGGACATAGACAGACAGATAGGCAGACAAAAACAGACAGGTAGAAAAATGGACAGAGGCAGACACAGACAGATAGACAGTCAAAAGCAGACAGACACAGACAAATGGGCAGACAGGCAGACAGACAAATACAGATGGCAAGACAGACATTCTCCTATGCAGGTCACAGGCCAACACTTGGACAGTACAAAAAGTAGGTATGCTACATAAAGGATTGCAGCCCAAATGGATTAATGATACCAACTCATATATAACTTGTATATATATTCATACAGTTTTTATCTATTAAGTAGTGGTTAACATTTACTTTGGATGGTTTTATGTCCTATCAGACCCGTATAAACACAGCTAACCGTTCATGTTGTCCGACACAGAGCCCGCAACAGACACTGGCGAGTTGGTGGCTCGAGACTGCGGGGCGGACGACACCGGGTCATCCACAATGACGAGCATGTCGCTGCTGCTCTCGTCGGGAGGGATGGAGCCGGGCTGCAGCTCGCTGCTCAGGGAGATCTGGGGGGGTAAAAGGGGAAGAAGGAAGGACAGCCATGTCAGGACCAGAGAAGGGGGGGGGTGAGCAGAGCAGCTAGGGCAAAATCACTGTAGAGAGATCTGCATCTTCACTGGGAAAACTCAGTGACTTTCTCCCTGGGGGGCAGTGCTGTCTCATATAAATACATCATTTGTTTAGCTGTGACATAGTCATGCCTTTTTTGCCTTGTTTAATCGTGTTTTATGTTAGTTTTACTCCTCTGAGTATACTTAACTTCATAGCTTAAAACAATGTAATCCTGACTGTTACTCTCCAACGTCCCTCCCATGTCCACTTACTCTCTTACTGTCACTCCCTCACTCTCCCACTATCACTCACTTTCTCAGTCACTCCCTCACACTCTCACTGTCACTGCCACTCTCTCTCACTCTCCCACTATCACTCTCACCTTCTCAGTCACTCCCTCACACTCTCACTGTCACTGCCACTCTCTCTCACTCTCCCACTATCACTCTCTCACTATCTCTCCCATTGTTTTCCTGGAGTTTTCTTTCCCTCTTCACCTCGCTGAATGGGCTGGGTATGGCTGAGTCCATGTCCACACTGATGAAGGAGTCATCGCCGTCCGCCGAGAGGTTGGAATTGTCTGCCGATGGTGCAAAGGGGATGACAATGTTCACACCCTCCTTCCTCTTCTTCACCTCCATCTCATCCTCCCTTTTCCTCTGTAGCGCACAAAACAGGAGCCGCTCTTCAGCCTCACAAAGTCTTGACGGTTTCCCACCCAGGTTCTGCTTTAGCGCCACAGCGGGGGCACAAACTCGTGATGACCTCAGGTTACCTTCTCCGCATACTTTTCCCGCTTCCTCTTGCGGTCCTTCACCTTGGTGCACTCCTCCTGCTGCCTCTTCTCCTCCTGCCTCAACCGCACTGGAAGGAAACCAAAACACCATAACAGCAGTCAGTTGCAGAGACCCAACTTTGGCTTACAGCCAATCACAGAGAAACACTTTATTTTGCAGCCAAGGAGATGCAGCTTCAGTTTACCGTCTAATAATAATAGTTATTAATTGCTCTATAGCAAATCAAATACCTTTTAAGACTGATACTAACAAGGTGTTTATAAACATTTACCTCCTCCAGCTTGTACATAACACCCTAATAATGCTGGCATGAAACCACACGGGACCATGAAGAATGGGAACCAGGAAGGTCATCTCTAAACCGCACTTTCCAGAGCTCAACTCTGCAGGCACAGGCAGGTGTGTCATGGAGGCACTCACGCTTCTTCTCCAGCTCCTCATCATCCAGCAGCAGGCTCACGACCTCCTTGGGCTTCAGCGTGTCAGGCTTAAAGTTCCCCCCGGATATAACCATCCTCTGGATCTGTGGCCAAAAGAGAGGTACAGCGCAATGCCCTCATTCAGGTACTGAGCTCTGAGTTTATCGCCTAATCCTTCTGCTCTTCTGATTCCATAGACAGCCTTCCAAATGAGACCAGGAGAATCTCCAAGATCCAGAACATTCACAACATGCTTGAGCATTCAGGTTTAAACATCCATAATCGTTATTACTGCAGGCTAAACCTTCTGCACACCTGCACATGGCTGGGTTGGGCTACAAAGCCCCCCCACCCCCACCCCGGCGCCCACGGCCCTCACCTCGCTCTTCTCCTTGGCCCGCTGCAGGATGCGCTCTTCGATGGTGCCCTGGCAGATGAGGCGGTACACAGTCACCTGCTTGGTCTGCCCAAGCCGGTGGGCGCGGTCCATGGCCTGCTGGTCCACCGTGGGGTTCCAGTCACTGTCGTAGAAGATCACCTGCGGGGGGGCAGTCAGGCTCCGTCACCCACAGCCACGAGCAGAGGCACATCCAGGACTGCTGTACTGAAAACTGTCCCCTTACACTGGTACCGGTCCAAACCCATGGACCACCGCCGGTGCCCCCTATCAGAGATAGTGTGATTGTCTTGCTAAGTTGGCACCCTCTCACAAGATGGTGCCCTAAGCAGCTGCTTGTGTCGGCCAATGGGTTGACTGACTCTGCCTTACAGCACTGCTTACCATAAGTTTGTCATTTTTTGCTTGAGCTACAAAGAAACAGTAAGAAAAACACTAACCAAGACACTACTATAGGCAGCATCTCAGCTTAAAACATTATATGAACAAAATGATTAGCTATTCCTGTTTTTGTCGTCCAAATGGCTAAAGACAGAATCTCTCATTGGCACGGCTTAAAGGCCCCGGTGGTCACTCCCGCTCTTCAGAAGCACCTGTGCGTTCTGCTTAGGGCAGCCTCATCCTGAGGTCCTGAGGACTTACAGTGTCAGCTGCAGTGAGGTTAATGCCGAGGCCTCCAGCGCGTGTGCTCAGCAGGAAGACGAAGATATCTGTCCTGTGTACGAGACAGAGAGCGAAAGCCGCGGGTGAAAAGAGGAACTGGAGGAGAAACTCGCACAGAATCCTGGGAGACATCTCACCCGCTTCCAAAGAAAACTGCCCACAGTCAGACTCCTCAACTAATAACTCACATTCAGAATTATACACAAAACGTTTAGCCACAAAACAGAGCTAACTTAAAACGGAGATCTGAAATGTGCAATACACTCCATGGCAGGTGACCACTGAAAATAAACGCCAGCTGTGCTAAACAGCGGCCGACACTCAAGTGTGTGAGGCTCTTCTTGTTCTGACTGGGTTGAGAAATGGGCCTTGTTATGCTGCAGTATCCTCTGCAGCCAGAGTCCGCTGGGTCGCTACTCACCGGCTCTGAAAGTCGGCCACCATGTCACGACGCTCAGAGATCTTGGAGGAGCCGTCCAAGCGCATGTAGGTGTGCTTCCGGTGCACCATGTACTCCTGGGACAGAAAGATGGAGACAGAGTCAAGCCTGTGGGAGCGGAGTGAGCCGCCCAGGGCCCGGCAGTCAGCCGCTGGCAGATGGGCCGAGACCCCAATGCCTCCCGGAGGCTGGAGAACTCCCTCCTTCCTCCCCTCACCATGATCAGCTGGAGACAATGTCCAGGGCTATAAAGTAGAGCAGCCACACAGCCAGCATACAAAGAGGAGACTTTCGTTTCATTTGACTAACGAAAAATCGGCTATTTTATTGTGTTTTTTTTGTATCTGGATTCCAGGAAAGCAGTAATTAACTATAAAAGTCAACCACAAGGGCAGGGAGTGGCTCAGAGGGATAGGGATCAGTGCCTAAGTCCAGAAGGTTGTGGGCTCCGCACCCTGGGTGTGTAAGAGTAATCGTAGCACCGCCAGGCCCTTCAGCAGCCTTTAGTGAGGCCCCTACCTCAGGACGGTACCAAGCACAGCTGATCCTGCTCACTGCATCTGCAGTATAAATAAATGCAACGTGAAAGGCAGAGCGCAGCCCGCACACACAGCAGGAGTCTGGAAACCCGCAACTCTTAGGTTTCTTGGTTTCAAGCCAATGGGACTATCACCTAGAAAACCGACACAGCTTGGTGTGCCTCGCTTCATTCCATACATATCAACTCTCCATTATCATGACTGGTGACCTTGAAGCTATTCCTAAAAACACATCTGGCAAAATAAAAAGTCCTTGACCCCCAAAGCTTGATGAACATTAATAACCGTTCCAAAGTCTTGCTGCCAACCTGGCGCCCTTAGTCAACAGGGAGGGGCTGTCGATTCAAAGGGGTTTAACAAATGCTTTTCCTTTTGGAATGTACTGTATTGAATGTAACCATATGGGGCAGAATCATTGTACAATGACAATATAACATAGTGACGAGTCCGATAAGAGTGAAGCATTTTCATGTGGCTCCCTTGGAAAGCATGGCGGCATTCAGGCCCGTCGCCTGTCAGACATGAACCGACACACAAAAGCGCATGTTCAGTACGCATCGGCGATCTGGTGCAGACCTAACACGCCTGCCCATCATTCCCAGGCTGCAAGGAAAAACAGACACTCTATTACATATACTCTAATTTACAAAACAAAATGAAAACCGACAGACAGGCAGGCAGGTAGACCATCAAACAGACAGACTGACAGACCAGTAGACAGGCAGACCAGCAGGCAGACAGGCAGGCAGGTAGACCAACAGACAGACAGACTGACAGATCAGCAGACAGGCAGACCAGCAGGCAGGCAGGCAAGCTGGTAGACCATCAGACAGACAGACTGACAGACCAGTAGACAGGCAGACCAGCAGGCAGACAGGCAGGCAGGTAGACCAACAGACAGACAGACTGACAGATCAGCAGACAGGCAGACCAGCAGGCAGGCAGGCAAGCTGGTAGACCATCAGACAGACAGACTGACAGATCAGCAGACAGGCAGACCAGCAGACACTTCATTGATCTCAACAGAAATACAGGTATTCAGTAGCTAACATATAGAGGGACTAAAAAGCTTAAAACATTTCTCTTTGCTTTTCAATAAATTAAATCAGTTTAGTTATACACTGCCACTACAATGTAATTTATTTCATTATTATTTTTTTTAGTTTGTCTTTTAAATATGATTTTAATGTCTTACTTAAATGTGTTCTGCCTTTGCAAGCCGCTAACTCTTTTCTATCTTATAAAAATGCAAGCTATCTTTTCTGCTGATCACCTTACGACACGGTGCACGTATCGCTGATTGCCTGTACTTCTTGCTTGTTCAGGGCCTCGTCCCTCTAATTCTGAGGTCGTACTATGTCATTTCTTGAAAGGAGGTCACATCGAATTTATATTGTTATTCACCTTGGAGGGATGATTTGCAAATGGCTTCTGCACTCAAACTAAGTTGGTGCCAGCTTGTGTGTGACCAGCTTGTGCATGTTTGTCGTGTGTGTGACTGGCTTGTGCGAGACCGGCTTATGCGTGTTTGTCGTGTGTGAGACCGGCTTGTGCGTGTTTGTCGTGTGTGAGGTCGGCTTGTGCGTGTTTGTCGTGTGTGAGACCGGCTTGTGCGCGTTTGTCGTGTGTGAGACCGGCTTGTGCGCGTTTGTCGTTTGTGAGACCGGCTTGTGCGCGTTTGTCGTGTGTGAGACCGGCTTGTGCGCGTTTGTCGTGTGTGAGACCGGCTTGTGCGTGTTTGTCGTGTGTGAGACCGGCTTGTGCGTGGTTGTCGTGTGTGTGACTGGCATGTGCGCGTTTGTCGTGTGTGAGACCGGCTTATGCGTGTTTGTCGTGTGTGAGACCGGCTTGTGCGTGGTTGTCGTGTGTGTGACCGGCATGTGCGTGTTTGTCGTGTGTGTGACCAGCTTGTGCGTGTTTGTCGTGTGTGAGACCGGCTTGTGCGTGTTTGTCGTGTGTGAGACCGGCTTATGCGTGTTTGTCGTGTGTGAGACCGGCTTGTGCGTGTTTGTCGTGTGTGTGACCGGCTTGTGCGTGTTTGTCGTGTGTGTGACCGGCTTGTGCGTGTTCGTGTGTGTGTGTGTTTGTTTGTATGTCTGCATAATGCCATAAAACCCATTACCTTTCAGCTTGTGACTGCAATCACAAAAACTAAAAAAAGTCTTATATTTTGTCTGGTTACTTATGGTTAAATTTAGAGCTGGGTAGGGTTAAGGTCGTCATAATTATGGTTAGGGTCTTGCCCACTGAAATGAACACAGCGTCCCCACAATGACGGGAATATATGAGCTGAGCATTTGGGTCACCTCCAGCAGGTCGATCATGCGGGTCATCTGCGAGTAGATCAGCACGCGGTGCCCATGCGACTTCAGCCGCGTCAGCAGCAGGTCCAGCGTGTGCAGCTTCCCGCTGTCGGTGATCAGCGCCTCCTTGTCTGTAACAGGACGGGTACGTTAGTGCTTTTAGGCCAGAACTCTGAAATCAGCAAAACAAATTTTAGTGGGTTGATTATAACCTGCATTTACCTGACTGATTAAAAGAAAAATCCAAAACAAGTTAGTGTCACAAAGTATTAACATTTTTATATATGATATTTCTGTTATTTTTTCATCTTTTGAAACAGGAAAAGTGACTCGTTTAAACTGCCATTTTTGACAATCCAAAGCACTGCTAAACAAACAACCTCTGTTATTGTTTTAGCAGCTAAACTGCATGAAGCATCTTTGGTTGTCTGCATTGCAGAATTCTAACAGGCAGACATACAAACAAAAACATGTAACATCAGCACCAACAACACAAACAGCTACTGACAGCCATGACTGGAACTGCTGACAAGAAGCTCAATGCCAGAAAAGAGTCAGCAAGATGGTGATGTGCTCATGTGATGTATATATGACACGGTGTGCCATCACAAGTACAAAGACTGGACACAACCCAGCCGCACCCCCACCGAGGGGGCCACTGCCCAGCCGCACCCCCAGGCCGAAGGGGCCACTGCCCAGCCGCACCCCCAGGCCGAAGGGGCCACTGCCCAGCCGCACCCCCACCGAGGGGGCCACTGCCCAGCAGCACCCCCACCGAAGGGGCCACTGCCCAGCCGTACCCCCACGCCGAGCCCCTAAAGGATACTCCTGTCCAAGGTTTGCGCCAGAGCCGCGTATGTCTATCCATTACAATATCAGGCAGCATGGAATTACAAACCCAGCCATTTACTGCTACTGATGTCAGCAAAAGAATGATGCAGCACTGCAGATGCTTCCAGCTGACTTCAATTTGATTTGGCAAATATTAGCAATAGTATCAGCAAAAATAAATTCCAGAGTAGAGTTTTAAGAATTCTTCACCTCCCAGACCTGTGGTGCATGCTAGACCTGCCATTATTTTTATCTTTATGCTGTACAAACACTCAAATCCCTCTCCGCTTTTCAGCAGAAAGGCCAATTCTGCAGCCAGTAACCTTTGAGTAGAAGCTAACAGTTATGGTTCTAGCCCTAGACTTCAGGTCATGTGTGTAGCTTCGGGTCGAGTTTCTATACTTATCAAGCTAAAAATTCAGAATGCATCATTCCTGGATGTTTCACTAAAGCAAGAGCTGTGTGATACTCAATCTCGCACCATTACTGAACATGGCTGTTACCATGGATACAGCTGCAGAAACACCAGTAAACTCCCTCCTAAATATTATGATCAAGCTGCAGTGTCTCCTAATTTAATTAGGTGCTACAGAGACACTGGCTTGACCTGGGGCCACCCGACTAAGGTCCCACAAAAAATAAACATTGCTTGGAAATTAGTCTGGCTGCCAGACACATGACGATGCTTTAGTGAAGGTTGCTTTTGTCCAGACGATGTACTTTTCACACAGGAAAGCCCAGAATGGTCATAAGCACTGAGACACTCATGTCACTGCACACAAAGCAGACTGTTGCGAGTCAGAGAAAAACAAAACCCACATATATTTCAAATAACATTCAATGTTTTTTTTATTGTCAACTGTGGGAAACTGTCTCTAAATTAAACCTAAATTAAAATTGCTGTAAAATTGGCTGTTCAATTTTTTCATTTGATAAAACGGATCATGTTTACAGTTTGATAATTAAATAAAACACAAAGTCTACATTTTTTGCACGTAAGTGTAAAAAACAAAAATTGTTAAACATAATAAATCAGGAACCTCTGCAGCTTAGCATTTTAAGATACAGTAGCTCGCTCTGCTGGTGAATTTTTTAGGATCATGGAGGATGAACATGTTTAAAAATATTCTGAAATATTGGCCAAAAAGTGCACAATTTGACTTTGGAAAGAATCTCTTGGGTCTAAGAACTAGGAGTTTGCCAAATCCCACAAAACATAGTAGGAAAAAGCAGTGCAATGGTCCAAATCCATATGTGAAAATGCATTTTATGTGTTTACACGCCTCTATACACCTCTTTATACATTTGAAAAAAGATAATGTTGCACATCCATCAAATAACTATGTTCCTAGAAAGGATAAGATTTATTAAATACGGTGATCGTTGCACATCTGTTTGCACAGCGGTTTGTGAAGACAATAGCAGCTAACAGTACCTGACATACTGGCAATTTACTGAGATTCTGTGCAAAAAAAAACGTTCAAAGCTCTGGAGAATTCATCAGCAAAAGTGACACGTGGGTGACAGGAGAGTGACGCGAGGGTGACATGACAGCCACATTACTCCTACAACCCAATTAAGTGGCAGTTAAGTGACTCAGCTTTAACTGCAGCAAATGTGTTTCAAAATATTTTAGGACTGCTCACACTTAAAGAACAGGCTGAGAGGTTTGACAAACCAGCCAATCACATATCACTCAGGCAACAAGTATAATCACTCTGGCATGTGTGTGTGTCTGTGTGTATTACACACACAAACACACACACTCACACACACAATTTTATAAAAAAAAATTTAATCAGGAAACTTTCATTCTGTCTGCAGTCAGCAAGGGGCATGTGCCCATCTTACCGGGTATCCTGATGTAGGACCAGCCATGCGGGGGGTGCAGCGCCATGACACCCCCGGAGCTCTCGGGGAAGAAGGCAAGCGGGCGGCCGGCCCAGGCGGCAGCAAGCTCCGGGGCGCCGTACAGGAAACAGTGCCTGGCGGCCAGGCTGCCGCCACCCCTTAGCGCACGCCACTCGTACTCCGCGCCACGGTCCACGCAGTAGCGCTCCAGGGGGGTCGCGGTCACCTGGTGAGGTGGGAGGGCAGGCAGAGGTGAGAAAGGCACCGCCAGCTCTGCACAGGCCCAGGGTCATTCACTGTGAACATGCAGGTCATGCCTGCTTCATTCTCTTCAAACACTGACTTCCCTAAGTACACCAAAGCCAGGACAGTCCTTCTGATACCTCTCCTTCGACTGAACACTGGCTATAACTGAAAATGTGCTTATTTTCTGGTAAAAGAAATGCAGCTGAAAAATTCAGTGAGTAATGAACACACATTATTTCCTGGTAGAACAGTGGCTTATAGTCGGCGCCAACTCCCTGAGTGGTGGTTTACAGTTGGCATCGATGTCGGCGCAGACACCCTGAGAGGCGGCTCACGGTCGGCGCAGACACCCTGAGAGGCGGCTTCCTCTCACCCTAGGAGCAGCAGCGAAGAGGAACTTGGGCCAGAGCACTGGCTGGCAGGACCTGAGGAGTGCGGCACCAGTCCGTCGTCCGTGTACCAGGACATCGACGTGGGCACCCAGCCAGGGTTGCGAGCCCATGAACACCAGGTTCTGCAAGACAGAAGTGACAAGGTGGGAATGCTGTTTAAACAAGAGCCATCAAATGAGAAGCACCAGATGGCCAGTGCTGAGTAACGTGCATTATTCACCAGCACCAGATGGCCAGTGCTGAGTAACGTGCATTATTCACCAACACCAGATGGCCAGTGCTGTGTAACCGTGCATTATTCACCAGCACCAGATGGCCAGTGCTGAGTAACGTGCATTATTCACCAGCACCAGATGGCCAGTGCTGTGTAACCGTGCATTATTCACCAGCACCAGATGGCCAGTGCTGAGTAACCGTGCATTATTCACCAGTACCAGATGGCCAGTGCTGAGTAACGTGCATTATTCACAAGCACCAATCCACATATAAATATGAGAGCGACAACTTCAGAGGCAGGGTTTTCTTTCTGTTCTCCAGTTATAATTGAATATTCAACCCCATAAACCTGAACTGGACCAAGGACAGTGTCAAGATGCCAATTATCCGCACATGACATTGGACTGCAGGACACCATATGGAAGATGCCCTAGTCCCTGGAGTAAGAGGAAGAGCCCCAAACTACACGGAGTGGAGGAAGGATTCGAACCCATAACGCTGTAGGTGTGAGGTGACAAAGAGCACTGAGTCACAGAAGAATGACACACCCTAATGGCGCAGCCTGACACAAATACATTATAATGTCTATTTTTATGTCAAAGATGTTATCATAAACAGTGATGAAGTACACAGCCGGAGCCAGCAGACACAGAGCTTCCCCCCTCTGGATCTAACATAGTGCCATAAAGCCTGGGTGTCTGCTATGAGGAACCGAATAGGCCAATGGGGAGCACAGAAACGTCCCAGGAACACTCCACTCGCCGGGAGGACAATGCCGTCCCGCCAGACTCAGCCACAGCGCAGGAAAACCCCAGCAGACTCACCTGTAGGACAGGGCTGTTCCGGACACTCGGGAAGGAGGTGGGGGAGTCCAGCCAGAGGATGAAGTCCTTCCGGGAGAAGCACCGTGACGTCTTCTCCGGGCTCTGCCCCTCTCCCGCTGAGGCCCAGAATCGCTGCTGGTGGAGCCGGTAGGAGGACTTCAGAGACAAGTAGAGGGCTAACCACCTGGAGAAGCAAGGGGGCATCAAGAGGCGTCACACTCCCAGGAAGAGATGCATGCACACAGCAAGAAAAGGTGACGTCCCATGACCTGACCTGGCCAACATGCCCTGAAGCATCACGCTGGAGAGCTCGGCCGGAGACATGTCTATGAAGCGGAGGAAGGAGAAGCTGCTGTCCTCATGGTCACCTGACAGTGGGGCGGGACAGCCGTTAGAAAGGCACCAGGCCGCAGTCCAACCGGCCCGGCGAGGAGGACTAACTGTGTGTGAGGCTCACCTTTCCTGTGGAACAGAGACTGCTGGATGTGCTGCGCAGAGAAGGGCGAGAGAAGCACCTGGAGCAGCCTGCAGGGGGAGACAGTGAGCATGAGCAGCAATGTATACAAACCACTAGCATGGAAATGCTCTTGGCTCTGTATGTTCATAGGACTTCATCCAAAGTGAGCGATAAGCTTGGAAAAATGATGGACAATCAAAACTCAGCAACACAGACACAAACTCCTGCAGAATGATCTAGAGAATAATGAGTGCGAGGGAAGTTCTGGGGAGGCTTAGCAGGACTGGGAGGAGGTCGAGGGGAGCAGTAGGAGGTCGAGGGGAGCGGAAGGAGGCCGAAGTTCCTGACCTGGCATGCCAGTGGCCTATGTTGGCAATCAAACCATGCCAGTAGAAGAACTTGGACATGACGTAGGGCGGCAGGGACATGTGGAAGGGCGAGCGCGTCTCCTGGCGTTCAAACAGGTCCGGGTGATTACACACCTGCCAACAGACAACATAGTTAGCATTTAGGTTCAGCTACAAAGGTACCACAGAAACCTTTACAGAGAACTAACAACCCTACACTAACAGCACCCCCCACCCTGACGACCCCATCCTAAGGGCCAACAGCGCCCCCAATCCTGACGACCCCATCCTAAGGGCCAACAGCGCCCCCCACCCTGACGACCCCATCCTAAGGGCCAACAGCGCCCCCAATCCTGATGACCCCACCCTAAGGGCCAACAGCGCACCCTACTCTGACGACCTTACCCTAACAGTGCCCCCTACCTTGCGGAATTGCATGACAAGGTTCATGAGGCTGCTGGTGGTGCTCTGGGCTTGCTGGGCCGTGCCCGTGGACGACTGCAGCAGGTCCTCAATGGAAATCTTGTTCTTCAGCGCCTGGTAGAGCAGCCGCTGCCGGCCAGTCAGCTGGCAGTAGGACAGGATCTCGATCTACAGGGAAGCAGAGGGATAAACGGCCTGAGGAGACTGAGCACAGAGCTTCTCGGCCCATCTTTAGTGTATCAGCTGCCATCACTGCTGCAGTTAGAGAAAACAAACTCACTACAGACTGACATCAGCTGCCATCACTGCTGCAGTTAGAGAAAACAAACTCACTACAGACTGACAGTTGGCAACAGCTGTGAAGAACAAAGTGACCGACTAAGCTGGAAGTAAATCAGATTATCGTCTCAAAATATCTACTTATATATTATGTCCTAATAAAAAGTATAAAATAACATAAAATATAAACCTACTATGCTGACACTGTTGAAAGTGTAACGTGAGAAAGCTGAGCGGAGAGGAAATACCTTATCAGACAGTTCATTCTCCACATCCTTCTTTATCCTTCGCAGCATGAAGGGCTTCAGGATCATGTGTAACCGGGACAGCTGATCTGAGGCACAAAACGGCAAGACTTTAACCACCACACCGGCATTTTCTGAAGCTTTAAAAACCATCATAGAGACACAAATTCAACAACTGCCTCTCGTCTGCAGAAATATTAATGACTTCATTTCAATGGCTGTTGTGTCAAATATTGAACGTTGCACAGTAGAAGGCAGAGCGTAGATTCTGGGAAACAGCTGGCATCCCTCCATCGGGTGGGTTTGCTTTGGCCGTTCACCGCAGCCCCACCAAGGGAAACATGCGCCAAACACTCACTCTCATCTATGGCGGACTTGTGTTCAGCGTGGCTCTCGATGTCCTTGGAGAACCACTCGTTGAACTCCTCGTGCGAGTCGAAGAGCGTGGGCATGATGAAATGAAGAAGAGCCCAGAGCTAAGAAACACAGCCGGACAAAGCAACACTGTTATACACCAGCAGGGGGCGTTGCCGGCTCGCGGCTCCACCACGGTGTCGAAGGGCCTGAATCATCCCTATATTTGATGATATTCTCTCTTATTCTGTAGAATATTCTACGATCGACTGGCCTCCCGTTTCATGGATTACTGGGACTGCAGGCTTCATCACCATCTGGGAAGGTGTGATGCCACATGCTGAGGCCCGACAGTGGCCAGGCTCTGCTATCCATTCTAGCAAGGTGAGAATGAAGAGGGCACCTCCGCCATGGTGTTCTGGATGGGCGTCCCCGTTAGTAGCAGCCTGTTCCTGCACTGGAACTGCAGCAGAATCTTCCAGCGCACGCTGTGGAAAGAGGAGGCGAGGACAGACCGGCAAGGGCCATGACTCGTTTCATATGACTTACGGGTGACGCAGAATTTTCACCCATTCAAAAAGCGGTATGTTTTTAAACGAAGCAAATGAAGTTAAAAGAAGCCAATTCCTGACAGCTTCAAGAGCAGCACCACCCTGCCTGCCACTAGCAATGGGCAACGCTCCCCCCCCCCGCAAACGCCATTCTCTGATTTTCCACATCTCTTGGACAGAGACTAGCACCTACAGACATCTTCCGCACACAGGAAGCTGCCTTAAATGGCTGGTCGTCAGAAAGGCTCATCACACCTGGTGCTGCTCTTCAGGGCCTGGGCTTCATCCAGCACCATGTACTGCCACTTGACTCGCTGGAAATACTTGACGTCCTGCACCACTAACTGATAGCTGGTGATGACCACATGGAAGGGGGCGTCCTGCGTGTAGAGGGTTTTCTGTGGACAGAAGCAGAGGGGGTCAGCGCAGGGGAGGGGTAGCGCGGGGAGGGGCCGCCTTACGCCCCGCCCCCAAAAAGCAGATGGCTGTGTACAGGACTTCATTGTACCTGGCTCCAGAACTTCCGGATCACCTTTCGGTCATGAGGGTTACCCCAGTATGGCAGCACCTGAGGAGAGAAAGCAAACAGCATGGATGCCAGCCCGACTTCGCTGTGTGCCAGCTGGCCAAGCCGATTCACACTGCAACCCCCCTATTATGTCTGTCACTTTTTACATATATTCCATTTTACTGCAATTACATCAGCAAGCTTTTCTTGACCGTTTTCTAACAAGGATAAACGTCCTTCTGAATACTTTGCTCAAAAGAAATAAAGGGTCTTTATGGAAAATCTTGGCACCTGATCTGCATATGACTTCTGTGTTACTGGTATTAATCGGGTCTAATACTGGATAACTTCCTCTCCATGCAAGTTTTTATATAAAGAAATTAAGAGTAAAATGTTACTAGAATCCTGTCTGCAACCTTACGGTGAAGCGAATTAACCTTTCAGCTGTAACATCTGCGATGTAAGCATGCACACAGGAACATGCACATACCCATCCCAAAGCGAACAATGTCGTGCTCTTGGTAAATAACCTCTTGGTATCACTTGAAACATTAATATGAGCAACAAGTAAAAAACAAGCAAAATATCAAAAAAACAAATGTATTGTAATCTCCAAACAATTGGTAGGTCAGTAAATATTCTGAAAGTTCCATCCCACTCATCACAGGGCATACTCACTCACCATTCGCTCGCTAACACTCACTGAACATCATTTACTTACCATCACTAACTCACTCACACATAAAAGCAATTTGGAAACTCCAATCAGTCTCAGCACATATCTATGTGGAGGAAACCAGAGTCCCCAGAGGAAACTCCACGACAACACTGCGGAGAACCTGCAAACTCTACACACATGGAGACTCAAACCCTGTTCTCAAAACTTTTTCAATCCATGGATCAGGAGAAATGGTTGAGAAAACCAAATGTATTCACCCCCACTGATGCTGGGACATGGTTACCTTGAATTTGGGAACAAATCTGGTAAATTCCTGGTGCCAGTTGTTGAGTGTGGAGGCCGGGGATATGATCAGGAAGGGACCCCAGATGTTGTCTCTCTGTGAAAAACAGAACAAACCCTGAATAAACCCAGAACAAACACACATAAGAAACCATGAGCTAGGTGTGAGTTCCATTTGCCTTGGGATCCGATTTTCGGATTCCAAGATTATGTCACATCTGCTAAAAACACGGGAAAACCGAGTCGGATGCGTTCCATTTGCCACTTTAGTAGCAATACCATAGACTCGGATGAAAAAGCAAGATTTTTTGCTTAGCTGGACAGCTTGTCGGATTTAAGGTACCTCAGTTTAAATGGCCTTTATCTTTGTTCACTTACAATTAGCCCGAACTACCTTAAATCCGACAAATAATCCGACTAATCATTAAATCCAATTCTAGCCTGGTTAATTGTTGGGCATTCTTAGCGATATCACTTGGTAACACATTACACGCGGTGCTTCACGTATAAAACTCCGTAAGATAAGTTGGACAGTATAGTGTGTGCGGCGGATTTAATGAGCCACAAATTAACAGAATTAACAGAAATTAAGAGAATTAGTGCTTAAACTGGATAAAACTACAACTTTCCCTTCTGTTGACAAAGAGCTCAGTAATCTTGGATTCTGAACTCAGGATCCTCTGTGCTGCTCCGAGATATTTCTAGAATTTCCAAGAAACGGGAGCGCGCATGTCGTCACTTCCAGCTTCAAATCCGACTCGGAATCTGAGTTCCGAGGGCAAATGGAACACACCATAAGACCCTCGCATGTGAGCTGATGTGGACACATCAACCCGAGCTGTGACCAGGTTGGCATGGCGACAGCAACGGGGTGGGGGGGGCTGCCAGCAGCCTCCATGGGCTCCCAGTCACATACCTCCGCCAGGTGAGCCAGCAGGGCGATGCTCTGCACTGTTTTCCCCAGGCCCATCTCGTCTGCCAGGATGCCGTTGATACCCTAACAGAGGCCAGAGAGCAAACCGTCAGTGTGCATGGCCACAGTCAGCCACCTTTCTCAAATATTTAGACTCTGCAGTTCATACTCACAGTCATCCGAAGCTCTTCAAAGGCTTCCTGTGACTTTCAGACCCCACAGTCACAGCCGCCCCCCGCATTTCCTCACAACACCACATTAACTGCCGTTTCCAGCTACATGCAAGCATGAGGTTCACCTGCTCATAGAGGTTGGCCAGCCAGTTCATGCCTTTGAGCTGGTAGCCCTTCAGCTTCCCGTTGAAGATGGAGGGCTGCGGGATGTCCTCGCCGGCTCGGATCGAGGGGTTGGACAGGCTGTAGCTCTCCCCGAAGCCAGAGTCGGAGGCGGGGCCCACGCGCAGGGAGGCAAAGCGGCTGACCTTGGCCTCCTCATCGAACAGCCGCGTCTAGGGGAGGCGGGAGCATGTGAGGCTATTTAGGTGTGCAACTGCAGAGCTGCACTCTATACCACAAAAACACCCACGCAGGGAACGGACATCCCCTAGCCTGGTGTGTCTGATGAGGGCTACGTGCTAATGGACATCCCCTAGCCTGGTGTGTCTGGTGAGGACTACGTGCTAATGGACATCCCCTAGCCTGGTGTGTCTGGTGAGGACTACGTGCTAATGGACATCCCCTAGCCTGGTG
>JAODKF010000045.1:402758-424330 GCA_026779585.1 Mormyrus proboscirostris
GACTACGTGCTAATGGACATCCCCTAGCCTGGTGTGTCTGGTGAGGACTACGTGCTAATGGACATCCCCTAGCCTGGCGTGTCTGGTGAGGACTACGTGCTAATGGACATCCCCTAGCCTGGCGTGTCTGATGAGGGCTACGTGCTAATGGACATCCCCTAGCCTGGCGTGTCTGGTGAGGGCTACGTGCTAATGGACATCCCCTAGCCTGGTGTGTCTGGTGAGGGCTACGTGCTAATGGACATCCCCTAGCCTGGTGTATCTGGTGAGGGCTACGTGCTAATGGACATACCCTAGCCTGGTGTATCTGGTAAGCCTCCTCTGCATTCCTCAGGGCCTGGGACTTGTAGTAGTTGCTGTCTGTGGGAAAAAAAGGACATTCAGCTATTTATACAACAAGAAATAAAAGATGAACTCTGCCACTGACACTAACATTCTTAAGGAGCGGTCACACAAGAGCAAAAAAATATCTGCATCTCATTCACTTCCTCTATAGGCGCAAAAATCTGATTCCTTATTTCAGGTAGCAGAGCGATTTCATGGCACATTCATCTTAATTGAATTTTTACCCGCAAATTCGCCTAGCTCAACCAATCAAGTGCGGAGTGGGTGGGGTTGACATTTCACCTTCACTGGCCGTGGGCCGTGGAGCAATCAGTTCCTTTTGACTGTCAACTGCCAGAATGTAAATTCGTAAACAGGACAAAAGCTATGTGATGGCACACAGCATTCAGTCAGGTCTCAAAGGTAAAAAGCATATTACTGCACATTTTATTACATCGCTACATACCTCAGGCTAATATTACAATATGCATTTATTCTACTTGTGCTCCTCATTTCAACAATACTAACTGGCAAGGTACAAGAAAAAGAATTAAAAATTAGTTTTCAAACATACATTTTTAAGGCGAACTATATGGGACTTGTTTCTTATTAACATTATTCCCTACTGACTTGGCTGCACTAACACAGTCTTGAAACAAATCTCATATCCTCTTCCACGGCCACTTTTGCTCGGCGCTGTGAAGATGATTTTTCGGGCTACTGCCACTGTACCTTCACAGCTCTGCCGCGACCAGGGCAAAGAGGCCTGAACCCACAATACTGCCACATGAACCCACCGTACTCCCACACGAACTCACCGTACTCCCACATGATCCCACCGTACTCCCACATGATCCCACCGTACTCCCACATGAACCCACCGTACTCCCACATGAACCCACCGTACTCCCACACGAACCCACCGTACTGCCACACAATCCCACCGTACTCCCACATGAACCCACCGTATTCCTCCTGGCTGACATTGACTATCACCCCTCCACCAATGTCAATCTGCCGGTGTGCGGAGTTGTCCTCCAGCTTCTTGAGGATCTCCTCCGTGGCTGCATCTGCCCCAGCCCTGTGCTTGCCCCCCATGAAGTGAGCGTACAGCTCCGTCTGGGTGATGAGGAAGTTCAGCTTCCTCTGCTGTCTCTTGGCCTAAAGTGGCAAAGACAACCAAAGCGTGTCAGGCCTCTCGCCAGCAGGGGGAACCGCAGGCTCGGATACTTCAAGATCACCTGCATTCACTGCACAACATGTCTGTAAAACATGAGGGTTCATCCACCCTCTTCCACCGGCAGCTCAAAACAAGCCTGGCATCTAATCCCAGACAAGTAGGGGGTGCCACGCCAGAGAAGATGGGAGCTACAGCCTACCTCTCGCATCTCCTCGTCCAGCCGGCGCTGCTCCAGTGCCTCCTTCTCGGCCCGCTTGCGGTGCTCCTTCTCCACCTTGTCATACTTCTTCCAGTAGAGCAGCATCTCCTTGGTGAGGCGCCGTGCTCGGGGCAGCGTCTCCTTGCAGTTCTTCTGGGCCTGGATGGCAGCCCGGCGGACCTCCCGCATGCACTGCTGGGCCAGCTGAGCCAGTCAAGCACACACACTTCATTACAGCTGAAAAACGGTCGATTCCAGCAAATTCTCTCCCAAAACTACTTAACAAAGGCTTCTGTTCCATTTATCTGCATCTAACAGGATTAGTAGTTATACATCAATAATATTACCTTTTTAGCATTGGTTAAAACAAAATTCCGAGCTGAAGCTTTTTGCTTAAATGCCTGCAATGAGAAAGAACAATATTAGATAAATCAGCACCAGTAGCGAGCTCCAGAAAAGCAGGGAGCGGCTGCAGTGTCTCGGGTCGGTCCTGCTCGCCTTTGGGTTCTCCTTTTTGGCAATGGTGAGCCAAACTTTGCGCCGACGAGCATTCAGCTGCTCAACCGTGAGGTGTTTCTTCTTTGACACAGGAAGAGGAGCATCATGGGAAAACTTGGCAAATATTTTGGTGATATAAGGCCGGCCCTCGCTAGAGAAGTCTTCGCCTCTCTTCTTCCTCTTCTTCACCTTCTTTAATTTGGCTGCAGGTAGAAACAAGGAGTGGGAATTAATCGCTGACACTGATTCTGATGGGTCACCAACTGACCCACTGGCAGTCCATCAGAGTACGCACCCTTCAGCTTCTTATCTTCTTTGATTTTCTTTTTCTTTTGACCCAGTAGATGGCGCTGCTGTTCATAGTAGGGATCATGGGTGGCCAGGAGCCCGGCACTGTAGTATTGGTACTGTTGCAACTGGAATCATATAAACACAGTCCCTGTTTTTCAGCTCACAGCCGGTTATAGTCGCTATTTAACTCGCGACATGGAAACCGCAGCTGGCACCTCGAGGTGATTCGGGGTCACTGGCTGAGCTGTAGAGGAGGTCTTTGCAGTTTGGTCAGGAAACCCACAATTTTCACTGTGCTAAATGGAAAAGCTGCTTGTGAGGGAAACCGCAGGCTAATGATTTTAAAAGTTTGCTGGTTTCTTTGTATGATGCACATTTTCTCCAAAATGCTGCCATGACAGTGTTTCCCTAAAAGAATTATTATCTGTCGACCTCTGACCTGCAGTGCGCGTGGGCCAGATAGGGGGCGCACCTCGCGGTCGGTGTGCAGGCGGCACTGGTGCTCCCGCGTGTACTTGTGCAGCCGCAGCATGTCCTGCAGTTCCTCCCGCGACATGGAGAAGTCCGAGTCGTCCGAGTCCGAGTCCGAGGTGTCGTCACTCAGAAGGATCCCCTGGAGAAAGCAGTCACCCGTCAAAAGGGGCCTTGTCCTTCAGCTAAGCACCCAAAACTAAACAAATAGCAAGCTCAGCTTCGCAGGCATGCTCTCTAATCCTGGATGGATCTGTACATACCTTCAGCCATTTTCTACTCTTCTTCAGTTTGGAGAAATTGTAGAGATTCGCCTTGTCAGCTCTGCTTTCTGTGGGGGCATTAGGGGCTTCAGCTCAGCTTCTGTCACTCTCTTTCAGGGTGGAATGTGAACATCTGGCTTTAGAGGCGTGTTACGCACCTTGCAGGAGTGCTCCATTGAGGGTGCTATTCTCCACCAGTCTGCCAGAAGCAGTTTCCCCTGCATCTGCCCCCCGCAGCGTCTGCAAGGGTGTCTGGGGACTCGAGAGAGCATCTTCTGCCCCCTCGTCACTGTCATCACTGAGCGAGAGAGCAGAGACGCGGGGTCGGACACCGTACGACTTCCCCGACAGTCTCTCCCTGCTGTACATCCCCGCCAGTGCGGCTCTTCCTTACCTGGACACATCTCTGTTAAAGATGGTGGCTGTTTGCCGAAGGAAGGCATCCAGCTTCAAGGACCTCTCCAGGTACTGCAGATGGAGGGGTCGTGCCAGCCTGGAGCATACAGACTCCTCACCTTCATCCTGCTCCAGGGCCATCTGGGCCTCGGCACAGCTACAGAGGCCCAACAGAGCACCATGCCGAGGACATGCAGCAGGATGCACAGAATCACTAGTCATCTACATGCCTGTATAACAGCCACGTTTTAAAGAATAATCTTAAAGTGGGGTCAGCACTACAAAGAAGTGAGTTTTCTCTGCTTTAACTGTGTTCTGCCGATGTACATTTTAATTGAAATATATACATTTACAAAATATAATTTCAAACATGATTAATTTAAACATCACAAGTCAAACATGACAACCTTTTAAAATATCACAGTATGGTCTTCATTTCAGAAGTGAAATCCTGAGAAATAGCTGCAGCCTAATGAAAAACAAAAATCAAACATTTATTTTCCTTCAATTTTACCATATTAAATGACAACTGCATGAACAGAATCAGGTTATACTCCCCAACAAACGGCACCAAGGCAAAAGCACTATTATCATTTATAAGAAGACAGGAAAAGATACATGGGAGGAGAGTTTAATTCCATTTAACATAGAACCTGTGGGGGTATAATAATAATAATAATAATAATAATTTCACATACCTGTAAACCTGTCAATACGAATCTAATAAAGTATATATTTTTTTTCCTATGAGAGAATAAAAAACAAAGATAAATAGCATTAATTTATCTATCTTTTCATACCCTGAGCTAAACATTAATATAGAGCTTTAATTTTTCAAACGCAAAATAATTATAATTAATTAATTATAATTAATGATTATAGGAATACCTAATGCATTGCAGTATAAGGACAGTTACATCAAAGAGTATGGAAATAAATGAAAATAGCATCATCCAAATACTACACAACACCAATAACTTTCAAGGAAAGACTCACACTGACACTGGCTTTTTTGTGAGCTCTTGCTTTTATCTATATCAAAAATATTTTGTTCTTATGTTGTTATTAAATAAAATGTGCAGCAGTCAAATGTTTTTACCAGAAGGGACTTACATATTTAAAAGCTATTTATTACCAATCTGTAAAGCAATCACCCCAGCATATATAGTCTTCCAATAATACGAACAAAGGACATTTTATATTCCTTAAATATTACACCACACGCTGACCAAGCGACCACATGCAGAGAAATGGTATGCAGTCAGAAATATAGGTGACAAGCAATTCATGTACTAGAATTTATTGGACAGCTGTAAGGAAATTATTGTACATATAATAAATTATATCCATAACAGGCCATTAAAATGAGACAAAGCCTTGACTAGGTGTAGAACATACCAATGAACTTCTCAATATAATTGCCCAAACTAGCAATTTATGGATGATTTCTTACACAGTAATTTAAACAGTAAAATTAAGCCATATTTTGAAATCAATATTATGCTTTCATCTTGTGAATAAACAAATATACATACACACTGGGTGCCCTATGCAAATCCTGGTCGTAAAAAACACAAGATTTCTAATAGAGTGCGGTTGTGCAACAGAAGGTACACAGTCCTGTGAGCTGAACATGCATTACGGGCCTCTCTGCCAATCGGAATGTGTCCGTGCTTTAGCTGTGGCACCAGCTTTTCCTAAAACCGCCTGTTAATCGAAAAAGACTCCTTTATCAAGGTCACCAAGTTAGCACACAGTCAGGTACAACGCCAGTCTTTTTAAGATGACAAATTTAATGACTGATTATAATTCGTAACTGATTAATCTAAACATTAAAATAAATTGTTCTGAATATATAATGCATATTTCAGTTTTTAAGACCTTGTGTTTAATATAAGAACACGCAATGCTGACAAACTTTTTTTTCTCAAGTGTTTTTAAAACGCAACCAAATTACATATATCATAGTTTGTGTTTGCATTCCGTATTAGACGTACTAACACTCTGCCATTGTTTTAATGTGATCAAATGGAAAAGACCCAACTTAACAGATAGTTTATAAATCGCGTTATTATATGCTTTTAAACTGGTGGGACTATAACTTTTCATACGTAATGCGGGGCGATCCAATCGTGACCCAGCTTTGAATCCCAACCCCGTATTTGCTCTAAAGGTTTAGCTTTAATGCTAACTAGCCTCAACTCAGTGCACTGCAGTCATATATACTAAATTCTGACTGTTGGTGGTAACGTGAATCTTAAATGTCTTATGGGTGACAGTATTAAGACGTGTACAGTAAAATGGGGGTTAAATAATAAAGGGGATCGATGACCTGTGGTTGGGTTTTACCGTTTTACACGTGTGTAATTCGCCCGTGGTGGCGCACATACTTGTGCGGTATAAGCACTAGCTGCCCTGTATCGATAACCTAGCTGGTTACCTACACAAGCAGACGGATCATTAACGCGTATAGAAAATGGATATTTTATGTACGAGGTCATGTATTATCGGTATGAGATAAGATCGCATCACGGAACGGCTAACTTTCCAATAATGGTACTTTTGTCAGACACAAATTTAGATTGTTTGCCATCACAAAATCCCACGATCAAAGAACTTGGTACTGAAATAAAATCCGGCGAATTTAACACCTCACTTGACCGTCTACTGTCTCGTTTATTTGAATACGGGGCTTTGGAGCGAGTTGGGGCCCTTTGTTTTGAGTAGGTCGGACACCACAGTATTTTAAAACTTTGACTTCTTCAGTATTTGATTATTCAAATAGGTTCTGTCACTTTAAGGCCACCACCATTCAGGGTAAATGAAAGTATTAGTTCACTATCCACACTAAGACTTTGAACCTGGTGTGTTTTTCTTTTCGGCGAGGCCCACAATCCAGTCCAAAATTTCTCCTCCTTTCCCCGTTAGCAGGCGGAGAGAGAAAGCGGCCTCTACCACCCGATCCCCGCATTCTAATACTTTCTCTCCCTCCCGGCCATCTTCCCCATGGCTCCCCTACCATGGTATTCAAAAGCACTAGCTCACCTCGGCCCCCTTGTCCCCTTTTCTCTCGGTCTCTCAGCTGCTGCCAGCTCTCTGCTCTCTGTCTCCAAGATGGCGGTTCTGGGCAACGAACGAGTCTGTGAGCGCTGAGCCGGCAGCAGCTGAGAGGCGGCCACTTTCAGTAACTGAGAGAGCAGGGACACGGCGCCATAGCGAGGAGAAAGTAGGGAACAGGCATACAAATCAAATACAGAAACTATTTCGCGATTAAATACCGGGTTTTTGTTCAAAGTTTGTTTCCAATATAACATCATGCGCCAGCACGCACCAGTATTAACTAGAAATGACTACATTTGGCTACGTATCTAATATTTAAATACTTTTTTAAGGGTATTCCATTTGCGCCATCAGTTTTCTATTGGAATAGTCTGAAAATCCCGATGATTGCCGAACCTTTTGCATGACGTCGATTCGTGACGAAGTTTCTGCCCTATGTATCGCGAGGTTTTATGTACTTTAAAAATCGGAAGTAGCATTATCTTACTGTGTGTATTGGTTCTCTCCTGTGACATTTTTTACAGTTGTGTATTGCACTATATTATTTCTTATATTTTTCTGTATTTTTCGTGTGACCGATAAAATAAGTATGGAGGCATCAGTCTTGTTATATTCCAGAGTGCTCACGAAGGTGTAATGCATAAGCTGACACCTGCTTCACATTCTTACTAAAACAAGGCAGTTAGCCGAGGTCACGTGATTGCCAAAGACGCAGTTTGTGCTGGGCGAGATTTCGCGCAATGGTCGTGGAGTTTGGACTTTAGCACAAGTTATGATTACGCGTTTTCTGCCGTTCGTGGCTCGAAATTCTGTCCGTTATCACCAAGAAAGTGGTATGCCACCTAAGTTTAGGGTTGCCACCCGTCCCTCAAGAAACCGGATACGGGAAGTTTGAAATAAGACTCAAATGTGTCTAATGAAACTGTGCATCCAACCCAAGACTCCAACTCCACCGATAAACACTTAAATCATTGTCCACCTCATGCACGTTAAATATTATATCAAGTATTGTCTATAAAACTAGCTTTAGACGTAGTTGTTACACGGGTTACAGGTTATACTTTTACATTTCAGTAAGGCTGCAGATATGACTTTATGATGTTGATGCTGAAGTCCGTATGTTAATTGAGATGGACTGGCGTACAGTTAAGGGTGAAACCCAATTATGCAGTCTGTACTGCCTGGGATAGGCTCCAGTACCACCATGACCCTGAACAGTATAAGTAGCAATAGGGCAGTACAGCACACAAGGCTGGGCTTCACCCTGGAAGACAAAGCCAGGCCATCACAAGACACAAACCCTACACACAAGGTGGCCTGTGGGAGGTGGGCTGAATTAGCTGTATTGCATTCTCCTGGTGGGCTGGTCAGGTCAGGTTGGGGAGGATGCACAGCACACGGGTCAGGTCCACCTGCCAAGTGTCCACCTATCTGCTACAGCCAGGTGTTGGGTCAGAGTCCTCTTGCCCTGGTCCAGCCTATCCGGTCCTCAGCTATGAGGATCCTGCAAGCTGGATCACCCTCGGAATCACCCTACATGTCCGTAGTGCGTAATACTAATGAAAAGTCACATTGACTCACTGCTAGTAAAAGCTAAGGAGTGAAAATGTGTTTTAGTCGCCTTTTAAAAGTATCAAAAGAGTCAGACTGCCTAATATGCAGGGGGAGAATATTCCATAATCTCAGGCCACGAGCGCCAAAAGCACAGTCCTCTTTCCACTTTATATTGGCTCTAAGAACCACTAACAAACCTTGGCTAGAGGACCTTAGGGACCCAGAACTCGACTAAACAGTCAACAATTCGCAAAGATATTCAGGAGCCTCGCCATGTACGGCTCGATAGGTTAGCAGCAATAGTTTCAACTCTATTCTGAATGTCATTGGGAGCCAGTGGAGGGAGGCCAGCCCTGGACTAATATGGTCAAAGCGTCTAGACTTTGTAAGAAGCTGAGGCGCCGCATTTTGAACCAATTGAAGCCACAGCAGAGTTTTCTGAGGAAGGCACGTAAATAAGGAATTACAGTAGTCCAGATGCATGAATAATTATTTCTGTGTCCTGAAAAGATAGGGCATGTGTGATTTTTTTGCAATGTTTCTTAATGGGAAGAAACAACATTGCACTAATTACTTTACATGTAGAGAAAAATTTCACTGAGAATCAAAGATACTTCCCAAGTTCTTAACACACAAATTCACCTTGGATCCAATGGGACCAAGCACTCCCTGCAGGCCCAGTGATCAAAACCTTGGGTTTATTTTATTCAACTTTAAATTTGCATGACACCCAGTATTTAAACACTCCTATACACTCAAATGGATTATCTAATCTACTGAATTCATTGTGTTTAATTGAGAGATATAGCTGACTGTGATCTGTAAGGACTGTTTCATCACCTGCCTTGAGTGCGACTCTCAGAGGAACAGTTTTGGATGTGTGTATTACCTGGATTCCTCTGTAGGCAGGATGTGGGTCACTAGACCACAGGTTATGTATCACTTGCTCTCAGATTCCTATGACAAATGCCTCCTTATCTGCCCTCAGAGCCTTTGCGGCCTGAAGGGCTCATGGACAAAATTTATTGCTTGACAAAAGTTACCACAGAGAACCTCTTCCTTGGCCTGGATTCATCACGGGAGACATGCAAACTGCACATACACAGCAGATTGCAGTGGTGTTTTCAGCCACCAAACCAGCCTCGTCTTAAACTTTCCCAGGTTTAAAAATGCTTTTATGATTTAAACTTGACCTGCAATTCTTGTAAACGATTAATTGCCAAAGAATCTAATTTTTCCCGTAGTACTATTTATCCATCTATCTTACAAAGATGTATCCTGATCAGGTATTATTATGATGTGGAATTTCTCTGCAGTAATATGTTGACTTTCAGAAACATCAGTTTCAGTTTATATTTAAGTGCATTTATGACTTAATGTAATGAAACAGTTCATATACGAGATACGAGATTTTTATTTGCCATTTGTGCATAAAACCAACATTACAGGCACATTGAGAGAGCTCAGCACAAGAATAAGAGTCAAGTACATACAACACTTATTTATTAAATTTAAATATAAGTACTAATCTTGAATGAACTATGAAAGAACTTTTTAAATATTTAAATATTTTTTAATAAATATATATGAGGATTAAATATGAAATCCAGTAATTGGAACGAATCTGTGGCAAATAATTCCAGTTTATGTATCAGTATTAAATCATTTAATTAATATAATGCTGCTGAATTGTGTCAGATAAGATAAATTCATAAGGAGTGTAGCTATGTGCACACAGAAAATGACAACATTATTGTCATTTCATAGTAAAAAACCAACAGGCACTCAATCACTTTCTTAAAGTAGACAGAAATGGTCACCATTATGGTTTTATACTTAAAAAATTAAATCATACAGAGTAACTGTTTTCAATGAAACCAATAACCAGCAACAATAAAATGAGAATCAAATACATAAATAAAAATTCCATTTTAATAAATCTCAGAGAATCCACACTGAATTTACTGGTCTTTGAATGTACGGATGTTACAAAAAACAAATACTGATCATCTTAAACGGTGTACAAAAATAGTCAAGATTATCATTAGCTGCACTTCTACACTTAAAAAAGAAGGTTTATTTTTTACCTTACACAGTCCTGCTATACAGGTCTTTATTCTCAAGTAATCTGCTATAAATCAATATTTTAGCTGACTATATTAATACAGTAATACTGACTATAATCCGAACTTTAGCTGATATCAGTGACATTCACAGTACACGTAATATTCAAACCGTGGTATTCCAATCTTTTAAACATAAAGACTAAACAAATTTTCCATTAAAATCATTACAGCAGTAATGCTAAAATTAGATTTTACTTTTACAGCATAGTGAAGTTTTTTGATGCGGTTTATTCTGTGTAAGTATTTCCACAAAACTCACAGAAGCCTTAAGTCTTAAGGGATTCTGTCTCTTTCAGTAGTACAACTCAAGACCTCACTTTCAAATGTCTGAAAATGCTCCTCACTTCATGTCCCTTCAATTAAACAGAAGAAAAACAACAATTAACAAGTAAATGTGCAGCATTTTGAAGGGCCAACAAATCTGTAAAAAGGTGTTAAATGAAGTCTATTCTATTCAGAACGAGAACATTTTTAAATAATATTCACAGCACACTAATCAAACAGAATACAGCAAGCTTTTCAGTTTCACATACTTTACAAAGAAACAATACCACTGAGCTCCCAAAATACATTTTCACACCATAAAATACAAATATTATAAGTAATTTTATGAAAATTGTGAATTATGGATTATTCTCAGATTTAGTCTCTGAACATCTATGCAGGCTATAAATAATGAAAATGCTTGATTAACAGTCAGTATTCCATCCAGCCATAGGTTTTCAAATAGCAATGAAAAAATGAAGTTCATCACCACTGAAAATACACGAATAGCTGTCATGTTTCAGTCCCTCCGTCAGTAAGGTTCATTAGGCGGACATGGAGATTCCAGGTCCAGAGAGTACAAATCAAGACCACGATTTTGTTCCAGCCCATCAGTTGAGTACTCTGCGACTTTATACTCAACTGGTTGGTTGAAACGAAATCTTGGTCTGGACTTGTACTCTCTGGACCTGAAATCCCCACCTCTGTCATTAGGCGCACAGTGGGCTGTCGACATCCCAAGGCCACACACCTTCCAATTTCGAACCAATTTTTTCCAGTGTCAGATCCACAGATTATATGTGATGGAAGACGTTCTGCGGTTCATATAATGACTTACTTTGTATAGTACTTAGCTCTGTCCAAGAATTTCTTGGCAACTTCTATATACCTTTATCAAGCAATTTAATCTCGGCTTGGAACTCTGAGGAAAGTAAAAAAAAAAATAAATAAAAAATATTCCCTTATAGTGCATACCACTAATAATTACACAGTATGTTACAGACAGCCCAGGGCATGGATCTCTACTGTTATGTCTTCAAAATCTGCTTTTAATTAACAATGTATACTTCGCTGCCTGCAGAGCCTATGGGAAATTACCACTAATCACATTAATAAAAATAAAATGATGAAATAAAACAGCATTTTTATGATCATTTCCATCGAAGCCATACCTGGAAGAGCGGCACCACGCTGGACACCGAATCAGGGTTTGCCGGTTCTTTTACCAGAATGCACAGGTAGTAAATAACTCTTTGCTGAAACATATTTATGAAAATATTATTAATTACAAACCACCCCAAGGACACCAAACACATCACAAAGCACGTGGATTAATTTACTCAGCTATGCCTCATCTTCAAATGCAAATACAAGAAATTGCTTATTTAACATTGGTCGTCAACCACTTTGGGACACTTTCAGGAGAATATTTCTCCTCGGATCTCACCATATAAATAGCCTCATTAATAACAATGTCCTTAATCCTGCTCATTTCGATGAAGGTCGTGCTCTCCCTGCCCGATGCATAGGACGCCGACACCTGGATGCCCAAAGAGCCGATGATCAACAGCGTCTCGTGGTCGATCTTGATGAAGTGGATGTGCAGCATCATCCCAACGAGCGTCACAAGGATGGCAGCGGACAGCACCGCTGTGTTCTGCAATGCAACCCAAGCGACTTTAACACGACTCACCGCCAAATTATGCAGAAAGTAACATGTGCATCTAGACTGGTGAACCGTCTTACCTCGGTGACGAAAAACACGGCGTAGGCAAATAACCAAACCGTACTAGTGTACACCATGACCTTAAGCAATGACACTTTAGGGGCGCTTACTATGAACTCTCTACAGAAACTGGAATGAAAACGGTATTCCAGCGAAAGTGGTTTACCATTTATGTCGGTAAATTCATCATCTGCCATGATTAAGCGTGAATCCAACTCCTTCCTGAATTGCAATTGGGAGAACTTTTTGGAAAATCGTGGAGTATATGATGGATCCGTGAATTATTAGTTAGCAAATCCGTATGATGAACAATACGAAATAATCCCAGGTTTAGTTTATATACAAAGACAGATACGTAAAAGATAAAGTTACCGAGCCCGAGAGAAGACAATCCAAATTACTTCCGTTTCTCGAAAGCGGTGCATATTGGGAAATGCAGTCATTTCTGGTTCGCTCAATATTACAATTCATCTCCATTGCTTTGGCACATTTAAACATAAGCGTAACATTCTTAAGACTCAAAACAAAAAAGAGCATTTCTCAAAACATGTCATGCTTACAGTTCACAAACACTACGGTTTAGCTACAAAAGCCTGTAACTCACCCAAAACAATTATCTCATGTCTCAAAAGCAAATAACTTCACCAATGAATGTCAGTGCCACCAAAATAAAAGGTTGAATCAGTGTCGTTTTAAAATGCTTAGATATATTGTCAAAATGTCTGTATAATATGCTTTTGAGCTCCAAGAATCTGAATGATAGTCAGTTCCCACTGTTTCATTGTCAATGACTTATTTTCCTTGAGCAAATTGATAGTATTGTAGGGAAAGGAAACTTTCAATATTAAATTAATTTACCCTGATATGCTTTGGCACATTTAAACATAAGCGTAACATTCTTAAGACTCAAAACAAAAAAGAGCATTTCTCAAAACATGTCATGCTTACAGTTCACAAACACTACGGTTTAGCTACAAAAGCCTGTAACTCACCCAAAACAATTATCTCATGTCTCAAAAGCAAATAACTTCACCAATGAATGTCAGTGCCACCAAAATAAAAGGTTGAATCAGTGTCGTTTTAAAATGCTTAGATATATTGTCAAAATGTCTGTATAATATGCTTTTGAGCTCCAAGAATCTGAATGATAGTCAGTTCCCACTGTTTCATTGTCAATGACTTATTTTCCTTGAGCAAATTGATAGTATTGTAGGGAAAGGAAACTTTCAATATTAAATTAATTTACCCTGATATGTGCAACTTATTTAATTCAATAATACTCATTAAGCATTAATTCCGGCTTCTCAGTATTAAAATGTCTAATAGTGGAAAGCGAGATAATCATAATTATATATGCACAACTGCCTTAATTTTAATACAGATTGCATTAAATGTACTTCAGTGCGATCCAAAGCGCAACAACTTCTGCAGAAACTCATTTTCCCACACGGAGGCAGAAGAGCGTCCTTTATATCCGTTCGTCTGACAGACATACAAACAAGTTTACTAAGCTTGGAGCTGGAACCTTGTAGATGTTTTACAAGTAAGTCATCTCATGTTAACCTTTAGGTTGCCTCTGAACACCATCAGATCTGATGGAATTAAAAACATCACTTACTGCATTAAGTGAATATCCGCTTTCTTTTGTATCTACGGAAGGATGCGTCAGACATTGATCACATTTTTTCGTTTCTGTATAGCAGGTTTGACAGTGATCCCACTGCTCATGGAAGTCAAGTGCAGATTTAAGACTGGATTTACATTTGAACCTCTGCTCAGCGAATGGATCTATCCAGACTGGAAAGCAGATCGCCATTTAAAAGCCACAACACAAATCACCTTATGCAGACACATTTTACGCAGACAGTGTTTTTAAAGAGTATGACACTTGGAGAATATTCTGCTACTGCTGTTTATGCATATAGTTTCAACACCTGGGTCCCATATCTCAAAGCCTGCTTAGCCGGATAAGTTTTCAGATTTAAGACAGGCTGGGCTCAATGTACGTGAACAAATTGGGGTATCTTAAATCCACTGCATCATCATTGTGTTACAACTGGAGAGCTATATGCCTATAAACTACATCAAAAGAGTGATATAAAAACATTGTGAATATGACAAGAGTAGTGGTGTCTTAATGGTAAGAAAACGCTCTTGTAACTGAAAGACTGCTGGTTTGAATCCCCGACCAGCAAAGCACCACTGAGGTACCCTGAGCACGGTACTGCCCCCAAGCACTGCCCTCCGGGCGCTGAATTAGCTGCCCCCTGCTATGTCACAACGTCACATATGGGTTAAATACAGAGAACACATTTTGTTGTGCTGTGGTGTGTCAGTAATGACCACAGATCACCAAATTCTAAGATTGCAACTTAAACAGATCTTTTTTTTCAAAACTAGCTTTTAAATGTCATTGCATCTACATGAATGATACTGCACAACTGAAGGATGATGTCAAAATTGACACTGCAGGACTTTTTAGCACATAATGCCATGCGAGTTTGTCAAATAGCAGCAGTCTTGAATGGAGCAGCCTCTATACAAGCTTCTATCGATTCTCCAGGTAGAGGAGGCCAACCTGATCTCCAGTCACAAGCTTTCTGATAAGGTATCAAAGGACACTACAACGTTAATTGTGAATATACAGGAAAAAAAAAAAATACATTAACTAAGGGATCGTGAGCCAGTGCAGCCAGTGATTTTCGAGGATCAGGGTAGTTCTCGGGTGTCGTCGTCTTGAGCTTCACGGCCTGCAGGCAGTTTCCATGACAGCCACTCCCCTACGTTAAACTAATAGTGCAATAACTGAGACTTCACTGATCCCAATGGGGAAACATTCTCTATTCATCCCCCAACTCGCTCTCTGTAGCCGCTGACTGTCTGCAGACAGTGACAAACCTCAAGCTGCCCTGCAAGTAACACTGTTCTCGGAGTGATTGTGTCATAATTTGTGTCAACATCCCTTCAGAATAACATATTTCTATATATAGCAGAGAAAATGTATTTTGTAAATCATTACGCATTTTAATTCTTTCTGAAATATGGAACATTTGCATAAAACAACTGTTTGACCACGAAATAAACTGATCCTTTAGTCTAAATTGCACTTGCAGAGGTCATTAATAAAACAAGGCCTTCAAGAAAAGGTTATCTGAGTAGAGTGTAAGTATGGCACAAGGATTGATGGCCAAGTGTGAGCTTGCCCTGGGGCCAAGAACTGCCCCTCCACATAGGCGTTCGACGCAGCCGTGTGGCCGTCTTCAGATGCGGTTGGCAGTGGCTGGGAGCTCGCCTGCCTCAGCAGCCCTTCGCCAGTGCGTTCCCGTCCCCGTAGTCACAGCTGTATGGGAAGTAGTAGAGGTCGTGTCGAACGGCCATCAGGAGACCGGGCAGGCCGCGGCGACCCCCGAGCTGCGAGGAGAACACCACGCTAGGCACGGAGTCCTTGCTGGCAGGGTGGGGGGAAGGGATGGTCCGCAGCAGGCGCCCATCGCCTAGGCTCCACAGGCGGGTGTAACAGTCCTGTCCCACTGGGGAGGGAACGAGTCACGGCACATAAGCACACTGCACACACAGATGGGGCGGCCGACACGCCAGCGGCTCCCTAACTCACCTGCCAGCAGCAGCCCCTCCGGCTCGCAGACGTGCAGCGGCAGGTAGGCGTGCTCGTTGTGGTGACCGTCGTACTGCCGCACTGCCTTGGTGACGCGCACGTCCCAAAGCTTGATCTGCTCACCCAGAGACACACAGAACTTCTGCTTATTAGAGGCACAGATACCCTGAGCTCTTTGCTATATCCAGTCGGGAATCCTCAAAGTAAAATAAAAGGGGTTCCCTTGAAGACACAGGTCACAGGGAGGAGAGTTAACTGATCATTCGATTTGACGCGCTATAAAACAGGACTGGGGTTAAAAGGGAGAGCGGCTTCAGCGACAGACCGTTCCCTTCATGTCGGCAGCCACCAGATAGTTCTCATCCTGCAGCACGTGGACCGAGGTGATGGCGGATTCCTGGTGGAAGCGACAGGCCTTCCAGCCGTGGCCACGACGGGCTCGCTGCCTGAGGTCGATGCTGAAGATCTCCCCCGAACGCCCCCCGTTGTACAGGACCGGGGCCTGGTGGATGACAGGGGGAGCAGGGTCACGCAAAGATGCAAGACAGCCGCTGCTGTTCTCGGTGTGGAATCCCGGGGGGACGCCAGAGTGTGTTCCGTGGGAGCTGCTGGGATGAGCTGCAGCATTTGCAGTCAGCACACAGCACATTCAGAAAGGATGTTTCAGGCTTCTGGGTATTTTATGTTCTTTGATATCCCATAAACCTGAAAATTATACTTGTAACTTTTTTTGTTTCTTACTTGAAGGTGCCATTTTTTGATTTAAACAAATCAATGTTATAATTTTGTTAAAATCTTTGTTTAATTTTGTTTTAATCGTTTACCTTTTTCTTTGCACTAAATCAACAATTGTATAACAAAACTCCCAGCTACAGCCACTTTCAATGTTCATTTAATAATAGTAACGGTTTCACTACCGTTTATTATTAACTCCTCATTTAAAAGGGTTTGCTGATTCTCTTAGTTTTAATAAAGAAATGTCCGTCGAATGGAACATTTCTTTTTGCTGTGGAATTGAATTGTATATCAAAAATGTATTTTTTGATATGATTTCAGTGGTCTCAGTATCAACTGCTAAAATTTTCTTGCTCACACCCGCAAGGTGTCTCATTCACACCTGCACCAGGCGCATGGCATTGCTCACTCACCCGTAGGGCGAACTGCTGTGCCAACACGTCACTGCCAACACCGTAGGTCTGCCGCCGACCCGTCACAGCGTCCGTCACGATGACACGTCTTGACAGCCCTGCGACGGCACAGTGGTTCGGAAGGGTTCAGCCCAGCAAATGCCCCCCTTCCGGTCATGCAGCCCCAGGGCCCTGCACTCACTCACCTGTGCTGAAGTTCTTGTCAGCCTGTGGGTTCAGACACCAGGCACAGGACCAAGCTGTTGAGATCTTAAAACTGCACAGCATTCCAGGCTGGTCTACAACACAGGGACCAAGCATTTCTCATCTCATTCCCTTCCACAGACAGCCGATAAGTTTTTGAGCAAATAGAGAAATTATACACTACCTGGGTAAAATATCCTAGGATGTAACTAGTGAGTGCATGAGTGTACACACACACACACACACACACACACACACACACACACACACACACACACACACACACACACACACACACACACACAGAGCAAGGTACCGCCCCCAAGCACTGCCCTCCGGGCGCTGAATTAGCTGCCCCCTGCTATGTCACAACGTCACATATGGGTTAAATGCAGAGAACACATTTTGTTGTTGTGCTGTGGTGTGTCAGTAATGACCACAGATCACCAAATTCTAAGATTGCAACTTAAACAGATCTTTTTTTTCAAAAAGGTCACGATGTCACATATGGGTTATTGAGTTGTTGGGCACTGTGTGCTGTGGTGTGTCAACAATGACAACCACTTTCACTTCACTCACATTACATAAACAGGCTAAGGAATAAGGAATCTCATCTCACCAGTGTTCGAGTTGCTAAACAGAGATGCTGGCAGCAAACTGACGCAGCCCGGCGTCTGGGCTATTCCAACCAGACACAGTCTGCAGAAACCCATTAAGGAAGCAGGTATTGTCTCTGCCATTTGGTCCCCTTATGTACCAAAGACCAACAAAGAGACGGTCAACACATGGCCCCGAGATGCATGAAGGATACAGCACGTGTGAATCTGGATGGGTGACGGAGGCCCAGCAAATTGAGTTCACCTGGAAACAGAAGGATGCATCAGCTCTTGCTGTCCCAGTCGCAGCCTCATATCCATACATTCATTGTCTTCAGCCAAGACGATCAACGCAACGACACCAGGTGACGCTATCCCCCTCTTACCTTACGATTGGTGAAGTACAGGTTGTCGCACATCTCGACGGACAGTGAGCCCTTACTGCCTGCGTGGAAGTTCATGATGCCATACTTGCAGCCCCCGTGGTCCACGTCATTGACGGTGAAAACGCGCTCGCAAGCCGAGTCGGCCTGGGGGCAGGAAAGTGTGCTGGGGAGGGCTTACCACTGCCAGAGTGACGGGGGCGGGGCAATCAGAGCTATATTAATCAGCTTTAAGGTAGGCCAGGACCAAAACACAAACCCTGCCCAGGCCTGCTTACACTACATGTTGTCTTTGCCAGCAGCTACATCGAAAGGAGGCGCCGTTACTCGCCACAATGAGGAGGAAGGAGGCACCGTTACTCACTACAATAAGGCGGAAATTGTCTGTGTCGGGGCTGCTGGAGTCGGGGCTGCGCACCTCCAGTCGCTGGCGCCTCATGCTGCACACCTTCAGCTCATGGATAAGCCTCAGCAATCAGAAGGACAATTTATTTGCTCAAAATACCAGTAAAATGTCAATGTATATATTCAAAATCTAAAAATCCATCCATAGCGAGGCATAGTACTGCTGAGGACCAGCTACACCCCAGAAACGCAGCCGAAGCCATTTGGCAGGTTACCTGCTGTACGAGTTTCCTGGAATACGCCCCAGGAGCCTTTTCTGCAGGAGCAGCGTAGAGTTGAGGCCAACCCGAGGCGACTTCTAGAGAAAAGAAAAATCCCGTTACGCTGTTTTTGACCTGCACTGTGGCCATAGAAATGGGTACAGCTATTTCCAAAGTCATGGCGATGAACTGGACATATAAAAATTGACATAAAATCCAGAGCTGGCGGTACGGACACCTGGCCACGAGGGGCCACACGCTGGCCTGGCGCTCACCGCTCCTACGCTGGTTGCCTCCTCCTCCAAGAGCCGCAGCCGCCGGCGCTCCTGCTCTTCCCGCTGCAGGCCCTCCCTGGTCAGCGGGTTGCAATTGTTGTGTCCTGGCAACAGACGGAAGTAGCGGTTCTTCTCAGCATCAAAGTAGAACCCTGGCAATTCTGTAAAAAAATGCAAAACAAAAAAGTATGAGAAAGACTGCAAAATACACAAATGACACTGGCCAGATAGAGCAACAGTGTATTAATGCGTAGTATCAGCACTAAAAAAAATATGGAACACAAATGCCACGCATTGCATAAACAAATTGTAATCCACATTTAGAAAACATATAACCTAGACTTCCAAATATCATAAAAAAAAAATTACTTCTCCCAAAAAAAGGAGTTTATTACCTGGGGCAGACATCTGAGTGCTGAAGGATGAGCTCCTGGTGTCTGTGAGCAGATCAGGGCCCTTGGCAGAAGCACAAACTCCCTCAAGGCTGCAGAAAGACTACAATTAAAATTTCACAGGAATAACCAGAATAGCTGAGGGTGCATGTTAAGGACACCAACATAAAACAAAGATATTAAGGGCGTCCTTAAGCATCCAGTACAATATTTTTGGAGGAGACGAAACACAAGTATTGTGCTTTAAATATCTGGCCCAAAGCAATTATCAAATTCCATATTAATATCAGATGGAACACTGGCAGACTTTTTGTATTTGACATTTCAGAAGTTTATCCCAAAATAGCCTGACGAATCATAACCAACAAGATGTTGTGATTTATGTAAAATTGACTGGTGTGTTTAGACATAAAAACATGAAATAATCAAAGTCACGGGAATGAGAAAACTCCTGCTTAACCACTGTGTAGTCTGTGAAGTCTGTGCACAGACTGAAAAAACAAAACGTGAAATGCAATACAGATAGTGTGTTTCAGCATGTTCATCGTCACGATTTTATAGTGAATGAAAGAGCAAAAGGCAATTTGATGCTGTGTAACTGAAACCATATTGATAATCAACACGATACGGTGTAACTCCATGTAGCGCGTCTATCGGTGCCGTACGGTAACTCCGCTCCTAAGCCCTGCGGTTACTGCCGTGTCTCCGCCGTCCTGAGCCACAGAGGTGCCGTCTGCGCTCATTCCCTCTATTCTGCATTTTCAGTCTTCATTCCTATCACCAGTGCATAACGAAAAATGTGCTAATCCGGAAAGGCACCTACCATTTTACCGCACATACTGCAGTGTGTTCTCTTCCAAAGCACTAAATCCGCCTTACTTGGCTCAACCAAAGTTTTCAATCACGATTCGTATAGGATTGACTGGAATGTGTCGTTAACTATACCGATGCCAACCTTACATCCACTAAGAAAAACAAAAGTTTGTACCACTCTTGAACCACATTAGGGCGAAATTACCAGGCAAGCTAGGTGGCTAACATATAATAGCATCGAACTTAACAGAAACCTATATCAATAAGAAAACAGCACAGCCTTTAACAACAGTTTCCTATCACGCAATAAGTTAGTTTTAACAGAATATTCTGAAAGATACCTATATAAATACACATACGATACACAGCGCCATTGCCATCATTCCACTTCGTTACCTGCACAACGTCGTTCCACGTGATTTCGAATAAACCCGCCTCTCGACTGCGATTGGCAAACAAGACTAAATAAAATAGCGTAATTCAGTTACGCGATTGGTGGATAAGCCCATCAATACGTGTTTTTTGTATGGTACACAACAATTTAATTACAGAAACAAAACAGACAAAAACGTTTTATAAGGCATTTTGGAAAACAAAGTTCATGCATTGACAAAGTAACAGCTCGAGTGAAGACGAGTAAATAGAATGAGGAAAAAATTATAATACATTAAAATCAAATTTACATTAAACTTTTCAGACAGAAAATTGATTCTATAAAGTTATAGTTTTCTGGTTTTAGAGTTTTTCTAGATTTTATAATGTATTAATATGTCAGTAAATATGCATTAAACACAATGAAGTTTGGCTTTTAAACAGCAGATATAAAAGAATGTAGATAGAATTCCGAAAAAGCAAAATAAGGACAGGTAGATAGTACAAGATTTATTATAAAAAAACTGGTGAGTTAGTGTTTGAAATTCCAAATGGAATGTCTTTCCTTTTGTTCAGTTTTGTTAATTTGATTCAGTTGTTCTGTTTATGATGCTCTTAAAGCGTTTTGTACTGCCAATGGATAATTTATGACTGCTATTTCCATGAGCTTTTAACATTTTAATTGCTTGACTGCTTTGGAGGCTAAGGATGACGTTAAAAGTTTCTTCCAGTATTTTAATTCTAAAAGAGCTCTAAAGGCTGAAATGGAATAGTCTTCCTGATAACGTAGTGCAAGCTGAATCCTTGGGTTCCTTTAAATCAGAGCTAGATAAGATTTTA
>JAODKF010000045.1:470234-495458 GCA_026779585.1 Mormyrus proboscirostris
GATGGCACTCTGTCCACAGTACTCGGTATCGCTTCAAGGGCCTGTATGACAGGCAGGTGCAGTGGCTGGAGGATGGCACTCTGTCCACAGTACTCGGTATCGCTTCAAGGGCCTGTATGACAGGCAGGTGCAGTGGCTGGAGGATGGCGCTCTGTCCACAGTACTCGGTATCGCTTCAAGGGCCTGTATGACAGGCAGGTGCAGTGGCTGGAGAGCAGCACTGTGTCTACATACCACCTTGGCTGTGGGTATCCATCCCTCCCTGGGACCATCCAGAATGTTACTCTGTGTTCAATGGCAATGGTTCAAAGTGCTCTGGGAGTCTCCCTAACCTGCCGATATGTGACTGCTCGTTAAGGCTGCACTGGCCCCCCATCCAGGGCACTTTTCAGCCTCTGGACTCACAGAGGCCCCCTGCTGGATGCAGGGTGATGGAAAACGGTGGATATTTAGCTGGAGCTGAGAAATATTAGATATGATATAAAATATAACATTTGTGCGTATCTGAAAATGTGAGCAATAAGTGGGAAAGTGCTAAGTGCTTTACACTGTACCTTTAATTTAATGTAAAATAAAGTTGTCCTCCGAAGAGGGGTGGGCGGTGGTGAGCAGGAAGAAAAAAAAAAACGGCAATTTATGGCACCTTTACACGTTTCCAAAGTTCAATGGATACATGTCATGCTTGGGGGAAACACTGATTTAAACACAGTTATTTTACACATTAGTAACTGGCCTTGGATACAACTACATTCTGTCATATGTGAAACATTTGGAGCCCAAGCTGTCATGTTAAGGCTGTGCGGGAGGCGGAGCCCAAGCTGTCATGTCAAAAAAACGGGGACAGCAGCGTGGTTTGATGAGTCACCTCTTCACTCGCCCTACATCAGGACAGGTTCACATTTGCAGAGAATCAAAGTTGGCTTCAGCCCATCATTACTAGCCATCTGCTGTGAGGCATTAGGTTAGATGATTCCTCTGCATGTTTGAATAACGGTCAAGGAATATGAAGCCATTTGAGAAGATCGTGTGTACCATACCGGCTTCCACATGATGCCCCTCTGCTACAGAAGACTGACAGAGGGTTCATGGATTCCAGGATCAGGTAAAGTACCTTTAATGGCCTCCACAGTCACCAGATACATACATCATTGTACCTTCATGGAACATTCTAAAGAGAAGAGTGGAAAGTAGATTTCAACCTCCACAAATCCCCAAAGAGCCAGAGGCTTTTCTTCAAGACAAACAATCCAATATTCTACTGCACACTGTTCAGGACGTGTATGACAGGACTGAAGCTGTTATGAAGACAGAATGGCCAAACTCATTAACAGATCCTTGAAATTCATATAATATTAGGTGTTTCCATAATTTTGATTATATGGATGAACATTAACACAAGTGTATTAACTAAAACCAATTAATGATCTGACTTTGCTGGACTCTAGTGCCAGCTGGTGGGTGGCAGGTAATCAAATTAAACCAAACACTGCAGAGGTGGCTGGGAGGTGATACCAGTCAAAAACGTGAGGACATTAACTGTGCCATAAATCACCATCACCAGTTCAGGTCCAAGAACAAAAAAATCCAGACCAAGCTTTTGTTTCCACCAATCAGTTGAAAATAGGGTGTTTCCTGTACCTACTTAACGCTACATCGTTTGTAAGTTCGTAAGATAGAACTAAGAATGAAATAGCATTAAGGCTTCAGGAAACTCAATAAACAGACCAATAAACAGTCACAGAGTACTCAACTGACTGGTTAAAACAAAATCTTGATCTGGACTTTTACTTTCTGGAGGTCAACTAAACATCTCTGACCTTTCACAGGATTACAGTAACAAACGTATTGATTTCAATGTAAAAAATAAATTATGTAATTTATATAGAACAATGTTCACCAATACAGTTAGAAATTGTCTGATCCATTGTTCAAGTGCTTTAATTCAGAACAAAAATGACTCCATCAGTGCAGCTTGTAGCCCATGTCAGTCAGGGCGGCAGGAGACCGGTTTATCGCAGAATATTGATTCCATGACTGCAAATACAGAATTGCATGCTAGCTACAGTGAGCCCTGCCCCGCTTCCAAGTCCTAGAAAACCTTTTCCGTAATTCCAGTGTTTATACAAAAAGAATGACACATTTGTAACCAAGGCTACATTTTCATAGAAACCTTCCTAGTGAGCCAGAGTGTAAAATCCCATCTGTGATTCACTCTGAAGAGATTAACATTAAGCAGGAACTTCAGACGTCCTCCATGCAAACAGTATGAGCAAAGGCAGCATCTGAAGTGCATTTGGCTGAATCAGATGAAACGTGGTGCCAGTTTCTCCGCCTCTGCCACAGGACCACAACTGCGGCTCACCTCCACCCGCGGGACAGGTCTGCACCTATACCTCCTCCATGTCTGTAGATTGCTGTGAGAACCGTGAAAAACATTTCATATAAAGTGGCGTGGATGTCATGTAGGGCTTGGATAACACTGTATATATGCAACAAACACCTTTTTGGTACTGCAGCCTGGAAGTGTAGGTGAAGATATGGAACCTCTTCTATGTTAAATGCACATGCATAGAAGTTTAGTACTTGAAAATGTGAGGCAGAAACATGGTTTGTTTCAGTCATAACCATAATTACCCATGTTTAAGGGCTGAATAAGAAACAGCAAAGTCTTAGTTGGTTAGTTATTGAAGCAGCTGTAAACGTGACAAGTGCATTCATGCTTCCCCGAGACACAGCCCATCTCAGCGCCATTAGACAAGGCTGCAGTGAGCGGCTGCAGTGACTGATGCCCCACCCACTGTCGGCAGGTGACACTCAAACCAGGCCGACCACAGAGATAACGGTCACGTTCTCGTGACTCACCAAACCAGAAGCAGACAGCCAACGCCTCCACTGAGGAGGAACCAGCTAGCTCTAAGGGAAAGATTTGAAAAAAAACTTCAAGCAGTTTGAGGAGAATTGGGCCCAGCACTGCATTGTTTATTAGCAGGCTCTAGTCCAAATATCAACCGGCGTCCGCTGTGCCTGGCACCCTGAGCGTATTTCAGATGCACAAGAACTCTAAAGGCAACTTCCTGCATTCAAACCGCAGTGAAAGCAGGGACATAAACAACGGTGTAAGGATTTTGAAGCGTTTTCCATCTCCTGGGGGTGGAAAATGTTTTGAAATCACACAACACAACATTTCTCTAATTGGTGGGGACTGTGGAGATGCTGTTAGATGTTGCTGGTCTCACCAGCAGGAGACGCGCTTTGATATATGTTTCAGGTGAGTCATCTGATTCTTCAGCTATCACTGGGTGGTTTCCATGAAAGGGTGTAGACCACAGCTGCATTTTGGGAGTTGACATTGATGGTCACACCCTTGTCGCTGGTGGATTTTTTATTTTTTTTTTAAACAAAGCAAGCAGCCACCTCTTAGCTCCACCTCTGGTGAGTGAAACGTATGCATCACTTCCTAACTGCAGTTTATTTGACAAGGCCGGTATCTTAATGGATAAGCTCTCAATTACTCCTTTCGCGCAAGTTTTCTTCAAGCTTTAATCAGTGAGCACAAGCTGCCCTAATCAGGCTTTTCCTATTTGCAGAAAGAAGTGTCTTTCAATTCCTTATCCATAAATCCTTATCCCTAAGATGAAACCTGTGAGAAAAAAAGCATTTGCTTGATAAGACGCCTTACTGTCTGCAAGCTTCATGTTTATCTATACTTTTTAAAAAACTAATTTACAAAAATAAGTTTATAAAGTCATCAGAAATCCTTCTGTAAATTTTTGCCCATATAATGTACCAATATTTAAACTATGCATGAAATAACCAAACAAATGCCATTACACATACCTGAAATTTGCTCTGGTTTGCCAGACTCCAAACAATGGAGTCTACACTGATAACTTACTTATGCTGATCATGGATTATTCCAGTGCTACAATGTTGCCAACGCTTTTCAGAGGTGAGGTATTGTTATATAAAATACTTTATTTTTGTATTAATGCCATACAAAATTATGCTACATTGTTATATTCTGACTGATGCTAAAGGAACACTACCCTGATCAGAGCAAAAAAAGAAAAAAAAAGGTACCAGATAATGAGACATCAGGTGACTCCGCATATAATCCTTCATTTTTTAGATTGGTTTCCATTGTAAATCCCTCAGTCATTTTAAACTAATCTCAAAATCAAGCAATTCGTATCTGTACTTCGCATAGCTGACAGTGTACCTCAGCTCCGTGGCAAAATGCATACTACCCTTCTTACAACAAACACAATCCCATTTCATCAACCCCACTTAAGACTGTAAGCATTCTGAACCTTAACTCTGAGCATGACGATAATGTGGGGACTGGGGAAAAAGTGTAGAATAACCAGATGATCCGCTTTCCTCCAAGACACACACATTAGACAAAGCCAAAATTGCCTTTTGGTGGGGGAGGGGGCATTTATCAATCAAAGTACAATTATTAAGTCAAATGTGACAAACGTACAAAGAAAATGTAAAAGCCTGGCATTTTTAAGAAAAATAATAAAATAAATGCTGACGTTCATTATAAAGAAAAATAAGAGAATCAACTTTATTCTTCTGAGAAGTCATGTTATTTATTAACTGACTGCGTTAACTTCTCACTTTTGCAACAGTCACAGCGATTAAGATTTATAATTTGATGTTAGCCAAGTTAGCCCCTCGTACAGTCCGTCACCCGTCGTCGCACAGGAGGGCTGCACGTACCAATTCCTATCTCTGATGCGGGTTAAACCCAGTTTCTCTTGTATCTCGTGCGGCTTCATGGCATCGGGCAGGTCTTGCTTATTGGCAAAAATCAAGATGATGGCGTCCCTCATCTCCCGGTCATTAATGATGCGGTGCAGCTCCTGTCTGGCCTCGTCTATCCGATCTCTATCGGCGCAATCCACCACGAAGATCAGCCCCTGCGTTCCCGTATAGTAGTGCCGCCACAGGGGCCGGATTTTGTCCTGGCCGCCGACATCCCACACGTTGAACTTCACGTTCTTGTAGGTGACGGTCTCCACATTGAAGCCGACAGTGGGAATGGTTGTGACAGACTGGCCCAGCTTCAGTTTGTAAAGGATCGTAGTCTTTCCTGCTGCATCCAGTCCCAGCATTAATATCCTCATCTCCTTATTGCCAAATATCTTGGAAAGCATTTTCCCCATTTTGTAAACTTTGCATAAATATCCAGGAACTCAGAAAAATTACTTCTGGTCGCTATGCGCCTCTGGCAATTTTTTTTTTTGTTTTTTGTAAGTAAAGTGTTAAACGTTTTCGACCGGCAAGAAGTCTGTAAACCAGGAAGGCTTAACTAATATACGGCACTTCTAGAACACTTTCTGGTGATTTAAGTATTAACAGAGGTATTCAGAAAATTACGGACTGGTGTCTTCAGTTAAAGTTCTTCGAAGATGCTTAAAACGATGAAAAACCGTCAGACACTGTGCACTGGCGGTACCGATCTGCGTTAGTTTTCCTTTGTTTTGACTTCAGCTTAAAGTCATGATGGCAGCAGCAGCCTGACATGCGAAGGATTCCGCGTACCGAAAGCCCGGACAGCGCTGCGTGCGGGAACTTTTTAGACCCACGCCTACAGCGAGCGCCCGAACACATGCATTGCTTTATATTTCACTTTTCGAATAATGCCAGTTGTCTCCAACATTAAAATACAGTAACTGAACTTCGGGAATCTCTCCGATGACGTACTGAACGTTAAAATCGATCTCACAAAAAGAAATAATTGATAAGATTCAAAAGATGAGATGTCTGGATTAGGCCCTCGAAGCCTATAACAGTTCTGACTTCCTCCTGGTCTGGCGAGGTCCTCCTTTCGGCTTTATTCCGATCTGCAAATAACTGCCAAGCCCTGCAATTTCCAGATGCTCCCCGATAAAGCTTCAAAGATGAAATAACAGCATCGCCAATGGGAACAGAACCACCTGGACCGCAGTAACTCCAAATGTCATTGATTCATCCGAGAGATACCTCTTCTCTTCTCCCTGTAACATTAGAGCGGTTCAGAAAAGGGAGGGGGAGGTAAAGAACAAGTTAAAAAAGATCTATTTTGTCCTTCCTTCAACATAATATACTATAATCACAAATTTTAGCGCGCATTACTTATTTTCACGATCTCCAATACGGATTTTTTCCGATACCTGCAACTGCAGCAACCCCCGCGCCGCCCCGGTGGATCCTCCCCGCCTCTCTCGCTGCTCTCGGTCGCACAGCGGCGCCCGATGTACCGGAAAAGGTGCGGACCTCTATCGGCCGCCACTTCCTCTCGCAGTTCACGCAGTAGTCATCCAGTCAGCATGCGCGCACACGGGCGCCTCTCTATGGCATCAGCATATGCGCATGCTCACTGATCATCGGGCTGCAACGGGAAGTCAAACTCCGCCTTCTTTGCACGCAGTTGAGCCGAGCCAGACAAAACCACGGATCGCCGTAGGGGTGCGGTTACCGCGCAGTTACAGCGCAATTACGGCACATAAAGCTATAGGTATGCGGTTTGGAACAGGAAGCAACTTTTCCCCCGAGAAACTTTTTGCTGTTGACTGCACATTAACCATTTTTTTGGTTGGAAGTTGAGCATTTATTTAATGTGTTTTATAGTAAAATAGTATATAGTTTTATGGAAAGATTGATATTGAAAGTAAGAGGAAATTTTATTTTTAAAAAAATATTTATTTTTTACTTTTTATTTTACATGGAAAATATTTTATTCATAAGTGTAAATGGGCAACAAAATAACCAAAGGTTCCAGGACATTAAAATAGAAATGGGGCTTTTTTTCCAAACCTTGCGTGGATTAAGAAACAAGAAAGCTGTTAAGACAGTGGATTCATATACAGTCTTGAACTTGGTTATATGGTTAATTTTCCTGCTATCGCTATTTTATATTAATATTAGGCCTACTTATTTTTTCCAAAAACTGATTTTCTTGGATTGTCTGATTTCCAGTAAAATAAATGTGAATCTGTAATGTTAACCCTGCAAACTGTGCCCATAGCACAGTTATTATATTCTAGGTGATGTAAAAAATTTCAATATCCTGTTTAATAGTAAATACGTAAATATGAAAACATATCACTCCCCCTAAAGCCCACACAGAAAGAGCGGACTATAATGTCTGTTTTATCAGGTCTGTACACAATTGTTTAATGCCAAATGCGTAAAATTCATCCAGAAGGCTAGCTCCATCACAGGACTGACCCTGAACAAATTCATCAGGAAGGGCAGCTGTATCACAGGACTGACCCTGAACAAACTCATCAGGAAGGGCAGCTCCATCACAGCTCTGACCCTGGTCCCACTGGAGGCAGTAGCAAACTTTGAGAATAATATGAACAATTCTGCCCCTCTGCTTCAGGGGGCACTATCCTGGAGCACATTTAGCCACCAGCTCATTCCACCATGGTGTGATAAGAAGCCCTACTGGCCGTCCTGCCGTCAGACACCATAGCAACTCCTCCCAACATGTCACCCCCCCCACCCCCAGCCATAGCATGTCGGTGAGGGACCCAGAAAGAATCCTGTGCTGTTTGTGTTTTTTTGCTTAATGCAGATAATACGTTCATTTAGTTGCTTATTATATGTCTGTTTGTCTGCATTGTGTGGCCGGTCTTTCACTTTGTCTTGTGTTGTACTTTGTGTTTGTTTGTCTGCACTTTTAATCCCTTCTGTTGTATGCAAAAGAATTCCCCCCATGGGGTCAATCCAGTGCAATGACAATCAGAAAATGTTCTGGTTTTAAAAATTGATGATGCCATTTCAGTTGCACATTTAATGCTTGAAAATCATGGATCTGTAGAATACTTTCTTAACGTTATGACACCAATAGTTTCTGAAAAATGCATTCGTAAAATAGCGACATTAGATTGGAATAACAGCTTTCTGATTTTAAGCAGGCGGAATGCACTAATGCAATGCGGTCATTTATAAGCACAGCAGACGATGAAAGCTATATTCTGACTGATTTCAGAATAACACAATTGTAAATAACAGATTAACTGAAAATAATTTGGATACAAATTATCAAATAAATACATGGATTAAAAAATACAACTGACTCAGATGTGTAGCGACATAAAGGAATTTATGCTTTTTGTTGTAGCTGATTGCTGATCCCTTGGAACAAAATCTGGCAGATGAGCTTTTCAATAGAAAAAAAACAGATTAGAATTAACGCTCGCAGTTGATGGACTCTTCTATCTCGTTTATATCTTTTCTGAGATCTATTTAAATATCTCTGAACTCATAGTATGTAACGTTTAATCGTCCTTACCATTGGAGCTGAAAAAAATGTACAATGGCGGAAATAAGTTTTCTTAGAATAGAATAATGCAAGTCAAACTTTATATTTTACAACCAGTCTTAATCCCACTCTTTTATGTTAATTAAAATGAGTGCTTTTTAACCATAGCAACGTCACTCATTACAAACCATCTGTGCTCTCAGATCCGCCCTCTGCTTCATAGGTAATATAGCGCAGGCGTACAAACTTGCGCCCTTTGGCGAGTTGTTGGGAATTAAATGAATGTCGGTGTTTCGTGCGTTATATTGCATTTAATTAGAGTTCGACTACCGTGCTTATTGTAGTCAAAATAAATTTAGATGGATGGTTTTGGTAAGTTTAATGTAAAATGATACATCATGCTGTAACTTAAACGTGATTCATGAGTAGCCGCATCGAGTAGTTTAGTTGTATGTATGTATGGTGTTTGGTGAGGCGGTTTATAATACGTTTTGGAAGTAATTTCTTATACTGCGTCGTACGTCACGGTTACATAATATAACGATTCCATAAAAACCGCAGTTACAATATTAATTAAAAGCACGACTTTGAGGGTAGGCCTATTTTATAGGCATTTTTTGGAGCTTTTGAATTATCCTTTAGTTGTTTTAAAAAGGGCTACTTAAATTAATGCATGTCCATCAACACCCCCTTTCTCTCCTTAATGACATGCATTTAGTGCAGACTTTAATGCATGAGGATACTGTAATGTTGGTGATACAGGACCTGTGGCATTTTCCCTCTCCAGACAAACCCCCCCTGGAGGAAACCTTGACCAGCATGCTGAGCTTTGACCCAAGCAGGAGCTGTAGCTCTCTGGACTTGGCTGATGGTTTTTCTACTGATCCCCCATCTCAGGATCCATTGTGGATTGAAAGTCTACAGATGGCTTCTGATCCGTTTGTTGTAACTATCAGCACTATACCAGATGAGCCCAGTCTGTTACAGGCTGAACTCCTGTGCACTGATGCCATGAAAATGCCACAGTCCCCCAAACTGGATCAGGTGGGGCAGCTGGATCGCTTGGGCCTGGGTCATGTAGAAGGCTTGGAGATTTTGGAATTGGATCAGGTGGAACATTTGGTAACTTTGGAACGGATTGAATTGGAGCCCTTAGAACTGTCAGAGCAGCCGGGGTCCATGCAGCCTCAGTCGGTGCGGCCGTCTCAAAACGATGAGCATTCAGGGTCTGAGCAACCGCAGATGGTGCAGCCGTCCCAGGAGGGCGAGCATTCAGGGTCTGTGCAGCTGCAGTTGGTGCAGTCGTCCCAGGAGGGTGAGCATTTGGAGTCTGTGCAGCCGTCCCAGGAGGGTGAGCATTTGGGGTCCGAGCAGCCGCAGCCGTCCCTGGAGGATGAGCATTCGGGGTCCATGCAGCTGTCCCACGCAGAGGAGCAACCGGAAGCTTTAGAATATGGCCAAATGGAAGAGTGTGCACCATCGGGGCTGGAAGCCATAATGACAGCAGAATCTTCAGGATGTGATGCACAATTAACTGTGGAATCGGTACCAGGAAGCCCAGCCAACATGGAGCTGGAAGACTCATCCAAGGTTGGAATGAGTGAGGAGGTTCCTTTCTCTGAGGAGTCTGAAAGGTTCTTCAGAGCAGTAGAGGAGAACCCTGAAGATTTCAATAGCTGGACCTACTTACTTCAGCATGTGGAGGAAGAGGTGTGGTTTTTTGTATCTGGGGCTGTAACATGCTGTGCCCATGAGCCCATAAAGTCACTCTTCCTGCTGCTGTCTCAGAATCACACAGGTGCTGCCCGCAAGGCTTTCGACTCCTTTCTCTCCCTGTACCCTTTCTGCTATGGTTACTGGAAGAAGTATGCTGACATGGAGAAGAGGCTGAGTGGGATACAGATGGCAGATGAGGTACCTGCAGGACTTCAGACTCCAACAGGCCTCCTGGAGCTGGAACACTTCAGGATCTGCTGCTTTTTTGAGGGCATTGATTCCAGAGTGACTGATCTCTTATCTCAAATTCAAAAATTGTCTAGTTTCTGTGGAAACTGGCCCATGTGGTACTAAATATAACTGCGGCTTCACAAATAATGTACAGCTAAGAAGTGACTCCCCGTGTAGAGCAGCTTCTTCCTGCATGGTGTGCCACTCTAGATCGGCACGGAATGATTGCTCACGAAGCCTTCCCATGCACATATTTTAGTTCATCTTATTACAGCTTTCCTGTAGCAAAAAGGTCGGCTAATCCCTGTACGTCGTCTTTTGTGACTAGATGTTCCGTATGCTGAGAGCTTTACAGTTGAATAGTTGAAATGTTTCATCCTCAGTCCTCCACTGGCCCTGGTGACATTTCGCTGCCCATCTTCCTTGTAGGTATATCGCCGTGGTTTACAAGCCATCCCGATCAGCGTCGACTTGTGGTTGCACTACATTGACTTTGTGAAGGAGGTTGCTGATGGTGCTGAGGCTGAGAGTCGTGTGCGGCTGTGAGTGCGCCCTTAGCCCGGTCCTCTTTCACTTGTGAACCTTCTTGTGTCTAACCTTGTGTCTAACTTGCATGTACATTCTGTCAGTGGGTGAAGTGTGTAGATCCTGTCTGTAGTATTCCTTTACTGATGACTCTGCAGTGTTTTTGAGCATGCAGTGTTCTCTGCGGGCCTGGATTTCCACTCTGACCGTCTCTGGGAAGCCTACATTGCCTGGGAGACGGAGACGGAGACGGAGGTGGGCAACCTGGCTGCTGTTACAGCTCTTTATGACCGTGTCCTGGCCATTCCCACCCAACTGTATAGCCAACACCATCAGAGGTGAAGCAGTGACGTGCTCATGGTTAAATGTCTCTCTTTATCAAGGTCAGGGAGTTTTCTGTAACATTAGGGCATATCTGCATTTTTCAATGAAATTCTTGGGATGTTGGAACGCTCTGCACAATGGGGTTTACTTTCTATAGCCTGCGTAATTAAAATTCATACATACTACAGGATGGAATAAACGTGGCTCACTAAGTGGATTTTTGCTGCTGTAGGTTTAAGGAGCATGTGCAGAACAACCTGCCAAAACATTTTCTTTCACTGGAGGAATTTTCAAAGCTCCGGAAGGGACTGGCTTCTGTGGACAAATTGAGCGGAGAGGAGGTCTCCCCCAGCGAAGATCTCCCTTTGGGAACCGAGGACTTGGCCGACCCTGCCAAGGTGAGAACTGCACCTGAACAATATCGGATGGAGGTGTACTGTTTCTGTTCCTAGATTAAATTAAGAAAGATCTCAATCCAAATGTCTTTCTGTGCAGCGTGTGACTGAGATTGAGAATATGCGCCACAGAGTTCTTGAGTTGCGACAAGAAATCTTTAATCACAATGAGAATGAGGTTAACAAACGCTGGACATTTGAGGACGGGGTAAGTTTGCAGAGCCACCTCAGCTGCCCCTCAGAATACAAGTGGCATCTTAATTTGCCTCAGTGTTACTTTTTCACTTCAGTTTGCTTAAATTCCCAAATGATTATTCCTGGCATTCTAAAGTTTCTCCTCTTCTGGCCAGATCAAGCGGCCTTACTTCCACGTGAAGCCCCTGGAACGAGCCCAGCTGGCTATATGGAGAGAGTACTTGGACTTTGAGATGGAGAATGGCTCCCTTGAGCGTGTGGTGATGCTCTTTGAGAGATGCCTGGTGGCTTGTGCTCTCTATGAAGAGTTCTGGATCAAGGTATCAGTCTTTTCTGGCTTTGCATTCCGTAGAAAAATTCAGATTCCTTCCTGCCAAATACCTTATGATGATATATGACTCTGTTGTGTTAGGCGATGGCCTCCTTGCCACCAGATTTGACTGCTGAATTTGAAAGCTACGTTGCATCTCTCCATCCTACCTTACAGAAACTAATCTTAATGGTTCCATGAAGGTGCTGACGGGTCTGAGAATTCTGTGTTCATGTCAGTATCATTGTGGGACAACCAGAATGTGCCTCGTGGTGGTAATTTACCCCCCTCCCTTTTGTCACTCTCTCCTTCTGAAGTATGCTAGGTTTATGATGAACTACAGCATCGATGGGGCACGTGATGTTTATACGAAGGCTTGTTTGACACATCTGCCCAAAAAGCCCTCTATTCATTTGCTGTGGGCAATGTTTGAGGAACAGCAGGGTAAGTTGCTTAGTTTTTGTACAACTACCAAAAAGTAACCTGACACTAAAACATTGGAGGATGTCATCAAGCTGCAGTTGCAGTTCAGTGTAAATCTTCTTAAAGTGGTTGACGATTCCAAGGTAATGTCGAAGAAGCCCGGAGAATCCTGAAAGCCCTCGAAGATGTGCTGCCGCACTTGGCTGTGGTGAGACTGAGGCGTGTCAACCTGGAGCGTCGCCAGGGCAACATGGAGAAGGCGGAGTCTCTACTGCAGGATGCTATTAAAAATGGGAAAACGTCCAGCGAGGCCACATTTTACTCCCTTAAGTTGGCGAGGCTTTTCTTCAAAACGCAGCGTGATCTGCTGAAGGCCAGGAATGTGCTGCTGGATGCCATGGAAGTGGATGAAGTGAGCGGAAATAAAAATGCTTCCATTTCCAAGCTACATTTACATATTTGTCAATGTATAATGTGTAAGCGGGGGTTCATATAGTATTTAGTTCCAGGAAAGAATACAAAATTGGTATTTGCAGTCTTTATTGCAAAAGTAAATTTGAGATTTGCTCTTTGTATGTATCTCAGGTGAGTCCGAAATTGTACCTAAACCTTCTGGAGCTGGAGTACAGTGGGGATGTGCAGGAGAATGAAGACCAGATTGTGGCCTGCTTTGATAGGGCTCTGAGAAGCCCTCTACCCCTAGAATCTCGTCTCACCTTTTCCCAGCGCAAGATGGAGTTTCTAGAGGACTTTGGAAGTGATATCAACATGTATGTCTTTCTCCTACAGTATGTATTTGTTTTCAATCTGATTTTTTTTTTTCCCAAATACAATCTTCTTTCACTGTTTCTTAGGCTTATGTCTTCATATGAGGAACATCAGAAGCTTTTGAAAATACACGAGTCCTCTAAGAGAGAGACTGAAAATGAGTAAGGAAGAGCGATATCATGCGAATGTAACCGTCTGAGTGGTCAGTCCTTGTCTTTAAGGCTTGTTTGACCTTCCCTTAAGTCTTGACTGTACTGGATGTATTATGCAGTTCCCAGGAGCCTGAAGTAAAGAGACGGTGCACAGAAGACGTGAGCATGAACTTCAGCCATATGGGTGCCGACATGCAGACGAGCCAAGCTTCATACAGTTACAGCTGGTATCAGGCGAGTCCCGCAGCCGCCCTAGATGCTCAGTCTCCAGTATCTCATGCCTGCCATTTTGACAGAGTTTAATGGTATTTTTCCTTGTACATAACACCTTCCTCTCTTTTTAGAATTACAGCTACCAGAACACATGGGCCTATGGCCAGTACTACACCCCTCCACCAATGTGATGTGCCATCATAAGACCTGTATTCAAAATTATTTGGGTTTTTTTGGGGGGGTAAACATGAGCTCAAGTGCTTTTCTTTTGGTATATTCCTTGTACACATGGCTCTGCAATGAACAAAAATGAATGTGACATGGCTGTAAAAACCAATGTATAATAAATCATGTGTCTCAGTCTTTTTTTTTTTTTTTTTTTTTTTTTTAAATATTGTGTTTATCCCACCATTTTATAAATATTTAAGGTTGCGTTTTGAGTGAAAATATACTGTGACAAAAGCTAAGCACCCAGATGGGAGTGGAGGAAATTTTAAATTAACCTGAAAGTGGTGAAAGGTCAAGTGACTACTGTGATGATAAACTCAGATCCCATGGACAAGTCACTAGTGTGGGTACAGGCAGCTGGGCCCATGGCAGCAGGGGCTGGCAGCCCCCCTCCCCCTGTTTTCCTGTTAGAATGTTGCCCTATTGAACAATGTCATGCCAGACAGATGACATGCACATGCTTCGTAATCATCTGGAAAGCCCATGTGAATTTTTTTTTTTATTATGTGTGGGGTGGGAGTGTAAATATGGACATAAAATGCTAATTTACTGTACTGGAGGGTGCGGTGTAAAACAAAGGTGTCACACAGCTATGCATATACAGTGGTACATTTATCATTCATACTTCAAAGCAGGCTTTTACGATGCAAAAAAATTATACAAAATTCAAGGAATTTGATCTGGAAGTAGATTGACAACAGCTCATTGCCAGGAGAGGATGCCCAAATGTAAACATCTGGGTGCGTTTCCGAAAAGCATAGCTGCTCACTACGTTATCAATTAACATTTGGAACTGTGCAACCGAATGGGTCCTATTATGTAAGATCTTAATAGGGAGCTTTTGGGGAAGGCACATTCGGTTTTGATCATTTAACGCAGGTACCACGCAACCGTGAGTAGCCAGGGAACGAGGCCTACAAGCTGACGTCACTTTTCCCATCATGCCTTGAGGGGCACTTGTGCGCACGCTTTGAGCCGCTGGTTCTTTTCGTCGCATAGTGTGGCGAGGTACGCAGGGGGAGATATAAAAAGTGAAGAGATTTTCTTTAGTTCCTGTATGTACTGACTTGTTTTGAAGGTAAGACAGACTCCGGCTCGTTTGAGGCCAATGTTTCGTTGACCTGAAATGGTTTCCGAAAAGTTGAGGTGTTTATTTATTGTTCTTTTTTAAAAAAAAAATATCGAAGAGGCCTAAATGCGTGTTTCTGCTCTGGCGAGTTAAGCGGCTCACCTAATCTGTAGTTTCCTAATGCTGATTAAACGATTGCTCTGTTTTTTCATTTTATCGTAAAGGGCAGAAAGCTGCTTTGTTATATGCATATACATATATAAGGACTAGTGTCACGTATTTTACATTTTTTGTTTTCATGTATTCGCTGACATTTGACTACCCAATACCGTCAGAAGCGTTTATCAAACGCTTGTAGCCGTTTAAGAATAAATTCTACAGTGAAATGTGATTGTTTGGTAGGTAACTGAAAATTCCAGATGAGTCTAGTTATATTAAATTAAATGGGAACTGTATCCGGGGGCACTAGAATCCCCTGCCTAGATCACTGAAATATATTGTCATCTTACGATCGCATAGATATAGAGAGATATTGATCTTTGCCCATGTCAGGAAGGTTTTTCAAATTCTTTGTCCACCGGAGTAACTAACAACCCGTAATCTTCCATGGACGTTGGCTGACCTTGCTCAATGATCCTCTGTTGTATGTCAGTTTGGACAGAAACCTCTGTTAAATGTGAATGTTTCATGCAGGTGACCATGCAGCTGTTTTTGCGGGCGCAGGACACCCACACCTTGGAGGTGACGGGCACTGAGACTATAAGAGACATTAAGGTGAGGCTCGTTAAGCTTCAAATGTCGCGTCTTCCATAGGCTCTCCTGAACTCTGAATATTTGTTTTTTTTGCATGCATGCATGCATACATGCAATTGTACAATGAACAGAGAGCGTGTTGCCAAAATGCGGTTTTAATCGAAAATTATGTCCAAATCTTCACTCAGTCCTTGGAAACCACTATTTTGCTGGTGTGCTCATTGCTTACCGCGTAAAATAATAGCATTTTGGCCAGTTCTTAACAAACATGATGGTTTTGTTTGCAGCAATGAGTTCACTGGGAAATTTGATTGAATTAATCCAATCAGAAATGAGTAGCCTGATATAAACGGTGATGCCGGTGGGGGCTGGATGACGGCGTGCGTGTTCTGCGGCTGCCTGCCATTTTAGTAGTGTCTTGTGGTGCTGCCCTTCAGCTCCAGGTACAGCTCCTAGAAGGTGTGCCTGCGGACGAGCAGGTGCTGCTGTTGGCTGGTTCCCCCTTGGATGATGCAGCCAGCCTGGGCCAGTGTGGTGTGTCGGAGCACTGCACCCTGGAGGTGCTGGCCAGGATGCTTGGAGGTTGGTGTCCCACAGTGGCTTTGCTTGGTCTCAGTGTGTTATCAGTTGACTCATTGGGTTGGATTATTCTAGATAATTCATGGTCCTGTACTTTCTAGCACAATACCCAGCTGTGAATACTAGTTAGATTCACGATAGATGTAATTTTTGACATTTTGGTTGGCTCTGGAACACTGATTCTGATTACAAATTGATTAGAATGCTTCTGTCAATGAACACTGATTCTGATTTACATTAAACTTTTTTTCTTTTAAGCATGATCTGTTCATTTCCACGTTTTGTGTACGTCACAGAATTTAATCAGTCTCCAGTAGGGAGTAATGTCACATATTGATTAACTTTAAATGTTCCTGTCAACATGAGCAAATTGTTTGATCTCACAGTCCCTCCCAATGATGTAACCAACCTGTCGCCTTGACCTCATAGGAAAGGTTCACGGCTCCCTGGCTCGTGCTGGCAAGGTCCGCGGACAGACTCCCAAGGTAAGCGGACAGTTGGATTTGATCTGCTTTTGTGTGCCTTTAACCCAAGGCTATGCGTGTGTGGTGTTGCATCTACCAGGGTACCCGTAGTCATGGAAAACCTGGAAAAGTTTGGACTTTTGAATGGATAAGTTCTGGAATTCTTGGATAGAGAGGAAACTAGCCTTGTTCATTTTTGTTTCCCGCTTCGTTCCGCTACACTAATGGAATGTATGAGTGGAAGTCAATAGCTAATCACCTTATACAAATACTGTTCTGTCTACTTTAGTTTTACAAACTTGTGGGTTTTGGAAAATTTTATGGTACTGAGTTTTGGAAAAGCCATGGAGACTTTGTGTCAGATTTGGGGGAACCCTGATCCACCCTCAGCTCAGCTGACTTTCTGTTCCAGGTTGACAAACAGGAAAAGAAAAAGAAGAAAACGGGTCGCGCCAAGCGGCGCATCCAGTACAACCGCCGCTTCGTCAATGTGGTTCCCACATTTGGAAAGAAGAAAGGTCCAAATGCCAACTCGTAAAGAGCCACCCATTCAGCATGAAGTCAAGGGGCATGTGAGCGGGACTGGATATGCTGTCTGGAAGGAGTGACCAGCTCCCGTATGGAGAGGAAAAGCCATTCTGTTCGTCCCGCTTACTGTAATGACACAGGTGTGCCGAATGGGGAAACTTGCATGGAAACAGTTCTGCTCATGTGCTTCTGATAAACATTCAAATAAAGTGGAAATGTCAAAATACCAAAGACGTGAATCGAGTCCTTGTGATGGGAGGTAAAAGGCTCAACTCCAGTTTCAGGAGGTGAAAATATTGCCTTAATTTTTAAATCACTGGTTCTCACTGTTAAATACAATGTTTTAAACATTTCATCATTAGGTTATACTAAAATCAATACATTGTTTCATCACTTTAAATCCTCCATGTTTATATGAAACACACAAGTGAGAATCAGCCTGCATTCCTTGCAGTCGGCATTGTGGGCCTTGTCCAGGTGTCCTCACATACCGACATACCACTTTAGTATCTTAATTGCATCACATTCTACTTGGTAAATTTACCAAACTTTATTTGCATTTATCTGATGTGGGAGAAAAGTCCAGGGATCATGGAGGGGAAAAAATGTAGTGGCGCTCTGGCTGGATTGGACAGGCAGAACAAACATGCAAGCTTGTATAACGCTGTGAAAACTGTATAAAGCTTCTTTTTTTTTGCACTTGTCTTTTAACACTGTGGCCCAAACAAAGATGGACCCAGATGTGCAGCATTGAGTTCTTGTTCATTGCACGGTCACTTCACTTCATTCCCTGGGTTCTGCTCCTTACTCAATGGACACAAGCTCCACCTCGAAGATCAGCTTTGCGTTTGGTGGAATTCTGATTTAAAAAAATGCAGGTTAAGGTAAAGACACTGACAGTTTCATAATACTGGTGTTTTAAATCTGTACCATACACACAAGCTTGAGCAGATCTACACACTGTGTTGCCAATCCTGGTTGAGGATTATACAACCCAGTATAAAAGTGCAAATCAAGACCAAAAGTGCCATCTGACCAATCTTATCTACAATGATGATACGAAAAGTTAAACCTTTGCAAAGATTGTAAAACTGCAGCTTCTGGAAATCTATTTCGTAACCAGTTAAAATTCCCAATTGTGTGAAACTGACATGCTCAAAGGCAACAGGCTAATTGGAGAGACGACACCTTTTCGACTTCTGAAGATTATAGGGCGATTTATAAGACTGCTAGAGGATACTTTGAGTCCGGCTGGCCCTTCTTCCCATAGGCCCACTCTGGTTCTATCTCAATCTTTGCCGTCTCTCCCTTGCTCATCGTCAAGAGTGCTTCATCCCACTGTATGAAAGTTAAATGCATACATAAGCATAATCAAGAAACATATACGGTTAGATCACTGGTAAACAGACACTCGGGATGTCAGGACTCCATCCATACCCCTCTGATGACGCGGCCCACTCCAACCTTGAAGCTCAACGGCTTGCTCTGCTTCTTCTTCTTGGCAGCTACAGCAGAGACGGCAGACAGAATCCCTCAGATTTTAAAGCCTGTTGAAGATTCTAAGGCTGGAGTTTGTGGAACGTTCATTCTTGAATTACAAAATATGGTCAAACAAATGTGATGTATGAAATGGGGTTAGTGTTTCAGGAGTGTGTAGTATGTCTCACTCCGTCCATTCCACTAGGCATAGGATAGTCTGCAAAACTAAGGTCCTTCGGCCTTCGGCAGACCTTACTTGCGGGGATGTTGGTGTCAAAGACTGTGCCGTCCTCCAAGGTGCCAGTATACCAGCAGCTCACGGTGTCTCCCTTCTTGGGGAAGTTGATCTTGTCTCCTTTCTTTAGCACTGACTTGGTGTACTTTGCTGGGCCCTGAGTTACAGAGACAAAAGTTGCTCAGCACTCACTAACATTTGAACTCTTATCAAGAGTGTTTAACTGCAGCTTATCGAGTGTAACTGTGATCAGGGGTTAAATCAGTTCAAGTGTCATTGGGCTACTAATGAAAATCAAAGCTGATGGAAAAAAAAACATGGGTTTTAATGCAAAACTGACCTTTAGTTAAACCACTCATCTTGAATCTTTTACTTAAGTTTGGAACATTAAGAGAAGAGCTGACGGTGAAACGGACGCAACCGTGTGCTGGGTGTGTTTGATCCATGGGCGTGTTTGATCCATGGGCGTGACGCGCTTCCACATAACCCATCACATCAATGCTTCAGTACTGTGATTAATCATACAGACGAGGCTCCTTTACCTCATCAGCTGGATCTGCTTTGGCTTCTTTGGGTTTATTTTCAATTTTAACTTCTTTCATCTCTTCTGTCATTTCTTCCACTGGGTCTGTTCCTTTAAACCGCTGGTCATGTAAAGAAAATGATGCATACATCATCACAATATTTTTTATTTGACACCAACTAACAGTTTTTGGTTATTATCATTAATACTACTGTTACATCTAGGGTCAGGTGTAAGAAAACTGAAATTTGGCAAAACACCAGCCAGTCAGCCTTGGATTAGTGTTGGGTTACCCAGGTATGTCACAGCAGCATGAGCAAACTCACATTCAGCAGGTTTCACTGGAAACATAAATACGCAGTATTATAGATAGAGGGGATGTTCCCCAAGTGTCCAAATAAACCACATCATCCCGGCAAGCTCCACGATTTTCAGTATTAGCTAGGAGTTGATTTATTAGCCTTTCAGCAAAGTCTAACTTTCTAACAAACTTGGCTTGACCTGTGCGATCCACAGAATCAGATACTCTGGTTGCTTTCTCATAAAGTATATCCTGATCTCTCATCTGAATCGAGAGATGCACTGACTTCATACAGGACTGAGGAAGCTAGGGAGCATGTAGCTCGCTCACCACAGCAGGGCAAGTGCCGAAATAAAGAACAGACACACACCTAGCACCTCTTCAAAGAGGCCTGTAACGAAATGGAGAACAGAAGCTGTTTTCTTGCAGTACATTTAAAGAACCACAGATGGCATATCCAAACACCAACTCAGCTGGACTACATCAAAATGATTCCTGAAATGAGTCACAAATGTCAAAGCAATAAAGCGGGATCCCCTCAATATTTTGGTTCAATAAACACTTTATTATAGCTGAAACATTTTTTTAAAAGGAAGTGTGTGTCCCTTTTGAAAATAAATGATATAAGAAAACCCGAGCAGAATGTCTTATAATCAATAAGGCATGATAATTGATAAGGCACATTGCAAATAATAATAATCAATACTTTATTAATCCCCTTGGGGAAATTAACTAATTCAGAATCAGAATCAGCTTTTAGTCGCCAAGTGCGCTGGGGCACACAAGGAATTTGTTTCCGGCAGCTTGGAACTCTCTCATACATCAAAAATCAGCAGGATCACTATTCAATATGGCATGTCGCAAATTAACTAAATATACATCAATGATCTAATAAAATATATTGCTTATACTATCAAGCTGAATGAAACTGATTTTAACAATAATGAACAAAAACACACCTTTTTAAACATTATATTGAGGTACTGATTTGGAGTGAAATGCAAAAAACGCAAAATACGCCAAGCTTCATATTTCAGGTCAGAGTTAAAGTACCACATTGCTGGAGAGCAGCAATTTAAACGGATGAAATTTTAAACTGATATTTATACAGGATATTTAGGCACTGCTGATGCAAAAACTGGAAAGCAAAGAGCGAATTCTGAAATCAGTTATAGAGGAAATGCTTAATATCGCAAACAAAGTCAGGAGAATCATTAACTCCAGTTCTCACTACACAATAAAGCAGGGGTGGGAAACTTGGGTTACATGGGGGGCCGGAGTGAATGCAGGTTTTTGGGATGACCTCTCAATCAGCTAATAACAGTGGCTTTTGGGATGACCTCTCAATCAGCCAATAACAGTGGGTCCCCAGGACTGTTTTATTATTACTGTTTTATTATTGGCTGATTGAGACAACATCCCAAAACCCTGCATCCACACTGTCTCTCCATGAAACAGATTCCCCACCCCTGCAATAAAGCGACCACTGTAGTTTGCTGTCACCGGACACAATATGGGTTTATCATAAAACGGCAGGATGAACAGATTGGACAGTGGCAGAAAATGCAACGAGGTACATGCATGTTTGAAACTGGACAGGTGGTACTGATTGGGCAGAAACACGGTGTAAGAGATTCCAGAAGGAAACGCACACGTTCAGAAGAGATTCTCTGTTCGGTTGCATGTTTTACAATACCATTAATAAGCAAATGTACATGGTATGATAACCATCAAATTTCATACCGTGGGGCACCATGAAAGTAGTACAGCACTGCAGCCCTGACTGCAAAACAAAACAAGGGCTTTCAGCACAGCAGCCGCTTTGACGTATAGTTAATCCCACTGGGATCTCAAAGTCAAGGGTTCAAGCCACAATCTTCTAAAACCCTATTATTCAAATCATGGTCCTCAAGGTCCGAGCACTGCTGGTTTTCCAGCCTTCCTTTACCTGCGAGCCAGGTGTGAAGCCTCTGACCAATCAGAATCAGTAATTATTAAACTAACTACCTGGTAGAACCAAAAACAAGGCCTGGATTTGGAATCAAGGGCCAGATTTGAAGAACCCTGTTCTAAAACTTAAAAGTGATAAATCAGAATTAATTGTCATTGGGTCAAATTCCACACTCAGCAAAATGATGCCAATTAGCTTCCATTTGGACCACACCACCATGTCCCCCTCTCCTCTGGTTCACAACCTTGGCGTTACCTTTCACCCAACCCTCATGTAAACCACACATATGTTCCACAGTAAAAACAGCTTTTCCTCCATCTTTGCAACATCGCTTGGCTTAGGTCCTTCCTGAAGTAGCCCAAAGTGTCCCCCCGACATGGATTATCTGGTCACCCTTCAGGCACATCAATTACCTCAGGGAGGGGTGCAGTAAAGGGGCAGGGTCTTAGGAAGAGGCACTCTAAAATATTTGGAACATATCTGGATTGGGAGCCCAGTATTTGCAGAGGCACCCTGACCTCAGGCAAGGGCATAACTTTCCCTTAAAAAAAAAACAAATGAAATTCCTTCCACCAGCAACTGCAGTAGAACTATAACTCTGGCAAACACAATCAGAGTATTTATGAATCATAAGAAGCAGAACAAAATTAAAAGTAATGACCTTCTCCCTTCAGTCTTTGTCAGGCCTTCTAAAGGAAATTCTTAAATGTGAATCAGCCTATTAGAATGGAAAAGGGCTGTAATAGTGGGATGGATCGCGAACACACACACACACACATAACGAAAGGAGAACGGGGATCTACAGGACTATTACAATTCGGGTCATAACACTAATACTAATAACAACAACTAATAATAACTGCTATTCAGCCTTAGTGCTCTATATATCACGCAATACACTTACCTGGCTCTCAAACAGCTTATTGTAGGCTACAATCAAACGGTCCTTTTTCGCTGTTTTAGCAACATTTTTTATGTTTCCCAGTAACTTATGTTCAGCGAGAAACTGCAGGGTGACAAATATTGAAATTTTACAATAACAACAATCGGACATGAAAAATAATTAAGATATTACAACCTAATTGACAAAAATATATATGATATTAATAAATTGTGCACCAAAATTCGGCTAGATAAATAAGTGTTGTACGTATGGGTAATATATTCTGCTGCCCGATTCTGACATTTATTTGCATTAATATTTATCAGGTTTTTCCGGTACACAGAGGTTGGAATTGTAACTTAGTTTAGTTGCTAACTGGCTATACCCTCCACACAGTAACCTGATGCGACATGTGCGCACTTCGGTTAGTGACTCGGTCTAGTTACACCGTAAGCCAGCACGCAAACCACTGCATTACTCAAACACTGGTCATACCGACTGGGCCGCGTTATCTTGCAAGAATTTGATTATATCTTTTTTTGGAAGATCATCACTTTGAAGCTGCTCGTCACTCCACTCCCTGCTTGGTTCGGCAGCCATCTTGGATGTAAACTCCGCAACCTTTTACCTCACAGTGGTTTGAACAGTTTTACTGGCGCTGGGCGGAGCCACTGCGGAGAAAGCATGGGACAGAAACTGGCCGGATCAGTAGGTGGCAGAAGAGCGGCGCCGCTCTGAGGCTGATTAAAAGTATGGCAAATCGAAAGGTCCCTCATATGCAAGCACACAACAAAACATTATTAGCAATGCAAGGAACTGCAAATATCATAAAGGAATAGGAACTCTTCAAGTAGCCAAGCTGGAGACTATCACTGGTATGGGCAAAATGCATGGATATATCCTGAACAGGATGATGGCCTCCTACAGGGCACACACACACAGCACACTATGGACAATTTGGAAACAGAAACTAGCTTCTTTGCAGAGTTTAGAGACGAACAATTCACTTTAATCAATTTTGATATGGAGAGATCAATAAGATGTAATCAGAAATTTTCATGATTGTATGTGTTAGTTTTAATATTTTATTATTATAAAACAATAATTATTAACTATTAGAAGATTATTTCAGGGAGAGGTAAATATTAAAAGTGATTGTACTTAGATACATTATAACTATCATATCTTCTGCCAGCAGTAATTCTATATAACGCCACATAATTTTTAACAACGTTTATTATTGGCTGCCCCAGTTCTTTCAGGTGATTGGACGAAATACATTTAGAGTTTTGACCAATCACAGCACACTATTTCTCTATAAGTACGGTATTCACGGAGTTCATTCATTTATGAGCAAAACAGAAATTCTAAGATGAGTGGAAGAGGTAAAACCGGCGGCAAAGCTCGGGCTAAGGCCAAGACTCGTTCTTCTAGGGCTGGCTTGCAGTTCCCTGTTGGCCGTGTCCACAGGTTGCTCCGCAAAGGTAACTATGCTGAGCGAGTTGGTGCTGGAGCTCCAGTCTATTTGGCTGCTGTGCTCGAGTATCTGACTGCTGAAATCCTGGAGTTGGCTGGTAACGCTGCCCGCGACAACAAGAAGACTCGCATTATTCCTCGTCATCTGCAGCTTGCCGTTCGTAACGACGAAGAGCTGAACAAACTGCTGGGCGGCGTGACTATCGCTCAGGGTGGCGTGCTGCCCAACATCCAGGCTGTACTGCTGCCTAAGAAGACTGAGAAGCCAGCTAAGACCAAGTAAACGTGGTATTGCATTACCAGTCAAAAGGCTCTTTTAAGAGCCACCCATGTTTTCCGCAAAAGGGCAAAATTTTTTGTAGCAAACGAAACATGCTTAAAATTTCATTCAACATTTTAATCGTTATTTGTTGATATGGGACAGGTACTGTACAAGATGGAAAAAGAAAGTAAGAAGGGAGAACTATTATATAAATACAAACCAACAGGACTGTGGATTATTGCACGTGACACTAGATGATTGTACATGACGTTCTGGCCATGATTTAGAACAAGCTGTTAATGTGATACGTATGAAAATGTGCACACTGCAGTAAAGAAGATGATGTTCAGTCTCCAAATTACATAATGTATGTTGTACATACATAATTGTATATAGTGTGTATAATTATATATATGTTATTTTTATATATAAAAATAATGCTGTATATTTGGTTCATATGTGAATAGGACATACCCATACATACAAAGCCCTTTACTGAACGTCATCCTACTCTATAGTCCAATTTCAACATGCATTATGTTTAGAAATTTAACTCGGAAGCCATACCATTTCATTCGGTCTATATGTTTTCGTCAACTACTGTTGAACATATTTTCTGTAACAGTCAGATCATGATTTCCTTGGATCATTTGCAATTAAAATGGCCGGAGGGAGCGGCATGTTTGACTTTGGGCGCCAAAGCTCCTCATCCAATAAGAAGACGCCACTGTACAAATTGAGGCGTGGAAGGAACCTCAACCAATGAAAGCAGGTTAGTACTGCTTTATAAGTTTGTGTTACTGCAAAGTAAACTACTGTTCTGTTCACGAAGCACAGTGGAGTGTTAAATATGGCAAGAACCAAGCAAACCGCACGTAAGTCCACTGGCGGCAAAGCGCCCAGAAAGCAGCTGGCTACCAAAGCGGCACGTAAAAGTGCTCCGGCCACAGGCGGCGTCAAGAAGCCTCATCGCTACAGGCC
>JAODKF010000045.1:495657-521093 GCA_026779585.1 Mormyrus proboscirostris
TGCGCCATTCATGCCAAGCGAGTGACCATCATGCCTAAAGATATTCAGCTGGCTCGTCGTATCCGTGGTGAACGTGCATAAATTTGGTTTTACATCTAAAACCTAATCAAAGGCTCTTTTAAGAGCCACTTCAATATTCCTAAAAAAGCAAATGTACCTAGTACATTTTCATAGTCTGCATTGGGTACTTGCTGGTTCCGTTAGTGAAGCTTGTCGTGAATATCTTGCCTTCTGTTTCACATGATTTGATTTCGTTGAATTTAGCGTGTGTACGTACGAACAGTTACAAATCTGTGGTAACCTCGGTTTATTATGTAATTCTTTAAATGGTATAAACATTTTAGGTCTGAGCTCTGTCCCATGTCTAATCCTTCCAAAAACGTCAAGCCCCAGGTACAGATGAGATGGTCTCAGATCTCTGCAGTGGCTAGAAATTCCAATGGTATAAACGGCAATTTGTGGAAGTCTGTCAGGTAAAGTTACCGATGTTTGTTTATAGGGGGAAAGTTTGTCCAATTTCCTATTTGAAAACTGGTATCAAATACCGTGGAAAATTGGTCCTGACTTTTAAGCAAAGTACCTGGGTCAGTCCTGAATGCCAATACTGTATGGGGAGCTGCAGTTAGTGTACCAGTGGTGAGGATTGTGTGGGTGTGGTGGTCTGGGGGGGGTGCTGCTGCCTTAGGATTAGTGATGGGATTTATGGCTCTTTGAGGGGATCCGGATGGCTCTTATTTTATATTTAGTCAGTTTTTAAGAAGCCAGCTTGGGGCATCTCAGTTTATCCTGGAAATAATCACTGGGAGGAATGATGAGGTGAGATTTGTAGTCAAATAATTAAAACTCAGATACCACACACCAATATCTGAGTTTGAATTATTCTAAAATATTGATTATTACCTCATTTGTCACAACTCTACTTAGTGTATATATATAATAAATTACATATTACACAAGGAAGATGCAGCGGAATGGCTGGGGAAATGTGACAGGATCTGAAAAATGTTCGTGCTTGATGTCGCTGAACTAGAGCAGCTCTGAATAGAAGAGTGTGACAATGAGAAGCCTTTGCTGCTCAGGGGAGTGTAGCCAGCGGGGGGGTGCTTATTCCTACAGGTTCATAATTTAACTATTATAGCTTGCCTTGTTATTGCATTTACTTAAAACCTATCCTTTTTGTTCATTTGGGCAACCTTTATCTAATACCGATATGTCACAGATAATCTTACAATAATCCATTAAAAATTCCACCTGCTTATCCATACAGGCTCATAGATATTAGCGTTGTCCACACCAGATGTAAGAAGTCATCCTTCAAATTTCTACATATTGGTAGGAATAATTAATGAATGAATGCTTACTGCGAATGAATCTTTTCTTGCTTTATTGTGCTTATTGCACAAATATACATTGACTTGCTGACACATCAATGGCATAATTTCAAGCACACATACTGTTAAATATATTACAATTTGAAAACAATATCTGCCCAATACTTCATTAGTTATATAATTTGAGCTTTTAAAACTAAATTGTTAATATATCATATTGCAAATACAACTATTCATCTTCCCTAATGAGCCCCAACACAGGGTTGTTTAGCCTTGAGACTATTACAGTACATATCTGTATATGTATGTATACGTCTGTATTATGTACATGCATAAAACGGCCCATATTTATCTATCCATTCCAAATATACTATTATTGTTTGGGAATGGGTAGCTTGCTCGAGGTGGGACCAGGGTTCGAGTCTCCACCTTGGTTCCTTATCTGTGGAGTTTGCATGTTCTCCCTGTCCTTGTGGGGTCTCCCCATGGGTATTTCAGTGTCCCCCACAGTCCAAAAGCATGATGAGGCCAATTGGAGTTGCTAAATTGTCCATAGGTGTGTGTGTAAGTGAATGGTGTGTGTGGTTGCCCTGCGACGGGTTGGCGCCCCCTCCTGGGTTGCTCCCAGCTTTGCACCCATAGTTTCCAGGTTAGGTTCTGTACCCTCCATAACCCTGAATAGTAAAAGTGGCTACAGAAAATGTATTGACAGATGTTTGGGGCGAGGCAGTCTGTTGATGCAGTGGTGTTAGCACTGTTGCATCACACCTCTGGATTCAGGGTGTAAGTGTCTGTCGTGGCTGTGTGTGGAGTTTGCATGTTTTCCCGTGTCGTTCTGTGGTTTTCTCTGGGTACTCTGGTTTTCCCCCACAGTTGAAACCCACAGTGTGAATGTGCCCTGAGATGGGTTGGCGCCCCATCCTGCCTGGCTTGTTCGCTGCCTTGCGCCTGTAGCCTCTGAGAGAGACTGCTGACCCTCCATGACCCTGAACAGGAAAAGTGGTTACAGAAAAGATGGAGGGGTATTTGAGGTTGGGCTGGAAAGACATTTGTAACTTTTAAAACAATGTTTTTACAACTAAATTAGTCATCTGAGCGAAGGATTTTGAAATGATTCCTATAACTGGCATATTGACCTCTTACAGGTCAAATGTCAGCTCATGTGGGGCGGATTTTGTGCCACCTTGAAATACAAACACAACTTTGACATGTGGGGGAAGTCAATCGACGCCAAGCAGTGTTTTCCAGAAACCCTGCTATGTAGAAATGCACGAAATCTACTCCAAAAACTGATTTAACTATCCTAAGGGCATAAATAACAAAACATGCACTTATATTTATTCGTCAATAGAGGGCAGTGTGTCCTCATAATAACAAAAAAATCTTAAAGCAAAAAATTCTAAGCCTACAGCTGAAATATACATTGAAGGACTTTTTGTTACCTAAGGGTTTGCTTTATTATCAGTTGGATTATAGTTCATATTTGTCTTTCTCATCATAATGCTGACTACATTTTCTTTGAAGTGTATCTCCCACTTCTGACTTTTGGTAATATATTTCTTTGCAAAAGTCTTAGGCTGTCAAAGAAAAGTTTAAAGCTATTTATCTGGGTAATGAGTGAATATTACTGCTTAGAAAACGTAGCAAAATATATACAAGTGAGCAATAAAAAGTAACAGGAATTTGTGTTGTTCTCCAAAAAATGACCTTGACCTTGTTGGATGGCTAGAAGAACGCCCCTTCAGGTCCCCAACCCCTCCTCTGGGTCTCCCCAGACATCTACTTAATCACTTAAGTTAATTAATTGAACTACATAATTATCACAGGAATCCTCAGACTACAGTACTGTAAACACAGTGCTTTTATGAGCCAGATAAGCTTCTTAAATTTTATTTCAAAATAATGGAACTATCCATGATGGAATGTGAAAAAATAATAAAACGTACAGAAAGTTAAAATATGCACTGTACTTACATTAAAGCAGAGTTGAATTTTGTCTGAGTCATAGGTCTCTTTTTTTCTAAATACTAATCATATCTTGTTTTATAACCGGGGTGTAAATATCAGTGACCAGCAGATGGACAAGTTAGGCACAACCCCAGCTGACCTCCATGTCTGGTGACTGTGAATCATCTTCGCATGACTCCATTGCTAGTGACTCAGCTCCGGCAGATTAAATCGGACCACAGCCGCCTTCTCTGGAGATCGGCTCTTTTCGAGGGTTACTACAGTCACTCTGCATTAATTGGGGTCATGGTTATTTTTTGAATGCACATCTAACTCACAAGCACACACATTCCATTATGCTCCATGCTACTGTTATACCCTTTAATGATACATAGTGATCACTGGGGGTGTAACATCCTTAAGACCACATGTAACCGTCACATAGATTGTGAGATGATCTTGGGAAAATCATTTCATATTTTGACCTGTGTTCGAATGTGGGAATGTATAGGGGCCTTTTTGTGGGTGCGCTTGCTTGTTGGTGTGTGGTACCCACCCACCCACGTTAACAAGGGCATCTGTCACACTCGGGAGGGGGGGGAATGATTCGGAATCTCTTTTCTCAAAGCACCTTTGAAACTTTTTGCTAGACAGCTGCCGCATGGTCCTTCATCTGTCACCATAGCAACGGCCTTCAGGATTTTCAGCGCTCTCAGTGTCTCTGACTTCAGAGGCAGCCTCGATTCTCCTTGTGAGAGCATCACCAACTGCCAAGAAAAGCCACAGTGGTTGCCTAAGTCCTTTATCCTTTAATTTTTGGAATTGCTTCCTCCTTGTGATGTGGTTTAATCATCTCTTCAGAGCCTGTTTTCTTGTAATTACCTGGACTTCCTATGAAAACACTTTCATAGTTCTGGAAACCACATCGACGTGTATTTAATCTTGGAATAACTACACATCATCTTGTGTTGTCATATTTTGAGCAACATAAATATTTTCTTTTGTTTAGTCAGCAAATAGTTTTTTAAATTTTAGGGTCTGCCTAGAATTTTTTTTCTAGCCTTAGTGATACTGCATTAACGTTGTACTAGAAAAAAATCTCGGCCTCTTAGGATTGAGACAAAGGAGTTCTTCTCACCTAGACCAGTGACATTTACAGTAGAATGTGTCTAGTCCCTTAGGCACTCTAATGATTTTTATCTCACAGATACAGAAGCTATAATGAATCACTGTAAAAAAAAAAAAAAAGTGCTGCCAGTTTGTGGCTAGACGCTTATTTTTTTCACCTAGTAAGGATAAATTAATGAATGTGCTTTTTTCATTCTATCTCTGGGGTAAAATGCATAGTAAACTTGGGAATGTACTGGAATTTTGAATGAATTGACTTTGTATGATGCTGATAATTTAATCTGGAATTTCTGAATCGCTTAAGCTTTGTTTGTTTGTTTGTTGATTTATTTCAAACATATTCACATATTCACCTTCACCATATTTACATAACATATTTCCAGTCTTTTATGTTTGAAAAGTGGTAAGCTGAAGTATAAACTTATTTAGCCCTATCCCCATTCAATTATATACAGCTCACTTTAAACACTTTTTGTCAAATAAAGAAAAGATAGCACAACAAAACACTATTACAGTCATATAAAGACTGAACACACCAAATGACACATTTCTTTCAAAAAGAAAGTTTTGACATTACCATCCTGAGAAAAACTGCTCTCCTTTATCCTTATATTTATTTAGAAATTTTACGTTATATTTTCTTTTAAACTGACTTATGTTGTTACTTTGTTTCAATTCTTCTGTAGAACTGTTCCATAATTTAAGCCCTGCTATTGAAACAGAACAACATTAAAAAGTATGTGTAACACAATGGATTTTTAAATTCGATTTCCCTCCTAAATTATATCCTCCCTCTCTTTGTTGACACTTTGACCACGCTTTTAATTATTAGCTAAAAGCACTGATTATTATATGTTTGCATTTTGACATTTTTGCCTTCTTATTTTGCAATGTAAAATACACATAGAAGCACTGATAGCTCAGTGCTGTTGCAGTGAATTGCATCACTCTCTGACTTCTGTGAAAGCCGACATGATTAGTCAGAGCCTGGCTTCTGTATAGGCAGACATTCACCATTGGATGCTATTTTATGTTGAGCTATGGCAGGCTGTGTGCTGTCTGTCTCCAGGTTCTACCAGCAAAGATCCATGATAAATGCCTCACAAGCCAATCAAATATCTGCAACGCTGCAGAGGGAGAAAGAAGAAAACATATATGTGTCTGCACTGCCTCTGGTTAAAGAACATATGGACCATGGAGTTGTTTGACAGGTTATATGTATAAATAACCAAAGAAATATATTGGTTTACATACACAACAGAATTTTTCTGGCTATTTGTAGGTTAGGTTGCAGGTCAGTCTTTATTTACACATTTTTTCCCCTTGAATTTACAAAACCAATACCAGCAGAATAATAAAATTGGTGATACTATACTTGACAGGGCATAGATACTTAGTAATAACTCAGTTACTACTGAAGTACAAATTATTACTGAAATAGTAATATAGTTGCTACTTGAGATAAAAGAAGCATCACCATTCATTAACGATGAACAAACATGAGATCAGTATTTTATTTGTTTTATTTATGACTTGTTCCTTCAGTAGTTCACAATGGTTTGCATAATTAACAGATATACTTCCAAATATTGAAACAGATAAAATGAGATAATCATGAGATTAGTATGTAACTGATACTTAGTTTGTGGTTAATTAATATGTAAGTAAAAGTATAACACCACATTATTTGTGCCCCGTCAAGTAAAGTGTTACCATAAAATTCATTAGACACAACAGGAGCTTTTTTAATCTAGTGGCATTTAATCTAGTGCACTTTAATTATTTACAATTACACTATGTTCATTGTCAAGGTCACTTTTTGCATTCATCCTGGTCATAATACGAAATCCAATGGAAGTATATGCAGGTCTGAAGGACTGCAGGAAGGTGACGCACATGGTTCATGGTTCTTCTGACTGTATCCCTCAAAAACCATCTTTGATCAAGGATACACCGAGTGATCTTGTTTTCCGAAATGAAGCATATTCAAGTAAAATGACGTTTAGCAAATGCATTAGTAATTTCAGAGGGTCTGTATATGTATGGTGTGCCATCACTCTTTATTAGTAAAGAAGCACTGTAAAAATGTATAAACATGCTGAGAAAAGTCAATGTAAACAGTTCTGGATGTTCCAAAGGAATATGGGGTGAAACCTGAGGTAGAGTGGGGTGACAGGGAGGGGGGGCTCGGGTCAAACAAAAGAGTATCAAAACAGCCACACACACACACTGTGCTAGTGTACAAAATCTGAACAGTTATTTCATTATACAACAACAGAATATGCTTCTCTGCTCTCAGGCCACCCATTGTGGGCTGTACCTGCCCCTGACTGCCTGGCCAAACGCACACTGTGAGGAAAAAAGCACTCAGAAATGTCACTATTTATTAGATGGCTAACAAATAGATATCGCAAAGCCATAAAAAAAACCAAATCTCTCAAGGTGGTCATTTATTGTTAGAAAATGAATAGGGGGAATTCTCAATTTTCAATAACTTGAGATTAGAGTAGCCCATATAAGATCATTCTATAGAGAAGAACCAGGAACAGTATGAATGTCCTGTCATCCAAACCAAGCTACAAATATCCCCTTAGAGGGACCTTTGCCATTTTGGCAAAACTGGTCCCTTCAGGTCCTACATAGATCCAAGGCCACTGATGTGCATTTTAACATCAAATAAATCCATCTTTAGCTCATATGTAAAAATGAAAGAGAATAACAATAACTGAACATAGAAAATAATATTTAATTTTCTAACAATCAGCTTCAAATTAAGTAAATCAAGAAATTTACGATAGTAAAGACCAAGCTGAAGAATTTGAATGATTTGTAAAGTCATGCCAGACAGTGCATTGCAGCTCATTTACTACCACTATAGTTATAGAGGTGCATCAGTGAGTGTTGCTTTTGAAATTAATAGGTAAGTATAAATTTGTCATACCTAATATATTGAAATGACCTGGGTCAATATAACGAATATAATGATTGAATGAAATCTAGAAAATGAATTCCAATACTGATAGTGCCTCACTAAGCTCTCTATAAAGTTGCATTTCTGCATATCAGTAAAATGTTTAAAAAGGTATAGTTCTTCTCTGTTTTGATAAATATTGTACTATAAGTCTGCTTTTAATGGCATTTAAACTAAAACACTTCCTGTCGCTTACAGAATCCCTGCAGTGATCAGCTGGGATGCTCAGTCAGCTCACCTACTACTGGAGCCAAAGTTCATAACAGAAGAGACACGTGATGGTGGAGCCCAGGGGAGCAGACTGTCAGTTCAGCAGTGTCCCATACAGCTGGGCCTTGGTCAGGCTGTCTTTCCTGGAGAGTCCCAGGCTTCCGAACTGCTGATACTGTGGCAGAGACTGGCTCAACAAGGCCGGGCTCTGCCTCTCCACCGGGTAGGGCTGCAGCTCGGAAACCTCCAGCGCCCTTTGGCTTAGGGACTCGTCGGAGCTGTTGGGGCTGATGTGTACATACTCCTTCATGCTGCCTGCCATGTCCTCCTCGTCCTTGGGGCTTCCTGAGTGGAAAAGGTCATCTTCCTTGACGAGGTACAGGTGCTCCTGCTCAGGTAGGGCGGGGTCGTGCTCCGGACTTGGGCTGGAGACAGCTGGCTCAGGTTCTGCGACATTGCTGTAGACGTTGCCACTCTCCTGCAGACTGCTGTACAGGGGGCCCAGCTTCACCTTCCCGGGTCGTACCACGTAGTGCTGTTCTGAGAAACTGTAAGGTGACACGCGCCCGGTGCTGGTGTAGGAGTATGCGTTCAGGTCCTCCACACTCAGCTGCCTCCAGCGGACGCCCAGCTCATCACTGGGGTCATGAGTAGTGCCACGGGGATCCCCATACCGCCTGTAAGAGCCCACGCTGTAGGAGGATGGGATGCGGCGAGGGGGAAAGGGCTCGCCGAAGCAGGCGGAGGCGGCACGCATGTGCAGCGGGGAGTCTGGTACCGTCGCCGGTGAGCTGCTGTTCTGGTAAGCGTGAGCCACCTGCTGAAAACTGTGCGATTCAGTAAAGCCGGGGCTGTCCTTCTCGTAGGACGAGTTGCTCTTGTGCTCATAGTCGCCATCCCGCCATTCCATGTATGCGGCCTGCTGGGGGGAGGACAGGTTGCTGCTGGGGGGGCGGGGCTTCTCATCCGAAGCACCACTGAAACTAGAGTAGGAGCTGGACGGCGGTAGCGAGCCGGCAAATTCCAGAAATGGCTCCTGGGAGAAGCTGGAGTGGAGGAGAGCCTCCTCCTCAGGGTTGCTGTCGGTGGAGTTGTGGGCCTGGAAGGGGCTGGACTCCCGCTCGTGCAGCTCCATGTTCTGGCAGAGCTCCTGGTGCTCGTGCAGCTCCATGCTCTGGCAGAGCTCCTGGTGCTCGTGCTCGTCGGAGCAGTAGAGCGCTGTGTCGCTACTGTATACGTTCGACCTGTAGACCATGCGCAGGGTGAGGCGCTCACTGCTCACCGGGCTGCCGGGCAGGCGGGCCGGCTCGGGGGGCATGGGGCTGGCAGCCCTGGAGGCCATGCCGGGCTCTGGCTTCTCCAACACTTTAGCGATGACGGAAGTGGGCACCGAGTCCGAGTAGGGTGAGTGGCGGAGGGGAGACGCCTCCATCTGCAAGTTGACACGCTCTTGGAACTCTGCAGGGAGCTGGGCAGAGGGACAGGGCAGCAAGAGGCTGGCATGCCTTACTTCAAGATTCTGTTAAACAGCCATGCATATTCCATTGCATTTATCTAGTCTAGGGTCAGGGTGACCCTGCAGACCCTGAAAAACCCTTGAGGGAGTGGATGCAAGTCCATTGCAGGTCACACACATGCAGAGAAACAATGCTGCACATTTGCCTAAGCATTTACTTTTGGGATGTTGGAGAAAAGCAGAGGAAACACATTCAAACTTAAGGAGACCAGGGGCGTAACTAAGGTTGCCACGTGTCTTTTATAATACGGGACCGTTTCCTATAATGTGGGACGCAGCAGTTTACATAAACACAGAAGCAGGATAGAAATGCATGTGCTAGAGGGGTGAGGAAACTAAGCACTTCACTGCATTACATCTGATATTTACTACTGTCATAAAAACATGTCACAGCATTAGCATTAGCGCAGGTACCTCCGAAAGCTCATGGGCTCGGTAGTGAGACTTGTTGCATTGCAGCAGCTGTGCAGCCAGGTTACAGTCCTTCCTGTACAGGTCCTGAGGGGAAGAGAGTTTGCCGTCGGTGTGAGTGCAGTGCAGGCTGGCAGCTCCAGCGCTACCACTTCCACATAGCCAGTCGGGGCTTTCTACATACAGCATCAACATTTTTGCACAAAAACCAATTCTATAAAATGATCCTATTTTCTGTATTATAAAATATATTTTTTACATTGAAGTGTAAAATAGAATTGTAATATAATTTAAGATAACTGTGTGCACCCAGAACATATTATACATTGCACTAGAAAGAGGGAATTTGGGCCCTACAGTATTATACATCATCCACAATATGATATAGCAGAAACAAACATCCAAGCCCCATCTGAAACAAAGATATATCAATGAACTGCACTGCATCAACAGATAATAACAGTGTTTATGTGAAGAAAGTTAAGAAACTAAAATCAATGAAGGCATATGAAACAGACTGTATGCATCTTTTTATAATGGAGTTCATTACCATGTGCTGAGGAAGAGTGAATGCCTCTATGAAGAATGAGTTACTCTGTGAAAAGTGAGTGTCTTTGTGAAGAGTGAATGCCTCAATGAAGTATGAGCACTTCTATGAAGAGTCTCTCTATGAAGTATGAGTGCCTCTATGAAGAGTGAGTGCCTCTATGAAGAGTGAGTGCTTCTATGAAGAGTGTCTCTATGAAGTATGAGTGCCTCTATGAAGAGTGAGTGCCTCAATGAAGTATGAGCGCCTCTATGAAGAGTGTCTCTATGAAGAATGAGTGCCTCTGTGAAGATGCTATCTGCTTAGTGTGCTTGAATCAAATGGGATAAGAGTTTCAATGTCTCTTGCAATTCCAATGGGTCTTTCTACAGTTTCACAACTCTTTATATATCATGTATAAATTATACAAAGACCTGCTGAGTTACAACCATCTGTGGACCAAACTAATAAGAAAGATGGACAGTCTTCACAATCATAGGCAAATCAGGGGAACAGTTCAAAGCAGTGTTTCAGTCAAGGGGGACCCTCTGGTCCACTTAAACCGAATTAGGAATACATTTATCACAGTCTTTTTGATGCCATGCAATTATATGTCTACTATTCTGTGAGGCAATGTATTTACTGTTACTTAAATTAATTATTGGTTCTTCTGTTTGCAGTAAGGAAATGATCCTTGATTTGCCATTTACACAAGTGCATATAAAGGCATGTCAGGCATAAATTAGATAATTTCTTTACCTCAGTATTGCAGTTTATTTAATTGTGGGTTTGAAGTTGTGAGAGACTGTGTTAAATGTTTGCAGATGATGTGTAACAAACTTTTCTGCAGTGTCCAAGTATGTTTAGTACATAACAAAACAGCCTGCACAATACTAGATACACTGAAGTGCATAAGAATCTCCCGTCATTGTGTTGGAGAGTCGTGCTTACAAGTGAATGCTAGAATGTGAGTCATACCTTTAAGTGTTTATCCCGTAGCTAACAGCTTCTGGCATGTTAACAGTCCCGTGGGCTGAGCGAGGGGCTGGGCCGGGATAAGCTGCCACTTACAGGCCGAGCAGCGACACTATACCAGCTCAGCGCTAACCGGGCCAGAGCTGTTTACTGCTAGGCTTGGGATAAGCTGCCACCTACAGGCCGAGCGGCGACGCTACAGCAGCTCAGCGCTAACCGGGCCAGAGCTGTTTACTGCTGAGTTCTGTGTTGTGGGCAGGCATTTCCTCAGAAGGCAATTTTGGTAAAAACGTGGGAGTTTGTCTAGAAATACATTACAAACATTGCAAATAAACGGTCTAATGAGAAAGCCACAGAAAATAAAACAATAAAAAAGCTAAATGTCAGGCTTTCCTCTGACAGTGATATCAACTGCATGGAAGGTGTGAAAGGAGAGTGAGAGTGAGAGCGAGCCGCACGACGGTGCAGCTGTGCTGTGTGTCACTACTGATGCACAGCCCAAATGTTAAGGAGAGTCACACAGAGGCCAGTGGAATATCCAAGCCCCCTGCAAACAATCCGCTTTGCCTTTATGTCAGGCACAGCAGATGCTACTGCAGCTGACTTGGCATAATTAGCTCGCTAATTAGTGCATTATTTTTAATTCTCATTAAATGAAGATATGTGCATTTGATTTTGAAATTATGTTTACTGCATAGACATTGAGCTACTTAGAAGGTAAGACATCAGGGTAGGTTAAACTCAATTCATGCTAATTTGTTAATGGATGATTCTGTTTGATAGAATCTTTGCATTTCTTAAAGTACCAATCTTTTTAGTTTGCTGTACTTAGAAATGTAATATTCAGGTTTGAATCCCATTCATTTTTAAAAATTACTGCCCAATCAGCAGCATTGAACAGATAACAGTGGCTGAGCTGAGTTACATCAAACCAAATGTTGAACAGCTTTAAGCTTCTCATTCAGTTCGGCAGCATCCACCTTGTCGACAAATAAATCACACGACGTGTTTGAAGTGCTCGGTGATTCTTGTGATCCCCTAAAAATCTCCCAGAGTGAAGCTGTCTATCTTACGGCTTACTGGAAGTCCATGCCCTCTCACATCCAGCGCAACCAAAAAGCTGGCAGACTTACATTGTCCTCACGGAGCTTTTGGATGGTCATCTTAGCCTCCATAAGATGGTTGTTGAGGATGACGATCTCACGACTGAGGGCTCTTTTCTCTTCATCATGGTGCTGAGACTGCAGATGAAGCAAGGGGCAGCAGAGTGAAGGGAAAGGTGTGACATTCATGCAAAGGACGAGCTGCAAATGCTGTAGCAGAACAAGCACAACACAGAACAAACATTCCACAAGGAATAAACTTGGCCTATGTGAACATTTGAAGCATGTTTTAAACTATAGATCTTGGTGAAAAATGACTCATCATCAAAACACATGAAAAAACGGAAGACCAACTCCTAATCATTGTGAATAATAGTGATCTTCTCTCCTGAGTAATGGCTGGCAGGTTAATTGTGCCTTTGTGTTGCAAAGCTACATCCGACCACGAGTGCATGTTGAAAATCAGCTTGCTATGATTCTGTCACTGGATGGAGTGTGGCATTGTGATACAGTATAATTAGCGTCAGCATTAGCAATACCAACCATTGATACTGAAATGATCTTCTAAGATCACCGTCAAGCTCTGATTTGCACCTGCATGCAATCTGTCCTCTGTGCCCAATACACTGGTGAGCAGCTTCCTATTAACATTAAGTTCCAATAGTGCTGCTGAAGAAAATGCCATGGAATCTTATAAAATTCTCAATCCACCTGCAATTTCTTTATTATTTTATGAGTATTGACATGATGATACTGACCAATGCAAGTAACTGTAGTACATTTGCTGGCCACTGTTGTGTCTGTATGTTTCATTCATTGATTAGAACTTCTTTCCAAAGTTGTGTTGACTTTTCCACAATAACGTGTGCATTGCAATGAGCAAAATGAGGTCATCCTTGGTTTGCCATTTGCAGAAGTACATTGGATTGGTTCTTCTTACACATTCCACCTTGTGCTCCACTTCCCACACAGACACACACAGGGCCCAGACATTTATTCACCACCAGTGGAGCACTTTCCAGGGCTCATCAGAGATGTGACTATTCTATCAAGGATGGGATTCAAACCAGCGACCATCCAATAATAGCCACAGAGGTGTAACCCACTGAGCCACACACCAATGCAATGCCCACTAGATATTCTAGTACCTCTATGAAATGTACTTTATTCTAGTGGAACCTAATATTTCCTCATGCTACATGCAAAGTATATATTATTGCCTCTAACCAGAAACACTGAGTGGGAAGATGTGTCACTTCCTGCAGCAGCATTTTCCATATTGACACCACTGATGATGGCCCAAAGGGGGCAGCCTGTGATAGAGCTGGGACTTCAAAAGAGCCACTAAAGCAATCAAGCTAATTACTGCAAAACAGACCTCATGGTTTCCATGGTAACAGACTCATTATTTCACACTCCATTCAGCATAAATCTTACAACATTCTAGCAATATATAGCTAGAAAATTTGATAACCTTTATATTTTCTTTTCTACTTTTGCACCTAGAGGGCTTTTAAGGTCATGACTAAAAAGAATGATGTTTCATTTAACCGGTTGCTGCTTGCAAAAGCACTCTAAGATCCAATTAGATCAGAGTGACAGTAAGTTTAAACCTGATCACTACAGAAAAACTTCTTGCCTCCTCCACTCCTAACCACTACCTTTACCAGGCTGCTTACAATATCCACAGTATCTCCAGGACAGAGTATGTGTTCCTTCAAAGTGCTACAGTACACTGCCCAACCTGTTGAATTCAAATACTCATGCAGGACAGTTCATTCAAATTGGAGACCTTCCCTCCTGAGGACACCACCATCTCTGCTCACATCTCCACATGCCTCACCAACATACTGCAGCCTGGATGAGGGACCATCACCTTCAGCTTCTTCACTTTTCTGCCATCTCTACCATCCTCCATACTGTCACTATAGTTAATTGTTCTCCATCAAGGTCTGCCAGGAACCATGGTGTGACCATAGCCAACTATCCCTTGCCGACCACATTATAACTATCTCCCAATCTTGTAAATTCATCCTACCGGGCCTTATTTGCAGCTCAAATCCAAGTACAGGCACTTCATGACTAGACTATTGCAACTCCATACTGATAAGGTAACTAGCTCATTCTGTGATGATTAAAAATGCAGCAGCACGTCTGATTTTCATGTGGCCAAAATGCTCTTTTGTTACACGCCTCCGCATTTTTCTTCCATTGGCTCATCACGGACACTCACATCAAGCTTTCGGGGTCATTAATGATACAGCCCCCACTTCCACTGAGTCTTATCAAGACTTGCCTCATTCAGTCAGCAAGTAAACACCCCCTGGAGATCGGTCCTCCGTGTCAAAATAAGTGTAACTCCTTTCATGTTGTGTGTTGTTCTTCAAAGGTAGAACAATAGAATAATCTGCATTCATCTGCCATTTCTTGATTATGGATTCTTGTGAATACTGGATGCTTTTGTATTCTTTCATGCAAATCACTGCCTGCAGAATCATGAAGAAGCACCTCCTTTGTGTCATGAGTAAGCAAAATGCTTGAGCTGATGACTGGTTTTTGGATAAAATGACGGTGGATCTTAGTGAATCAAAGGTCTGAGACAGGGCTGCACTGCAAGCCTGACACCTCAGCCCCATTGAAGTGTATATTGTATCTTCAGCCACATTAAGTACCAGCGCTGCATAAGTAGTACGGCTGCAGTTTCTGATTGTCTGCCAGGGGTTGGTATGGATATGTCTGACCTAATGTGTCTCTGCCACTCTTCCACACAAACACAGCTTTTTGCTATTTTTTGAAGCTGCATAAAACATTCCAGACAGTCCCTACTGAACCATAACAGTGTTTTAACCTTTAAATAGATTTTAAAAAATCTTTAAATTGATTGTCATGTTGAGAAATGTGCAATTACTTGGCTTCATGAACCATTAAAAATTTTCACCAGGTTTTATTTCCTAACTCAACTTTTAACTATTTGTTTGCCTATAAAAGATGCATATATACTTATTCAGAGTAACTTAGAGTTGTATGCATACATGGCTAATGGCCCAACAGCATCACCACTTTACTGAGAAATCCAAATAAAATCCCTACAGTCACCAGATCAGTGTCATGTTGCTGATACATGTGAAGGAATATGTTTACTTGGTAAGTGGAAATCTATTTATTTGATCGTTACAACAGTCATGCCTGGTAACCTAGAGACAGTTTGCAAATGTTTTTGTTCTAATCAGAGGAATGTCAGAGGAAGGATATAAATAATACAGAGTGATACAATTTACGGTGCAACTAGGTGCTGCATGCAGGGTATAGAAAATGATGGATGGGTGGATGGACTAATTTATGGTAAGTTGATGGAAACAAAAGCACCAATTTTCCAGTGATAATACTCTCCATGCAGCATGTGAGGTCATGCTGGAAGCCTGTAATATTAGGAAACTCTTTAGCACCTATAATACAAAAGTGAAACAGGGAGCTTTATTAACAACTGCTATAGGAAGTTTTCATTTTGGTCGGGTGTGAAACATGAAGCGTGTGGGTGTTTGGCATCAAGAGCCCCGGCCATTAGCACCAAATGAAATTAAAGCAACAGCGAGCTGTGAAACACTGCCGCAGCCGGGTGGATCCTCATTAAGGCAGAGGAAGCGGCGCGTTGAGCGGCGGCCCGCATCTCGCACGGCTCCCGTCCAGCAGCACCATGTCAGAGAGCCACGCCGTGCTCTGGAGATGTGCTATTGTTTGTCACTACTCTTCCATATGCTAAAATTAACACACAGCAGGTTATTGGAATCCATATATGCTGATGTATTAGAATGTATCACTGAATATAGAAGGGTTACATTTGATATTGCAGCAGAAATCTAACAACAAAAACACAATAATAATAATAATAATGTACTTGTTAATTTTCATGAATAATGACATTAGCACTCCATGCTTGGTTTCCTGCAGTGTGGATAGCATTCAATAAATTTGGCACTTTTATGTTCTAGACGTCCCTAGAACGTGTTCTGGCCACAATCCAGACTCCACATTGTTCTTGTCAGAGCACTAGAGATACTTGTTTCTGTTTCAGTATTTCTCCTAAATACTGTGGGTCTCACCAGGAGAACGAATATGGTGACGATGATGGTGGTGATGATGATGATGATATTTCTTCTACTAAAATCAAAAGCAAAATTGGAAAAGAAACAAAGTTCTTTGTTAAAGATATATGCCATTTTAGTTAGATTTTTATATTTCAGAAATTAAAAAAGGGTGTACAGTCATAAACAGCAAAGCATCGTTTTAATAAAACAAACTGCATAAGCTCACTATTGAAGTGTGGCTGTTCACCGTGACCACGACAGCGTGCGCAGGCTGTGGCCTGGCTGAATCCTACAGTGGGGCAGTGGGTCACTTCTGGGTGGCTACTATCATGGTTCACTTCGCAGTTGTTTCCGAAGGATCATCGCCTCTCTCAGGGTCGCCAACTCTCACACATCTGGCGTGGCACTCACGCTTTCCTGATCTCACACTCATGCAAAAAATCTTATGGCAAATACATATTATTTCATTATAAACCTAAAATGACCTACATCAAATGCACTGAGCTACTTTGCAAACCCTACAGACTTTATTACAAGATAATAAAACTCTTACATACATGTAAATGTTTGTGCAGACTTCCTCAAATTGAAAATCTCACTCCAGCTGGCCAATTGGAAACCCTGCTGTCTAGCCTGAGTGAACGGTCAGGCTCCCTGAGCAGAGGTCCCCTCTTGGCGAGTGCGGGGGCACCTACCGTTCTCTGTATTTTATCCTCCAGATCCTGGTTAATCCTCTGCAGTGCTGCATAGCTGCTCTGTATGCTGCAAGAAAGAGATTGATGGCTCTTACCCAGCAAGAAAAGAAGCAAATTACCTACAGTCATAACAGACCAGATGCATAAAACAACAATGTTTAGGACTGATACTCAGAATCAGGGACCTGTTCAACTAAGATCCATGCAGTGTTCCCAGTGAGGGTCCGGGTGAGGACAGTCATTTGGGCTTTAATGAATGTCATAAGGCGGAATGCCTCCATTCAGAGATGTGTGCATGACTTTGACAGAACCACATTAAGCCCAGTGTTTTGTGGAACCTTTCCATTGATCCTTATTAATCATTATTACAATCCTCTGTGTATTTGCTGTGGTTAAGCTAAAATGTATTTGCACATTTCATGCACAATTAACGCATCCTGAGCATTGTGATTGGCTGGCAATGTCCCAGGTGTTTCTACTCTACTGAGTGATGATTGGCTGATGGATAGCAAGGGAGGAGCTCCATCCCTGGATGTTCCTAAATTTCTGGATTCCAGCCAGAGATCCTGAGCTGCTGAAGGGAGAGAGTGATTTTAATGATGAAACGTGTCGCTACTGTGACAGGTGCAGTTGTAAAGCAAGCAAGCTGATGCCCAAAATAGCCTTTAAATTACAATTGCCTGTCAGAATGTTTGGGCTTCCCCTTCGCTGAAAAGAGTGCAGAAGAGCAGAGGAAGAGCAGAGGAGAAGGGAGGCACAAGCAAGAGCACAGACAGCCTCTGTTGCTCCTCAGGATCGCCCTCCATCTCCATCTCCACTGGCCCGGAAGACTGGCTTGGATTTTCAACCTGAATATTTCATAACCAAGATTTGGGTCACAATGCCTCTGAATGCAGAACGTGCAGAGTGTGAAACACAGACAGCACTATTCCTGAGCTAGCAGATAATTATATTTTACTTTATTTATGAACTACTTGGCTGTGCTTCAGCGTAGCCTAATCATGGGGTCTAAAAAAGGAATGTGTTTTCACATAACATCGTTTCAACTTTCCCATCCTTTTCACTTTGTGATATTCAGTAGCATTTTAAGTGCAAAACAATAGCCTTATAAATACAGTGATTCCCCGCCTGTCGCGGAAGGTGCGTTCCAGGCCCATCAGCGATAGGTGAAAATCCGCAATATGGAAAGACCATATAAACAAACATTTTTTTATAGTTTAAGCCAAAAAATACCCCTCCCACATCCTTTAAACACATAAACTGATTAAAACAACACATATGATATGTGGCTCTCGGGCTAAGGATATGAGTAACTGTCAGGGTCGGTCCCCATTGTCCCAATTTGTGTCCCTTCCCCGTTTGGCCAGCAGGTGCTGCTGGTCATCCCGTTCTTCATGTTAGTCTTTGTTCTGCTCTGTTATTTGCCTGACCACATGGCTCAATGTGTTGCGTATGTGGTTCCCTGTGGTTCTTGTCCTGTGTTTGAATCCCATCTCCTGTTTTTGTATTTTGCTCCCTAGTGTTTCATTTGAGTTTTTAGTTCTTGTGTCTGATTTGGTTTTGGTTTTGTCCCTTGTGCCCTTGCTTGTGTTTATACCTGTCTGTATTCACCAGTTTCTATTTCCCTGTTCCTTGGTCTAGGTCTCTGTTTCCCTGTTCAGTTCTGTGAGTTTATTAGTTTCACCTGTTGCCCGTTCTTGTTCCTGCCCTTGTGTGTTTTCCTGATTGCTCGTTGTCCTGCACCTTCCCCGATTGGTTAATTGTCTGTTCACTCCTGCCTGTCATTACCTTGTTCAGTTTTGTATTTAAGTTCCTGTCTGAATTTTAATCGCTAATGGTTCATTGTTTGTTGCTGGTAGTAGGTGTTTGAGTTTTGTGAAGTTTGAGCTTAGCTTAGCTTAGCTTAGCTTAGCTTAGCTTAGCTTAGCTTAGCTATGCATTCAGGTTCTGTTATTTAGTTTCTGTTAATCCCCTTAGGTTTTCACCCTCATGGTCTTTTGATTTTGTAGTGTTTTCTGTTTTGTTTAATAAGCCCCTGTTTTTTGTCCTTGGAGCCGCCAGTGGGTCGTCCACCTTATTTCTGCCTGCACCATGTCCCCCTTTCTTTCTCTGTACACGTAATGGAATATATAAAAATAAAAACATATGGCTCTTATATTCTTTTCATCCTTCTTGATGTATCATACCGTCCATTCATTAAAGCTATAATGGCGAGCGACATCTGCATATTGCTTTCCTTCCTGAGGCATATCCAGGAGTTCACGATTCTTCTGAATGGTCAAGGTCTTCCTTTGGCGCTTAGGCTAACTAGTACCAGAAGGTTTAGAAGATGCAGGATGTAGGGCTTAAAACAAAACGAAAACAATCGGACAACAAGCAAGGTACGTGATACATAAAGAACTGTGACGTGTCGGGGAAAAATCCACGATATAGCAGGGGCATGATAGCTGAACCGCGATATAGCAGGGGATCACTGTAAATGGTAAACAGTTAACATAAATTGGTTTCCAGCTATTGCTACTGAAACACAAGATAGTTTCCAAATAAAAATTATAACAACCATTTTCACTTATTTTTGTTTCACTAAAATAGAAACCTTTTGTAGGAGTTCCCATGTTTAGGGTTTAGGGTTTAATTCAAGATGTTTGGTTCATCTAAAAAGGCTTTGGTATTTGTAAGAACCTAGCCGTCCCAGATCCACGTGCTCATGATGAATTCAAGACATTGTCAGTCAAGAAGCCTCTTAGAGAGCAATAACTGAGAGTGAGGAATGCATGTGGCCTCGGCTTGTTCTCGCTGCGGGGAGGGGATGCAGCTTCCCCTGATTCTTAGTGTTTACCGGCGCAGTTTGTCAATAAACTTCTCGAGCTCCTCCTGAGCCCGCCGGAGCTCCGTCTCCAGGTACTGGCGTGTGGAGTCAAACTCGGTCTCTAGCCGATCCAGCTTGTGGCTGGTGTAGGACAGGCGCTTGCGCAAATCCTCTTTCTGCTCCTGCAAGAAGCTGCACAAAGAAGACAGGCCAGCATGTGCTTAGCTGGGCTCACAGGCAGTAAGTCAATTCAGTCAATACATCCACACCATTCATTTATATATGTATATGAAGAGAGGGTCGCTGGTGTGACACCCTCACTTACACCTCAACATCACATCAGTGGTCCTCTCTTATACCCCAATGTGACACCAGGGGCCCTCTCTTACACCCAAAGACCACACCGGTGGCTCTCTTACACCCCAATGTCACAGCAGTGGCCCTCTCTCACACCCTATATTTTCTGACATCATTCAGAGCTGTCAATCTCTCCTGTGATATCATTGGTAAACTGATAAAACTGATAGCATCATTATATATAAGATAATACAGTTTCTGAAATCGGTTTTTGGGCAAATGGAAATAAGGGTTTGTTATAGCTATGGACTTGCTGGAATAATGAAATGTGAACTCAGGCTCAAAACATGGCATAAGATTTGCATTCATTTGCTGAACAGTCAGTTTTTCTCAAACTGCAACAGCAAGTCTACAGCACATAACAAGCAGTCTTAAGTAAGACAGAAACAACAACCTAATGACCTAATGAATCTACAGTCTGACATTACTGGAACAAAAGCTCATATGAAGCAATATAAATCTTAAAAGATTATTAATTACAGTTTTTTACAATCATTTTCACAGTCATCTCAATACCATGCCCACTTTACCAAAACTATTCACACAGTCTGCTTCACAAAATGCACCCTAGCACATCTGTTAACCTTTGGTGCAAAATGCATTTTCACCCACCAAAACACTTCATACTTCAGCCAAAAGTGATGGTGCCTTCACTATAGCAGATGCTCTCTCCCACAAGACTGTGCTCTCACTCATTTTACAATCAACTAAAAAAACACAAATACAAACATCACAAAGTACATGTTCCTCTGTATTTATGCAAAATAAAAGAAAACATATACAGCTGTGACAATGGAAAAATCTCTTCTGGACAAACTACATTGACATTTTACATTTATACACTATATGGACAAAAGCATTGGGTCACCTGACCATCACACCCATAGGAACCTCTATGGCTTCCCATTCTGAATCCATAGGCATCGATATGGAGCTGGTACACCAAGGCGTTTTGGACAATTCTATGCTTCCAACCTTGTCAGAATAGTTTGAGGAAGGTTCTCTGCTGTTCCAGCATGACCCAGTGCACAAAGCAAGGTCCGTAAAGACATAGTTGGGTGAGTTTGGTGTGAAGAACTTGACTGGCCCACGCAGAGCCCTGACTTCAACCCCATCAAACACCTTTGGAATGAATCAGAACGGAGCTTGTGAGCCAGGCCTTCATGTCCAACATCAGTGCCTGACCTCACAAAGGCTCTTTAAAGTGAGATGTCATACAAGTTGCTGGGGGTTAATGGCCAGCTGTCCCATATGGGGTACCTGCACATCTCAATGCAAATATCACTATTTCTTTACAGATGGTAACAAAGCTGCAAACCAAAAAACTGAATAAACTTTTGCTAAAATCAGAATAATCTATTTTATGTCAAGTGTATCTATAGTTCCATTTGTCAACATGCAGCATATTTCCATCTACAGTGATCTAAGTTTTATGTTTTGAACTGAAACGTACATGCTTTGAACAGAGTATCTAAATGTCTGAAAAAATTGCTGTAGTTGTACAGAATTTTGCTTTGGAACATTAAATGAGTGAGGTATTCATAATTTTTGGAACAAGTGTAGTGATTTTGCATCAAAGCATTGCAAACATATACATGCTTTAGTTTACACAGCCTGCTGACATGGCGCATGTGTCAAGCGTCACGATACCAAGACAAGCTTGAAAATAGTTGCAAAAAACTGTAAGAACAACTCTCGCACAGTCATCACCAGATTTCACCACAGTGTAATAAAAACCATTATCCTTTTACCTTTTAGGGACATTGTTTAGGTCCCCACAAGGATAACTTCAATCTTATAAAACATATGTGACTCCAATCATAAAACTAAAAATGTCAAAAGTCTTCATTAGAGAGAGTAATACAGAATGGGGGGAAAGAATTAAGGAAAGAAATTAAATAAAGAGCCAGATGACAATGGAGGAGAGGAACCAAAATCTCCCAAGTAAGGAGAAAAGAAACCTCTGGGGGTCCAAGGTCAACTTTCCCCACAATGTGATAAAAATCTGTCAGTTTTTACCTTAAGGGGGCAATTCTTTAATAAAAATCTGTGAATACTATCAAAAAACTAATTATGCAAAAAAGTCTTGTTTGGTTATTTATGGTTAAGGTTAGGGCTGGGTAGGGATCATTGCTGGGATTAAGCTTTTCCCATAAAAATGAATGGAGAGTCCCCACAAAGATATAATTACCAACCTGTGTGTGTGTGTGTGTGTGATTCTATGTGTATGTGAGTGTGTACTGTATTTATGTGGCCAGGTCTGAAGGTAATCAGGAATTTTCTGTTACTTCACCCCCCAGCCCTGAGGGTTGCTGGCATTAAATCATTATAATGCCTTCTCCTGTCTCCCCAGTGCAGATCCCAGGACAAATCTCTCCTCTTGTCCTCAGGCTTGTGTTCCTCGCACTCAAATGAATCTCTTTGTCTAATTTGTCAGCATGCTTGCTCTTTCTGTTCATGCCTCCTTCAGTATTGTGCAGGTGCCCCCCCCCCACCCCCGCAGCCCTGAGAAGGGGAAGCTAGCCATAGATAGGGATTCTCTGCTTTGTCCCATCGCCAGCACAGCAGACTATGGTAGGTAATTCTGAAAGCGAAAATGTTTCAGATAAATATAGCATTCACTGAATTTATACCATAAACCAGCTATTAAAGATTATATCAAATTGAGAAAGAGATATTACAAGGTTAACTTTGCAAGGCAGAGAAGGATTGATAAGAGGTGATCATTTGGCTTAAAATCTCCAGAGCTGTTTTATATTGCCTATATATTTTGCATGCCTTCCCCCCCTCAAAAAAAATGCGTCCTATTACTTTTTGAAAGACTAAATGTGCTGTAAACAATATGTCACCCTTGTTTTCTTACCATATTCATAATGTCTGCGGTTTACTTATAGGCACTGAGACTCTGAGCACAGTGACATTATTTAACGCCTAATAGTAAAAAGGCTTCAGAGAAGTGAATCATTTACTAGCACTGGGTTAGCTATATCCGTCCTTCATCTGATATCAGTCAGCTCCTGTTTTTAACGTTCCCACCACTCATGTGTTTAAAAAACAGCTATATTCATGTATCTCTAGCATTGGAAAATATCAAGATTAATGTAATTAATACTTTACGGGCAATTTGCTCTTGATCAGAGGATCACATAATAAATTTATTTAAAATGATTTAGTGGAATTTAATGTAATTTGAACTTTTCAGATCACAGTTAAAAGATCAAACTGGAATAAAACACAGAAGAGGTTACATTTATAGATACAAAATGTTTTCACCATTAATGTAAATTGTCTTTTTGAAAATTGTCCACTTTTCACAAGGAGTAGCGTATACAAGCCAAGATATTGATTGGGTTTATGTCTCATTGGACAGCCCCATATATGGAGAGGCTACCTGGCCAGAGGGCATCACCTGATCTCAGCGTAAACAATTATGTCAGTTATAGAACTCGTACAGAGGATTCCTCTCAAATGACAAGTAAGGCTGTTATGAAGGATGTGGGGGATATGGAAGAGCCTTAATGGGCCAGAGGACATGCTACCTGGTGGCAAACGACACTGAAAATCGTTCCTTTACTCACACATAAAAAGGACAGAAGTTTGAAGTATTACAATGTGATGTTTCTGCCGTATTGTCAGGCAGTTCAGTGATTCAGTTCATTCTGGATTTGTAATAGAATGACAATGAACAAAAATATCTGAAATAGCTCTTACCTCTTTTTCTGATGTTTACCACTGTTTCTGGCGTTTTTTAATGCTGTTTTCCCAATATATATTTTTTTCATGTTTTCCTTTATCGCTTAAGTTCATGTGTCACCATTTTCTTTACAGAAAGCTGAAGTCAGATCTGGAATCTATTCCCTGAGGCCAGCTTGCACTTTCCCACAGCTTTTTGCTTTCTGCGTGGATTCTGAGAGTCGTCTACCTGTGGTGATCCTGCCAATAGAGTAGAAACACATATTTGCCATCTTCAAATAAATGCACAACTTCATAACTTCATAGGTGCCTTTCGGCATAGAAACTCATTGCCTTGTTAGGTCACTGCGTATCACTGCACTCCAGAGCCCAAAGTAATAGCTAACGCTTGGAAAATATTAGATAGTTGAAAACATACAAACATAATGCATCAAATGAATTAAGCCACTGCCTGCGGTTTGTTTATTAAATAACATAAAGAATCATGACATTGCATACCAATAGCCATGCTTGTCTGACTGGGTACAATGAGCTTTCTACCACTCTATTTTTTTGTTTCTCGTTTCAATTTATGGCACTTTTCCATTGGCGTACACCAGCGCCGTGAAGAGAGCCTAGTTCGTGGTTCCAGCTCCCTTCGTTTTCCTCTGCAAAAGGGTTATAGTGCTAATTCAGGACCAGTAGTTTTGTTACATGTTAATTTGAAAAAAAAAAAAGAATTTAAATTGAAAGTTCAAGTTTTTGTGTTGAAACAACAAAGTACTCAAACTAAAAATAAGTGCTTGAAAGTTTTTATGATTTTGATTCAGTTCTGGATTTTTTAAAAATAAATGTTTTATTTTCATTGTACATTTTCATGTATATTTGATGTCTCATTTTTTCAGTTTTCAGATTCTGGACTTATTTTTTAGTATCTAATCTTATTTTTTCTGTTTCAGATTTTTTTTTCACTTTCAGATTGTATTTTTTCAGTTTCGACCTTTGACCTTGATTTGGCTTAGGGGCATAGTATCAACTGAGAGGGGTGTGGAATAATGAGTGACAGCATAACGACCTCGTTTGTTGCCTTCAGTATTAGTTTGCGTTAGATACAAAATAGCAAAGCCACATCCACATATCGTGTCTTTTGTTCTAGTCTTAGCATCAAATACTAGCAGCGCAATAGAGTTGCAGCAAAACAGACCATTTGTGTTGCACTTTAAATTGGTAAGATGTTTTAAAAAAACTGTTTGTCAGCACCTCAGTGTCAAATTAACATGTGCATTAAAGCTTTACATTAAAGCTTTTTAGCGGATTATCCCCCCTAAATTACTAGATTTAGGGAACATTAACAGATAAGGTTAAAATACTGTATAAAGTTAGTAACACGTAACATTAACCACAAACAGCCTATTAATTGTAAGGCCGTGTGCCAAAGGTTTTAAGAATGACACAAATATTAAGTCTGCTGCCTCAGTTTTTATGATGGCAATGTGCATATATTCCAAAATGTCATGAAGAGTGATCAGATGAATTGCAATTAATTACAAAGTCCCCCTTTGCCATGAAAATGAACTTAATCCCCAAAAAAAACAAATTCCACTGCATTTCAGCCATCCATCCATCCATCCATCCATCCATCCATCCATCCATTGTCTCCCGCTTATCCGAGGTCGGGTCGCGGGGGCAGCAGTCTCAGG
>JAODKF010000045.1:546798-565164 GCA_026779585.1 Mormyrus proboscirostris
ACAATCGGGGAAATACACGTGGGGAATGAGGGGGCGTGGCACACGGGAGGATCGGACGGAGCGGATCATGACAGATACATTGTTGTACTGTATGTGATGAATAAATGTCTTGAATCTTGCTTTGTTATAGCGCCCTCTTTTGGTGAGAACGCGCCATTTTTTGCAAGTCACAAGAAGCTCTCAGTCTGTACCCACCCATCAAATCTGATTAATATTTGAACGGTGTAGGCGTCAGAGCCACAAATTTGAAACACGCGTACCTTAAATTCACACGGAAAACAGGACAACAATTTATAATAGCTAGCAAATCAAGTCTAAATAATGAAATGTGCAAAATAAATCGTGATGTACTTGGGCCAAAGATTCCATCAGTCTCTGAGTGAAAAAAGTAGGTTCTGCATATTTCGTAAAATAGCGGGGGACAATCATAAGCTTATATAAAGTTTTGAATGTACGACTCATGGTGGTCAAGGTATTGTGCAAAACGCATTTATATTTATATATTATATCGCCCTCGGGTGGTTGACGTGGGTCATTTTCACTTGGTCGTAGAACAGTGGGATCTTTTTTAATAGTGATGCTTATTGAACAAACACAACAAATTAACATTACACATACAATGCGCTACTGCAACAACCAAGCAGCAAGCGCAACACAAATTACAAATGGCAAAAAGAAAATACTCGTGTATATGCATACACATATATACTCATATCATATACACATATACAAATATATAGATTTTCATTTTCACTAACGCTCTAAAATAGCCTAAAACTATTCTAAAAATCCCCTAAAAAATCTACAGCTGTGAACGTAAAACTTGGCAAGAACAGTGGGATTTACTTACCCTTTCACCATTCTTATAATAATAATAATAATAATAATAATAATAATAATAATAATAATTAAAAATAAAGTACAAAAACAATAGGGTTCCAGCATTACGTGCTTGAACCCCTAGTAATAATAATACATAATTTTAGAACGCTGATCACTACTGGTAATAAGCACTTGGGGAAAGTTGCTCTTACACATGAACTCCCACAATCAGCTGACTGGATAGCAGCGAGCTTCTGGGAATACGCATGCGCTGTGAGCGAGATCCGGGCTCGGGGAAGGATGAATGCTAATTTCCAAGATGGCGGCGGAGGGAGGAGGGAAGGAGATGAACGAAATCAAAACTCAATTCACCACTCGGGAAGGCATCTATAAACTCCTCACTCACTCCGAATATAGCCGTCCCAATAGGGTGCCTTTTAATTCCCAGGGCTCTAACCCGGTCAAGGTCTCATTCGTCAACGTCAACGACCAGTCAGGCAACGGCGACAGAATCTGTTTCAATGTGGGCCGGGAGCTGTACTTTTATATCTACAAAGGCATCAGAAAGGTAAACGGAGTGGTGTCTTGTCGAGGTGTGAGGTGTGCTGAGAATAACCTTAGAGCTTGGAACCGGAGAGCACCTGTACCTTGCAGGGCTTATCGGCGACTTAATGACGCCACTCAGTGACAAAGTCGCAGGTTCAGTATGTCGGTGTAATCTGCGCGTCCCCAGAACCCATATGTTGCGGTGTGTGTCGGGACAGCCGTACTCGGGCCGCGTTGGTTAGCCCCGCACGCGCAGCAGTCCCTCGAGCTGTCCCTAAGTGCGAATGGGAGGGGGGTGTGTGCGCTGAGCATCCTCGTCGCTGCAGGCGTGAGTGGTGGTCGTGCTGCCCTGTAACCGGCAAATGTCTGAACCCGTCGCACACGCTCACCTGTGTACTGCTGCTTGTTCATCTTCTTTTCTACGTGTGTTTGCCAGCACAGGAAACAGTAGCACGCACATATCGCACGTTTTTTTTTTATTGATACGGCGTTATTAAACACGTGTTTTGCTTGACTGACTACATGCAGAGGGATATATTGGATTGGCGTGAATGACGTTTAGTGCAATGACCGAACACGGTGCCACCGTCAAGGTGTGTTAGTTTGTGAAGTCAACATTAGTGTTGTGCAAGTGGCATGGTGTTTGTAGTTTGTTTTATTATCCATGTCGAAAGCAGGGAGTGTTCCATGAAGCAGGATTTCTCAGTTAGCTGGGTTTAAGTTAGCTAGAACTCATTGTCCAATAAGAGTTCAGGTAAGGAGCATTTGTATTGGACAATCATGACTTCTAGCTAAGTTAAACGCAGCTAACTGAGAAATCCTGCTTTGTGGAACACCCCCAGGCCAGTCAGCAGTGCTGACACAAGTTTAAATGTATTTGACTAATACCGTGTAACCAGATCAAATCTAGTTCAAAAGTGTTTAACAACAACATAAATTAAAAGTAATTGTTCCGGCTGAATGTCATATGTCACAATTTAATTCCATACTCTTACTCCATATGTTATTTACCGTTTTATTAAAATAATCTGCCTGCATCTAGCAGGTTAGTGACGGCGAAGCACCTCTTCCGCAAATAGCCAACCCCAGTTCTGCCTGGTGACAGTAACCAGACATGCAGGCTTTCAGCATTGGAAGAGCTTGGCAGCTGTTGTACCTCAGCACTGGAAAAGCTCTAAAGCCTCTTCAGTTTTCTCATAGAACCAGGATGTTTTGCACAGCCATTGTTAACTACTGTATGTTTTCCTGGGTTACTGAGCCACAATAGGTGGTGATTAGGGACATAGGTTTGCATCACCAAGCATTTAATTAAGTCCCAGGAGGTTTCTTGCTGCCAGTGTTCTTCATCCAGGTACTTATCCTGAATTGCTCCAGTAAAATATTTAGCTGATAACACATGAAATTTTAAGTTGTTGTGGATAAAATGAAAAAGATGTCTTGGGTATGAGTCAAAAATCAACATTTGTTAGCAAAGTCAGCTGGCCTGTCTGTGCAGGGCTGGAGACTGATCGCCCCAAACCTTTTTATCTACAGCAGTCCTGGATTTCTGTAGTATCTTTCACTTAAATGAGATTGCAGGACACTGTGTTTTGTGTGCCAAACGCTAGTTCCATCTGTATAGTGACAATGTCTTTGTGGTCACTGGTTCCGGCTATATAGTGACAATGTCCTCGTGGTCTCTGGTTCCGACTGTATAGTGACAATGTCTTTGTGGTCACTGGTTCCGGCTATATAGTGACAATGTCCTTGTGGTCTCTGGTTCCGGCTGTATAGTGACAATGTCCTCGTGGTCTCTGGTTCTGGCTGTATAGTGACAATGTCCTCCTGGTCTCTGGTTCCGGCTGTATAGTGACAATGTCCTCGTGGTCTTTCTTCAAATTTTAGAGCTCTTGTCAGTAGTCAGAATAAAACCTAGTTTTTAAACATATCCATGTTGTCTTTGGCATAAATTCATCATTATAAGATATGTCATCCTATAGTAAATTTGAAGATTTCATTAAATTTTGAGGTCCTGGGTTTTGTGTTGGGCAGGCAAAGAGAGCAGGAAATTGTTTAGAAGTTCAAAGTGGGCTTCTGCTATATGCCCGAGGAAAATGCTAGTCGTGGTTGTAATGATAGAGATGGAAGGCAGGATGATTAACAATATGTGGGATCTGCAGGTCCCGGCTGTATTTGTTGGCTTCTGCTCTGCATGTTTTTAGTAATTCTGGTATTAGACACATAAATAATCGAAGGTGCTGTTTCCCATGTGGATTGTGAAGGATTGAAGTGGTTATCACCAACAGACGTGATATAACTACGACCACTAGACGAGTAGTGATCTGGTTGTGTTGATGGTGTTAAAGTCTACTGATATAGAATGACTGGGGTCCCCATAGAAATGCCTGAAAATCACTAATCTAAATGATGAATGAATTCCGTTTTTAATAAAATAGTAGGTTTTACTTTATTAGCAGGAATCCCCCTGCTCTGATTCTAAATTTCAGAAAGCATTGATTTAACTCAAGCTTTTACAGGAAACAGAACTGTCGTCATTCTGCTGAACAGGGGATAGATTTTCCAGCTGTGGTGTTTTGCACGAGCACCTTGTATGACTTGTCAGGTTATACAAGAAACGCGACCCGGTTTTTCATGTGCTCCTGATTCCTTGCACAGAACGTATCTTGCAGCATTGTGATCAGCTGCTGGCAGGTGTGTGTATATGCTGTATTTGCCTTCCACCTCTTGTCTTGCCTCTTGCTGCCAATGGCCTGATACATAGACTAACAACAGTTTGTGTTTTCCCACCTTTCAGTTTAATTCAAGACACAAGTTACAGTACACTGTAAATAAACTTCCTAAATAATTAGTCATAAAACACATTTTCTTTTCATATTTACAAATATGCATACATGCATGTATTAGGGCTGGGCGATATATCGATATTATATACCGCATGCGCAATAATCACCAGGGCTTCAGATGACGGTATACTACGGTTTGGTGTACCTCATATGCACTGACGTCCCGGTGAAGAAGAGCAGCCACGACATCTTTTAAAAGAGGAGATCTTATGGATAAACAAGGTAAAAAGACGTCAGTGGTGTGGTGGTACTTTTTGCAGTTCACAATCTGGCACATTTATTAAACATAAGGATATGCCGTGTTTATACTAATACTGACTTTTGGGCATCATACAAAGTTTCATTAATATTTTAGCCATACTACTAAACTGCTTAAATTGTGGGCATAAATAAATGTCTGTATAGCACCGAAAAGCTGGTGCTTGGCCAAATGTTGTGCCTGTCATCTGAAGCCCTGGTGATTATTGCACATGTGCGATGCAGTATCGATATATTACCCAGCCCTAGCTTGTGTAGAATAGCTTGTGCTGTTTATTTGAATACTTTTCAATTACTCAACAGAAATACTATGGTCAGTCATTTTTGTCTATTTAATGAAGGGCTGTGGCTTTATTTTAGAATGTTTTGTCTAGGGTAGTTTAGGGTCTTCTGTGTTTCTGAGGGCTAGAATGCTGCTGTTTGTGATCAGAAGTTCACTGATTCAAATCCCAGGTTCAGCAGAGTGATTTCACTGATGGGACCTTGAGCAAGACCAGGAACTGACTTTAATTATCCATGCTTAGTTATAATTGAGAAAGTGTCCACTGTAAGATATGGTGTTTATAGACATTGATGTCTTTACGTAATATTTTATTTTCTTGTTTAGAAAGCTGACGTACTTCTCTGTTGACCTTCGGATAATAGAGTTGATACACCTGAGAGTGTTTATGCCTGAATACTAGAGGTGTAAATCACAGCTTTCCTCGCAATACGATACAATATCGATTCCTTAAGTCAACGGTTCGATTTTTTTTGATACCTCAGAAATTCTCACGATACGATACGATTGAATTCAGTTTGATACTGGGGTTATTAGTTGAAATGATGAAATTTCCCACAATCCTTTACATTTCAATGAATTAAAAAAGGCAAATATAATTAGCATTTTATCATATATAACAAAATCTTGTGTAGTCAAGTATATGTCCCATAAAACAAGCAAAATAAAGTGCAATAAGGTAAAAATAACAAAACATTGCATGGACAGACATGTAGAATGAGGAAGATTAACATGATTGACTTCATTGTGTGCTCTGCCGTAATAAACACACTCTGAAGGTAGGCTAGCTTGCGAGGTACTTAAAAAAACAAGTCAGAATGATCTACCTAGTTTAAAAATGCAAAACATACATTTAAGCATAAAAATATTATTATTATCATTATCATTATTCCTTTCCCTTTGGGATAAATAAAGTATTTTTGAATTGAACTGGGATTTTAGTTCCTTCACCTTTCTCTTTCTCAGCTCGCTTTTCGGAGGGAAGTTAATGTCATAGTTTTTATGAACAGTCCGAAAATCCCTTCTTCGGAATAGCAACGGCAGACTGACAGATGAGACAAACGCACTTCGAATATGACATGGAAATAAACTCCTCCACCCATTCTGTATGGGAGTGGTAGGTTTTTGGCTTCTTTCTAGGTCCAGCTCCCCATTCATTTTTCATTTTTAGTAGAAATAAATTGGAGGCTAACTAGGCGACTCGGTCGCTTGCTGGTGTTTGGCAGCAGCTGGCGTGGTTGAGCGCGTCATTCATCCTCTATTTTTTACGCCATACGATCTACCCAGACTACCTAAACGATTGACCAGTAGATCGCGATCAACATATTGGGCACCGCTGGTGTAGAGACCATGTGTGCACTGGAGCAGATCATGAAAACAATACTGGAACCGGCGAGGGAAAAAAAAACACTTGCATCGATATTTATGCGTCACGCCGATCTTCGGATCGTTTGCTGTTGAATCGATGTAGTCTGTAGCAGAATGAAGATGCCCCTGCTGTGTTGAATTCCACCCGGATAAACAACAAATTTGCTACCTCACCTGGGGTTTTTGCAGAAATATATAACAAAAAATAATAATTTATAATAATAATAATAGGGGAAATTTGACCCAATCGCAGTAAGCAAGCGTCCAGAGAAAATTGGAGCCCTCTACAGGATGACGGCTTGGGTGCCTGAGTCTGAGTGCGCTGAGAGACCTTCAAGAGATGTGGGTTGACATCTAGTGTTACATGGGGGTCCTGTGTTTCTTTTTTGTTTCCTCTTCTTCAATTCTAAAATAATGTTTGCAAACTGCTGATGCTTACCCAGAGTATACACACTTTATGATGAATAAACAGCTTTGGTAGCTTCTTAAAGTTTGGTTAGAATCTTTAAAGAGAAAATTGATGAGATCCTGTACAGATATCATGATTGACAAGAGTATTGATATCTTCTTGTTATTGCAGTGCTGTGTCATTCTCCTGCTCTGCAGTGCTGCTCCTCTTTCTCTCTGTTTGATGGTCCTCTCCCACCACTTGCATGTTCTGTGCCTGTTTCTGCTGCCTGTTCCTGTCCGGTTCTGTTCCTCCCGTCCATCTTCGAGCTTCCTTCATTTTTTCGCTTGGCTGTGTGCAGGCGGCTGATCTGAGCAAACCGATAGACAAGAGGATATACAAGGGAACACAGCCGACGTGTCATGACTTCAACCACCTGACAGCGACGGCCGAGAGCGTCTCTCTGCTGGTGGGCTTCACGGCTGGCCAGGTTCAGCTCATCGACCCTATCAAGAAGGAGACCAGCAAGCTGTTCAACGAGGAAGTGAGTGTAGATCAGTGAACATGCTCTGAAGCTTGGTCTGTCGGTCCTTCAGGACTGATGAGGTATTATTTTTAAAATGTTAATTTATTGGGGGCAGCACAGTGGTTCTCTGACACCTCTGGGTCCAGGGTCTGAGTCTCCACCATGGTTTTATGTGCGTGGAGTTTCTCCCCGTGTCATCGTGGCGTTTAACATTTATAGCACTTAGAATTTAACCTCAGTACAGCACATTTTTTTTAGTGCTGTTTACTTCAGTTTGTGCTTATTTTATACAGTATAATGTGCTTCCCATGGTCCCACCAGAAAATAAACTTAAAGGGAAAAGGTTGATTTTATTTATGATAAATAAACACATTGTACAGAAGCTTCTGAAAAAAAACCAACTAGCCTGGATTCATGTCAGTTACTACAGCTCAATGCCCAGAGTTACTGGTTTAATGTAAATATTAGCTGAAATGTAGATTATAGTGAGAGTGCACGGTAGTGAAATGACAGAGGTAGTTAGAGGTAACGAGACAAGATGAGCTAAAATGCACCGAACTGGCAGCCAGCTTTTCCCGAAGGAAGATTAGCTCTGTGGTTTAAGTGTGAACTGTATCGTTTGCTGTTTGTTATCTCAACTAACCATACAAGGAACATCTCTGGTCCCCGGAGTGCCTGGGAATTACAGGCTGTTAGCGGAAGCAGCAGTGCTCCTTTTATCTCTGCCTAGCTTTCCGGCATGCTGCTCTCTGGTTTCTTGTGGGATAAAGTGATTGGTTGGCCCTGGATGTGTAGTGGATTACCGAACATCAACTGCCTTCTAGTGTAAAAAATCTTGGAAGCAGTCGTCAAAGAATGGGGAACTAGTAGCTAAATTTACAGCGAAAAACTGGATACATAAAAATAGCAGCATGCTTTTGATAAGAGCCTCTATTCTCCCACTTCATTTCTTTTATTCATAATGTGGTGGTGAAGCGAAGCGGTGTGTCCTGATGGCGGCTCGAGGTGTGATCTTCGCGGCCTTTCTGCCTGCTCCTGCTTCACAGAGGCTGATCGATAAGTCCCGGGTGATGTGCGTGAGGTGGCTGCCGGCCTCCGAGAATCTCTTCCTGGTGGCGCACTCCAGCGGCAGCATGTACCTCTACAACGTGGAGCACGCCTGCGGCACGGCGGCGCCCCACTACCAGCTGCTGAAGCAGGGCGACGGCTATGCCGTGCACACCTGCAAGAGCAAGTCCACACGCAACCCGCTGCTGCGCTGGACGGTGGGCGAGGGCGCGCTCAACGAGTTCGCCTTCTCGCCCGACGGCAAGTTCCTGGCCTGCGTGAGCCAGGACGGCTTCCTGCGCGTCTTCAGTTTCGACGCCGTCGAGCTGCACGGCACCATGAAGAGCTACTTCGGGGGTCTGCTGTGCGTGTGCTGGAGTCCCGACGGCAAGTACATCGTGGCGGGGGGGGAAGACGACCTGGTCACCGTCTGGTCGTTTGCCGACTGCCGAGTCATCGCCAGGGGCCACGGCCACAAGTCCTGGGTCAGCGTGGTGTCGTTTGACCACTACACCACCAGCATAGAGGAGAGCGAGCCTATGGAGTTCAGCGGTAGCGACGAGGACATCCAGGACCAGATCCACTTTGGCCGTGACCGGGCCAACAGCACGCAATCGCGGCTCTCCAAGCGGAACTCTACAGATAGCAGGCCCGTCAGTGTGACATACCGGTTCGGCTCGGTAGGCCAGGACACTCAGCTATGCTTGTGGGACCTGACGGAGGACATCCTGTTCCCTCACCTTCCACTGTCCCGGACCAGGACGCACACCAACGTCATGGGGGGCAGCAGCCCGCGCATGGGTGTCCAAAACGCCCACATTGGCACCGACCCGGGCACCAATGGCAACAATGGGGTGACCCTCCCAGGCAACTCACTCCCGGCACCGTTGCCACGCTCCAACAGCCTGCCGCACTCGGCAGCGAATGCAGCTGGCAGCAAGGGCAGCATGCTGGCGGACGGCGCCGCGGCCTCAGGGGTCGGCAAGTTCGCCACGCTGTCGCTGCACGACCGCAAGGAGCGGCACCACGACAAAGAGCACAAGCGCAACCACAGCATGGGGCACATCAGCAGCAAGAGCAGCGACAAGCTCAACCTGCTGCCCAAAACCAAAGCGGACCCCGCCAAGACCCTGGGCACCACACTGTGTCCCTGCATGGAGGACGTGCCTCTCTTAGAGCCTCTTATCTGTAAAAAGATCGCACACGAAAGACTCACGGTCTTGATATTTCTGGAGGACTGTCTAGTCACAGCCTGCCAGGAGGGCTTTATTTGCACCTGGGCACGGCCGGGTAAAGGGGTAAGTTTTCCCATTTAAAGCTTAAACTGGTTTTAGTCTTTTTAGGTTGGTCCTCTTTCTTTGATAAAAGCCACCCTGTCGGACCCATTTTGTAACATTCTATGCAGAGCATCTACAGTCACGCCCGATAGTCCTCAGTCGGCATTGTGGCTTGCTCGAGATGTATGTTGTCTGGATTTTCCAGAAAGCGTTTTCTGGCCTGGACGTCCCCCTGCTCAGTGAAGCTTCTGCACCACTAGGGGGCACACTTCTCATACTTGTGCTTTTCTGTGACATGACATGCATTCATGCATGTTGGCAGAGGGCCTCCTGCTGGTACGGGTGCCAGGGTGCTCGCGGTCGCGCTTAGAGAGAAGGGCGGCCAGCTGAATGAATGTGCTCGTTTAGAAGGACTGAAACGCATCTATCCTTTTTTTTCCTGTTTCCTTTTTTTCCCCTCCAGGGCTTATTGTCATCCCACAACCAGGCCAGCTCTCCCAGTGGGACGGTAGTATAGCCATCATAGTTTTTTTTTTTTTCTCTTCTTCCCTTCTTTTCTTTTTCTGCTAAGAAACTTAATTTCTCAGCCTCACCAGAGCTCGGTCTTCACCTTCAGCTTCAGCTTCCTGTTATTTTCCCCTCCTTTGTTTTGTTGGGTGTTTCTAACAGATATGATCTGTAAACAAAATACTGGAATGGTGAAGTGCAATAGTATGCAGTGGCTATAATGGACTGGGTGGCGGGGGGGGGGCCCTGTCCATTCATGCTCCGCTGCTGACGTCCCTCCCCAGTCTGTATTTTTTTTTTTTCTTTTTACAATTTCTGAACGAGGTATAGTCTTATTGAACCTGCTTAGTAAAGGGAGACTGAAGAACTGTTTGCTTCCATATGTAAACCTTAATGGGTTGAACCATTTCTCAATGAATTTAGGACCTCAGAGTTGAGTATTTTTGCACTGATATCTTTTGGTTTGCTGTTTTACTTTTATACAACAGAGGAACAAAATCTAGATGTTCTTGGGCCATTGACTTTACATCATTTCCATCTGGCTTCAACCTGTGAATCTGAAAGCTGGATGCGACTCTGCACACACTAATTATAATATAGTGTGTGAATGTGTGTGTATGTATGAGATTGTTTGCACTTAATAGAATGGCTTTACGATTTCCTGGGGTGATTTCCCAGACAGGTCTGAGGTGAAATGATTCAAACCTTTGTATCTATGGAACATTTATTTTAAATTTGTCAAATTAATTCGACTCTGTATTGTATGTGAAAATATTGTATTTCAGTGATTGGAGGGGAATGGTCATTACCCCAGTGGAAATTCATCACCATTTAAAGAAATAGTTTCTAATTCAGAAAGAAATATATATACATATTAATAATATTAAAACTCTTGAATATGCAGGTTTTTTTTTCTTTTTGGTTGTACAAAAGATTATTCAGATGTATTTTTCTTAATGAAATGTTGGTATAGGAGAGACCTTTGTATCAAATGCTCATATCTCCGTAATGAAGCTCTAATGCTTACTGTTACACATTCACTCAGAAGCTCAGGAAGTCTAAGGCAGACTGAACAATAAATGAAACAATTAAGATTTTGCTTAACATCAGCAATGCTATTCTGTGTAACTTAAGTAGCATCCTCTAGGAACGCCTAGTTTCCAGGTTCACCACTGGGAGCTTTTTCCTGCCATTAAAGCGGTTTTACTCTACCTCTTCCTTTGTGATGTCCGCTCTGTCAATGTGTGTTGTGAAGCTTTGGCCCTGACAGAGAGATAATCTGTGAATCAGTTCCTGACTTTAACAGGGATAAAAAGTGAATAGTGATTTTAAAGCAGCTTCCTTTGACATCTGGAAGTGATGCAGGGTGGCGGGAGCTGGACACGCCAATGAAGGGCCTGAGATTGGTGCCATTGCTCCTCTTATCGGCTGCTGAGCGGAAGACCACATGTGGGATGAACACTGTGATTCACGCACTCCACCTGACGTATCCGTGCAAGGAGTGATTACAGAACATCAAGCAAAACCACGATAAACAAATCAATCGCATTTGTATTTTTCTGTTTGTACAATTCATTTTCAATAAAATACAGCTGATTATAAATTGACAACAAATTCCATATAACTAAACAATCCCAGACCTTGAGCTCTGCCCTTAATCGGCATTCTAAAGTTACTCCACCCCCACTGTTCTTTACATCTGAAATTATTCCTACTGCTGGAAAACTGTGTAGGATCGGCTTGTTGCTACAGTTCTGGAGAATTCTCTGTCTTTATCGGTTTGCCTTTAACTAATGCGCCTTGTGAGAAAATGGCAGGCTTTGGTGTGGCAGAAAGGCGACGCTATACTTACCATGGCCTTCCAGCACGTGGCCACACAAACCACCACAAAGTGCTACACTCAGCAGTACCATATGATGTGCAAAATGAATTGCTGCATATGACAAGGTGATTATGACCAGCTTGTTGGCCTCGTCACCATAGAAACACTGCCAATATGGCCTCGGTGACAAGACATGACAGCAGCTTTTTCTTGAAGGAGACCATCATCTTCAAAAAAATGGTGAAAGGCAGCTGTTGCCACTGCATGCCAGTGTTAGATTTGCTGCTGTTTTGGGGGATGCGAACCAATAACCTTACTGACCCACAATGTGATCTACTCCCCACCAAATAGCAGCATGATCAGCACCAAGCATGAATATTAAGTTCATAGCGTGACGATAGCAGACCACAGGCAGAGCTACTGAGCAGTAGAGGACTGAAGTCTGGTCTGTAGTCGTCAGAAGAGACGCAAGTATGGATAGCAGCATATGCACAATATTTTAAGGAAACTTCAAAGAGGAAATATATTACTGGAAAGCAGCCTTTAATTTGATTAATTTGAAAGACAAAAAATGCTAAATAATGCAGATGTATGGTGAAATGTGTTTAATAATCACCATCATCATAGGCAGTAAAGAACAGAACAAATATCTAGCACCATTAAATATTTCACCACAAACCCAAATGACAGGCTTATCTCCTATTTTATTTCTAAATTGAACATAAAATAGAATATAAATAAAATAAATAACAAATATGTTTTTTTTTAATGTTTTCCTCACCAGCACAGTGGATTTAAGTAAAGAGCTATGATGGTGCTGGAAATGGCTTTGCATAGTAGTAGCGTTAGCCGTTAGCCGCTGTGTACGGCATTATTTTCCTACAGTGCTTACAGATGGTTTGTGTTTTGTCTGTCACCCTTTCGCCGTTTATATTTTCTGCCAGGTACCAAAATGCTGCCACACAAAAGATTTAAAAGTGTCTGGGCATCTGCTGTAGTGATTTAGTGAGATGCCGACATGCTTACAGCACCTGATTTGCAGCCCCAATCTCGTTACACCCCTAGTCAAGAAACTTTCCCAACAAGAGATCAACAGCATTATTATTATTATTATTATTATTATTAATATGAATAATATTGTTTATTATTATTCTTATTGTAGTTACTGGAAATCTTAGAGATATCTACCCTACCGGAGGAGTCAATAGTTCCAGTTGACAGACTATCAGAACCGAAAATTAGCTTTCTCACGTTGTGACCTGTATTGGAAGGGCTCCAGTTCAACAAGCCCCCTGTTTCCAGAGACCTGCTGATCAGAGGTCAATAACTAAGCAAACCATAGGATTGAAGGATTATTAGGGTCTAAAAACTGAACATATTCACTATGGACATGGAGATGGCCTCCAGGGTTTGGTGCAGGTCTTCCTGTTGCCATGAGACGGGCACCAATGATGCACCATCAGCAAAGGCAGGGATTCTCAGCCACAGTCCCGGGGCGTTTGCCAGCCCAGCAGCAGAGGTCAAGTGTGTGATAAAACCCTGATTCAAGGCCATGTTGGGATATTAAGTTTAAATTTTATTTTAATTTGAAAAATATTCCTAATTATTAGGACAACAATTATTGATGTGATTATTATTGAATATTACGATTCTGGTTATTTCAATATACAGCTCTGAAAAAATCAAGAGACCACAACAAAATATTCAATTTCACTCGTTTCTCAGTTTATGGGTATGCGCTTGTGTAAAATGTACATATTTTTTTGCAAACTCCATCCAGCCTCTTGCCTGTTTCTCATTGATGAAGGGCTTCTTCCTTGCTTTATGGGTCTTCAGTCCTGCTTCTAGGAGCCTGATACAAACTGTCCTAGCAGTGCACTTCACACCACTTATTGTTTCCCATGTTGCCTCCGCCGTCTAAGTGCCTGGTTTTTGGTTATTGACAATGTCTCCTGCTTCACCTTGGTCTTGAGAATCTTTGAGCCTGGAAGCAGCCTCTGCCTCGCAGTGTAACCTTCTCCCAGTAGAACCAGGATTAAACCAGGATTTAAAAACCCATCCATCCATCCATCTTCTGTAACTGCTTTTCCCATTCAGGATCTCATAGGGTCCAGAGCCCATGGGCTCAAGGCAGGGAACAACCCAGGATGTGGCGCCAACCCATTGCAGGGCAGATAGACCCACCATTCACTCACATGCCTACAGACAATTTAGTAACTCAAATTAACCTCAGCATGCATTTTTGGACTTGGGGGGAACATAACAACATAAGAAATTTACAAATGAGAGGAGGCCATTCGGTCCATCAAGCTTGTTTGGGGAGAACTTAACTAATAGTGCAGAGTTGTTAAAATTTTATCTAGCTTTGATTTAAAGTATCTCAGGGTATTAGCGTCCGCTAATATCCTAAAGACACTGCTACCAATGTATATATGACAGCAGGTAAAACGGCACAAATCACAAAAAAAAAGACGACTGATGGGTGACTGATCACATGTTTAATTGGTCTGAACCAGAGTCCCTTTGGTCACCAGAGCTTTCACTGAGACAAAAGGCATAAAGATGATGAAGAGATGAACCTGGAACTGTGGGACTGATATATATATATATATATATTTTACAAATTTTACAATATACTACAAGTGCTAGTGTAACAAATATCTATTAGGCAATACTGTGCTATATTTTTTCATAAAACATTTTTTTAAAGGTAACATATTAAGCTAACTTTTGTTTGGGGAGCATGACTGTGGTCATATTTAGGTCATTACCATTTTTAGTGACTACGAAACATCTGCGAATCCTCCTCATTCGTGACGGGTCCTCTAACCTAACCTCGCAAATGTCCGAGCTCTGACTATATAAAAGCGTATCTAGATTGTTTATTTTTGTTAGTTTTTCACAAATGAAGGCCCTTTTTTGTAGGCCAGTGTCTAATCAGAAGTGTAAACTAAAGAGGAAAATAAACTATTCTGATTGTACCATAAATCCTTTTTTCCAGGTACTTTGGCAATATTGTCTTTTTATTCATTTTTAATAGTAATTTAAAATGTTTTAATCTAAATTGTATTTACACAGCTAGTTCTGGCAATAGTTATAGTTGTCATGAAAAATAATATCCCTGTTCCATGCATTGATCACTAACTGCTATTCTGCTACTGCTAACAGTATTGTAAGGAACTGTGGTTTCGATACACATTTCACATAAGTAATATTATCTCAGCAACAAGTCAAAGATCAAATTTTCTGGAGATGTTCATGACATTATGAGCTAGCTTTAGGAAAAAATGATCAATTTCGAAGTATAGGTTTATTTGTTATTGAATTTTTAATATTTTAATCAGTTATTACACAGTAATTATTCATACGGCGATGGCATATTATTTATTCAATCTATAGAGCTGCAAAAGAAAAAAAGTTAAAACTTTGTTCGCTTAAACCTCCCTCAATATTGATCCAAGACACGCCCAACGTCAGTTTTCAGTTTCATAAGTTAGTCGTGTGACCAAATCAAGCATGCGAAGTTCCGTTAAAATCCGTGACGATGAGGTCCGAAAGCGTGATGATTTGACATGGAATGACCCAAAGTTGGCGAGTATGGCCAATACAAATGAAATGATATTGTTTCATTTTGTTCCTGTACGGGCACGTTATCAACCATGGAACATAACTTCACTAAGCTTATGACATTTGTGTACAAAAATACATCGGAGATTGATGTGTTAGCATGTTTTCATTCTATTCATTTCATTCTATTGGCAACTTTTCATTCTATTTTCACTCTTTTTTTATAAATAAAACAGGCTTGTGTTTCCATATATTTTGTGAATGTGTCTTTCATATTTGTCAGTCAGTGTATGGGATATTTTGTATAGATATGGCAGGCTTTTGTGAAGGTCTCCATGTCACACACACAGAGGTTTTGGCTGCTTTGGATTTGAGTGATATTCACGCCGCCCAAGAGTTTGTTCAGCTCTTCGTCGTTACGAACGGCAAGCTGCAGATGACGAGGAATGATGCGCGTCTTCTTGTTGTCGCGGGCAGCGTTACCAGCCAACTCCAGGATTTCAGCAGTCCGATACTCGAGCACAGCAGCCAAATAGACTGGAGCTCCAGCACCAACTCGCTCAGCATAGTTACGTTTACAGAGCAGCCTGTAGACACGGCCAACAAGGAACTGCACTTTCATTGGCTGCAGCCGTTCATATGAAGTTGTCCAATGAAAACGGAGTGAACCTCCCGAACGTTGAACATTGGCGCAGCAAAACTAAAAGTATTAATTGCCCTCCCATAAGTCTGCTAAGCATGCAAGTTTAAAAAATAAAATAAAATTAAGTCTATTTGTTACCAATTTCTAAACTATACTGTTCTGTACTTAGAAAATGTCAAAGTAATCTGACATCAATACTTTTCTATGTAATATACAACACATCTAAATGATGTCCCTCTATATACAAAGTTACTACTGTACGCACTGGGAACACTACGTTTTGGACGCATTAAAAACGCAAAATTGACTGGAAAGCGAGGAACGGGATATTTCAGTTACAAAGACAGCTAATACGCGAGTGAAGCAGGTTGCCGAGACAGATGCAAGGCATCTAGAGATGGCATGCATTCACACTTACGAATATTATGTATGACTAATGTTATGATTATATATGATCCAAATCATTTTCAGTATCAGCACCACTGCAGTAGTCTCCCGACTACTCTTATTCTGTTGAAAGCATACAAACTTTCGAGGAGCTCCTCTCAAGTCTGGTTCCTCCTGGGGGAGAGGGGAAACGACGATTTCCCTTGCTATTTTTTTTTCTTGACCTGGCTTTTGAAACAGTAATATTATGAATTTACACTACGAATTAGAGTTCACTAAAAGAGAGCGAAATTGCATTTTAATTACCGAAATCCACATAACTTTAGCCGAAAAGATTTTCCAGAACATTAAAATAGATGAGCCATGTTCACCTCCGTTTTCTACATGTTTTCCATTAACTTACACTCGTTCTGACAAAGCGTACGGATGATTGTTCTTTATGATGAAGTGTGTGGCTCTGAAAAGAGCCTTTGGGTTTTTAGATTTCCTCGCTGTAGCTTTCACGCTTAGCCGCCGAAGCCGTACAGAGTGCGGCCCTGGCGCTTGAGAGCGTACACAACATCCATGGCGGTGACGGTCTTCCTCTTGGCGTGCTCGGTGTAGGTAACGGCGTCGCGAATGACGTTCTCCAGGAACACCTTCAGCACACCGCGGGTTTCTTCATAGATCAGGCCGGAGATACGCTTAACACCACCACGGCGAGCAAGACGACGAATAGCCGGCTTGGTAATACCCTGGATATTGTCGCGAAGGACTTTACGATGGCGCTTAGCACCACCCTTTCCAAGCCCCTTACCTCCCTTTCCTCGACCAGACATACTAACGTAGACTCGCAAAAAAAAAATGAACTAAAACAATGCTGGGCACCACCGCCCTGTTATACTCATCTAAACGACCTGATTGAAGCCACAATGCAACTCATGTTCATTGGTCAAATACAACCCCTGCAAACGGTTCGATGTTGCTTCTTGGTGTGTTCTTTCATGCTTTTCAAATTTGTATATTTGGTTGTTTTTGTCACTTTTCAGTCCTTTTATCTTTATTTACCCACATTCATTTTATGTTTATATGTATTACTTATTGCTTTCCTTTATCTATTTATATGCTTTAAAAATATGTATGTGTATAGTTTCAATCATTCAGGTCATTATTAAGGAATAAAAGATATTGCTTTAAAATGAAGAAAACAGCTCTTTTAGTACATAAGTTCCACCTTTATTGTTTGGTTGCTTCCATCACAAACTAGCAGACTCAGAAATTAACAATTGACACACACACCATGGCAAATCATAGAGGTGTAACACCATTCACAACGCATAGGCATAAATATATGCATGTTTACATCATTGGTTCACTTATGCTGCTTCACAGCGCACAGCAAACCATACTAATAGTTCCCACCCAAACATGAGAGAGGCCAGTGTGCCTTGGGTGCTCTCCTGCACCATCGCTTGGTATTCCCACAGAACCAGGGGCAGGTGGTGGTCCTGGTTGTGTTAGTGGGTGTTAACCAAGATGGTGAGCTGCACGCCAAGTGTGTGGTTGAACCACTCGACTAACATCACTTTGGGGATGAAGGAGGGAGGGCCAGGTCTTCACAATGCCCAGCCACTTGCAGACCTCCTCAAACACCTGCACTTCAATGTTTTACCCCCGGTTACTATACAGTTGTCTTGCACACTAAAACAGAAGAAAAACTATTCAATGAGCTTCTCAGCCATGGTCACTGCACTGTCAGTAATCACATACACCTCAGGCCACTTCTACCTCGTTTCCACCAAAACAGATTTTAAAATGAGCTTTTATGTCTCATAGAGTTAGAATCAGAATCAGCTTTTATTCGCCAAGTGTGCTGGGGCACACAAGGAATTTGTTTCCGGCAGCTTGAGACTCACTCGTACACAGACAATAAGCGACACTATACAAACAATAAATTACACTATACAAGAATACAAATGTGAAAAATTAAAAATATTATAAATATACACACGTGGGTAACGCTGTGCAATTTTAAGGTGCGAGGTAGAGTGCAAACGGGGGAAATTGACATAAGGCAGGTGACAGCTTAGCTGTTTATGAGGGTGA
>JAODKF010000045.1:591690-613388 GCA_026779585.1 Mormyrus proboscirostris
AGTGAGAAAGTACAGCTGGGGCTATGTGCACTGTCACAGAGAACAAAGAGTGAGAAAGTACAGCTGGTAGCAATACTGTGGTAAATGTTGCAACATTTTCAAATATTCAGTATCTATGTATTGAAAAATCGATATTTTTGACAACACTGTTCACAAGAATAACTGCATTGAGCATCAGTTGTGAGCTTGTCATTAGTCTTTCAATGTCAGATTTCCTAGATGTGTTTGTGCTTGGCTTCAAAAGTATGCAGTAATATTTTGGGTGGTTTGGAAGCAAAGAAAAATCGAGAGACCCACCTGCAAAAAACAAAAACTTTATTCAGGAGAACACTGTCCCATAGCCACACTGATGGGAAGGATATTGCAGAGCTTGCTTGCTTTGGAGATGACCTCACATTTCACATGACAGTGGCTCATGTGTGAACTGTGGCTAAAACACATTCAGCTGGATGCATAGACTTCAGATGAAGTTGCACAGTGTTTCAATGAGACGCGGAGCTGACTTTTACAAAACCCATAAAAGCAGCACACTTTACCGACGGTAAAAGTGGGGTCCATCAGTCCAAGACGAAAGTCAACAAAACAGATGAGGCTCAGCTGAATACCTTATTTAAAAAGGTCCTGAGAAAGGAACGAACTTATTCTATAAGGTGAAAATATTTTTGTTTTTATAAGTTCTTAAACATACTTTAAAACATGTTTTCTTCCCCACAAAATTACTGTATAATAGCATGGATTGTTTTTCTGAAGCAACATCGCAACCAAGTTAGGAATTATCATATTAAGTATTAACATATTAAAGGGAATGGGCTTGCCCTCAACCAGAGAGCAGCAGAAAAATCAAGGAAGACACTTGCTGCATTCCGATTGGCTGAGCATGGCCTCCTTCAGCGTCACGTGACGTCTTCGGTATGAACAGCTGGCTCTCAATAAAGACTTGTCCTCAGCCAAGACTGATGCACTACAATGTTCCCCGTCTCATCTGGTGAAGAGTAAAAGTCAGCCTGCACAGGACACTAGAAGCTGGCTCCAATTTCTGTTCTTTTCTCTGCACATTTTCTCAGGGAATGTCTTTTTTTGGTTTTGGGACAAAGTTATTAGACATAAATAATGTTAAAATTGTGCTTTTGCACAAGAAGAGGATATTATTGTTCAATTTTACTTTTGTGGAGTTCAAGGAAAGAAGATTGTGAAACAATGAGGTGTAACTTCCAGAGTCTACCACCAGGTGGCAGTCCAGTAGAAGAACGCAGGCTCAGTCAGCACGAGCTCCTAAGCAGTGTCTCTGGCAGGCTAACACTGGCCATGTCAGAAGTTGAGTTTGGTGACTGGACGCTCCCTGCTGCACATCTCGGCTGCCGGGCTGGTGACACGCTTGCGGTTGCGCTTCATCTTCGACAGATCCTTGTCAAACACTTCGCCTGAGCGCAGTGCCGACACCAGGTCATCAAATTCACCATCCTCCTCGCCGTTCTCCTTCGCCTTGCGGGCTTTGCGCTCCTTCTCACGCTGCTCCTTTAACTGGTGGAAATAGGACAAAACAAAACCAGTTTAATCCAGAGCTGTCCCACACCTGTGAGTAACCGGGGCGGCTCATGCAGCAGGTCTGCAGGACGCATAAAAATGAAGGTGAGAGGGGCTGCCTGTTATGCTATGCTGTGGCTCCATTGGCTCAGTGGGTTAATACTGCAGCCTCCCACAGGGGGCGCCATCCGCATCCTGGACACAGGTGTCCTACAGGTATCCCAGTTCCTTCGCAAAGCCCAAAGCACATGAGGCGAAGTGAACTGGTGTCTGTGAATTAGCCATAGTGTCTGTCTGTCTGTCTGTCTCTGTCTGTCTGTCTGTCTGTCTGTGTCTGTCTATGTCTGTCTGTCTGTCTGTGTCGCTCTGCTGGCATCTCATCATCCCATCCTCAGTGTCCCCTTCTCCCTGGGCCCTGGGTTCCACACAGCCCTGTACTTGGTAGGGACTTAGGTGGATGTTTCCCATTTCTAAGTGATACCATCTGATGAAGAGCACTGTCCAAGTCAGCCGAGAAGAAAATGCTTGTTAGTGTTCCTAAAACTTTTGGCATACAGTAGTACCACCATGTTCCTGTCCCTTCTTCGGGTGATAAGTGAAGGCCCTGAGCTGTAACCCTTAACTGATTTACTCAGCTATTTTCATACATGTCTAATAAACTGCAGGTCCTTGGCTGGCATACAGAGGTTAGATGATGGAAAACGAAAGTCTTGTGTCTTTCTAAGAGACAACTGTTCATTGTTCTGCTGCATTGAACAACTTTGTCAAGAAACTAGAAACAAGAAAAAGGTGCTAAATGGCCACTGAACTTCAGGATCTGCACGGGTCCCAATTTCCTGCATCTCAGTGAAAAACATCTTGATAAGAGCTTGATATAGATCTCTGGATCTCCTTAGGAAATGCGGAAATGCATTATTCTGGCTCTTTAGTCAGCCTGTGCATCTGGAGGTAGAACTGGAAGGAATGTGGACATTTTTATAGTGAAACTGGAAACCTTTGAGCCAGATCACATGCATGTGCCCATGAAGTGAGCGCCCCTGCCCCCCCCGCTGGCTTGCCTGGGCCTCCATGCGTGCTCGCCGCTCCTCCTCCTCCTTGCGACGTCGCATGTTCTCATTCTCCTGTTTGGCTTCGACGAAGGACTGCAGGAACTGGTCAAAGATGCCGAAGAACTCGTCTGGCTGCACCTTTCCGCCGTCCTCACCGAAGTGCCTCAGAGCCCTTTGGAACTGCCCCCACGTGAAACGGAAGGCATTTAAGCAGCAGCACGGGCCGTGGCTCTGCGGTGACGCCCCATACTGGCCGTAATGAAGCGCCAGTCTGCGCTATCAACCAGGTCACGAACAGCGCCCCCCTCAGCGTGCACCCAGGCCTAAAGGGTAGGCTCGGTTTGTGGAGTTATAGGCATCTGTCTTCCAAGCTCAGTTAAAATGTTATAAATAAATAAGGAGAAAAAAGGCTTATGTGGGAAGAGCTCAGATAACAGCTGTCACTTCTCTCATGAGATTGTGGCCCGAAACAAACTTTCTGGTATCACCAGTTCTACCGACACTCCTGTCATGCCATTTCAGGGTGACACGGCATCGGAGGTATAACCAGTAATTAAAACCGGCTTTGGGTAACTGGCTTACGGTAACAGGACACTGTCCGCTGCACTGGTTTGCTGGATAGCTTTCAGTTTGTAAGCAAGGAACAGAGCCTGATGTGTGTCACCCATTGCTTAAGTGCTGAAAGAGACCACTGGGGCCTGAAGCTGTTTCCACTTCACACTCACCAAGTCTTTGGCTTCCTGAAGGGAGTCCTCCACATCAGAGAAGCTGAAGCTGGCCACCGTCACAAACTGGCTCACCACCGACACAAACTTGTCCCCCGGCGCTGGCGGCAGTTTCCTTTGGAACTCCAGCTCCTATCAGACAGGAAATTAAACAAACTTTCTATGAAACCCAGTTGTACAAGGAGACAGCTACACCCCCATTTTCAGGCCATTATCTTCTGCCTACAAGCAAACTGCTGTGCATCTAACCGAGAGCAACTGCAGTCCTTCAAGGGCTATTGTAGGTACATTCTGACAGGCAGCTAATGCTACTGTGTCACATTAACTGCAGCATCGTACTATGAAAAAAACCATGAAAATCAACTGAGCTAATCCAAAGACCTGCACACCCTGCAGACCTCAGGTACTGAAACCGCCCTCCCCGATCCAGGGAACTGTTATCCCAAGAGCAGAACTGACCCTGCTCCTCTCATTCCTTTGAAATACTTCACACTTCACACTGACTATTAAGCTTCTGGCTCATCTCTGGTCACAGTGTCTGTAAAATGGCCAGTCCTGCTCGCTTCTGCATCTGATGCTTCTACACAACAGAAGTGTACCTCTTTTGGTATGATGACGGTTGCTGGCTGACCAGATGAGATGGAGTAATTTCATTCTTACTTGCTGCCTGAGTCGGTGGTTACTACCTGTACGTCTCTATGCCCCCTGTCGTAGCCATACCTATACCCCCCCCGCCCCCCCCAAGCAGTATACTCACACTCTCTACGTTTTTCAGGCCGCTACGCAGATTGTTGATTTCTTTATCCAGTTCAGTCATGCTGGAATAGATTGAGAACAGCATTACATTGTTTGCTTGGCATAATGCTCTTATCAAAATGGAGCTGCGTATCCCATAAACGAACCACCTTCAAACAACTGAGTAATTACAGACACAATTCATTGCCAGGAAAAGCAGGGGCTTTCTGAAATCTGACCATCCATCTTCTGAGCACAGACTCTGCCCCCAGCCCCAAGCAGGCACCCGAGTGACAACAGCTGGCTTTGTGATAAGGGCCAGGGGGCCAGTGAGACGACTGAAGTAGGAACAGCAGCTTTTCTTCGCTGGACCAGGGGCACCTTTGTGGGGTTCAGTTTCAGGTGAGGCTCTCTCTCCATTGCAAAGGCAGGAGAGCATGTAAAACTGCATGATGTTCTGTGATTGATGTTCTTTCTTCTGTACTCAGCTTAGGTTCAGTAGGCTACCATCTACTAGGAGAAGGAGGCTGGTCCTAGCCAGACTCCAAGATCAGGCTGTTTCTAATAAGACAGTTTGTGTGAAGAACCCGTAGACTTGGGTGCGACATGCGATTCTAATGTGATGTGGGAGACCTTCCGCGACAAGACCCTGAAGGTAGCTGAAGGTTGTGTTGGTGTTGCCAGTGTTATGAGACAGAGAAGTTTCATCTTGCAGGGTACCCTGGATATTACTGAGAGGAGTTGCAACGCACAGCTTGATGGCAACTCCAGTCTGTATTGGAAACAGTGAAGGCTGTGAGGGCCCTGATGGCAGATAAAGAAGTGTCTGTTAGAGGAATCTGTCAGCAAGTGGAACAACATCTATTGTCTAGAGAACCAGGTCTTGCATACAAAGGAATTGAAGCATTACACACATCTGAATCTGTTCCTTGGAGAGTCCTAGTCAAGAGTGCGTGATGGAACGGTCCTTACAGATGACACTGCAGTTGTGACCCGCTGACCCAGTTCCTTTGAGTATTTATTTAAAGCTGATCCTCCAACTACGATAGTAGCCACTCATGGGCCCACAGTTCTTGAGGCTGATCTTCCAATTTGCTGTGAACCACCCAATCTCACTAAGATTGCACGGGTGGTGAACCAGCTGAGGGTAGGATATGCTGTGGGGATCTGTGGTATCCGGGGTGACTTTCTCCAGGCTGTCATTAGGTTGTCCTCCTGGCATTGCAAGCAATATTTGCTTCCATTTGGGAGACGGACGTCATACCAATTACTGACAAATGGAATACGTTGTCCTTATCTGGAAAGGGAACAGTAATCGCCTGGATTGTGGCAACTACAGGGGGATAATACAGGTCTCAGTGCCAGGTAAGGTCCTTGCTAGGGTCATCTTCAACAGGATCTGTGATCACTTGTTTGCCTAGCAGCGACCGGATCAGTCTGGTTTTATACCTAAGAAGTCTACCATCGACCGTATCCTGGCACTGAGGGTTCTCTTCAAGCACAAGTGCAAATATCAGCAGGGTTTCTTTGCAGCCTTGGTCAATTTTCTTAACACGTTTCACTCAGTTGATTGTACTGTCCTGTGGGACATTGTGAGACTTTGTGAGATCCTCCTGAAGTTGCTGGATGTCATGGCTGGCTTGTATACTGCTACTGTGAGTGCTGTGCAGAATGGAGGCAGAACCTCTGTATTCTTCCCAGTTGATTCTTTGTCTGGGGCATGTTTTTGCTCCTACTCTGTTCAATGCTTGCATGGACTGGGTGTTGGGCAGGACTGAGAGGCTCAGTGCCGGTGGAGCATCTTTTGGTGAAGAGAGATTCACTGATCTTGATTTTGCCAACGATGCTGTGATCTTTGCAACGGAGGCTCTGACTGGGGCTCTGAGTGAGGAGTCTGAGTGTCTGGGCTTGCGAGGGACCTGGATAAAAACCAAGATCCAGGCCTTTCATGACCTCTTGGGCACAGCCACCAACAGTATGTCTGTCTGCGGCGAGATTGTCGACCGCGTTGAGAGGATCACTTACCTTGACAGCCACATTCAGGTCTCTGGTGACTCTTCCTATGCAGTCATTAGATGTAGTGCGAGAGCACGGGGGGTCATGAGGTTGATGGAAAGGGGTGTGTGGCACTCCCAATATCTACTTAACAGGACAAAGTCTTTAGAGTCTTGGTGCTCCCTGTTTTGCTGTACGACAAGGATACTATCCAGTGAGCTGAGAAGACAGGACTCCTATGCTACTGTGTCTCTTCAAAGAATCCTTAGGTACCGCGGGTTTGACTTTGTGTTGAACAATGGTTGGTGGCTGATGAAGTCCCAAATGAAGCACATTGCTTGCATTGTGAGGGAGCATCAGCTACGGCGCTACGGCCATGAGGCGCGTTTCCCTGCGAGTGATCTGGCTCACAGGATCCTCATTGATAAGGACCCAAGTGGCTTGATCAGGTGGCAGATAGATGGCCATTTTTGAAGGGTGGGATTGGATTACATGTTGGCCTGGGGGGGGTCACCAACTGCGATCCGGAGGTGTTTCGTCACGTGCTGGGTGCGGTAACGTGCTGTACAAGTACATGCTCCCCAACCTGACCTGACCTGTTCTGTGATTCCTCACAGCAAGGAATACTATCCGAACAGCTTCCGCATAACTGGTTCACAAATAAGACCATAAACCAGTCTGGCCACCCCAGCAGTGCCACAGAGAGTGAGAATAAGGCTCATCTCTTGACGACTGCCTACATGATGACATCATGCTATCGGAGCAGGAGCTCGGCACTGAATGTAAGCATGCACAGTCAGAGCTTTGTTCATGACATGCAAGCACCCACCCCCACCGCTTTGGCTCATTGAGACGGGATCAGCTGACACTGCGATGACCTAATGAACACGACAAACAAACGCTATTCATTAAAGACAGGTATAAGATATCCTGCTGCACAGCAAAATCACTATGCATGTAATCAGACTCTGCTGCTTAACCTCACATTCAAAACAGGCGATACTACATCTGGCTAATTCTGGCAACTCTAACACATTTAATCTAGTAGCACTAGCAGCCTTCGTAACTAAACCAGTCTGCCCTGACTTCCAGCAACAATGAGCCAACCCGCCTGCACTAAGGGAGCATGTCCAACACTCATGTATCTTAGAATTTTCCACTTCATTTTAACACTGAATGAAACTGGACTTTATGACCTGATGATGAAGCATCTGCACAGTCACAGTCTGAACAGTCTGTGTTACTCAGAGGATAAATGACTGTTTCTGAATAAAAGCGCCATGGTAAGTGTGAGGAGAATAAGGGCATCATTCCAAAGGTATTATTGTACTTGCCTACAAGTCACTAAGGAGGCTTAGATGTCAAGCTCCATACCTGACTTTGGCAGCTTGTCCCACGGCCTGGATGTCCTCCTGGAAGAGCATCACCTTGGGGTACTTCTTCTCCAGGATGGTAATCAGGTAGTGCAGCAGAGTGACAGTCCTGTGAAATGCAAGTATGTTAGTATCAGATCAGACACACTTCATGGAGGAACGTGACTATCAGGAGTACCAAACTTTGGTACTTTTGTGTCATCAACCAAAATGCTCCAATCCAATCGACTGAGAAATTAACTAATCTTAACCTTTAGGTGCCAAATTTCCATACCCAAACAGTAAATCTCAGCGTCTGTGAGCTAATAAGCATGCAGCATATTCGTGTAAAGATATAAAGTCCCTGGTGATTGGCTGTCTAATGTAACATCACAGAAACAGGTTATAGAGAAGAAACATATAACCAAAGACAAACTCATGAAGTGGTTTGCGTACATGTTGTTGTTTTTGTTTGTCGCCTAGTGTAAAAAATGCCTTAGAAATTAAAAGAGCAGCTCCACAGGGTTCTAGACTGCATCCATTTAGTCACATTTTGCGACCATTTTGAGCAAGACCATCGGAGCTCGGTCTGATTCAGTTCCTCGGAGGCAGTACTGAGGAGGTGCTTACAGCAACTATTAGCTGACTGCTTGACCACAAGCACCGGCGCTAACATGGAAGTACAGAAAGAGAGACAGAGCAGACAGGATTATTTTGCACTCCAGTAAGATCGGATGCCTCTTTGCTACCGTCTTCATATATATGCAGGCAGTGAAACGTAGCACCGCTTCTTAGTGGAATAACGTCACATCATTTTTTATTCTGTGGAAAATCAAAGTTTGATCTGCTGGCCAGATTTATTTATGAATTATAAACATTTTGCGGGTTTTGTAAGTAAAATATAAATAAAAGGCCCCATTGTGATCGCGATCGCTCCTACCAGTAACTAATCAATAACTAACACAACAACTTGCTCAAATAAATAAAATAATAACAAATAAAAATTTGTATTGGAATGTTTAACGTATTGATGTTGTTGTTAAGATTGAATCTAAAACATATAGGTATCAGAAAAAGTATTGTTCAGGAACCAGTACTGAAATCAAGGCATCTTTCAGGTATCGAAAAATTTTGAACGATGCCCAGCGCTAAACATGACTGCAGGTTTTACTTTACGCATGTTACAGTAGCGTCAGGACAGGCACACTTCATGGAGATGTGAGGCTATCATGACTGCAGGCTTTACTTGTCAATGCTGGACTTGGTATCGGCGATCTTGTTGAGCGAGGACATCCTGAAGCCGTAGGCGTTGCCCCTCTGGCCTTTGTTCATGTAGTTCCCAAAGGCAAGGACCACCTCCAGAAGCTGCTTCAGGTTCCGGCTGTGCAGGACCTCTTTGGAGGCCTTGCTCAGAGCTGGGCAGAAATATTGCATCATGACTTGCATCATTCTGGGCCAAATGGCATCACCTCAGAAGCATTGATTCCCTACTCGCCATATGAACATTAGCTTGTGGACTACAACTCCTGATTTCCAAGCAATCAGGCAGTGAATGTAATTACAAACATCTCCCACCATATTTATATATATATATTTGATTTCATGAAAAAGCTGGAACGTTTCTGCAAATATTTCCACACTATCAGTTAAAAATTTGGTTTAATTCTTATTGAATGTTAATTTCTTCATAGCAAACCACAGTCCTAATATTATTAGTGATGAAAATGATATCATAGACATATTTTCCAGGAGTATAACCTAATCGCTTCCATTAAGCAGGTGGAAACAGCCTTTTGAATATGTGACATACGAAATAAACACTTTTTATTGGATGAAACTTGACATTCACAAAGGAAGAGCTTTGGTGCTTGGTTGGTTTTCTCTCGGCATACAGCAGTGCCCGTGGTCCTCCGCATGAGCAACCAGTACCTTCCACTTTGGGTTTGATTTCGGCGATTCGCTCTGCAAACTTCTTCTTGAAGTAGAGTGCCTGGAGTCTCTGCTGGTAGTGGTTGATCCTAGGAGAAGGAACATGAGTTACAAAAGCCTGGCGTTTGATTTGACAGATTCACCATGCTAAATCTTCCAAACCAACACCAATGAGGACCGACTGTGTCAGACCATGCTGCGCAGAGTCACCGACTCCCACCAACTGTCCCCGACATTCGGGGATTCTCGCTGACTCTCACCAACTCTACCCGACATTCAAGGATTCTCACTGACTCTCACCAACAGCCAAAACTCTACATGCTGTGTTTGTGGTTCAACACTTAATTGTCTAATATTCCCTTCCCCAGAGGCTGGCAGGCATATCTGCAAGGCGTTTTTCCCCTCTATGTGACCAGTGATGAGAGCACAATGCCTGTACGCGCCATGGCAGAACCTCTGACAGGATGCCCAGGAGTCCTGGCACCTTCACAGAGCAGCACCTACTCAGCCGGCCGAAAGCCTGAGGGAGAAGGTGTCCGAAAACACCTCAGCACACTCCACTCCCCCACTCCCCGCTCCCCCACGGCCATGCAACAGGAGTGGCCTGCTTCCGCAGAGATCCGGACGTCCTGAAGCACGGTGTCCTGCACTGACCAGAGCACATCGCACTCCAGCCGAATCTGGGCCACAGACACGTGGCGTCCTGATTAAGTCTCAGGTGGTACTTCTGGGTCGCTGACGCAGCAAAGCCCAGCCTGCTCATCCAGGAGGTACAAAGCGGAACAAGTCTTTCCCCATGTCATAGTCAGAGGAGCCACCAGAGATTCTGGGCCCCATGAAAGCATCATATTGGGCCCCCAACCCAGACCAATCTTATTATGTTCCAAGTTTTTCAGGGCCCTTACAGTGGCCCCCACTTAGAGTTTCCTTACTGCATTTGTTATGAACAATTTGTCTGCACACATCCTGCTTTTACAAAATTTTCCTGGGGTGGTGCTGTTTTCCCAAGGGGGCACACCCAGGTTGGGCACTGATGCAGGGTTCTGACAGGCTCACACTTCACTTTAAAAGAAAACCACTTAGTGTAACATTAGGCAGACCATGGCCTAATATCAGGTGACAACGGAACAGGACGGACATGTCTGTGAGGACGTGTCGCACATTCAGACCAGCATTTCTGACCCACAAACACTCATATGGCTACAGGAACCCAGGACCTGCCATCTGACATCTGCCGCTGTGTGACGACCCACCTGCTCATCTCATAGAAGAAGCGGTCTGCTTTAGCCATACGGTCCAGCTCATGCTTGTGCTCCTCCAGGAGGTCAACGTCACTTTTCTCAGGGACAAACTTCAGGAGCTGAGAAGTTGAAAGCATTTGCCAGCCTAGGTTAGGCTTTAATACTCAGAACACAGTGCAGTTCATGCTCTTTACAATGTGCAGTGTCAGCGGTCAGACACAGACGCTGCCCAACAATGGCTAACTGCAGTACAGGAAGCTAGTGGCAGAGATTCCTCAGCTGCCACCTGCTTGATCTCCTAGGCTCACCCACACGGTCGGCAGAAAGATGCCCCCAGGTTGCAGGGACATGGACAGAGGACAGAGACAGAGGACTGGGGACAGAGGTGCTCCCACACAGACAGGAGAAAGCTGGAACTGTTTCAGTCTGGACAACAATGGACTTTGCAGCCAGCAAGTAAAATAAGCTCAAAGCAACCCACCTGTTCTAGCATATCTTTGGGCAGGTCTTCCTGCTCATCCATAGTCAGGATGGCCCTCTTTATCTCGTCATTGGACAGCTTCAGCCTGGAAGGGAAATGCAGGAATATCGTCCTGTGATTTGTGTATCACACAGTCTAATGTACCTCCGATTCCCATGCCGGCAAGAACACCAGGCACACTTTCTGCATGGCTGATTCTCACTGCCAGAGCAGTTACTTTGTTGACAGGGTGAATGGTTTGATACACAATGGCTGTAAAATTTTAATGTATGCAAATGTTTCAATAATAAGTAATATTATAATGTCAGCTTGGCATCAATGAAATGTACAACGAATATAAAAATTCTATTAAACTTGCATAACTTGTATGACATATATAGAAAATTGCAGGATGAAAGAAGTTTCCCCTGAAGAGATGCAGTATGAGTAAATGGGATTTTCCCTGTGGCGTTTGAGGAATGAAGTGGCATATTTATACATTTTTGGATCAGCCCCCCAAGAAGAAACAAAGGGGCCAGGTGGCATCCATTCTCGGCCCCCACTCTCTGTACCTCTGCCTTAGTGTGGACAGAAATGCCAGGTGACCCAGACCAACGCAGAAGATGCCACATATTTGGGAGGAAAAAAGCCCCCCAGCCTGTAACTGAAAGCACGGTGGGTAGGACTGTGCCCAGAATGCCCGGATTTTGGCCCCCTGCTTCCAGGCGGTCAGCAGCGGCGCCACGGCCCCCCCATCTCTGCTAGAGCACCCCCCCACACTTCAAAACCGCCGGTGACACGACCCTCAGGTGGGGCACAGCGCTCCACTTACAAGCTTCTTCGCTTTTCAATGACAAATATCACTTTACGCACACAGCCTACATCTGGGTTGTCTTGGTGATGCCTGAATAAGAAGCAGCTTGAAAGAATAAGTCCTTCTCTGCAAAAATATGCATGGCTGTGTGATGCCAAACCAGGCTTATCTTCTCAGCAAGCGCCTCCCAGAGAATGCTCTGGAGGTGCGGATGACTGCGTACCTAGGATCCCATTAGTCATGTAGTTTTGAAACTTTACACGGCTTCAGAAAGTCATCCCAAAGGCAAGAATCCACTCTGTGATAATGTGGGTCGTTCTTTGCATGCTGACTGACTATTGATTACTGACACTACATAAAAAGAACTCCTGTCTCTCTGTTGGTTTTTTTTCAGGGGCAAGACCCTGGATGAAGAGGAGGGATCACTCTCGTTTCTTCTGAGGAACATTTTAACAACGTTCTGCATACCCACACTTTTACAATATGCAAAACCTCTCTAGTAACTGACTAAGAATTGTTGATCAGCGGTTCATTCACCACAAAAGACATCTCCCTAATGTTTCCAAGTACATTGCAACAATGTAACACAGGACTGAAAAGTAACCATCACCAAGCGTAGCGATTCTTTTGTTCCTACTGTAACCATAGAAAGTGAATGAAGTCAGAATAAAAATGATTCTATAAAAATGGTAAAATGTCACTAATGGAAAAGACAGACATCTGTCCACTGGAATAAGATCCCAAGAAGACAATGAAAGATCACAGGGAATGTGTGAGAATGCGGGGGAATGATGCCGGAGAATGCGGGGAAATGCGGGGGAATGATGCAGGAGAATGCAGGGGAATGATGCCGGAGAATGCAGGGGAATGCGGGGGAATGATGCCGGAGAATGCAGGGGAATGATGCCGGAGAATGCAGGGGAATGATGCCGGAGAATGCAGGGGAATGATGCCGGAGAATGCGTGGAAATGCAGGGGAATGATGCCGGAGAATGCGGGGAAATGCAGGGGAATGATGCAGGAGAATGCGGGGGAACCCCGAGTGGCGAGTTTAATGTGGGAGCCTCACCGCGACAGGAGGATGTTGCAGTTCTGGGCTCGACGACCATCGATGACAGACAGCTCCTTAACCTTTTTAGAGCTTACAGAATCTTCCTCATTCTCTTTCTGAATAAGGGTGAAACATACTTTCTGTCTTAGTAACGTTCCCGATTGCATTAGAATATTAAACTGGATTAAAGGGATCAAAATTGATCCACAGTGGAATGTTGGCATGAGAGCAAAGACATGTTTGCGATGTGGAAAAAAATATATTTTTATATAGTATTTTGTTGACCTAAGTAAGTGCATTATAAAAAACATAAAAAGACACTTTTTACAATTAAAGGCTAAAAACTACATGTGGAATGACAGGAACGGTGAATGTATCAGGCTTAAAACACGCAACATAACTAAACAACATGCACTTTCTCCCAAATCGGAAATGTCTGGGTGTCGTCATTCTAGACAGGTTATTAAAGCCTGACAGTCACCAATCTGTGTTATTACAGAGAAGCAAGTCAACAGTGCATAACGTGCCATGATGTGCCAAATCAGCCCATCACTGACACAGTACAAAGGCAGGCAGTGACACTGTTTTTCTATCATAAAATATACAAAATACATACTGGACTAGAACAGCTGTAGAGCCCTTAAAGCAGTGTTTCTCACCCCAGTTCTGGGGGTGCGGGGAGCCAGGATGGAACAGAAATGCGGACTCTGGGGTCTCTAAGGACCGGCGTGAGAAACACTGCTTTAAAGCAACAGTGATGTTTCAAATCAAAGGACAATGCTAATGGACAATGCTGTGATCGAGGGACTCACCTGCCTGCTGTTACTGACCACAAAGAAGTCCTAAAAGGCAGGCAGAAAGCAGGGAAGAGGCTACAGAAGTTAGAACGGGTGAAATCCGCCACATCAGAGCAGTAAGCCATGAGTCAGCAATGCATTGTGGGAAAACATGGAAGCAACTGAACATTCTAAGTGCCTCACATATATAAAAACAAATCAATTAGAAACACACAAATAAAAGCAAATTCTATAATATACATAACCATGATATTTTTAAACTTTGTAACAAATCAGGTTCATATATTCCTCAAATACACAAAAGCAACACACAAGGATAAGTCTATTAAAAGGCAGGACATTTTCGATGGAGAACAATTTTGTACCAAATTTCATTCTGCTTTAAAATTTAAAAACATTATTGACAGATTATTGGTGGTAATGGATTGTTACGTCTTTGAGAAACATTTTAGTGATTATTCAAGTTGTGCCTTTTCTGGAAATAGGATTCTGCAGTTATTAGTTGTGCTTTTGCGGGTCTATGAATACCATGCTATTCACATGCATGTCTCCATGGTGACAACAGCTTCACGGCTCATGCACAACAGTCAATGGTAGCATCAAATGACACATATGTCAGAGAACTACAGAGAAGATTCCACACATTCATATAAAGGGATGGCCAATGCACATCACCTGCTGCCGCTGATAGGCTGAGAAGGTCTTCTCAATGTCATCCAGGTCTAGGACCTTAAAAACCTTGACATCATCAACCTCAGCCCAGACTGTTCCCTCGAGTTTATCCTGGGGGGGGGCAGATTTCCAAAGGTGAGACTTGTAGGTGAGAGCCCCGTTTCCTCTTATAATGGCAGCATTCGTTCTATTTATGTCTGGACCTGGGGTCAAGCCCCACCCACCTCAGAAAGTTTGGCCCAGTTGAAGGACTTGAGTGGGTTGGATGGCTGGGGGATGTTCTTCTTCTTAAGGGCAGGCCTCATAGGAGCTCCTGGTGGAGGAGGGGCCCCAAAGAGGGGAGGGCATCCAGGAGGAGGTGGGGGACCACCTGGAGGAGGTGGTGGTGGTGGTGGAGGTGGGCCACCGCAGGGTGGAGGCAGAGGTGGGGGGGGCATGCACCCTGGTGTAGGTGTAAGTGGGGGTGGTGGCAAAGGGGCCCCAGGTGGACCTCGAATGACAGGGGGGCCTCCAGGGATAGCAGCTTGCTGTCTCTGCCAGTAAGAGACAGACAGGTGAGACGGGGCCCGTGTTGGACCCAAAGTGACCTCTGAACTGTACAAATGTCATATAAGAGACTATTTAAATCAGACTATTGAGACAACAGACAGGTCATTAGCACCCACAGGAAGGAGAAATCACCCCCCTCCCTTTGTGGATGTGTGGGAGACATACCAAGCTGAGCTCCTGCAGCTGGAAGGAGAGCTCCGACACCTGCTGCTTGACGGCTCGATGCTCAGCAGTCTCCTTCTCCAGCTTCTCCTTCATCTTGTTGAGCGTCTGCATCATGTCCTCTTTCTCCTGGGTCTTGGCATCACACTCGCGCTCCTTTTTCTCCAGCTTCAGCTGCAACTCCTGGTGCTCTGTGGGGTCAGAGGTAACAGGAGACACCCGGCAGCATTTCGGCAGGGTTACTGCGATGTAAAGCCCTGTAGCTGGGCCACCTTGGCTGGTGCATGCGCAAAGCTGCTCTGGCCATTAGCTGCATAGAAACTTAACAAGAAGATTCAGAACACTACCGTGCTGCTAGCTTGACAGTTTAAAGACAAAACAAGGTCAAATGTCACAATATGTAAATTCTTAAAGCAATAATATGCTTTCGTGTTTCAAAATTTCAACTGATGTGTTTAAAATCCATGGTATAACCCATGGACAAGCAAGCAGACAGACAGGCAGGAAAACAGACAGACACAGAGAGGCAGACAGAAAGACAGACAGGCAGGATGACAGACAGCCAGACACATAAAGACAGACAGGCAGGCTGACAGACAGACACATACAGACAAACAAGCAGGGAGATAGAAAGACAGACATAGACAAGCACAAAGGCATCGCTGCCCTTTACCTTTCCGCATTTTTTCAGCTTGTTCTTTCCACTGCTTCACCTCATTTTCGTTGACCAGCCTGTATGAGAAACAAGGCAAAATAAGTATTTATCTTAACCAAAATATGGCATTTGGGAAATGATCCTGTCCTACATTGACCCCCAAGTCATTCCCATTACTGATCACTTGTTTTTCAAATGCCCTGAAGCACAGACTGAAGTCTTTGCAATATGCTACATTTCATGGATCCTTCAATGATCAAAGCTGGAACTGGGCAGCCTATAACCAGCATAACTGAACTGGAGGCCATTGATAAGCTAAAAAAAAAATAGGCCCAGAGAAACTCAAGGTAGATCATGTGGCAAGCAGAGGGAAAAGACCAGACAAGAAAGAAAACAAATAGCATTTAAGTATTCCTCCCAGTTCAGTAACACATCTAAAATAAAAACAGTTTATTTCTCTTGGGAGAAGCCCACGAATGGCCAAGCAATCGGAACAGAATCTGGGAAAAGACAGAGAAAAGAAGGACAGAGAAAAGAAGGGCAGAGAATAGACTTTCCCTGCTTACATGCGAACCACATTTTTGACATTGAAGTTTTCCAGCGGTGTGGCGTCAGGGTCGTGACCTTTGTCACTCTGCAGCACCATCTGCTGTACGATTCGATCCAGGAGCAGCCAGTATTGCACTGTGTTCCCGCTCCTCTTATCTAGGGAGAGAGCAGGTCTCTACGTGAGCTTGCTTATCATAAAACTGTTAGGCCGCAACCCAGCTGACAGACACGTTTAATGAGAGACCCCCCCCACAGGAAAACGAAGAGGATTAATGAGAATTTTGGGGACCATGAAACAAAAAAGCAAGGTCAGACTTAGACACTATTTCTGCTAGAGCCAACAGCAGTAAAACAAAGATGCAACAGTGCTGACTTACGAGGCATGAGGAGACAGTGGTGGAGCACAGAGAGGAGGTGTGGGTACGCGTCCGTGTGGCTCAGCTTCTTACGGATGAGGTCAAACACTTGGGTCGCACTCTTAGTGTCTATATGTACCTGAAACCATCCGACATAAGCAGCCAGGTTAGGGCGCTGCCATCGAGGGCACTGAGAACAGCCTTGATTTTTGAATGTTCTGCAATCAGGAGGAACTTACAGATTCAAAACGCTTGGATAAGGTCAGCTCATCGTCATTTCTCAACATCTCAAAGAAGTCCAAATGCCTGGAAGAAAAATGAGCTCTGGTCAGTTGAACAACCCCAAGGATGTTCACCCTACCAAGGTCTGGCTACAAAGGGTAACAATGGGACTTACCTGTCTAACGTGGAATTTTCATGGGAGCGCAATTTATCTATGACAGGTTGGATACCCAGCATGAGGAATTCATACCGTAGGTGGACACGGAACTCCAAGTTTGCCTGAGGTCAGAGGTCGAAGTGTCAGTGTCATCGGGGCCAAAAAGCAGCCACGAGTGTGTGGTACAGCACTCACCTCCCCAGCCCCTTGGCTGAGCACCGCGTTGATGAAGGACATGATGGCCGTCTTCAGGTTCACCTCATCTCGGTATCGCCCTGTGCTCCTGTCCAGGTCATTTATCAAGGTCTGTAAAGAAACACCATTATGATGTCGCTCATTACAGCACTGAGCACCATAACCACTGGCACCACTGGTCGCTACACCAAGTCTTCACCTTTGAGCTTTTAGCATGACATTAACAGCACTGAAAAATAAAAAGTGGTATCTTCTGACCCAGAGGATAAAAATTATTCAAAATATTAAGCTTATAGCTGTATCTCTTCATGGCAGGGAAACAAACCTGGAAACGTGTCCTCTCGCAGGCAAACTTCTGGTAGTGCAGCATGGCCTGCAGGACCTTCCTGTGTCCTCCAGGGACCAGGCAGACAGCACCCATGATCTCCAGCACGGCTACCTTGGTCTTGATGTTCTCTGTGCTCAGGCTTTGGGCGATGATGTTGATGCTCTCGGAGTGCGCCAGCACGTGGGCCCGGCCCTGCGAGTTGTTCATCAGGGCTTTGATGCATCCGATCAGTGAGGTATGGATCTGTGACTCTGTGGTCTCATAGTCCATGCTCTTCAGGAAGTTCAGGATACACGACAGGCCATCCAGGTCGATGAACCTGGTCACGAACCTTGGTGGGGAACAGAAAGCAGGGTAGCTTGAGAACCTGAGTAGCTCAGAACCTAGAAGCTCACATAACAGTTAATCACAGTATAGATGTGATGCTTGGTCTGGGCCAGATTAACGCCCAGCGAGGGAGCAACATGACATGTTAATCTTTTATGATGTATAGGAATATTCATAAGCTGTGAGGGCAGGAACATTAACAAATCAAAATTCCAGAACAAAATGTTTTCTGAAATCTTTCTTGATGCCATAATAAGTGATAATAAGTTGAACATTACAAGACTGCAGACCTGAGAGCTTCTGCCTAATGCACAAGCGCGCTAACATTGATCACCTCATTGGCTGCGTCCGCAAAGCCGTCTTCAAGCTCTCGATGGTCTTGTTCCTTTCCTCTTCATCCTCTTTATCTAAGGCCAGAAGAGTCTTCCTCTAATACCAAAAAAGCAAAATAATTTTAATCAATCCTCAAGAATAACAAATAAAAAGCACCATTGTCTTACTGACTTTGCTAACTGCATAAAATCATATAATTTCTGCTCATGGTAATAGACGCTGTTTTACTTGTTTTGCCATTTCACTTAAAACCAGGTGTGTAAATTAATTTCAGTAAAAGGGCACATTCAACCCGGTGAAAATTCAGGCGAGTCGTACCGGTTAGATCTAGATCTAGCAGGCTAATAACACATGAGCAACACCTTTCACCTTCACTGCTCTGCTATGACTCCTTCATTACTGCCAGAAGTCCATTAGTTCTTTCTGCTCTCAATTGCCCTTGTAAGCCGTCGTGTTTTTCGGCACGGTGAGTCTTGTAAGCGGTTGTCTTACACTATAGATCTAATGTATGGTGTTTGATATACAGAATCAAAAACCATTTGCGAGATTTTCAATCAAAACTTAAAGACCCAAGGAAAGGGGGGGGGGGGGTGCAGAAATGTGTAGCAGCTAATAGACCATCCGAGCAGCCCGACACAAACAGGAAACCCACCTGGACGGGTGCTAAGGCCACTTCACCAGGGATGAGTAGGCTGAGGACACATTGAACCCTCCTCCCCCATGATTCCCACACCTCCTTCCCACTTCAAATTTGCAAAACAGTTATTAATCGAACCTCTGATTCAAAGCAGTTTGAAGAAGAACCTGACATGTCACTCTGGCCGGTCTCCACGCAGCCTGAGCCCCAGTCCCCGTTCTGCCTTCCCAGACAAGCTGCTGATCTGGGTACAGTCTCTGCACCCCCCTGCACATTTTATAAGAGCCTCAAAGGGTGGCAGCAGTCAGGTCACCCAGATCACACAGACAGGATGGCCTGATTCCTCGTGGGCTGATTATTCACTCCATCCCCTTATGCCTGGTCTCTCTCTCTTTTATTAATCTCCACTGGCTTCTTTAAGATGTGCGCCCTCTATCTGCCACGGACCTTCAGGTCAGGGCCTGGAAGTTCAGTAGCCACAGCTGACTCCTTTGGTTCTGGACTCAGCAATGCTCCTGCTGGGCTGACTGGCGAGCTTTGGAACGTGGCCATATTACAGGAAGTGAAGGCACAGGGGCATACCTGCCCACTGAACTCCTGCTTCATGGTTACTCTTTTGACCATTTACACTCTGATTCAACACCCATGTAATTCAATCACCTATATCTGGACCGAGGCATCTTAAACAACACAGGCACATTTTAGGTGACGCGTTTAAGTTTCCTAAATAGAACAGAAACTTTGAGGACAATGTTTACGATGCTAAATGTAACTAACCATCTAATAGTAGCGAGGACAAAACAATAATGGATGAAGCACTGCTGCTGCTACTTGTCTCTGCAGTGCACGTGTATTATAATTAGTTTCAGTGACTGCAGTACACAGGTGATAACTCTCTTCAGGAACTGGCTCACTGGTTAGCGCTAAATTCCAGGGCCCCAGGTTCAGATCCCAGCCTGAGCTTGTGTGCAAAGAGGCAGCTTATCCACATGGGTTTTTCCCAAGTATCTGGCTTCCACTCAGAGTAAAAACACACAGTTCTGTGAACCCGAGTCTCCAAATGTGAATGAATATGAATGAATGTCTGAGGTGGAGTGGAATGCCATTCATGGTCCCCCCATGGTCAAGAACCGGCGCTGCATAAGCCTTCATGGAAAATGGATACGGCAGATTGATAACCTGATAAACATCAGCCATGAAGTATTATATTCGGTTTGGTATTATAGCATAAATGCTCATTTCTGTAAACTAGCATTATTCTGCCAATTCACATATTTCTCACATTACATATAAATTATCTGACAACAGATATTCCGTAAATGAAGCCTGCTTCTCAGATCTTACTGTCACGCCCACAACGGAGACCACGTGTCACCCGTGTTGTGAGCATGCACTGCGCAGATGCCGTCTGCTGCCACGAGTCTGACTGTAAAGCACATCATGTGTCCGAATGGCTCTCATTTTTATTACTTCTATGTATCTGGGAAATGAAATTAACTTGCCCACATGGAGGAATTCATGGCAAAGGCTGTTAAAGAGAAATACGAAGCAGAACTGCCAGCAGCTGCTGGCCTGAACACTCACCACGGCCATGGAGTTCAGCTGGTCGATGTAATACTCCGGCCAGCTGGTGGCGCCCTTGTTTTCCTCCTGCTCCTGAAACCACAATCAGTTCCAGTGAGTCACACTTTAAGGCAAGTATGTCAAAGTCAACAGAAATGGTAAGAAAAAAATGCACAAATCATGCTTCTAAACCCATGAAACCCAGTGTGTCCAGCACGTCTTCAGCTGCATCTCTGCCAGCCCAGCATGCTGCATGAAATGGACATTTTAACATGGCAGGAGTAGTGTGCTCAATTACCCTTTTCATTGCTCTTTTTTCCTGTAAATAATGTTTTTCTTTAATTGATAGCCTGCAAAGAGGAGGCCAGCTGTCAATGCTTCCTGACACCCATCTGTGTGCTGCACGCCCAGACAAGATCTGCATCCTCTCGTGCCAGAACCATGATGACAGAGAGGAGGCGTTTCCTGCAGCGCGGCGAAAACAGCTGCAGCATTTTAACAGGATGATTATCATCTGTAATACCACACTTGCAGGGGCGTGGGCACACAGACACACACACACAGACAGACACACACACAGACACACACACAGACACACACACACACAGACAGACACACACAGACACACAGACACACACACACAGACAGACAGACACAAACACACAGACACACGCACACACAGACACTCATAAATATACATACATATACATACATACACACGCATTCTCATTTCTGACTTGTTCCCATCAAATCCCAGCTTGAAGGAATTAATGGTCTCCAAATATTCCCAATCTAAATGCAAATACATCTATTTCTCAGTGTCTGTTTTTGGGGGGGATGTCCCCAGAGTGTCTGTTTTTGGGGGGGATGTCCCCAGAGTGTCTGTTTTTGGGGGGGTGTCCCCAGAGTGTCTGTTTTTCCAGAGTTATTCTCTCTGTAGCGACATGTTTGCAAGGCAACAGCATAGGCTGCACTAAAAATCCTGCAGTGCAGAAGGGCAGACAGCAGACAAGTGTTAGAGAAAAAGATGAAAATGGAAATTAGGTATGAACATCAACTACAGCACCACTGAGACCCGAAACAAAGGATTTGGCACAGAATGAAGAATAATCAGTCGCCCCAGATTCACCGTCATGATGGCCACCACACGAGCAGCCACTGCTACACACTGGTGTTTAGTGAGTATGCGGTTTCACGAGCAGCCACCGCTACACACTGGTGTTTAGTGAGTATGCGGTTTCACGAGCAGCCACTGCTACACACTGGTGTTTAGTGAGTATGCGGTTTCACGAGCAGCCACTGCTACACACTGGTGTTTAGT
>JAODKF010000045.1:625101-639622 GCA_026779585.1 Mormyrus proboscirostris
GGGGGGGGGGGGGGGGCCAGTGTTGTCGCCCCATTGCGTCATTTTATTTTTTTGGTTGAAGTCTTTTCTACCCATCCATCCATCCATCCACCCTCCCTCTATCTGCTCACCACAGACAGAAACATGCGGGGTGCCATCTTACTTGTTTGTGAAAGAAAAGAAAGTCCTCTAAAATAAACATTTTTACAATTACTGATAATTAATGGTGGTTAAATGGCAATAATTGTCATTTACCCTACAACATTCACAAGATGACTATAAAAAGAATGATTCTTGGTATACCTACAAAAAAAAAATCAAATATCAAGACCATAATGTGTAATGAATGTGTAAAGGCAGTGAGGCGCTTTAATGGGCAGTAAGGCCCCCGCTGCACTGACGGCGCTGGCACAGTCCCAACAGGCCCGGCATACTGCATCCCGCTGATTCCTCTCTCCCCCCTAATCCATACCCTGCATCACGAGCAGAGCTCTCTGCAAAGCACCCCCCACAAATGAGGACAGGGGTAATAGCAGCACCCAGCCCCAGAGTGACAGGCTGCTTGGGTCTCAGGCTGCTCAGTCACCGGACAGCCGCCCACGGTGACCGGATGCCCCCGTCATGGATTTCTCTGGAAGGACGTGGGGGATGGACACACCGCCGGGAATCCCTTGCAATGCTGCTGTTGCCATGGCAATGCAGCCTTCTTGCGGCATACATGGTCAAAGACGCACTCAGTCACTGTAAGCTACACCTTCCACCGACCAGGAACACATTGTGAGGTTTAAATATTGTAGTTGGGGTGTAAAATATCGAGGCTTTGATAACTGAAAAAAATAGCCTCTGAGATCATCGGGGCCAGCAGGCTTCTTCAAAGCTCAGTACAGGCACATCCCTTCCTCTGTGAGGAAAAGCAGGTGAGATATCACTCCAACAGACCACACTATGCAGCAAAGAGGCCCTTCCCATCCAGAGACAGTGCTGGCATTGCTAAAAACCTGCCGTGAACATCTGACCCCCATTGCCGTGAGACTACGAGCGCCACGCACCTCCAGCCTCCAGAGATCCAAAGCACCTCACTGACATCATGCCACAGAACATCACGCAGGGCTCCAAAAGCTCTGCAGCTATAAACTATCTCAGCTGAAACTGACGGAGAGGTTCTGAGATCTGATGGGCCCTGAATGCTTACAGCTTAAAGTGGAGAACCTTCAGTGCTAACCTCGCCTGGGGAACTCGCCTATCACTGCCCAGCTCAACTTCCGTTTAATAACTCACTATTCCCTCAAAGTCAGAGGCTAAAAGGACCATCTCTGTAGGTCAGTACATAGCAAGGTCATGCTGGGGTGGAGCTCTAGGCAGAAGGTTTAAAGCCATGTCAGACTGGCTTGCAGACCACCAGAGAGTCCGGGAACAGGCTAGACAGGCCGTACAAACTGGTATGATTCCAGTATGGAGTCCAGCATCAAAGCCAGTCAGGACTACCAGGTCATTTAGAAATGCTGCAGAATCCCTGTCACTGTCAGACACTAAGGAGGCCAACAAACACCTGGTACCACAAAGAGGGGTGTGATGGTCAGAGAGAGAGAGTGAGCAGGAGGTTGGGGAGCAGGAGGACGGGGGGCAGGAGGTGGCAGCTTACCGTGAGCAGAGTGTCACACGAGCTTGAGAGTAAAACAAAAATCAAAGAGCCAATCTACATACTACACAACAATAGAATCCTATTATACCCAAAGAAATCTGATATTGCTTTGTATAATTTTACATAAAGAAAACAAAATCCTTCTGTAAATTCCAGAATCTTCCCACAAACTGAAGCCACTTCTCCTTTTAGAGGGGCAAGAGAGACCCAGGAGTGAGAGCCAGGACATCCCCTCCAGTGTGCGGCTCCTCAAGGTTGACAGGCCCACGTGCGGCTCTCGGGGCTGGGTGTGGAGTCTGCAAGGTCTCCTCTTTGCTGCAATATTTATGTTTTTTGAGGCTCTGCTTTGACAGCAGTGGTTTCTGGGGGGGGGATCTCTCTCCATGTCAATACGGTTAATAGAATTGAATGGGAATGAACTGAGAGGGGGAGGGGGGGAGAGCGAGAGAGAGAGAGATGTACATGTATGTGTGTGTGTTTCTATGTCGGATGTCCTTATCTTCACTGCCTCTACATAGAACAAAACACAGTCATTTCATTCACAGTTGTCTCCCACACACACACACACACACAAGTGCACACACACACACACACACACACACACAGGCACACAGATTCCCAGCACTGCACCGCAGAGGCTCAGCACAGATCCCTCCTACAGAAGCACGTACGGATCCTGTGCAGCGCATTATCCTTTCACTGACGCTCCTCCTGCGTCAGGCAGCGATACCAGTGCCCCCCTACCCCTAGCCGCAAGCCACCCTGTCTCATGTGCAGCCCTCCTGAGTCCCACAGGGGAAGGACAGGGACACGGCTGTAGCACAGAGACACTCCCGCACGCAGCTTGGCTGTGCACCAGTGACGCCGGGGTAAACAGCATAAGCAGCTCACCTGCCACTGCAAAGACCCCCCTCCCCCACCCAGGCAGAACACTGACAGACCCCTCGGGGCAAACCGACAGATGCCTGAATGATAAACACCATCCTGCTATGGGGGGGGGGGGGGGGGGGCAGAGCAGCCAGTACCTTGTCAGCAGTGGTGGAGCGGCGGACCTTCTGCCGGCAGACGGGCTTAGTAGCGGTGTCTCCCCAGGGCGCCCCCTTCCCAAGCGTACATGATCCCGTCTTCCTCCCCAGCTTGTTTCGGAGCAAAGTGCCCCCCTTCCTCTCCCTGGATTCCTCTCCCGCAAGCTCTCTCCGCCGCGCCAATGCTCAGGGTAAACGCGTGGATCGCTCCACTGCAAGCCTGTCTGCTGGCTCTCAACCACACCTACTCTGTGTGGCAACAGCCTCATTGGACAGAGCCCAGATCAAGCCACACCCCTCCAGCTGCAACTCCTCCTCCCCCTCCTCCTCATCTGCTTGTGTGTTTAAGGTCTATTCGGACAGAAATGGGAGAAAGCATTTTTCTGGCACGACCCTAAAATTGACTTAACCTTAGAAAATGTAATAAGAACAGCGTCTCCATCAGAACTTCTGAATGGCAGGGAAGCTGACCCAGATATTAACCTCTACAAATACTCTAAATACTCTTAGTTATTTAGGTACCAGTCATGGGCTCAACACAGGAGCCACACAACAAACAATGTTCCCCATCGATCGTCTCGTTTCATAGAAATAAAAGCAGCTCTATCATAAAACACTATTAGCTTAGCAACATTCCCCGAATGGTCGGCTGTGTTAAGTAAGCGGGGGGCAAGCAGCCTGAAACCCGACCCCCCCCCCCGAAAATCTCCTTCCTCATTACCATCCTCTTCCCACAATTAACACAGACTTCAAAGCAGACAAGTTCAAAGCAGAATGGCAGTCAGGGCTGGACTCATGTTTTTATTTGAAAACAAAATTACTGAGGACAGCAGTGGGACACGACAAGGTCACTTCCTGTTTTTATGGCCTTTTTAACCCTGTTCACTTTAGAGAAACAGCATTCAGTTCAGATGTGTCAGTTTGTGGGCCAGGAGCAAACAAGCCTAGAGACACACAGACACAGACAAACACACTAATATCTATCATGCATCATTCCTCAAAGGTGCCGTGTGTCGTGTCCTTCCTGCCCAGAGGAACAGCACTCTACCCTAACGATCACACTTATGGCATTCTTCCAGGCCACATGATTTGGGTCAAATGACTTCCTTGTGGAAGTGGTGGGGCAACCTGTGTGAAAAGCACCCATTCATGTGCACTCAATTGCAGTTTAGATACTGTAGTAAAGCACCAATGAGCAGTAGTGTTCCCGCTACAGCTGACTGGGGGGGGGGCACATACCAAGGAGGGCCGTGTGCTCGCCACCAAGAGCAAGGTGCAGCCACCCAGTGGTGTCCTCGGGGCACTGACACAATCACCACCCAGTGGTGTCCTCGGGGCACTGACACAATCGCCACCCAGTGGTGTCTTCGGGGCACTGACACAATCGCCACCCAGTGGTGTCCTCGGGGCACTGACACAATCGCCACCCAGTGGTGTCCTCGGGGCACTGACACGATCGCCCTTTATTGCTGATTATTGTGCCGCTTAGTCAATGCCTTCCAACAAATGTAACAAGTTTGTCAATTAATATGACTGCATATGTCACTGGGGCAATGTAGGCGAGGCACGTCGCACAAGGGAATACTAGCAGGAAACTGGCATCCTCTCCGCCCTCCAAGGGGCAACTTTTGGGTAAAGGGTCTGTGTCGTTAAGCACTGTGCCCCCCAGAAACTCAAAAAGCTGGGGCTCCCGCCCTGCTCCACAGGAGTCACACCCGCCACAAGGCGTGACGGCAGCTCAAAATCTGGGAAAGAGAGAGAGGCTTTAATGCACAGCAAAGAGTCAGAGGCCTGGGGCCAGACGCCACTGTCTAGCTGGGCCGCTTAAAAGTATTAGAGTGGTCAGAAATGGTCAGCAAAGCCGCTGCCCACAATGGGGCCTCCTAATGCTGAGAATAATCCCCTGCTGCCCTCACACAGGTCCCAGTTCAGCACAGAGCAGGAGCCCCAGCAGAGGGGCAGCAGACCGGCGTCCATCTCGCTCTCAGTCGATGGGGCTTAAATGTCCCCCTTTACAGGAAAGGGGAAAGTGATCAGTGGTCATTGTTGACACACCACAGCACATAGTACCCGACAACGAAAGGTGTCCTCTGCGTTTAACCCATATGTGACGTTGTGACAGAGCAGGGGGCAGCTAATTCAGCACCTTGGGAGCAGTGCTTGGGGGCGGTACCTTACTCTGGGTACCTCAGTGATACTTTGCTGATTGGGGATTTGAACCAACAATCTTTCAATAACAAGTGCGCTTCCCTAACGATTAGGCCACCACTGTCACTGTCACCATCACCGTCACCTCCTGTGGGAAGCAGCATGTCCGAGAGCCACACGCGGGCCCTGCACGGACAACCCACCAGCCCTGAGCGCGTCCACGTAACAACCACGTCGATCTGCTATAATCACAACAAGGGCCTCATTTTCACGGCCCCCCTCTTATCAGCACTCTGCCACCTCCCACAACCCAAGCCGCTCCCCTGCCTCAGTCAGCGTGCTCTGAGAGGACTCCACAGCAAGCGACGGACAAACAGCAGCCCGATGACGCGGCACCGGAGAAACACAGAGGGGCCTCAAGAACAAGAATCAATGTCTCCCTCAAAGTATACTGCTGAACTGCATGTTCAATGAGTATGACGTCGTCTCTCTTCACAACACGGTCGCTAATGAACAGATTATAGATCGAATGCACTCTGAACATAAATAAAGATGTGAGTACAGGCACAGTAATGTTTTTAAAGACACTCAGTGGTATTTACTGACTCCCTAGTCGCTATCTTCCCAGTGACCTCGGGAGTACTGGAAGTGACTCCCCATGGAGGCTCTGGATTACACATCCCGAGGGTCAGACACCTCTCAGCAGGCCAAGGAAGCTTTGAAATAATTATATTCATTGTAAAAAACTGTGAAACTCACATATGCACGGTTATAAGAACAGACTCACTCCATCAGTATATCGATTATTAAAAGGGCTGTGGGCTGTTGATTTGGTAGCAGGCAAACCATCGGGCAGCTAGAATGTCAAGGTGGAACGTCAGCCCTCGGCCCATGTGGGACCCAGATATGGCAAACACAAGCGAGGGGAGCTTTATAGCCCTCGAGTACAGGCGAACATGCAAACAACAGTGAAGCATGGCATCAGCTAAGCAAATAACACAAGCAGAATCCGTCAACGTTCTGAACTGCATACCACATACAAATATTTGTAGGATCTTGTTTCAACCTGAGCAGCTATTAGTTGTTCCTCATGGTTAAAAAAAATGAGAGGAAAAAAACAGGAATCCAAAAACACTGCAGCTCCCACCTCCCAGCTGCTGACTGCTTGCAAAAGGTCAACGATGATGTTCCAGTTACACTAGATGCAAGTGTGCACACAAACTCCAGTGAAAGGAGCCATGCAATGCAAAACACTTTTAGTTAGACATCTATCTCCAAACAGGGTAAAAATTAGCAGATAATAAAATTAAAGGATTTCTCTTTTTTTCCATGTGGTCGGACATATAAGAGACAAGTGCAATCACGCATGACTATTCAAATACGATTTAAGAAATTAGCTGAAATTGGATGTTGTGTAAACCCATGGGTGGGAATAAAATAATTACAGTGGTTCGAATTAGGATTTAGAAACACCACGCTATAGTATTCTTAATTATCGCCGTAACATCTTGTAAAAATGCATGTAGTATGCATGTAGTACTTCCTGCCCAAACCTTACATTCCTGCTGTGTTTGTCGCCCCATCAGCTATCGGACCAGATACTGGGGTGGAAAAAACGGCATTTAGCGTCTCTAAACAGGTAGCGCGGTCCAAAACGGTCACGTGACCAAAGCGACGGGCGCCGCAGTGCCACTGAAGCGGCGACGTGACAGGACGGCGGCGCGCGAGACGGTGCGCCCATAAAAAATAAATACAGGTGTCCAGGGATGAAACATTTCATGGAGAGCCGCAGGCTAGGGGAAGGGGACGTGGCACGGATGGCCTGTCACCCAGCGTGGTAATTTGCCCTGTGGCGGTGAGGAACCGGTTCCTGTTCGACACGCAGACGACAAAACGGCGGCCGCGTCATTCCCTTCTAATTTACACCGGGGTGACCGTCGGCGTATCGTGCCTGCATCCTTTAACGGAGCCATTCTGGACAGTCATTGCAGGGAAAAATTATATTTATAAAAGCGTCTAAACACCACTGCCAACTAAGAACTATGTTATTATAATATAATAATATAAACTTAATTACATCAGGAGAAAATCAATCACAACTGCCGAAGAACACCAGCCCAAATGGCAAAAAAAAATCCACAATAACTTTTTTTTTTGAAGCATCCAAAATGAATAGCAAACCTAATATCTCCTGCTTCATTTCATTCTTTCTAAACCTTAAACAAAACAGGCAAATCTTTCAATAAGAACTGCACCTGTTTCCCGAAAACAATGAATAACTCTGGCTTAGAAAGATGTCATTATATAAAGATGACATTATATCAAGCCCTCAGCTAAAACATGTTGTGTGCCTTTCCTCGCATGATTCACTCAGTGGATGCTCTAATTCCGCACGTCAGCCGCATAAGGCAGATTCGGAAGGTAATTTAAGGCCACTGGCTCCTGCATGGGGGCAGAGCAGAGCAGCCCTCACCCCAGAGCCCCCTCGGTCTGCGATGAGGGTTCTCCACACACCATGGCTCCTCTGCGTATAGTGTCACTGCGTGCAATGTCACTGCGTTCAGTGTCACGGCATCCGTGCTGCTGCTGACCAAGGCAGAGCTCTAACGCAGCTGGGAGGCCCCAGTTGGAAATGCACCCCCCTGCTCCCCCACACCGAAGGCATGGGTTCCTGAGGATCACTGAGGGTTCCACACCACCTGAGCCTTTACAAAAGAGCAGGAAAAGGAGAAACCAGCGAGGCACCTGCTGCTCAGATGTCAGCTTCTTTTCAGGACTCAGGATGCAGTAGCCCGGGCTCCTGAGTCGAAGCTGGAGATCTACAGTCCTGTACATCTCTGATGATCTGCCAGGACCATCTGAACCCTCACCACCCTGAAGTCTCCACTTACAGCTGAGGAGAAGCCAGACTAGAAGGTTCCTGTACACAACATGAAACAGCCCAGAAACGCAATGGAGACAGGTGGCCATTTTGGCACCAGGCTAGCTTCACAGAGACAGAAAAAAGTCGGAACATCGTGACTATATATATTTTTTTTTCATTTCAGTGTAAATTCTTGGACACGGTACATCGTGTGCACAAGTGTGTATATTACAATGATAAAGACACACACATTCAGTGCTCACAGACTGCGTGCATACAGACCGGCCCACAGAACGACCCACAAAACGTTTGCGTTCCTTACCGCCACTCTGGAGTCACCATCATAACAGAGTTCACTCCATCCCCCATGGAGAGAGGAAACACTTCTCTCTCAGCCAGATTTGACTGTTAGACTTTATCATCGCCCTGAATGAATTTTGCACAGCCTGCTGAGCCTCACGAAGCAGCAAAACTGGCAAATATCACACTGTAGCAGAAACACTGCATCACAGAACCTCCACAAGAACAAGATGAACCATCAGTAACTACCAGGATCCAACTACTCTACCGGCCCACAGGGGGACGGAACGGGGACCAAACAAAACCTCAATATGCCTTAAGCTGACAGCTACCTAAGTTCCTCAAAAAACCCACAGATGGACATGGAGACCTTCCCTTTACATAGGTTCACTGAGGGTGGGTTGGGGCAACATGCATAATTTAAAGAGTGTTCACCTGATTTATTTATTTTGGGGCGACAGGATAAACACTTACGGTCAAAACAAGTACAAAGACAGCATAGCCATTTTAGGATATATCAACAAACTAATGATGAGTATCTCTGTTGCATGAGTCAGATAAAGAAGCTTAACATCAAAGCTTTTACTCCAGCAGACTCGTCTCCTCCATGTATGACATGGCTCTCAAAATAAAAAGTTAATGTTGACGGACAAAAAAATGTTTGAATCTACCTTTAAAACCAGTTCGGCAAATGGCTCTAAAACTGTAGCAAAATATTCTAGGGGTGCTGGATAAATGGCTGCCCATCTCCTGTGTGTGTGTGTGTGTGTGTGTGTGTGTGCACCTATCTGTCTATCTATCTCAAAGAAAACCATGATGGGATATGCAAAAAGAAACATTCCAGTGTAGCTGTACTGCACCCCGATTGGCCCTTTTGGTCACAGCAGAGCAGCTGGTGCGGCGGCTGCTTTGAGAGGCTCTTCACCACAGGGGACCAGAGCAGCGCCTTCCCCGAAACCCAGGGTGTGGAGCAGCCTTTTGTGATTCCTGTTCACTTGTGATGCTAATTTACGCACCATGTGGGCTCTACCGACACCTCATCCTGCTAATCTTTGGCTAATGTGGACCTTCGGCACTCAGTCATGTTAATCTAGGGCCATTATGCTCCTGTCCCATCCAGAGAATTGGCCCAGTTCTGCTGTAGAGGAACAACATTCAGAAACAAGCACCAGAACCTCACCACAGACATGAGAAGGAACAATTAAAGCATAATTATACTGAAGTGGTATCAAAACTGACAGGAGACCCAGCAAATGTCAGTTGCCTCATATTTCCATTAAGCGATGACATGTCCCTCCCTCTGAACAGTGCCCCCCCCTCCTTGGTGAGCGAGTCTGGATCTCCAAGCAGGATAGCACTTACAGCACCCCCCAAAGCCGGCGGGGACCCGGCACGGGGCAGCTACCTTGCACAACAGCTAGGGGCCCCTGGGGGGATGGGGTCTGTCCTCCAACACAGATGGGATGATATCGCCACAGTATCAGCAAAACAGCAGAGGGAAGCCTGGAGGAGCAGGACCCGAACCTTCATCCAGTGACTCGGGGCTTCAGGGGCAAAGATTTATTAACCTACTGGGTGTAGCTCAGCTTAAGGCAGCCACACATCTTCGCTACACTTTTTTAAAAAGTGGTATTTACTTGAGCACAGCTTGTATATTTTCAAACAAAATCAACAACCAACAATAACAACCACCTCCACCACCACCTCCTCTTCCACCTCCTCCTGGGTGCTCCTGTCTGTGTGTACTGGGATGAGCTCCAGGATAGCTCATAGGATAAGCTGGTTTGGAAGATGGATGGATGGATGGATGGATGGATGGATGGATGGATGACGCAATTTTATGCAATCGGTTTCTGATGGTGAGTCAGAGGCAGCCACAGTGACAACAATGAGCAATGCAAGTCTCCCTCACATACACACACACAAAGAACATCTTTAGAAGCAGCAGTTCACCTAAATGGCACATTTGAGACTGCCGCTTCTCACTGAGTAATTACCTTGTAAACAGGTTCAGTGAGTTTGCGGCAGAAAGAATGGGATTAAAATCAGACACCCTCCGCAGCATTAAAGGTACCATTTCACTAAAGCGCAGATAAGAGGCCATAACTGATGACAGCGGCGCTTGTGAGGAAAATGAGATCCATAAGGGTGATGCCGTCGGAGATGAGAACACTTTGCAAGATCAGACACTCCAGAAAAAGCCCATTTCCAGAAGGGAGGCGGCCTGAGGGCCCCGCGATCCGCAGGTGTGAAACATGACCCACCGCAGCAGACATGACGGCCTTTCCCAGCCCAGGGCCCCGAAAGCAGCATTTCACAACAAGTCACCGGTTCACCTTCTTCAGTTTTTCAGAAGTTTCATGAGAAACTTGTGGTACAACTTACCAGCAGTCGTCTAGAACAGAGTAAACATGATTGTTAAAGTATAGGACGATTTCAAGGGAGCTCACAAATTTCCATCATATAAAAGAAATTCTGTACTTTTATGATTATTCCCTTCTTTGTCGTGTGTCTGTTTTGCTTTTCGAGACGTCATTTCAGCCAAATCTCCCCATTTAACGTTAAGCCTCACAGCAGGAATAATCACCCCTATCCTGCTCCCTACTACAAAGCGCTGTTCATAACAGTGGAATGATCTGATATGTTCTCCATTAATTTCTTATTTCATTGCTGATGTCCAGGTTTAAAGTCAAAGTAAAATGTATGATTTTTTTTCCGGTCTCAAAGATCGGAATCGCTAACGGATTTCCACCAGCTGGAGCCAGTTCTGTCCGGCCGACCTTTCAGCTGCCACGTTTGCTCATTCTCAGCTTTTGGAGGGAAACCTTTTTTTGTGCCCGACTTGAAGCTGGCTTCTTGTCTCCCACAAGGCTCTCCAGCGTGCAGCCTTGCAAAGCAGCAAGCCTTCCCCCCTCCCTCCTCTCTTCTCTCTTTCCTTCTGTCCCCCCCCCCCGCCGCCCCCGCGCCGCAGCACCTGGATCATGTCAGGTGATGCCTCAGCCTGTGCTGTAACCAAATCCCTGGTCTCCATAGAGACAGAAGTACCGCAGGGTCACAACACATGAGTGACGTTAGCAAGCAAGAGGGAAGTGAAAAAGCCGGGATACGGTAATTCACCACAGCCGCTTAGACTGATGGAGGCCAAGCTGAGAGAGATATCAGAGAGACGCGTCTGTCTCTGCGCCATGACGCCACCCTCCCCCCCACATCAATACATGACTTATGCTTATTAAGAAGCTCCACACCTGGATTTCGCCCAAACTGGACTGCAGCTCCGGTCTTCTTCACTCTTGAAAACGCTCGTCCGGCTCCCCAACTCCGCACAAAATGTCACTACACTTAGCCGTCCTGTTAATAATTCAACAAGTGTCTATACATTCTAAACATGATGTGTCCAGCAAAACCATCTATGTTTACATGCCGACGACCATGTTTTAATGCTCTTACGTACTGCGTGTTTCATCCTCACTTTGCAAAGTGCACTGAGCTGCATGTCTGTGCGAAAGGTGTCGTATGAATAGAATAGCTATTATTAGAGCTGAGAGATAAATCGGTAAAGTATCATATTGCGATTATTAACATTCATATTGTCATCAATTTGAATATCATGAATACAATGCAAACCACTTATAGTGATCACGTCTGTCTGGCTGAAATTGATCATTATATGCAGATGATCATTATAACCAATTTTTTACATTCTTTATGTCTCAGGCAGATTTTCATTTAAGTGATATTTACATATTTATTACATGAACATAAGGTGACAGAATGGACTAAAATTACTTTATGTACTGAATGTTATTGACTCTTTCAAAATACAGTACAGCAGTTTAAAACGGTTTTCAAATTACAGTACCGTACAAATGAAATCACTGAATGGTATTACCATTGCGCTGTAATACAGTATGTGCTCAGCCCGGAACAGAGAACGGTAGATCAGTCTCATATATTTCTGATATCAAACCAAGATCTCATTAAGATGTGACAGATACTATACTGAAAATCCTCATTTTTAACAAAAAGAGAATTATTGAGCAGTTTTGAAAAAGGCATCTTGATTTATATGCGATTTGATGATCTCTCATTGAAGCTGGTCTCCCCAGGGGCCAAACTGTGCTACAAAACGCTCCTCCTGTGCTTTGACAGACATCTTACCCAAAGCAGCCAAGATGGGAAACGGGGGGTGGGGGAGGACTTGGCCCCCCCGCATGACCTATTTCAGACTGAAGCAGGAGGCAGACAGATGACGGTCTGCAGGTCAGACGCTGCAGTAAGATGGAATTTGGCCATTATGATTTCCGTGCGTTTACAAAATTTATTTGACCCTAATGGGGGCAGAGAGCACCCTGTACTCAGAGCCGGGGCGGGAGCCAGAGCAGGGGCAGGCCGCTGACCAGAGTAAGTACAGATCAGCTGGCCTGCGGCGTGTTAAGCAGCATGTTCTGAACACCACGCCTGCATGTGGTCTGTCATGTAGAGAAAGATGATTAATATTTAATTAATCACAACAAAAAGCCTGTAGGCATAGCCTGGCGCGCACCGGGATGCCACCCTGAGGCAAGGCAGACAGGAGAATCCCCATTATAACCAGGTACTGCCGGTTGCCATGGATACACAGTCCCAAGATGCAGAGGGGACAGTGAACATGGCGGAGACCTGCAGACCACATCATGCTGCAGCAGTGACACGAGTCAGGGCCCCTGCTCCTCAGCGGCATGCTGACTCCACTGGGAGATTCCTTGGATATTCTGATCCTGCTGTTTCCACAGGCACCAGCTGCCAAAGGATTCCCAGCCCATGCTACGATTGCTGGGGCAACGGCATGTGTGGACGATGGGCCAGGGATATCTAATCCCATGGCTGAACCTCCCAAGTCCGGAAGAGGGGAGAACCTCCCCTCCCCGCTGGTGCCCGCCGGCTCTCTGACCGGCCCCACCCCGCTGGTGCCCGCCGGCCCTCTGACCGGCCCCACCCCCCTGGTGCCCGCCGGCTCTCTGACCGGCCCCTCCCCCCAGGTGCCTGCTGCTTGCACACAGCACCACATAGAAAAGAGCAATGAGGCTGCGCAGCTTGTTTGCAGCTCCCCCTGCCAGGCAGCTGCATGCCTGGAAGGCACAGTGAGCGCAAAGCAAGCTCAAAACAAATAGTGTCCATTCACAGGGGCGCGAGTCAATGGCAGGGGAGCATCTACTTTGCCCAGCTAGAGGTGGGGGCCCCAGTTTATTCACTGTCCACAAACCGCAGGAGGCATCCGGCCAGACCATTACAGAGCGCGAAGGCCTCGACCTCGCAGCCGCGTCGCCCGCTGAGCCGAAGCGGCTTCAGTCCCCTGCAGTATCACAAGCAGCAGGGGCCCCTGGACATGGCTGGGGAAACCCCACACCCACATCATTCAGGCCAGCTTCCCTCTGGCATTTTTCCCTGTTCTTCCTCATCACCAGGACAGAGATGTCAGAGGCTTCCTGCTTTTAACACCTTCCCCCATGCAAATGGCATTTTCCCTTTAAGCCACCCCCCAGTCAGCGACGGGGAACCTCTCATCAGGCTGAAACCCTCTAACCAACCTCTTAGCTGTTCACTTCATGTTTTCTCAAAGTCTTTCTGCAGAAAACACATCAGTGGTCAGCAGAAGTCCCTCCCAGCACGTGTGTCACATGACCAGGCCAATGACACCAGGGTCACATCGTGCATGATTTACTCCAGGAAGACAGGAGATGCAGAGCAGGGAAATCCAGGCAGGAGCGGCTGAAGCCCGCGAAGGTGCCTGCAGGAACAACACGGTTTTGACAAGAAAACATTCCCACACAGCTGAGTAGCACCATGTGGTAATGTACTCCAGAACAGGGAAATACTCCACGCTGCAAACAGACTGGAAGCCACACATTCAGTAATGAGAAATAAATGTTACAATGTATTTCGCAAAGTCAAGCCTTCCAACTTCAACGGCCAAAAATGATCTGATGATGACTATTGTTGTCATTCACCATTTCCCCCCATTTTAATAACAAACTAAGGAGTATGTCACTAACTCTAAATAGTGTATAATTATGAACCACAACTACGAAAAGCCTATTTATACCTTATGTCGTTTTTGCTCTTTCAGTACATCATACGATAAAGTATTTTAACAACAATTCCAGGGCCAGGAGGAACTCTAATAGGAATTACGGCATAATGGCAATTAGCAGCTACCGGTGTTTGAATTATAGTCAATGGATACATTATTGCGTATGCAAAAACGTGAGTTCATCAACTTTTCCCGAAACACGCAGGTCTTATAAACACTCATTGCATAAGAGTGGAATGGTCGTGTCCATGCCTGACAGACTCCAAAGCGACCAGCAGCGCGCGTGCCCTACTCAGACACATACTGTAAGAAATTGTGCACAAAATGTGTCGCCACCTGCCCGCACCACCAACCAGCCGTGGATCCGGATTACCGTAACGTGACGTGGACTATGAAGAAATAAAGCCGACTGAAGCGGCAAGCACCAATCCAAGAGTACAGACATACAGACAGGAGAAAGTACAAGAGTTTATCAGGAGAAATCATATATATAT
>JAODKF010000045.1:639722-649879 GCA_026779585.1 Mormyrus proboscirostris
ATATAAACTGGTACATTATAATGAAACCCGCAGAACTGGTTTAAAGTCACTACAATTTACTACTTCATTTTAACCATCGCGTATTTGAAATAATTATTAGTAGCGTTACTTGAATATCCTGCCATTAAATTACAAAGTTATATTTTTCACCTCACTGAAACGTATAGATAATCTGATAATTAATTTCCCAGGAGAATGAAAGTAACGCTTAATATGGGGGAGAGAAACCTTACTTTTGAAGTCGCTCCATCCTGTAAGCGTAGCGCAAACTTATCGACAGCAGCGCTATACAATTCGACGGCTGCAGGTGACATCATCCCATCAGCTGTGTCACATCCAATAACCAAGAGGGTCTGCTGGGAAATGTAGTTTTACTCCATGAACGTTTCCAAAGCAAAAGCTTGTTTTCCGAAATTGGAAGGCTCTTAAGTGCTGCACTGTGCCTCAGGAGTAGCGCTGTTGCCTTACAACTACGGGGTTGCTGCATGATGGATTTTACGTGCTTTCCTCCTGGTCGAGTTTTTCCCTGCTGTCCGAAGACATGCAGTGCTCATAGCTAAATGCTATGGGATTACAATCGCAGTCTTGTGCGCTGGGTAGGTTCTGTGACCCTGATCAGGATAAGCAGTTAGAACATTAATGGAAGGCTCTTAATTTGATAGCCTTTTAAATAAATGATTTAAGTTTCCAGTTGCAGCTCGGTGACTAAGTGGTCAGCATTGTAACCCCAAACCTATTTCTCTGCCTGTGTTTGAGCGGCTTGTATATTGGCCAGGACTGTTGAGTGCTGTCCAAGAACGTGGTCTAGGTGAATTGGTATCCCTGTGTTGCAGCCAGTGTATAATTATGTGCGTGATTAAGGCGCTTTCACACCTCGGGAACTTTTCTCTGGAACCAGAACTTTTTTCCGGAACCTGGGACTTCTGTTGTGTTCACACCTCAGGAAATCGGCCCGAAGGCAGTTCCCGAGCCCTTTTCCAGTACCCGCACCAGACTCGGTAATTTCATTTCAAACACAAATTGCTGTGCATAGCGTGCTGATTGGCTGCTGATTGACTTGACCACAAGCACCGGTGTTAACTTGAAAATGACGGCGCAGGGAGAAAGGTGGAAAGAGAGTAACAATTGGAGCAGATGGAATTATTTTTATACCTTTTAAATTACATTTAATGCATCGATTAATGCATTTCGATTGATCCCTTAGTAACTAACAAAACGTCTTATTAATCCTCCACTGTTCTGGCGTGCGGTGATGGATTGGCGTCCTGCCCAGGCTGTCCTGGGTGAGCCTCTAGCCCCCCCTCGTTCTGTTCAAATCTGCCCCTCCATTCCAAATCCAGGCCTTGTTTTCAAGTCTCCCAGGTAGTTAGCTTCATTATTTCTGGCTTTAATTGGCCAGAGGCTTCACACCTGGCTCTCAGGTAAAGGAAGCTCCCCTCTTTGACAGATGCCGTCCTCATCTTTGATTCAAAATACTGAACTAAGCTTAAGTGCTGTAAACTGAGAGCTGAGTCTAGAACAGGTGAATAAGGAGGAGTGATGGAATCCAAAGCAATGCCAGTGTTTTGAGGTGTTTTTTCAGAAGGGGGCGCTGCTGATGCATCACATGCATCTCTCAAATTTGCCAAACCTGCTGTTAACAGAAGATGTATCTTTACCCTATTTTCTTTGTGTTATATCGTTCATCAGACACCTCTGACGCCAAGTTTAAACGTTCTGTGGATTCTGGGAAAGGTCTGACCTGACTTCTTTCAAGATTGTCATCAAGTTAAATCATTCTAATTTGTTCCAAAAATTTCCCAGCGATGAAATTTCACAGCACTTTCGCATTGTCCAGTCAGACTTCTCGCCATTCGGTCCAAATTAGGGAATAGATTTTTATGCCTTATCATATCTTGCGTATTTGCTGGTTTGAGTGGACTGTGGGTGAGATTTTAGACAGACCCCAACTCTGGAAATCTGAGCTTGCAAAATCCTTTGTACGTATTTTAAAAAAATTCCTCACCTGCAAACATTTGCCAGGTATGACGGCAGGCCACCAGTTACGAACTGCAGTGACCCTATTCGTACATTTCAGATACCGATGTACAAATGTAACTTATTCGCCATTAAATGACTTTAACATAAATGCAATTAGCATTAGGTACGTCTACAAACTACAATAGTTTTGGCTTCGGTGTATAATGAAATGAATAATCATGACACGTCATAAAACTACATGTGAAGTGTTTTGCGGCCGGTTTAGTCCGGCCAGCGCCAGGCTACACGCATGCTGCATGTGGAAACTGACAGCATTCACTTCACATTCAGCTAGATAGCTGAAGCCTTTACACAGCTGCACATTTTAATGAGAAGCTCCAGGTGAAGTGCTCCGCGCATGTGAAAAACAGCAAGGCCATCCTTGACCTGATCCAGCAATCTACAGGCCACAGCTGCACACCCTTAACTGCTACTGCACCGACAGAAAAGGCACAATGATGGAGATAAAGGCCTCTGCACAGCCGTATCAGGAGTGCTTTGAAAGGAAACTATTACTGACCAATCAGAAAGGATTTAATGCAGATGCAAGGTTTATCGTTTGCAAAAGACGAAGGATTCGTTAGCGGAAAAATGCGATTCGCTCACAGTGCAATTAAAAGTAAGCAAGACTGGTAGCTTTCAAAGGTAAGTAGACGTGCCTGCGGCCCCCCCCTCTCTTCAGCTGTGACAGGTATATGAAGAGTAAGTTACTGCGCTGGGGCTAGACAGACACGCTGACAAATGCGATTCATTACTTCCACTCCAACACTCTGCTAATTGGCATTACTTTTGCCATTCTCTTGAAGAACATATGGCGGAACTGCGAGCCGTCCGAGGCCAGGCGCCCCCCCTGACTAAACCAGCCACCTTAAAACACTGCAATTTAAACTCCATCAGGGGATCTAAGCTCCCCCTGACGGGGTGACAGTGCTGCCTTTGAAGGTAAGTGGCTGCATCACTCGCAGCTGCTTTCCTGCTCTCACATAAATTATTCAGTTGTCTCACTGTGACATACATAGTGCGCAATCTTAAGCCCTTATTTCATTAATTGAAGTGGCTGTTTAGTAGCAAACTTAGTTACTGTATTGTGCCTGTTGCTCACGTGGGTTTCCTTAGGATTTGCCCTGTAGCTATTGATGGAGCAAGCAAGGGTATGAAACTCCCATGGGTTTGGGTTACAGTGTTCTGTCAGTCACCAGTTGGTCCCTTTTTATTGGTTCTCATAGGATGAGACCAGGCAGTAACTGGCAGCAAACCCTCCATGAATTTCAGAACCCTTTTTCTCTTATGCTTCCATTTAGCCTCGAGGCAGAATTCCGGAGTCTAGAGCAGGAAGCACAGGACATAAGGAGGAGGGACTTCCTTATGTCAGATGGGACTCTACTCCAGCTCTGGGCAGATCCCACACACAGCACACAGCCAGAAATGCTCATCATTGGATGGTGTGAAAATAGTAATTAAAAAAAAGTTATGCGACAAACACAGGAAGATAGAGCAAATGCCACATCCATAATGTTAAGGTCAGGTTGAGCCCCGAAGATGTTAAATACGGCTGTAAGGCTGCAGGCTTTGATCGTCATCATAAAAAATACACATCAACATTAAAAAAAAGAAGAAACTTATACCATCTCCTGAATGAACAAGGATACGCTGCAGAAATGACCACTGATGCATTTCAGTCAGACTGTGTGGGAGAGGTGCTGCGCTACAGAGGTGCGGAGCTATAAACAGGTCAGACGAGCTGCGCAACTCCTCTGCCCGTGGCTGCACGCGCCGCCGCTGACAAAAAGCCACAAATCACTGGTCTAGAAAGGCAGCCGTCACCGTTTTGTTGTAATCTTATGCGCTTAAGTGTGTCCCGTCCTGTACCCAGCCGTGACTCGGACAGGAACCAGGTGGTGAGCAAATGTGTCATAGGTATTGCTCACAACAACACTGGAGTATCACGATGTTACAAAAATCAGTAAACAGCCATCTGTGCGAATGGATTAAACAAGAGGGAGAGGACAGACATACCTGTCGGCTAAGACTGCACATCTATCCACCCATCTTCTATAACTGCTTATTGAGAACATAACAAAAAAAAAACACATCTGTAAATTAGCATGTGACCAACTAGGAGATGGCAACTGTGAGTAACGTATGGAATCAGGGAGAACGGGCCCCTGCGCGACGCTCCAGCCGCCCACGGGGACACGCCACTGCAGAGGCCCCTGACAAACTGAAGCAGCCGCCAGTGATGGGTGCAGATGTGAGGATGTGAGCAGGTGGGAGCGAAGGTCAGTCGGCATTCTGTGGGGGGGGCAGGGTACCGCCCCCATGAGCAGAGATCTCAGATGTGCTCATTAGTGTGTAGAGGGATCATTAATAAACCATCACTGCGTATGTTAAGTGTGACCTACATCCTTTTTTTTAACCTGCCATCTTGCATACATCACTGGCAGATTCCGCTTGTATGCTCTGCATGTGCAGTTGTGTCCAAAAAGCACCTTGTTTATTAAAACTCTGTTTATTGCATATTCCCTTATGACTGGTTTCAGCATCCTGCACCATCTCTGCAGCCAAAAGGCAGATTAAAAGCAGGGCTGCTGTCCCGGCCATTTCTTAATTTCTGAAAAACAAATCTAACGGAGACTCTTCTCATTTTTAAAGGAGACTACAGGTGACTTTGGTCAGCTAATCCTAGAGCCCGTTAAGAGGTTCTGAACACACCGGTCATGTTCCCCAGTTATAACTCTGCTTGAGTGTTATCCCTTATGACTGCAGAAACTGTGTCAGGCTGACCTATATTCTAACTCCGTCAAATCAGTCTCGAGTAGAACCAAAGAAATAAAACAGACCGAGTCAGTCTAGCTCATCCTGGTTTCAGTTCACAGATATGGACAGCATTTCCTGAAACCTTCCCGCATTACCTCTAAAACTGGGCCAAGGTATTTATGCAAACTTCTGTTTGCATCAATTATGTCTTATTCTTTGATCATCTATTCCTAAAATACTTTGAAAAGCAGGATTCATTGCGTGTTACCGCTGACGGCTGCGGACAGGGTGGATGCGTCCGACGCAGTGTGCTAAGATGGGGGAGGGGGAGATGAGGCGCTCGAGCGCTTTAAGCGGCAGCCGATAAACGCGTCACTCCGTCGCCATCGGCGACACATAAGTCCGGGGCTGCACAACCCACAGACCCCCAAAACCAGTCTGACCATTCAGATCGCAATAGTTAACGCTAAGGTTAGGACTTGGTGATCTCACGTCAGTTTTTAAGGGAGAACTTAACAAGACAGGGGACCAGGTGGAATCCATCCTAAGGTAAACGGAGCTTCGCACGCACACGCAGGGGGCAGCCAGCAGGCCCCTGGCCCAGTATAAAGACCCATCTGCAGCCTGCCTTGCGCGCGGGGCTGGCAGCTGGGCCGGGGGCCAACATTACTGTCTGGGGGGAAGCAAAGTGCCTCTGCGTATAATCAGCTCAAATATGAGATCCAAAATAACAGACACGTTTTATGTATATACATGCCGCATACCGAACAGCATACCGAATATGCCAGCAAGCTGTACGGACACGTCGTGTTATTAAAAGTTTTATTCGTGAAATAAAAATTAACCAAATTCCTGCATTTCTTTTAAAACAGATAATGAGGAACGGGCAACCGTACAACTCTCCAAATTAACCGCCGTCAGTAAAATTTAACATGCCTGGGTTTAAATTCATTTTAAAAGGAGTGAAATAATCTCGAACAAACGAATAAAATGTACTTGAGAGAAATACAGTACTTGTGGAGAAAAAAAAGACATCCATCCACATTAATGCGTACCACGACCGCAGCAGCCACAACACAGAGCAACTGCAAATGAAATCGACAACTGTGCTTTAAGACATTGTATTATGCATATGTAAACAGATTAATATATTAATTTAGCACCGGTAGTCACGTATATAGTGACTTAAGTGTCCATGTAAAATTTGCATTTGTTTGCATACACTACTTCCCTCATGTAAAACCAAAGGGAGGTTGATACTGGATGTTTACAACTTTGCCCTAAAGCAGGAGTTACAATATTTCATATTTACTTGTCTACTGCTCCAACTCCACGTAGCTGGCCGTCATCACTCACGACAGTAACGGAGAGCCAGAGAGGGATACCGGCGCTTTGCTGCTTGGCAAAACCAATGGTGTCCAGGTACGCATTCAGTCAGCCGACTTCGGCCGCTGTCCGGCCCCCAGCGACATCCTACCGCTGCGCGCAGTCAGTGTCTTTCTCTCAGCACCTCTCATACGTTTTGTCAAAATGAAATTACTTGAATACGAGGGCTAAAACGCTAGGTTGGCATATGTAATAAATAGGTTAATACGTACATTGGATCGAAATCTATTTTACTATATAAACAAATATTGACAATTTCCCTAAACAGACAAACACTATTCTATAACCTTGAAAATTCATGTTCTAGATGTCAGTCTATATAAAACGGGGCCTATGAAAATCGGCAGTCGACTTTTCAGATCATTTCATTGAGAGAAAACGCAGTGGGTAAAAACGGCCTCACCTTTCGGTGCGTTACAGCGCTTCGTTAATCATGGAGCCGGATCCCGATCTTCTGCGTGATACGATGCGCTGACTGGCGCCGTCTCTTATCTCGCGGCGGGGTTGCTCACGCGCCACGCTGGCACGCGTCATATGCCCCCCTGCAGCCATTATCAGTCGGTGGTCTGGCCAGCGCATCTGTTCCCCCCACATCACAACACTTCGCATTTGTTTAGTGCTCAGATATTGAGTTGGCCATTCATTTCAGACTCTTTAACCTGCAAGGTACATGGATATCCGAACCTTATACCATAGCTAATTTGCCTACAAATAATTTTGGGATATTTTTCATTAATATTGATCACCTGTGACTACAGACTAAGACAATTAGATTGTGACTGGTTTATCCACTTTTTTCCGACGTATAGAAAAATGGTTTTCTTACAGAATACAGTCTACCTTACAGAATACGATCAGCATAGTGTATAATAGTATGATGTTTCGTTTGTCACGACTGCTTAAAACTAAAGTTAATATAGTTTTTTTTTAACGGGAGCAGGGTTATTTTTGGGGGATTGTGGACCCCGAGGACCTACGGCTGTTTCCCGTCACGGTATAGGCTATAGGAACTTACTACGTATTATTTGACTCATGGCGATTACGAAAATAGTTTTAGACAAGTCCCCCGCCTACCCCCGAACCAGTACCCTGTTCAGGTAGAAACTGTTACATCAGAACACAAACATAAATTCATAATGACATAATATACTTGTAACACTACATTGGTGTCCAAAAAAAAAAGCGTTGTGACAATATTTTTGGCTAATGCGGTAATTAGACATCTGAGCAGGGCTCCTGGATAATTAATACAACATTTAAAGCGAAGACTTTCGGTGCCAAAACTATCACAGAATGTGTCCCACATGTTTTTGTCTTATATTTCTTAGACAAAGTGTGATTCTTGTATAGCGCACTGTCAATATCCAAATCTGTACCTTAACACTTACGATGTTTTGGCTTTTAATTTAAATGACCCCCTGTAGATATTTATGAGGTATCGTTAGCTTATTACCGAAAAACACAAACAGACTTTCAAATTACCAGGACAAAAAAAGAAAAAGCAAATGAAATTAAAACCAATCGTTTTAGTCAGCAATGTTTCAACACGGGTGTCACAGTGAAGAATCCAGTAGGCTGAGAAGTAATAACCTAATAGATGAGTTACTTATGCTGAATGTACAATTCTGAACTAAATTATGTAACTTACCGGAATAGCGTTATTTCATTAACCATGTAATGATAAAGCTTTCCTAACAAACAAATTAGATTTGAATGACTTGACAGAATGTAAAATTACTGACACGTGGGGCCCCGGCAGAACGTCTCAATGTGTGTGAAGGTCCACAAGCTTTTTCCATACTCTCCGTCTTCGGATTCACTTCCAGCTGCTATGCGTTACGTCGATGTGGGGCCCTGGCCCGTTGTTGTGATGATTGTCTTCCGTTTTCACTGCACTTTCCCAAGCAACGATGTATTTTCCAGTAAACTAGATGTTCACATAATGTAATCCTTCAGTTAAGCATAATAACTCTGCCCTACACCGGTCCGAACCTCAGACCTAAACATACCTGATTAATATCTTACTGAAGCAAACAGAACGATTTTTATGGGGAAAAAATCTGCTAACTTACTTTACTTTCCCAATGTTACATACCCTGTTATAAATAGTTTACAGACGTCATTAATAACACAAAATAATGAAAGGATTATGGACAAACTCTGTGACAGAAAGGTGGTTACCAGGATGAAAGCTGTTGGCCTAGAAACACGGGTGACAAAGCCGCTGCTTCGTTTTCTGGGAAATGCGGCCTCAGAAACTCGGTGCATCGGTTGTGTTGCACAAGAGTCGCAATCACGGCTTTTAAAAAGGGAAAAAGAGCAATACTGCCCTCTGCTGTCAGTAATCAACATTACACTCAGGTGGCTTCCAAACAACTATGCGTACTCAGCCATTCCAGATGCGCGCGCGGTGTCCTTCACTTCCAGCACCCGGCCGTGTGCTCCCGAGTATCAGCAGAGCACAGCTCCTCCATACTTCATATATTTAAAGGGAAGCTAAAGTTACTTAACACAAAAGGTTTGGATCTGCTGCTGTGAAGCAAAGGAGCTCAGGCATAAACTGTTTACATGTGATTATAGTAGTATTACAGTAATAATCATTATGATGCAACTCTGGGCATCGGGTAGCAGTTGCTTTATCCCTCCAGGGTTGGATGTTTGAAAGATGTTCTTGCTGTGTTGTACTGCAGGCGGGGTATGTCAGCCCTCACCGACAGCTCCACCACACTCATCTTCCTCAGTGTCCCACAGACACGCACACAGTGAGCAGGGTACACAGACACATACAGACCCACACAGTGAGCAGGGTACACACACACACACAGACCCACACAGTGAGCAGGGTACACACACACACACAGACCCACACAGTGAGCAGGGTACACAGACACATACAATGACCAGGGTACACAGACACATACACACAGTGAGCAGGGTACACACACAGACACACTCTACCTCACACAGCAAAGAGTCCGCCTGCATGTCATGCCAGGGCACTGTTTTATTGTGCACAGTATTTACAGAACAGAACAAGCTCCAAACATCAGTCTTTCGCCTCAGTCACTCCCCCAGCAGAGTCATGTGACCTCTCACACTGTCACTCTCCCTGAAGGGCGGCACCGCAGGGGAGGGGGGGGTGTACATTGTACAGATCCTGAGTGAAAAGTAAATGGCTGTGGCATTGAGGGGCAGATTCAGGCCTCTGCATTGGACGCGGTTCCATCTGCTGTGATGTCCTGCTCCTGACCTTGACCCTGTGACCCCGTGACCCTGTGACCCCAATCCCTGACTGTGGTTTTTTGAATCACATGGATGTTTCCTCAGGACTCGCCCTCGACCTCCCCCTCAGATTGCTCAATACCCCCCAACCAAATCCCTCACTAATCCAAAGAGCCGCCATCCGGTGAAATTGAAAACAGGAAAGCCCAGTCACCCACGCTCATGCTGAAGGAGATCGAATGTCACCTGGAGCCGAGCGCCACCTAGGGCTGCCTGCGTGGGCCTTTCCCTTCCCAATCTTCAAATGAAGAAATAAAGCCGCAAATGTACAAAATAAAAAAGGCGCAGGCCGGAGACATGAGCAAAGGAAGCCCTGAGTGGCTGCTTTCAGTCCAGTTTGCCTGCAGTGGAACTGCTGCACATCTGCACTGGCTAAAGAGGAACCTGTTACCCCTGAGGGTGATAGCTGGGGACTGGGCGCGGTCAGGGCAGGACCGGGGCACGGTCAGGGAACGGTCAGGGCAGGACCAGGGAACTATCAGGGAATGGTCAGGGCAGGACGAGTCAGGGCAGGACCGGGGCACAGTCAAGAAACGGTCAGGGCAGGACCAGGGCACGGTCAGGGCAGGACCGGGACACAGTCAAGAAACGGTCAGGGCAGGACTAGGGCACGGTCAAGGAACGGTCAGGGCAGGCCCAGGGCACGGTCAGGGCAGGACCGGGACACAGTCAAGAAACGGTCAGGGCAGGACTAGGGCACGGTCAAGGAACGG
>JAODKF010000045.1:651386-662503 GCA_026779585.1 Mormyrus proboscirostris
CACGGTCAGGGCAGGACCAGGGCACGGTCAAGATATGGTCAGGGCAGGACTAGGGCACGGTCAAGGAACGGTCAGGGCAGGCCCAGGGCACGGTCAAGGAACGGTCAGGGCAGGCCCAGGGCACGGTCAGGGCAGGACCGGGGCACAGTCAAGAAACGGTCAGGGCAGGACTAGGGCACGGTCAAGGAACGGTCAGGACTAGGGCACGGTCAAGGAACGGTCAGGGCAGGCCCAGGGCACGGTCAGGGTAGGAACAGGGCACGGTCAGGGTAGGCCTAGGGAATGTTCAGGGCAGGGACAGGGCACGGTCAGGGCAAGACCGAGGCACGGTCAGGGAACGGTGAGGGCAGGAACAGGGCACAGATAGTACCCAGCATTCCAGTCTTTCTCCAGGAGAAGGTGAGGGCCAACAGGGCCTCACGCCAAAGACCGTTGCCGAGGCTTTATCCTGGGGTACAGCTGCAGGGAGACAGATTGACATAAAAAAACATTTACACAAACTGTAGAGGGTGCTGTTTCCATCTTACCTGTTACACCCCACAGTATCAATCATCCTGTCATGAGACTGACACAATAACACAGAACAGCCTCTCCTGTGGGCACCTACATTACAGACACTTGAGCTTTTAATATCTCAGAATCCATAATGCAAGGCTCAGAGTGAAAGGGCTCTGTGTCTGCATCCAGAAGGGCGCGGGTTTGAATCCCATCACCACTGGGTCTGAGCAAGGCCACTGAACCAAAACAGAGAGCGAGCAGGGGTACAAAGGAGGACAGAAGACAGAATCCCCACTGTGCCTGGTACAAACAAATAATCCGAAGTGAACTAGACATGACAGTAACAGTGTAAATTCTACATGAATCAAATTCTCGTATGATTTTAAACCGTGTTGATTTTTAAATGCAAAGCACACTGAACTCCAGTACCCCTGTGATCAGAGGAAATCTGAGCAGTAAGGCAAGCTGCACATAAACGAGGACTTTCAGGGAAAGTTATATTACTTAGGCATCTGAATTGTCATGGGAAGAGATCACAGTTCTGTAAAACTGAAATTTGCTTGCAACTTAAATGCAAAGTGAAAGGTGCACTTATGCGTAGCTGACTCCTTGACAGGACATATGTTTATAACGTGCTGCCTGCTTCACTTCACGTCACTTTGAACAGAAGCGTTTGCTAAATATGTTAAACGTAAATGTTCAATGCCGTGTGTGGATACCTCTGTGTCTCTATTGCTTACTGTTCAGTCAAAGAGACTCATCAACTCAAACTTCCCTGAAAAAGGCGGGGCTCACCCCCAGAAGGTTGCGGGGCACATAACCCTCCTGGTCCTTCAGCCGCGCCCACCACCACTCCGTCTCACTGTCGTCTTTGCGCCGCAGGATGGTGATGGCATCACCCTCACGGAATGAGAGCTCGTCAGCGCTCTGGGCCTCGTAGTCCCACAGCGCGTACACTGCCCCCTTATTCATCACTCCCAGCTTCTCTTGCACGCCTGTGAAAGGGTCAAACCCGTGGGGGGGGCGTTACACGGAGGGGGATGACATCACAACACAGGGATCAGGGCAGAGGGATGTCACAGGGAACATGACAACATTGAAGACAAAGACAACAATGCAGATGTGGAGCTCCCTCCGCCTCTCTCTCAGACATCTGTTTGTACTGGACCTGAAACCTGTGGATATATCAGCGACCACCAAGTTTCATCAGTCTGTTCTGAGACTGCGATCATCTGTGTTGAGAGTTGATAGGCCTGGCTCTCTGCTGTGTATCAGCGAGGAGGAGGAGCCCTTGTTTTACAGTCTGTTTTTATTTGATGGCGCACGGTGGCCGTGGGTATTACTGAGCTTGGGCATTTCAGAGAGGGTGGGGCCTGGAAGTCCGCTTTAGCCTTGTGCACTGAGATAGGGTTCGGGTCAAGCCGCGTCATTCAGTCGATCCTTAATAAAATTCCCTTGGCTCTGCCTGGAGGGTTTTGGAGGGCTGTGGAAGACAAGGCAGGGGATCCGAGACGACCTTTTCTGACTCCGCATGTTTCAGCAGCAGTGGAAGGACATCGGGAGGATGTTGGTCTCTCCTTCAGAGTGCCGCACTCCGGAGGGTGGTGCATGGGGCTGTGGCCATGTGGCACACATCGATCCATCTGTGGTGGCGGACTGACCTTTTTGTGGGCAGGATGAAACTGCGGCGCATCTTTTTCTGCGGTGCGACAGGCTTGGGACCATGTTCTGAAAGCCTGAGGCCTGGTTTGGCGGGTTCCAGGCAGAATTTTCCGACGTCATTTTTATTTATGATCCAAAATATACCACAGGTGAGAAAGCGAAATTGTGCTTGTTGAATTTTATAGTGGGTCAGGCCAAACGTGCGATTTGGCTATCATGAAATAGTAAGCCGAGAGGGTGTGTAGTGTGAACTCGGCGATGATGGAGTCTAGTGCTGAAAGTATGATGTGCATGGTGAATTTGTGGACTGATAACTTGTTTTTTCTTTTTATTTTCTTATTTTTTGTTTGTTTTTCAACAAACTATCAACTATCCTTTTTAGTAAGGCTTAATTGTGCATTTGTGTTAATAAAGAAGTTTTTAAGAGTCAAAAGCCTTTCTCTCCATATCGGACCCCCATTCCTGGAGCTCTCTCTCTGCATCAGCACCCCTGTCCCCGACGCTCTCTCACCATAGAGGAACTGCGAGCATTGAAGGTAGCCATCTTCCATCTCTTCGCACTTGTCGGCCGCCGTCTCCACGTCGCTGATGGTGGTGGCGAAGACAGCGGCCCCCGACTCCACCAGCAGCTTGCAGAGCTGCACGCTGTTGCAGGAGGCAGCGCAGTGCAGCGGCGTCCTGGAGGGGGGCGACACAGAGTTCGGTGGGTAGGGTGACGGTCAGGGTTGCGTGGGTGGTGGGTCGCTCGCATGCTCACCAGCCGTCGCTGTCGGCGGCGTTGACGTTCACGCCGAAGTCCAGCAGGAACTTGACGATGTGGTGGTGACCGGCACAGACGGCGTTGTGCAGCGGCGTGATGCCCTCGTCGTTTGGCTTGCTGGGGTTCTCCACCTGAGCAAAGGGGTCAGTAGAACAGGCGTTCACTCTGCTACAGCCCACCACAGCCATATTGAGGTCAGGAATCTGTACTTATTTAGGGCAGACTGAGATCTGACTGTTAACACCCACAGGGGAGTCTCTATCGTCAAAGACTGTCCATGATCAATAAAAATGTTTCAGTTGAGCTGCATATGAGTGCAGAGGAACAGAAGGTCATATACACTTAGAGTCCATCAAATACCATTCAGCCCCCTCAAAAAACACAAAAATAACATGGTTAAAATGATTGCATTATGTAAGCAGGGCTAACTTATTCTGGCAGCGACGGTTAATATTTTGCATAGAGGAATCGTAGAAAGTAAATAAAGCACACTGATCTAAAGTGACAGTGATGACAAAGGCTAGGTTACTCCTACAGGCTAAATGGCACGTCCATGGCGAAGCTCGCATGTGGGGCGAGTCCGTGAAACCCAAAGGTCCTCCTTAGGATACATCTGCGTCGCAGTTCTGCCGCGTTGATATTTAAGTTATGCTTTGCGATACTGACAGGCGACCGCATCTTCATTCACTAACTCACTGGTTTTCACTCTGTTTTCTCATCCTCAATGCGCCGCCTCTCTTCAGCCACGGCGCCAAGTAAGTCCAGAAGTTTAATCACTGCTTTTAATCGAGTGATCACGACAGCTCTACTTCACACATAATTTCAAACAAAATCTACACCTCCATACCAAAGCAATGGGGATAAAGTGTAATATTATTAGTTATTGGTTAGTCACTGGGACTTTATCCCAATAAAAATGGAACCCAGCCTTTTATTTATATTTTACTTATACAACCCACAACATATTTATAATTCATAAATGATTCTGGCCAGCAGATCGATCTTTCATTTTCCACCGAATAAAGAAATGTAATGTTATCCCTACAATAAGAGCTGCCAAGTCTTACTGCTAACACCGCTGACAATGGACAGAAACTATAACCAGTGTGACAAAAATTTGGTTTCAGAAAAAAGGTTCTGGTTCCTGAGAAACTTGCAGCGGCGTGAAACTGCCTATAATCATCATCAATCATCATCAGGTACATAGATATTTGTGACCTGCTGCAAATATAAAGGCTGATTTACAGTTCTGCGGCTACCGCAGATGCAGAAGTGTGAATCAGCTTTAAGTTCCTCCGTGCGCCCGTCTGTCACGTGTCCGCGTGTGCTGGCCGAGCGGCAGGCTGACACCTCGTAGATGATCCTCTGCACCAGGTCGAACTCGCCCTCCAGCGAGGCGTCCAGCAGCAGGGCCAGCGGGTTGAACTGCACACGCAGGCCACGGCCCGTCCGCTGCGAGTCTGGCTTCTTCAGGTTGGTACGTTTCTCCTGGAAGGGGGGAGGGGGGTCACGTCAAAGCAGGCGATGTTGGGAGCCCTCCATAAGAACCAGCCCACTGCACCCAGCCTGGACCCATGCTCCCCCACACACCCAAACCTGTGCCGGGTACTGGCACCCCCGAGCATGTCAGAGAGACCAGGGGACCCAACACTTCACGAATTCCCAGTAAGGGCTTCTCACAAAGGCCCACTTCCTTCTTAGCATTGTCTATTCTTTATTTTCCCACATAAACGGACCATTAAATCTAGGTAGTAGTACAAAACGTAATGTTGGTTACCGAAAAAGAAATCATTAGCTCATTAACTTTATTAAAGTTAACTTTAGTTAACTTTATTAAATTTATTAATTTAGTTTTATGGATATTGATATATGGATACATTTGGAGGATTAACTAGGGTCTCATAAAGAGACCAAGGGGGTGTTTCCGCGAAGCAGGATTTCTCGGCTAGCTGGATTAACTAGAAGTCATGCTCGAGTTTAGGTAAGGAGCAAACTTGACTTGTAGTTTATGTTAACCCAGCTAAATGAAAAATCCTGCTTCAGGGACACCCCCTGGAATAGAAAAGAAGTTTTCCCGTGAAAATTATGTGACTGGTTCCTAAAATTCAGGGGGAAGTTCTCACCATTTGAGGGGATTCTAAGAGCCAGTTACATTCGGAGGTACGACTAAACATTTATGTTTGTTTTTTATATTATTATGTAGTAGGTACTTTATAAAAGCTTTGATACCTGGAAATAATCACGGTAAGAATCTCAAATCACGGGCGGCCAGCGGCACTAAATCACACACATCACAAGAATGCGGTGAGGAGGCGGAGCTCAGGCTTTAATTAGTGCCGCTGTTTAATTAGCCGCCACCACTGAGGCAGCCCCCCCCCTCACTCACCGCCAGCCGCCCCGCGCCGGCCTCCTCCAGCGGGCCGCTCTCTGCCGCCGTGCTCAGGGCATCCGTCGGGCCTGCGGGGTTATTGTTGCTGTCCTCGGAGGAGCGGCCGGTCGAGTCATCAGAGGAGGGTGCCGACGGGCGGTTGTCGTTGGCATCGGAAGGTTGCGGGGGCGGCGGCTGGCCGGAGCCCGGGGCAGGGCCAGGCGGGTCGGGCAGGTTGCCGTTGTCGGCGTCAGCTAGAAGCCCTGTGGGGAGGGTGGGCTGGTAGAAAGTGGCCCCGCCCCCGCCCTCAATGCCACCCGCCAGCGTGTTGAAGCGCTGGTACAGCAGTTTCTGGATGTTGGGCCCCCCGGGGCCCTCGGGCTCCGTGATGGAGCTGCGCTTCTTGAGGGGCCGCGGTGCGTTGGCCAGCCGCCGCCGCAGTGCTTCCAGCTCGCCCTCGCTCTGGTAGCGCAGCGGGGAGTGCGCCACCGGCGTCAGCTTGCTGGGGCTCAGAGGCCGGGGCAGGCTCTCCGCTGGGCTGCTCTCAGCATCAGCCTCGCTCCCCACCGGACCCCTGGGCGCCGGGACACCCCTGGTGTAGAGCAGCGGGGAGGAGGGCAGGGAGCCGGGAGGCAGCAGAGGCTTCCCATACACTGCACACGGTGGGGGGGGCAAGGAAGGAGGGAGGGGGAGAAGGGAAGGAAAAAGGGAGAAGGGGAAGGAGAGAGCGGGAAGGACGGTGAGGTAGAGGGAGATAGTGGGAAAGAGGAAGGGAAAACAGAGGGAAGGGAGGATAGGGAGAGAATGAAAAAGAGAGAGAGGAAAGGAGAGAGTGGAAGAGGGAGAGAGAAGCAGAGAGGGGAAAGAGAGAGGGAGCGGGTTACACAGCAGTGCTGCAGCTAATCCTGAGATGGGCCGGCGTCCCGTACAGGGTGTCCCTGCCTTGTGCCCTTTGCTGCCTGGCACAGACAAAACTACCTCATGTACCGTGCTTAAAAGAACTAGACAGAATCAGCAATCTTTCTGTTAAATGTCAGGCCTCGATGTCGTCATTATCAAAGGTACATTTCAGATTCTCCTGAAGGACAAACAGTAAGGGAAGCTAGCAGGGGGCAGTAGCAGCTGTATGGCCCATCTTCCCGGCCGCTCCCCTCCCGCTCACCTGCTTTGGCAGCCGGCTTGCTGCCAGACTTGGGTGCCGCCTGCTGCAGGTACATGTGATAGATGGAACTGGAATTCACGGTGGGTGGGGCCCGACGGGGAGACTGCGGCCGCGCTGCCTTGTCGGGCACAAAGGGGCGCACGGCGGCAGCCGGAGGTGGAGGTGGGGGGTCAGGCCGCTCCGGCGGAGGCACCGGGCTGGGCGGCACCGAGATGCGCTGCTGGATCTGCTGCGAGGAGGAGCCAGGTGGCGGGGGCGGGCGTGGCCAGGGCGGGCATGGGGGCGGCTCTTTGGGCCGCTCCAGTGAGCCAGCAGAGCCTGCTGAACAGAGTCGCGCTGCAGCACAGTGGCTGCCGTATGGGGGGGGCAGGGGCTTGGCATGGGCGGGGCCAGGAGCTGGGCCCGAGCCCACTGTGTTGGCCTCCTGGTGGACACATGAAGAAAGTGGGGTCAGGGTCATAAAGGGGGTGAGGTCCCTGAAGGGTATGGGGTCACGATCCGCAGGGGACTATAACAATGATGAGATAATGCGTTTGAATGAGGGATGAAAGAAAGAGAAAAAGGCAGAGCGCTGGTGAGTAGTGGCCCTCACCCGGTCTGCAGGGGGCATCGACGGGGGCGGTGGGGGCCGGCTCTTCAAAGCCGCATCCGTAGCAACATCCTTGTAGTCAGGGGGCTTGAGGGGCGGCCAGCCTGGGTCACCGGCTGGGGGGAAGATTCATGAGAGCAGCTTTCACCCTGTACAGGGACACAGAAGCCAGCAAAAGCCGAGGGGGGGCACAGACCTGCCTTGGGGCGTGCATGGCCCACCACGGGGTTAACAGCTGGGGGCTGCGGCTTCACGGGTTCCGACACAGGGACCTGGATGAAGGGCCCCACGGTCGCCACCCTCCCGGGGCCACCGATCACCGCCTGGGGGCCAGAGACACAGAAGGCTCATTGGCGTGACAGCGGCCGCATTTCCCAGCATGCCCTGCGCTCTGCAGCAACGACAATGGAAACCAGCACGACAACCGGTAGGGAGGAGCGTCTTCCCGTCGATGATGGCGTAACTGCGGGGGGGCAGTGCACCATGGGAAGCCTGGTGGGGGCGGGGCCTACCGGGACGTCCCCTTTTTGGGGTGCCTCTGCCTTCTTCCTGTGCAGGCGCTCCCGCAGCTCGCTGATGCGCTTGTCCATGAGCGCCACCTCCAGGTTGCGCTTGTTTAGCAAGTCCTTGTGCTGCTGCAGGCGGCTGCTCTGCTCCTGGTTCAGCTTGCTGCGGATCTGTAACGCACCAGGTAAGGAGGGGGTGACGGGGTAAGAGGTCAGAGTGGGGACAGGCATCCCATACGTCCAACTATACACACTGCAGGTGTATATTAAAGTGGCCTGGTTCATTAAGCAGCCATGATTAACTGTAATTATCCACATATAACCCGTCCGAAAAATTCATCAGCGTCTGTGACATACAATTCTGAATCACTATGAAAGGTGCATTACCTGCAGCTCCTGGTAGAGCCTGCGCAGCTCTAGCGCAGCCGTCCCAGGCACCTGACCACCCAGCTTGGCCCTGCGCAGCTCCTCCAGCTGCTGCGTCAGCTGCTCCACCTTCAGCACGGCCGACTGCAGCTCCTGCTGCTTCTCCAGGAACATGCCATTGATGTGCTCCATCTCCGCCGCTGCAGCCAGGGGGCGACAGTGGGGCCGTTAGGCTGCGCAATGCTCTGCTGACATCGTAGCTGTGGAATCTGCATGCCAGGTCTCCTGCATCTCAGTCACCGGCTCATTTTTATGTCATTTGCCAAAGTCTGCCCCGACCCCCAGGAGGAGCCTAAGCCTGCTGCCGCTGCCCTCATCTGCATGTCAGGTGTTAGTTATGTTACCCGGCGCATTTTCTGTTGCTCACTTTGCAGCTGTGAAGAGCTTCATTGTTTAACATCATCCAGCTACCCGTCTTCCGTAAGCAAGCGACGTAACGGCAGCCAGAGTGAGGACACGGTTCATCCCAGGAAGCAAAGGGCAAAGCAGGCGCTTCAGCAATTCACCAGAGTAGATATCCGTGCGAATGTGGGGAGGAGACAGGGGCAGAAGACTTGAACCATGAATGGCAAAGTCATTGTTTGTAGAGACTAAAGCACTAAAGAGCGCCGTGTGGATTAGCGGCCGGGATGCTTAGCGAGGGCCTGACTAGGAGAGCAGCTGCAGAGTGACATCAGCACCTCCAGCAGCTGTACGGAGCTTTCAGGGGGGAGGAGAGTGCAGCCTGGGCACCAAGGAGGAACACAGGCAGCACAGCAGGAGCGGAGTGAGCCGTCCAGGTCTGCAGATTGTGGCACAGAGTATCAGCAAACACCCAGCAGAAAGCAGAACACTGGCTGGAACGGGACCTGAGCCAATGACGCTTAACCTTCGTCTACATTTTTCAGTTCATCCAGATATATCGTTTTGCTATAGACTCCTGTGGAATTTGTCTACCCGGCACTTCAGAGAAATGAAAGCATGCATTCATTCATTTTCCATATCAGTATCCACTGTGGGTCAAAGTACCCTCACTCACACACACACACACACACACACACACACACACACACACACACACACAGACACACACACAGACACACACACACACAGACACACACAGACACACACTGCACAGTTTAGAGGCTGCGATTCAGAAACCAGGGAACCGCTTCTCTCTTTCAGTCTCCCTCCATCCCTCTCCCTCTGTCTTTCACTCTCCCTCTCATTCCCCCTTCCCTTTTTCCTCTCACTCATTCTCTCTCTCCCTCTGCCCCTCCCCCCTTCCCCCCAGGAGGCCTCTGTTTCTGTCCAGCTCCTTGCCCTCCTCCCTGCCGCTGTACCCAGACAAAGAGATAGAGCTGAGGATGGGATTCAAACCCACAACCTGGAGGATGAGGCTACATCACAGTCAACTGGAAGCAATATGTAAGGTAATATGAACAGGGTCAAACGGCAGTGTGCAGTGTGCAGTGTGCAGTGTGGATGGCCCCAGGAAGCCGCAGGCAGCCCATGCTGAGGAGTGCGCGTCGCGCGTCCGGGCTCTACCTACACAGGGACCCGTTGAGGGTCTTGCTGCAGTCCACTTGGCCCCGCATGGCACGGATCTTCCGCAGCTTGGCTTCCTGGCTGTCCACACGCTCCTTCAAGCGCTGCAGCTTCTCGCTTTCCGTCTGAGCTGCCGGCTGCGATGACTGCGACTGCTGTTTGCGCTCCTGCTGCTTCAGGTACCGCAGACGCTGCTCCTGCACACAAGGACAGTCCCATAAGATGTCAGGTGCTCCGTCATGCATGGGGACCGATCAGCTGCAAGGTTAGCAGGGCGGGGGGGGGTGACCGGCACCCCAATACTGAATAGAGAAGCAAATCCAGCCCAAAACACAATGGTTAATTAGTTAATTATGGTTAATTAGTATGTTAATGTTTAATCTATATGCCAAAATCTGTGTATTCTTATTACTAGCTAACAGTCAACAAATAAATCAGCAACACAGCATATGTACATACAAACACACACGCACAGGTTCTATTTTATAACCTTGGCAATGGCAACCTTATCTTATATATCTTTGTGGGGACTTTCCATTCATTTCTGTGGGGAAAACTCTAATAAAAACATGACGACCCTAACCCCCCCATCCAGCCCTAACCTTAACCACAAGTAACCAAACAATATACTGTTGGCATTTTTACTTTTTTTGATTGCATTCACAGAACTTTGTGGGAACCCACAACATCAATAAAACAGGCTTTTATTATATGGTGGTCCCAACCATGCAATATAACCCATACACACACACAGAGTCAGGGGAACCACTCAAGGGACTTCTGGACCTGAACCAGACTTTTGGGTGGGGGTGGGGGGTACCTCCTTAGCTACGAGTCAACACCAGCCCGTTGGCTGTACGTTTAGATTCCCACCACCTCCATCATTCAGCCAAAGGAAGGAGGAGACGTCAAGCACACAGGAAAAGACACTGGTGGAGCAGCAGCAGCCGTGTCTGTCCGGAACACTGCGCACTGCACACTGCACACTGCGCACCCATGGCTCATACATAACAACCACTGAGGGCTTAAACCTGGCAGCAATCACTCATCAGACCTGACGTTAGCAGGCAGAGAGAGATGCCCTACAAAATGAGCCAAATCTGAATAAGCCTACAGGATTCTGCAGAAAAAACATGGAAATAAATGGAAATAAATCAGCCGGTCTAACATCACTGCCCTCAGCAAACCATAAGGGCGCAGCAAACAAAGCAGCCAAGAACTCCTCAGTCATTACACACGGGATTCACATTAGTAATGCCATTCATCCATCCACCCATCCATCCATCATCTAACTGCTACAGGCAGCGGCGCCCCACGTAACCTGCAGGAGTGTGGGGGGGGGGGCAGTGTGGCCTACCTGGGCCACCAGGCTGTGCTACTGGGCCTGGATTTGCTGCTGCTGCCAGGTGGCCACCTCCCGCAGCCTGCACGGGGCCGGCTCGGCGCCCGCACTCCCCACCTGCCCGGAGCACAGAGTCACGACCCGCCCTCCTGCCCCAAATCCGCGGCCCCTTGGCCATATACTCACGGGAGAGGCTGCAGGGCGGCCGGGGGGGTCACTAAAGGAGTCGCATGGAAAGCAAACCAGAGGCTGGGGGTGGCGGAGGGGGGGGAGAGGG